>OY756252.1:1934443-2579257 GCA_963576845.1 Megachile leachella | reverse complement strand
TATCGCCAATGCTTTGCTATATTTGCGTACACTTTATTTTACATGAGTATTTTAATTCGTATGATAGGAAAAAAACGAGAAGTCACCCATTTCAAATTCAGAGATATGCTTTCGAATTTTCAAGCGACTACATAAACGAGACGACGGAAAACACGTCAAGTTCTAACGCGATTGCGATGCAATGTTTATGCAATATATATCCGAGGCGTATGCTGCTCATTATCGCTGTATTTCGTTGACACAGTAACAGAAGCGAATAAAAAACTGTGACCGCATGTACTCTCGCGTCTATAAAACGAACGAGTTATCAGCTGCTGACATAATCATGAAATTCCCGTTTCCGATTCGTACATCTGTTTATATACACTGGTTATAAAATACTCGCTATAAATTGTGTTATGATGCGTGTAATTTTATTAGGAAATTAAAAACTGTGACTCCAGGAAACTTCAGTGAATCTTTGATTTCGCCTTTATGCATCGACAATTATTTCTATATGTAATAAAATATTTCGCTATACGTTTAAATCTGGGCGTAAATATTACAAAGAGAAACAACGTTACGAAAAACATATGGCACTAAATATCGCGTTACGCCTCAGATTTATTTGCCTGATAAAATGGGCCAACACGTAAAAATGACAAAATTTATTTTCTTTTGCGTGAATCATTTTGCAACACACGTTTACAATCACAAATTACAAATAGAAAATCCTTAACCTATTCTTAAGCAAATCTTATGCTAATGTTGATGTACAATATTCATTGTATCACACAGTTGCCGATCGTATAAACTGTACCCGTCTAGACCAGTTTTTACTTACATCAGTAACATTATTATACAAAATGGACGTGCAACTGTTCGTTCAAAATTTAGACAATTTTGATATATCGAAAATATTCCAGCTAATATCACCGTGTGTCTATTAGTCTCCCGTGATAAAGACACCCGCTTTACCAACTTTCGTCTCGTTCTACGAAACATGTCCCAATATTGCGCAATTTTTCTTCGATGTATATACATACAACAAATTCGTGCACTTTACAATACGGGCGTATCTAAACTACTAAAAGTCGTTTTTTCTTTCTCCAGAAATTTGCACCCGTGTGAAAGGTAAATCTTAAGGTTTCCTCTCGGAACTGGACACGCGTCTAGTCAACTGTTGATGAATATTTCCGTTGTTCTGTTCTTTAGACAGCACAGTAGGCGCAGGTTCCTTGTTAGGTTTAACTTCGTACGAGTTGTATGGAACAGTGGGCACTATGCCGCGTATTAACCTCGCCGCGCAGGCCCACGGGAACAACCTGTAATTTAAACAATCAAATTTATTGTTCTATTGTTTCTCATATTACTTCCAAATCATTTACCATTTTAAAGCGAGTAGAAGATACAGATAACCAGGGACTACCGCAATCTTCTCGTTACACCTCATAGCAGTCACCACGCGCTCCGCCACCTCGTTCGGGCTCAGTTTCGGGACGAATCTGAACAAAACGTCAAGTGTCAAACTATATAATAATAAGTTCACCTGTGTTGGAATGCTTACCTAGGCGCAACTCCGTCGAACATGCCCGTACTGCGAATGAAGAACGGACATATCACTGTCGTGTTGATGTTGTATCCCTCTGCCTGTAACATGCGACTCGTTATACGTTATATGAATTGAATGAATTGTTAATTGATTTAATTAACTCAGAATAAATTATCTTACTGCTAGCTCCATGTGGAGGGCTTCTTCGAAACCGACTGCTGCGAATTTCGAGGTGCAGTAATCCACTAGCGTTGGAACTCCTATGTGACCGGCCATGCTGGCGATGCTCACGATGTGGCCCTTGTTGTTCTCCATCATGGACGGCAGGAATGCCTTCGCGGTCTTAACAAAAAAAATTAACATTGTTAATTCATGAATTTGAAGGTGAAACTAAGCTAAGTAAAGAAATTCCTAGCAAAAGGTAGCACACTATTAGCATAAGTAAATATAACTGTGCTGGTTTAAAACATGTAGCAAAGAACCGAAGGGGCGAAAGCGGATCCTGAAATGACCGTGACATCGGATGCAGTAAGAGGTTGTACTTTTGAGTTGACCCACTTCCTCCACAGTCTATTTTCTTTCACTTGCTCCCTTAGTTTTCACTTTCGAAAGTAAAATCGCACGTAACGATGTCCCTCGAGCGGGAGCAAAGGTTAAAATCCCAGAAAAAAGAGTCGTATTAGCCAACGTTTCGGTAATCGATTCTACTAACAAGAATTTCACGCGACGATATTACAAAACATGTAGACGTTTCCGAAGCAATTGCAAATTAAAAAAATGGTATTACAAGACTCGATCGTTAGTTTTCGTGCGACAACCGGCAGTCCTTGTCCCAGTTTCGTTCTTTTTTCACATTATAAAACGAATATGTCAATTGCTGTTAAACCTGTGATGTAACGAGGCTCGCAGAATCGGTATTCTTGGCCCGGTGGGGCTATAATTTTCATCCTTCGTGCTCCGAATCTACACGACTAGATCGTCGCCATCAATGATGCTCCGCGCGGATGACGAACTTTCACTCTGTATCCCGTTACATTGACAATGCGACACGCAAAAACTAGGAAGCAAAAAGCTCTTCGTCGTACAAGAGAACATTTACATTCGATCGTTATAAATCGAAAACTCCGCGACAAAAAACAAGGCACAACCTGTTTCTCGTTTCAACATTTACGTTGAATGACATCTTTCAATATTCTTGTAAATACATTTTATAACGTATCGAATTGCGTGCAGACGTAAGTCATAAGAGACAGATGGTATTTCAGTTGGCAATTACGTAACCGTGAAATTTGATAAAGGATTAATTCACTGTACGAAAAATGCAGGAAACATGAGCGTTTCCCAAAGTAGGAAGCGGTTTAGCACTATCGGTGGGTTTGGCAATCGAGCTCGTGTCGTAATTGCGACATAGTGACTGCATCTATGCGACTAGTTTTCCTACCTGACCCAGTGAGCGTAGGGTACAGCGCCGAGCATGTAGCCTTTCTGAGGCCCCGCTCGTGCGAATTAGGCACGCGTGAGTAGTGGGGACTCTAGATACTAGAATGTGGGAGATCTGAGTACCGTACGCAAGGCTTTCATAGAAAGGGGCCTTTCTCCTCGTCATTTTCTCTAAGTTTACAGTGCTCGGAAGTGTACAGCCACGAATAAAAAAACGCAAAGGAATTTTAATTCGAGCCACGTCTGACGAACTCAAGGACGTGCAGATCTCTGATCTCGAGATTACTCGTAAATTCTGTTAGATGCACGCTTAGATACGCATTTTTATTCTGTACAGCTTCATCTAGATTGCAGCTCTTCGAATAACTCCAGAAACATACCCAAAAGTGGCTCATCACGTTCACGTCCATCGTTCGAATAATCAGCTTGTCCGGAGTGTCCAAAAATTTCGTCGCGCTGGCAACACCGGCGTTGTTTATGAGAATCGTCACCTGTAAAATGCAAACATTTTAAACTCAAGGTCTTCCGGTTAAATGATGATTTAGACAAAAAAGGTATTAATAAATTCCAAGCTTTTTGAGACTTATTGGCAATATATTGCAGCGGTGTGTCGCAACGGATTTCATAATGTCCTAGACAACTTGAACACTCGAAACTTCCGATCTTGCGAACACGTTCCTTATGCTAGAATTCAACCTCTTGCGAAATCTATCGACTTTCTTTCCAAATTCTAACAATTCTGTTGTAGCTAGCAATTTTCAGATGCTCGTTAAGTTGCGGAATTCTCACCTTGCCAACCTCTTCCTTGACCAGTGCCGCTTTCTTGTAGACATCCTCGCGGTCGCATAAATCGCAGACGTAGCCGTAGCAGACGCCACCTGCCGCTTGCACCAGTTTCACCGTCTCCTCCATACCTGAAACGACAAAAAGTAAATATCCTGAACGTTCTCAAACTTGTTGGGTTTTTATAAAAATGAATAGTAATTTAGGATATTGTCGTATGTTAAATTTGTACGAAGGTTTGATCAGAATAAAGTATCTCCGAAAGAACAAGGACGGGAAACTAATCGGCAACAGGTGGGTTACCTGTCGACCTAGTATTTGTTCCTCATCGAGTCTTGCACGCGTCAGGCGATGTATACCTTTTGTAAATTTCATCGAGAGGAATACATCTAGTTTCATTTGCATAATGTTACGAAACGAGTTCCCGAGAAGCGATTAAAATACTAAATTATTAACTATGAGCATCAATCTATAATTTATCATACTTTTTACCTCTATTTTGGATTATTTGCGATGATTAAAACTAATGAACTGCAGTATTTACATATTTAATTTTGTGTAGATTTATCACATTTTTTACTTGTAATTATTCTTTCGGATCGTTTGAGGCGATTAAAAATAATCGACTACAAGTCTCATGTTTCATAGATTGACAGGTAATTATGACATCGTTTAATAGCGAATTTTCTTTGTAACGACAAAGTTCTGTTTGCGATCAGATGGTTTACCGAGCAAATACAAGGGTTTGCAATTTATTTTTTCTTAATAGCTAATATTGCGAATAGTCGGTTTGAAAATTCGTCGAGCACGCAAGTTTCTCGTAGAAAGTCGAAGATCGGTTGTTTCGCCTCTTGACCAAGTGGTACGTGCGTTCACGTGGATTATAAAGGTAATTGCAAAACAGAATATCCTGTTCCCTGGTAAACCACATTCTTTCTAATCAATCAGATTAGCTTCTTTATCCAGATTCTTGCGCTAAAGAAATGTTTCTGCAGATTCGAAATTCATCCTAAACATTTTTGAGTCCACTAATGATTATAATATTGAGACATTTACGACTCGAAGAGATTAAGTAACAGTCTAGAGATTTCATTAAAATAACATTCGATCGGGAGCTTTGACCAGACTAATTACACCTTTGGCGAACCGGGGAAAAGTGGAACTATGTGGAAACGCTATCCAAAACGCATTTACGGACTACCGTGAAATTCTATCTTTTTCTCCTTTTTTACGACGATCAACCAGTTTGCGAACTCGGGCGACCAGATTCGCTCTGACGGCCTTGAGTGTCGCTTCACTTTTCTTGCCTCTTTGGCGAAAGTAAAATTTGAACGCTGTCTTGATTTGGAAGTTTACCTGGAAAATATTTGTGGTAAAATGTGTTCACAAAACAGTTGTTAATTAAGAAAGAATAAAAGTGAAATATGTAATGAAGAATGCAAGCTACAATATAAAATGTGTTCACAAAACAATTGATAATCAAAGAAGAATATAAGTGAAATATAATATGTAATGGAGCAACCTTCAATATAAAATGTGTTCACAAAACAATTTATAACCAAAGAAGAATAAAAGTCAAACATGTAATGAAGGATGCAAGCTACAATATAAAATGTGTTCACAAAACAATTTATAACCAAAGAAGAATAAAAGTCAAACATGTAATGAAGGATGCAAGCTACAATATAAAATGTGTTCACAAAACAATTTATAACCAAAGAAGAATAAAAGTCAAACATGTAATGAAGGATGCAAGCTACAATATAAAATGTGTTCACAAAACAATTTATAATTAAAGAAGAATAAAAGTGAAATATAATATGTAATGAAGAATATAAGTCTAAATAAAATGTGTTCACAAAACAATTTATAATCAAAGAAGAATAAAAATGAAATATAATATGTAATGGAGCAACTTCCATAATGAAATGTGTTCACAAAACAATTTATAATTAAAGAAGAATATAAGTGAAATACATATCTAATGAAGGATGCAATCTTCAATATAAAATGTGTTCACAAAACAATTTATAATCAAAGAAGAATATAAGTGAAATACATATCTAATGAAGGATGCAATCTCCAATATAAAATGTGTTCACAAAACATTTGATAATGAAAGAAGAATAAAAGTGAAATATAATATGTTATGAAGCAACCTCCAAAATAAAATATGTTCACAAAGTAACTAATAATCAAAGAAGAATAAAAGTGAAATACATATCTAATGAAGGATGCAACCTCCAATATAAAATGTGTTCACAAAACATTTGATAATCAAAGAAGAATAAAAGTGAAATACAATATGTAATGAAGTAACCTCATGTAATGAAGGATGCAACCTCCAAAATAAAACGTGTTCACAAAAAAGAATAAAAGTGAAACATCTAATGAAGCAACCTCCAAAATAATAAATGGTCCGGCAAAGACCTCGTGTTTCAATGGTATACGTTTTTGGTGACACGTGTTCGGTTTGTAAAGAACAAAGTCAGTGCAGCTCGATCAGTATTCCATGCACGAAGATGAGTTTCTGATTGTGAACGTTTGAAATTCATTACGCGGTCTTCCTCTGCCCGTGAACCCGACCATCTTTCCTTGTATCATTAACTTCTCGATCTCCTCCATTTTGCTCGATCATTCGGTTGCGTAATTTTACAATTTTCACCTTGATTTCAGAAACTAGCGAAACTAGCTGAATGGAAAATAACCGGAGACCTTCGGCGATGTAGAAATTTGAAAATTATGCCACTGAATCTTTGTCAGAGTCTAGATTGAAACGGAAGAAAAAGTTAATTGCGCTTGTTATGATGTCAAGATGCAAAAACGTGTTTATAGAAGAACCTGAAGCAACTTTTAGTTTGTAATCTGTGAACTCGACAGATGACACGAGAGAAGGTCAGAAGGTACAGCAGGTCATTAACATCTACGACCTTCAATTCCTCCGGATACAGTTAGAACCAAAAAGTAATAATTCTGTAAACTCGATCTGAAATTTAAATGAGACCTCAAGTATTATTGCGATATGTCCACAGTAATGTTTCTGAAGAGGCTTATTAATTACATCAACTCAAACAGATGTACGTAACAATTAAACACGCCGTGTTTTCCTTTATGTATGGATCACTCGATGTAACAAGCATGAACTCTTGACTACACAATATTCGAGAGGATTGTCGGTAATCATGGAAATTAGTTTGAATTGATCAACGATGTATGATTTTCAATGAAGGCGATGACAAGGACGCGTGTTTGAGCGGTCAATTTAAGTCTGAACACGAACGCCCTTGAAATTCGGATTATCCGGTAAATTGCTTATTTCAGACTTTGCATATCTTGAACGATTATTTGTAATTGTTCGTATCCTATATTAGAGGCCAATGGTCAGTAGATCAATTTCACTTAGAGGTTTCTGAGAATGTATTATCTTATGACGCTTCCCATGCTCTATTACCATTGCACAATCTACTGAATAGATCATAATTACTCTGTTTGCATAATACTTTTTCAAGTAACAACTTTAATGAACGATTTATGGACTGCTCTTGCATAAGGTTTTACAAAATATTAGATCACAAACGTGCTTCATATATAAAGTTTCAGACGCAATTATTCACAATACTGGTTTGAAAAATTCATGGGTACATGATATCACCGTTGTTTTGAATGTTTGAACAAACACGTGAATCACTATCCTAGATCTGCGACGGAAATGGTGTTATAAAATATTTTTATGGAATTTTAAAGATCCAAAGATCTTACCAGCTTTGTTAACGTCCCAGATGACAACGATAACTCCAAGTTTGGTGAGCCTGAGGGCAATTAGCCTGCCCAGGCCGCCTCCACCCCCGGTCACAAGCGCAATTTCACCCGCGACGTTCTTCATCTTGTACTTCATGGGAATCAATGATTTGATGATGCCCTCGGCGATGGATATCACCGCGAGGATCAGGAAACCTATCACGTCACTCGTAGCTTTTAAGAAAGACATTTTTCCGATGGAGGCTTTAACGATTCGAATGGATCGATCAGGATATCATAGCTCGACCCAGTGAGGGTGTATATTAAGGCTTCCGGACGTGGAGGTCGTCGCAGTACACCGTCTCCTGCAAAACAAAATTAAGTCTCAGAATTCTTTATCTTAAATAAATACTTAATTTAAATAAATACTTGACTTAAAATAAATCTTATCTATTATCAAAAATTATCTATTTCTGAAAGGTCACATGGCTTATATCAACAATAATTGATAACGTGATGCCGACAGAGGAAGCCTGGATGCTTATCTGATAATAAGGAAGCGTTTCGTGGCTAATAGTTACGCATTTAGCAACAGGTATAGAAACTAGTATACGCTTTCTCCAAATTTCGTATTACTTTCTTCTCGCAAAGAGCACGATTTTTAGCTAAGACAAACATGCTGAAATACCTTCAGAATATCTCTGAGTTACAATGAGATGAAGTTAAAATGATGTTACCCGGAAAAAGGGGGAGAAATGTTTTCAAAAACGTTCACGAACGTGTCGCGATTCTTTCATTTTCCTGTTTACGATTTTACGTACAGTTTTTGCGGACGTTAACGTTTACGCGGACGAAACACGAATATCGCATCGCTGATTCGCTTTCTAACGAGACGCGAAATCACTTTCGATTTCCACGTGATCGATTGAATTCTTCGATTAAGGGCTATCGGGTTTTTTACGAGAAGGTGATCCAGGAAATAGTGAGACACGTACAATTTCGACTATGATGATTAATGCTCCTGTTCGACAAAATACCAATAATTCGCATTCTGTAAATTTACGCAGTTCGTGACAAAGTTACTAATCACAGTACGTAAATGTCGTTTACGTAGTCATGGATCGTTTCACGGTTTTATGATAGCTTACACATTTGAAGGAAGGTCGAATTCGTTCCACGTTTGCAAATAATTGTTAACGCGTAAAATTGACCTATGACAATACAATCATCCTAATTCGTGCGGAAACGTCCTCCAATTCAATTAACCGTTGTTACTATAACTCGCGCGAACAATCGAGACAGTGCAGAAGACAAATTAACTGGCAACTATCGAGTTATTGTAAAGAGAAAAAAATTGCTCGGTTCGTGACTGCGAGAAGTCTAGTCAAGTATAAAATCGTCGAACTGTTTACAGAATTTTACACCATTTACGCGACAAAATCGCTATCGTTACATAAACGTGTTTTTCAGTGGGCGACATAGGTAAATAAAAGAAGCAACGAAGGTGAAACCGATCTCCGAAAGCAGCTTCAGATCCAGTTGACGAGAAATCGGCCACTTTCAAAACTCATCTCGAGCCTGTTTTAGAATTAAGCACTCTTTTCGATGATCAGATGAAGATGAAAATTCACGTTAAAAGCAGATAAGATTGATGAAGCTTACTATTTCGTTGATCTTCGATCACTGAAACGAAAACTTTGCTAGAGTGGAGAACGAAGCACGAGGGAATTGTGCACCGAAAGGAGCGTACCTGTGCGAAAGTCCTCGTACGGTTAGATACTCGTCTCACCGGCACTACGGTTGTCGGTGTACTGAATGAAACGACGGCTTCGGTACGCCTTTACCCTCTCGATCTCTCGAAGCTGCGCGCATTAAGAAGCACGTACGAATAACAAACGCTATAATTAAAAATGCATCGATATACCATCGCCTCTTCTTTATTTCTGGTGCTTTAATTTTCTTCCTCTGCTGCAATCAATTTTAATATTAGTGCTTTACGAATACTGGATTTTATCTTTGGAAGGCGATCGCGAATTTGTTACACAAATATAAATCTTTACTTATTATATTAACACATTAGACTACGACGTTGTACCAACAAATTTTATCCTTAACCCTTATAATTTATAGGTAATTTAATTTATAAATAAGTTAGTGTTGATTTAATTTGAGTTACTTTTCAAATAAAGTTTTTCAAAATTCTCTTATGTATATCATTTAATTGCATACCTGGAAGATAAAAAATTATTTTTCCAATTGACTTGTTTCAATTACCCATAAATATTTATAATGCAATTAGATTTGTATATTGATTTTGCCAAGTCGATCGTTATTCAATAATTGGTATATTATTCTTGAAACCAACCTTAGATTTCTGAGGCACTATGAACAAATAAACGAGTTTAAAGATTGCTTCGATCGATTCATCGTAACCTGTTATGCTGATAATTATGTGAATCGAGTAGTGAATAAAAAAGCGATTATGTCGTAACAGATGACACTATTTTTAGTGTACCAGCAAGAACGTTGATTCAACCAAAAGATCCATGGAGCGTTCCATTGCTAATTTACAAACTGGAGCACCGTCTAACAAAACGTTTAATAGTGATCGTCGCATTTCCTTCGGAACGAGAGAGTATCGAAACGTGTGCATGAAATTTTTGCGGGTAATTCTTGAGAACGATATCATAATTGGGATTAAGGCCACAGAATTTCACATGTCAAGGAGATCAAGCAGCAAATATGGTGTCCCCTGGAAAAGGGAGAATTAAAAAATGAACTCGCGCAATTTAAAGTTGTGATGTAATCGATGAGCTGCACACGCGAAGGGCAGCTATCGGTCAAATAAATATTAATTAAAATTTTCTAAATTACTGTTCTTTAAAGCTTAATCAGAAGGTTACAACAAAGGCAGTAATCGTAATCGTTTTCTTTTGCGTAGCAAGTAAACACCATTTCGATTTTGCAAAATAAATGAGCTCTATTAACGATAAGACTAGCAGTATCGCCGTCACGAATAATGCAGTTCGATTATTTCTTTGTGTCATCGTTCGACAATCGAGTGGGTTTCGCTCGCTCGTAATCGTTTGCTGAAAACCGTTTTATAAAATTCGTTTTATAAAACCAGACGAAATGGAAAGTTACATTCCATTGTAGCACCGTTGAACTTGAAGAAATTCTTCTTGCTGTCTAGCAGGACTACAGGCAGTTTCATCACGAAAACGTTGACTTTCCAGAGCAGCTATACAAGTGAAAGTGACCGGCCCAGAATATAATTCAGAGGTCCTGAGCATCAACCTAATTGGTTGCTAACGATATTCGTTTAAAATGGTCCAATCGTTAAGGTCAATTTTCTTCGAAAACTTTATAGCTTACGTGGAATATCTTAGGACCGTTAACGATCGTCGCTTTAATTTCTGCCATCAATTTAAATTATTTAGCTATTAACTAATAATGATAGACGCTGAAACAGTAATTTAAATTTTTAATTTTCAAATATTAAATTTAAAAATTTAAGTTTGAAAATCTTACCTTTTTTTTCGATAATGTCATGAGATTTCACGTTAATAAAAAGTCAAAGAGCCCTCTCGAAGTGTGCGATCCAAGTGAAACCGTTACTCAGTCCGAGGTGTCTAAAAGAATAAAAATGACGAAATTATTGTCAGTATGTACTTTCACTGAAATTCGCATTGGGTAAACCTGAGTGGATCTCAATGATCAGTGGCTTTCTGCTCCACTAGGCGATTACCAAATATGCAAATAGGAAAACGTACAAATATTGGCACTCTAAAGGGGCACACTCTACAGATTTCTACTTATTCCACAAACGTTCTCAATTTCTCCCTAATTAATAAATTTGACATTCACCATTTTGCTTGAACTATTCCACCTGTGGTCTTTCATATTTTCATTCTTCTGTTGCATACATTCAATTCCACTCAAATGATTCTCCAACAAATGATTCCATCACTTCAATCTAAAATTACAAGATTAAAAATTTAAAAGTAGAATTTATGCTTAACAGCACTTGGTGGCTTACCAACATTCAATAGGTACACCTGCATTACCGACACTCATCCACAGATGGCACACCTGTACCGGACATTCAAACAATCCTATCAACATTTAAATTTAAATTTGATAAGCACAGCAGCAAAACTGTTCCATCTTCTATCATAATAAATATAAAATTTGTACAACCTTGTTCCTACAAATAAAAGTCCTGTACTTCTTGCATTTGACAAAATTTCTCCCAAGGTTTATTTTTGTAATTATTTGCATGTCCATTACAATGTACAGCCTTGAACAGAACAATAAAAAATTTTACCACCCTGGCCACTCAAAGGACACACAAAGTTGATTGTTTACGGTGTCGTTTATCTTGCATTTATTCATTAATTCAGGTATGGCTCATTACGAGAAGCAACGTTCTGCATAAGCAATGAATGACCACATGATTGTCATTGTAACCTGTCTGTCTTTTAGTAACAAATGATTTATTCTTCGCAGCGAAGGACTCTCGGTCGAAGCTCCTATTCAACGCAAGAATGTTAACAGCGAGGAACCAAAACACATAATTTTAAAATAGGACTCTAATAACTCTACAATTTTTCTTCGTGGAAGAGTATTAGTGACCTAGATCTTCCTTTCACCAGTCTGAATCTTTCACTGCTACTATTATGTGAACCGGTCGTACAAGTACATCAAATGAACGTTTACAGATTTACGTATCAGGAAATAAACAAATTTTCTTCAGAATTGTGTAAGAAGGAGTAACGTTGGCATTGCTTGCACGTACTTCGATTCACGTGGATCTCGTAACTTTCTGAAGGAAACGAAGGATTCACAAATCAGTCTCGGAATAATTACCTGTAACACGTTATCTGTTACTCAATATACTGCGCTTATCGCATTTCAAATATAAGAAAATTATATTTACTATATTGTGTGGGACTTCGTATAATATCTTCGTAATCTGAGGAAGAATACTTCTACCAGAAATTTTCTACTTCTGAACTCTTTAGAAAGGTCTTACTTCTACCGATTTCAAACCAGTTACTTGTACCAGTCTTACTTCTACCAATTCCATCAGTTTCAAACTTTCAGCGAATGTTTTTTCCCTAAAGTCTTGGTTGATTGATTTTTCAAAAAGATTTTCATCAAATTTCACAGTCCATTGTTAGGGCCTGCATACTCATGCACCGTGTAAATAATTACAGAGTATCAAAAGGACAGGAAGAGACATATAACGGAAACTTTCACCATAAGGCTAGGTACAAGTCTATGGTAGGATTCTGCTGCACGTGTTTAGTGCATCTTATACAGTACTATAGTAAATCCAGCGACGTATAAAGATTAGGTTCTATGCTCCAGTGAATTAACGTTAATTGTGGAAGAGGTGCGTTTCAGGAAGGAACTGCAATAAATGATTATATTAATTTTTGACATATAATGAGTTATGGAAATTATAATTATTGTGAGGAAGTATTTAATTAGATTTTCTAATACCTTTGAGGAAGGCTGAGTAACAGAACTGAGCAAAGCGTCAAGCAGCAAAACATAGCGGGTCATGCAATTCGGGCGCATCAGATAGACCGCCAGTCACCACCGGACAACCGATACGCAAGCATAGGACCAGGACTGTTCTCCAAACAGTTTCTTTTACTAGTAAAGTTTTTTACTAGTTTGTTTTACACCCCCAGAGAACTTGATCCATAAAGAGGTAATTTTTGACAAATTAGTCATACGCTTTCCTTTAACTTAATTTCTGCAAAATAGTGCAAATTATAATCATAAACAATAAATTAATAAAACATCTTGTGGTGGCTCTAACAGTGGTGAGAAATGTGAAATTTTAAAAAGAACGAAGCTTTCGCGCGGAGTTGTGCGGTGAATTCAAAATCTTTGAACTTTGAACAACTACTTCTTTTTTATCGATTGTCTAATTTTGCGAATGACTTTCGCTATTATTATCAAACAGTTTTACATAATATTTTATAAAATAGTCTACGTTTGTTCAAATCACCAGCGCTCATTCGAATCTATTTTCAAAACGTTTCATTTCGATAACGTCTAAACCGAAAAGAGAAAGATAAAAAGAACAGTTAAATTGTTTGGTGAACTTTCTATATTCGCGTCTCGCGCGAAACGGTGTCGAATAATGTCGATGCAATAAAACTCCGAATTAAAGTGTACGATCTTAGAATAAATTTTGCGAAATCCTTTCGTATGAAGTAAAGCTAGAGCAATGACCGAAGTTAATAACAGCGACTGTAGTTTGTCGGTGAACCGGTACTAACGCAGGTGTACCGTAATATATATCTATCTATACTAGCAATTACCAGACCACAAATTTCTATTTCCCGTGAAAGGCAAAAGAGCCACCGTGCTTCGAGTGAACGTTTAGGGTTGATGCAATTATGAAAGCTAAATTTTTGTACAAAAAAGGAAATGCATGACTTGTACAGGTACTAATGGAGCTACCGGATTGGATCAA
This sequence comes from Megachile leachella, assembly GCA_963576845.1. Taxonomy (NCBI): domain Eukaryota; kingdom Metazoa; phylum Arthropoda; class Insecta; order Hymenoptera; family Megachilidae; genus Megachile; species Megachile leachella. The sequence continues at coordinate 2,565,269 of OY756252.1, read as the reverse complement.
CGTACTCTACGACCTTTTACTGTTCACGGGAATGGCTCTGGTTTACATAAGCGAGGCCCTTATCCTGACGCTCATTCCCCGACGCTATCGTTCAAAATCTATCAAAGGAGAGGTGGCTCTGGTGACAGGAGGCGCTGGCGGAATTGGAAGGTTGATTGCTATGAAACTGGCCAAACTCGGAGCGCACGTTGTCATCTGGGATATCAACAGGACCGGTATATTTCGCTAGGTCGCCATAAAGGAGGCGCTTCCATAATTATGGTTGCAGGTCTGGAAGACACGGTGCAAGAGATTAGACGTAGCGGAGGAAAATGCTGGAGCTACTATTGCGACATCACCAACAGGAATGAAGTGTACAGGATAGCGAAAACAGTGCACATCGAAGTTGGCCCTGTAGGATTAAAGTCTTCTTTCTAGGGAACAAATGACAAAGCGTATTACTTAATAATGTTTTATTCAGGTGACCCTGTTGATAAACAACGCGGGATACGTTTACGGAAAAACACTGATGGACTTACCAGACGACGAAATAGAGCGCACTTATAAAGTTAATATTCTGTCGCATTACTGGGTAAGTTTGGGTTGGACAATGCCTAAAGGAGAGTGTTGACCATTTGCATTCAACGCAGATTACCAAAGCATTCATGAGGGACATGATGAAAAACAATCACGGCCACATCGTGACTGTAGCAAGCGTGGCGGGACTTTTGGGAACTTATAATTGTACGGATTACTCGGCCACCAAATTCGCAGCCATCGGTTATCACGAGAGTCTCTTCACAGAACTTAAAGTACTTCTTGAAATTACATTAGATTTTCTTCTCGGTGAGTGGGTAACAGTTTTTGTATCGTAGGCTCATGGTTATGATGGGATTCACGCGACTCTAGTATGTCCATATTTCATTAACACGGGTATGTTCCATGGAGTGAAACCCAGGTATGCAAGGAGACCTATAGAACACAGATTTTTAGCATAATAATTTGACTTGCTATGAATTTATTATGTACAGGCTAATGCCCATGTTGGAACCTGATTACGTAGCAGAAGAAGTTGTATCTGGAATATTGGCAAATCAAATAAACGTTGTGTTACCTGGGTCAGTTAGGTACCTCCTGCCACTCAAATGGTAAGTTACAAACATTTCTACAATCATTCAAAGTTACAATAATTCTATTTCTGATAGTTTACTACCAGCAAAGCTCTGCTGGGCTTTGATGTATCACGTCATAAAAGGACCTCAGTCTATGATGATGCTCAAAGGAAGAGAGGAAAAGCTCTTGAAAAATAATAACAATATTTTTGATGCAGTAATATCCAAAGAAACACATGTACGATAATGTGTATACCATGGATTGGTAAAGTATACACAAACTAAAGAAATGCTGTCTTTAATTTTGACTATTAAGAATAGTTACATTCAAACACAGTAGGAATAGTATTACCGAGACTGAATTTATTTGTAGACTTAAATTATATTTGTCAACAGCATTTATACTTTTTAAGTGTAAAATATATTTATAACGTATATAAAAATATTCACAATAAGTCGTAAAAGTAATGTAAACCCTGACCAAGCTCCCAAATCGATATACCTGTACCCAATTCGGCAGCGAGATCCAGTCGATGCAAAATAGAATACAATGTCGGATAAAAGACAATTCCACCGCCCCCCGACGACCTGAAATAGATCCCCAAATTTCATGCTAGATTTCAACAACTTTATCTAAGCTATAAAATTTCTTGTAATCCTAAACCTTACTTTGCTTCAAAAAAATGTTCTTTGCTGTTATCATCCCACTGAATTTTTCCTTTGAAGGATTCAAGCATTTTCAGATAATCTGTACCTAAAATAGCTCTCCCACCTTCAGGAGTATAATTATATCCATAGAAATTAAGACCTAGTAGTATTTGAGCCCTTTTGGGACCATCTTCAGGTACTAGCAGTTTTACACACTCCCTCACCCAATCAACTGGACTATTAGGTCCAGGACGTTGAATAGTTGAATAATCATAAGTCATCAAAGAGAAGGCTTTTATGTATGGTGATAATTGATCAAAATGATCTTTATTAAATAATTGAACTTTTGGGCTAAAATAGGGGAAAACATGTAATACATGAGAATCATTTTTTTCACATAACATAAACTTCCTGTTTCTTTGGAAATTACAACAAACAAAATTATACAACCACATCAAACGCATAAAATAAAACTTACCCTCTTGATGGTGGCACTGCTAGAATTGTAACTAAATTATTGTTGTTTAGTTGTTGAGCAATCGATTTAATTAATGATATTACAATCTGTGTATCTACACCTGTAAATATAAACTGATTCCATATTTCCAAAACATATCCATCAAAATGATAGACCTAGGACAAAATATACTTCTGTATACTACAATATTATATACTTGTACTGTATATACTTTTACAATTACCTCTGCTGTATCTATTAACGATGAAATTAATTCAGTCAGCTTATGAGTTTCACTGTACAATCCCACAATGTCATTAACTGACCAATGTTCAAATAATACTCTTGGTAAAACTGAAAATAATTGCATTTATATAATGTCAATACATTCACATATATCCATTACTTCTTAACATACCTTTTACGTGATGTGCTTCATTGTTTGCTGCTCTCATTTCCTTCAACCACTTCTTTTGAACATCATGAGTCGACAATTTGTACGTTGGTGCATTACCTTCTGGAAATGCTAACCATACTGGTGATACCATAGTAAATTTTCCATGAAATAATTTGGCAATTTCAAATCCATTGCTATTCCACTAAAGAAAGGAAATATTTTTATTAACAGTAATGATCAATATAAACAATTAAGTAAGTTTGAATTATACTATGTTCAATATAAAAATTTGTAAATAATAAAAAATAATAAAATTACCGGTGTAATATATCCTAAAACATCTCCAGTAAATCGCTTATGAGTTGTATTCGAAAAATAAAATCCTGACTCATGAATAATATCATGTGTTTTGGTATTTTTCACCACTAAATGTCTTTTAAAAACATCCTGATTCACAGGACCTATCTGCAATCCCACATAAAAAAATAATAAAAATATAAATATTTTGTTTACGAAAATATAAATCTATTTTGCTACCTTGGTTTCGACTTTTCCTTTATTCTTTTTACTATTTTTGTCTTTGGGAGGTAACAATGTACATTCTGACAATTGTATAAATACTATTAAACCAATTATTAATCTCAATATATTCATAATAATTATTTGTTTATCTAATACTAAATAAAATCATTAATTATTACTACATAACATACGTGGCTGATATTCAAAAGAATTTTATTGGAATTGTTGATAGAATGCGCTACTGTCATTTGCGTCATACATACTTGGTCAAATTATTTAATAATGTCGCATTTTTTTAATAAATTTATTAATAAGATTGTATATATGGTACATTTTAACATAAAATTATCATCGAATGATATATTAATTCGAAATTTTCATTTACTAAATTAAGTTTTATGCTTGTTTCACAGGCAATGTGATATACAATATTCTTTTCTTTTTACACTTACCAACTTTTCGTGCGAATTCAAGTACTTAAACAAAATATCTACTTTTCATAAAAAACAAGTATAAAAAGGCATAAAAAAGATTAAAATTTAAACAATTCTTTAAGCTTTTTTACCGCGTGATTGGGTCACATGATATGTGTTTTGATGTAACATGGCGTCTTTAATTGTCAAGGCATAATAAAATTTCTAGAAGGATGTGAAATTTTTCTAATTTTTGAATTTGAAATTCAACACAGAATGCCAGTTGATATAAATAGATTAACTGAAGGTTGGTTAGAATTGGAAAGTGATCCAGGTAAAAATTGATAACCATAATTTTAATGATGTTCAAAATGAAAATACTTGAATGCTTTTAAAAATTAGGATATATTATACAAATTTGAAAAGACAACAGAATGTATGGACCTATTTCTTGAACATTCTTTACTTATTTAATGTATTTATGTACATAACACATAACACGTCAATAGTGTACGATAAATGGAACAACGAAGCCTGCCCTGTTACAAAATTGTATTACCATGTTTTGTATATTGTCAGGTTTATTTACACTGCTGTTGGAAGATTTTGGGGTAAAGGGTGTACAAGTGGAAGAAATATATGATCTGCAAAAATCATTAGAAGGTCCAGTATATGGTTTTATCTTTTTGTTCCGTTGGATAGAAGAGAGAAGATCAAGGCGTAAAGTAGTAGAACAAGATGAAAGTTTTGTGAAAGATGAAGAAATCGTTAACAACATATTCTTTGCACAACAGGTGTATTATCTTTGTAAACTATGCTCAGCTATTACAGTGCTTATTACATTCTATAATACATAAGTGCCTGATTTATAATTATTCATCTTTCGTAGGTGGTTCCCAATAGCTGTGCAACCCATGCATTACTTTCAGTGTTACTTAACTGCCCAAATATTCATTTGGGTACAACTTTATCCAGATTGAAGATGCATACATCTGGAATGTGTCCAGAGAATAAAGGATGGGCAATTGGTAATACACCTGAATTGGCATGTGCTCATAATTCGCATGCAATGCCACAAGCCAAGAGACGACAAGATAAAAATACTGGAGTGTCAACTGGAAGATTTACTGGGGAAGCTTTTCATTTTGTCAGTTATGTACCAATTAATGGTAGATTATTTGAATTGGATGGTTTAAAACCATATCCCATGGATCATGGTCCATGGAAGGAACATGAAGAGTGGACAGAACAATTTAGACGTGTAATTACAGATAGATTAGGAATGGCAACAGGGGAGCAATTACAAGATATAAGATTTAATTTAATGGCAGTTGTTCCCGATCGGCGACTTGCTATTTCACATAAATTAACCATGTTAAAAACCAATAGACAAATAGTATTAGAAGCATTGCAACAACTTGTTAAATTAAGTCATCAAGATGGATCAGAAAAAAATACAAATGATACTGAAAAATTAGATAAACCGCATGAAAAGAAAAGTAAAATTGATGATGAAAATGCTTTACCTAATAAGCCAGAGATCGATGAATCTTCTTCTATACCATCTATTACTGTTGAAAGGAACAATGATGCTACAACAGATACTGACGAGCCAGCTTCAAGTATAACTTCTGGGAAGACTGAATCAAAGTAAGTAGACAATAATTTGGACATAGGATTGATATTTATCAAATATTTTATTCTCTAAACGAAGTTAGAATAAATACATATTTCAGTGGTATGGAAAAAGTAGTAATGTGTGCATTAGATTATGCCACGCCTCTTCAAATTCAAACTTCACCGGCACACAGTTCATCCAGTACCGATACGTCGTCCGAGATTGGATCTGCATTTAATTCACCCACACAAGGTAAGTAAAAATGTATTTTTGTTTTATGTCCCTTTACAAAGACGTTTTGTTCTACATACTTTCTTAGTCTGACAAAATATTAAATTATTTGGACATGTCATTCGCATTGCTTTAATGTTCCCTGATTTGTCAGAATGACAAATATAGTAACGTGATTCAGATGTTGGATCTTTTACTTTTCCATGTTCTGTACATATATTGTCCTCTGGTATATCTTTTTGAAATACATTATCTGCACCATTTGGAATATTTATGTTAATTTTTCTTATGCATTTGCTGTAACTTTCTGTATCACATATTTTTATATATGCATTAAAAGCTGTGAATAATGGACACGAATATTCTATTACAGAAGGTCTCTGTGGTTCACACACATAATACCTGAGACAGTTAGTTATATTTGGCAAACGAATATTTCTTATACATGGAAGAACTTGAACAGATTGTGAATTTAATGGATAACCTAATGCTTTGTACCTTTCAATGGTCAAATATTGTTTGTTTCCGACATTATCAACAATTGAAACTATACTGTTTTCGTTCTCTAAATTCTCAAATGTTGTTGATAATGTATTGTTAGAATTTTCTATATTTAACATTGGTTTATTTGCATCAGCATCTTTTAGAACTGTATTATCTCTCATTGTTGTATTTTGTACTTGAGTACCAGTTATGATATTATTCTGCAAATTATTGTTCTGTTGAATATAATTCTGTATAAGGTAATTCATTAATACATTATGTTGGTTATCCTTAGAAAATTTGACTTCATTGGACAATGGTACTTTTGTATTAAGTGTTGAAGGTGTAGACAATGATGATGTTAGAAATTCTAAAGGAATAGTAATCTCTTTGTATACTAATAAGTGTTGTATTAATTGATTCAGCAACAAGTACTGCTTCCTGCTATCATTTTGTGCTTGCAAATAGTCATGCTGTAGATTATTAATTACAGAAAAATTATCTGTATTTATTTCACCATTATCATTTGTTGTTTCTTCAACTTCAATCAAAGGGTACGGAGTTGCCATTTCCTGGTCAGGTTCATCAGGGATGCTATCAGTAATATACGATGAGTCAATGAGCTCAGAAAAGTCCACAGGATCTTCCGTTGATCCCATGTAACTAGTTTCATTCGAATTGATTAATTCAGGTACACTGTCATACCTGTTCGTTACAATAGAGGATTCTGTAGATAATGTGTCGCATGTCCAAGAATCACCAGGTAGAACACATATTCGCAGATGTGGTTCAAATATCTAACAACGAGGATATCAAATTTGAAAATTAAGAAATTGCTAATATTATTAAAGTGGTAATTATCTTACCAAGCCTTCTGTACATTTATTGGGTACCCAAACATAACCGTCATCCGGCAGATTCACACAATTGTAGAATACAGAGCAACTAGTGGGATGGGGTTTTCTTGATTCTGGACATTTCGACGATTCCGTTGTTATCACAGTAAAACATAGTATTATAAGTATGTATCTCATTGCGTTGATTTGTCACGTACGCTGTACTATAGCACACTAAATTTGATGTGGCTTGGTTGCTGGTATTATTTGCTTTTCACACATTCCCCCATAAGTCATCCTTTGACACCTCTCAGATACAGTTAGTTGACCTATCATTTCTGAGTATTTTTGTACTCTTTCTATCCGTATGATTGAAAGGTATTGTATGAATAAGAATTACTTTAAAAATTGAGAAATATACTTCTGCTAAATAATTATATATTAATTTGTAGCATGGGGATGGAATTCAGGCCAGAACAGTCCAACGTCTACAAAAGACTTTAAAAAGTTCGTTGTAATCAGAGTGGCTGGAGACGAAAAGAATGAGGCAGGTTTAAGTACGTATATTTCATTGAATTTCTTTATTGTGGTGTATGATAACACCATAAGAAGCAGTACGTAAAGTGTACATCCGTAAGTAGGTCGTTCTCTTGGGAATATTAATATAAATGGAAAAAGATTAGTTTCCGACAGTGGTCACTTACATAAAAAAGTCTGCTTGTCTGGAGAAGTTAGAATACCTCACGCTAGAGTGAAAACGAGTAACGGGGATACTGTTACCGAAGAGAAGAAGGTTGAGAAAATCGATCCAAAACTGTGCTCAAAATATCCGGAATTGTTTGAACCCCACACGTTTGCACCCAAAGATCTTTTAGCGTTACTGAAGAACTTAGAACATGAGATAAGTATTTGTGAAACTAGCTTGAAAGATGAGAACGACAAAAGGAACAAATATAAGGTAAGTGCATTTGGAAGAAGGCGATGAAGATCTAAAAGTCTAAAGTATAAAGCTTTTTATACAGAATGTACTGTTTTGTTTCAGATTGACGACTGTCGTAGAACTCATAATTATGACGAATTTATTTGCACTTTTCTTTCAATGCTTGCTCAACAAGGAAAGCTAGCAGAGCTAGTGCAGCAGCATTTAACTTTAAAGAAGCATACTTCTGTGTCAGTGAACAGAGTTCATAGGTAAGAGATTTTGTTGGTTTAATTATTGTTATTTGATGTATGTACTCTTTCAGATCTTCGAAGAAAGCCGACACTCGTCCAAATTCTTCACGTAGACGTCGAGGTAGAACTAAATGCAAGAAACGAAAATAATTGATAAATAATTGGAGCTGTTATCCCACCTATTGAATTGTCAATACTAAAACCTCAGAATCGCAACAAGGACATAGTTTTAAGCATGTAAAAAAGATCATACGACTGTTGAAACAAAAAGGGATTGTGAATTATGTGTTACATTTTACCAACCCAGTGTCAATGACATCAATTTATTTATTTTGCAAAGTCGTAGATTTCATTTCTTTCACTGTACAAATTATCTCGTATATTTTTTATAGTTTTTTCCTCGTTTTAATGCCTCATATTTATATATTGCAAGTTTTATCTTATACTGTTGGATATGAGATAAGGTATTCAGTCATTTTTCATCTATTACGTTTCGTATGAAATACATGGGTTTCATAGAATACACGAATGCATTTTTATTTTCTGTAGTGGCTTCACAGTAGAGGGAGCAACCTGTCATCTGCATGCGTTTGGAGAAATCAAAGAGTGCGGAGAGTTTAATATGGAAAGAGGAGTGGCAAATGAAAGATCAGTAGAATATTGTCAAAAACATTGAAAATATTTATTTCGGTATTCATATACAAGTACACTACACGCTTGTGGATATGTCCCTTAGATCTAAATACTTATATCTCCGTACAGCCGGAGGAAGGATAATGAAGTGTCGTGTTGGAATCGTTTGATCAATGGACAACAGCCGACCAAGTCTAAGTCGCTTTACCATATTGCATAGGAACTGTATTCGAAACGTCCTCGAAAAAGCTATTTCAGGGGTACGGTTGAGGAGGAGAGACACGATGGTTCAGAAGAAAAGTTCGTTCATAGTTCCTTCTCCGGCCGATATGCTTTCTTTAACGCACGCGTTCACGACATCTGCGCCATTTCTTCGGCACGAGGATCGTGCTTTTTGGCAAAAGAAAAAAGAAAGTGCAGTTATGTACAAATATATCGATTCGTGGTCGGCGTGGTCATATATAGGTAACGTTTCCTCTCATTGGGCAAGTAATCGTGAGATACAGATGTATTTTGGAATTTGCGAGTAGAACCTGCGACGAGATCTCACTGTACACGCACGGTTCGCGTGGCATCCTTTCTGATCACACAAACGTGACCGATCACGAGTTAACATTTTTTATTTACAAAAGTATCGAGGTTTCGCTTTCGAAACCACACACGCTCTCTTTCTTTCTCTCTCTCCCTCTCACGCGATAAACGTGCTTTAATCTCGGGTCGCTAACAAAACCGTTACTGCAGGACACAACATTCAGTTTATCATTAATAGGCACTCGTGGTATGTTACGGCAAATCAACTGCGGAACGGTGAATGAAACTTTTTCTTCCAAAGCACAATTTTTTCCGACAGTTGATTATACTTATAAACGTTCATCGAATGTTTCCTCTTTTTACTCTGAGCAAACCGTGAAGATAAAGAAAAATTAATCGAGCATCTGTCGTTCGCAGAAAATTCTAACAACGATACGTATAAACATGCCGTATAAAATATAGAAAATTCACGCAAGGAAAATAACGTAAAAAGTACAAACGAGTATTAAGGGATGAGGGAGAGGGTGAAAGGAAACAATAAAAACAGAGATCCTTCTGCGAATAACGCCGATTACAGTCTTGGACGTGTAGAAAAAACTGCTCAGAAGCGTTTACGATATGCGTTTTGAACTTGGTTTGTCTCGATTATCGTTGGCGCAGTTGCTTCCCGTGACACACAAGCTATGTAAAAAGAAATAGTATTTATACTACTTCTTTCCAAGTGTCAATAAATAAAGATATGCTTTACAAAGTGGCTTTAGATTAACATTTTGCGGTTTATCACACAGACGAGAATATCGATCGAACGTTTTCTTGGTTAGATTACAACGAATGTTGCTTTGGTTTCTTTTTGGCGTTCCACCGATATTCTTCACCTTTCGAAACTTCAGAGCCTTCGTGTATGATATCGAAAAATATGTTGATTTCAAAAATATATCTTCTGCGTTATATAGGGTGTCTGTACCAAACTTTAATTTTGTAATTGGACAGTTTATGAAACATATTTGGTGCAGTCATCCTGTTTCATACACCTGTAGGCTCGTTAGGATATTCCGTAAGTAATGTCGTTCGAATTTGAAACGACACTCGTGGATCTAATTTTAAACACTTGGGGCCAACGTTATCGATATCACGAGACATCAACAGAAATTAACCCGAAATATACACGTATCCATTCGCTCGTCACTTACACTATGTACACACGCAGTCACATTAATCGCTAGTAGTAAAATGTATAAAAAGAAAAAAAGAAGACAGAAAGATGATGTAGAAGACGCGAGAAGAAAGACACCAACGAGAATAAAGTTGTGGGATAAGTTTCAAGGAAAAGAGCGTTCGAGGACTTTTCGACGTAGAATCATAGGATGAGCAAATAAACCAAATTCGAACGCCACGCAAACATCAATAAACACTTTTGGAGGTCTGGCGTTGCGCCGAAAGCATGCTATACTTTTTGGAAAAGAGATGCCTTTCGTAACGATGCTGGGATTAAGTCGTTTAAGCATAATTGGCGGTAGTGAGATAGCCGGTTGCGCGACCAATTATCGATGCACCGAGAGAAACTCGACTCGTTAATCCGAGAATCTTCGAAGTCTTTTTCCCCGTTTTCTGTTAGTCCAATAAGAATAAATAATTACAAAAAATGATTAATCCCGTTCGAAGAGTCTCGAAATCACGAGTTGGTTTCTCTCGGCACTTTCGGACGATGCGAATTGATTCGAATCGTTGCGAGTGGAACGGGTACAGCCGCTACACGACCGAATCAACAAATGAACTCGCTAATGACGATAATGATAATATTAACGAGAGATAGCCTAAGGAAGTCTTACAGCATAAGTTAATTACACCTAGGATCTGTCGCATCTTATCATGGAGCGCTCACCGCGCTCGAATTCAAATCAAATCCCTTTTTTCTTCTACCACACCGTTCTTTTTCTAGTCGATCTATACACAAGGAACCGTGCGATAACGATAGCAAAAAAAGTACACGAGGATCCAATACTGTAAAGTCGGTAGTAGTCGCATTCGAAACGTGTTCTCGAGTCGGAGGGATCTGTACAAAAAAGAGCGAGCTCGAGAATATCGACTACTACTTACTTCCTACTACCAACTAACCATCACACTTGGAACGTTCGCGCGAAAGCGTCGAAAGTCTTTCTTATCTCTCCGTTTTTCGATGCGAGATACGAGGGTGTCGCCATCGCCGTCACCGCGAGTCTGAATTGGTGCAACGACAAATAGCTAGCTCTCGAAGATACGACCATTCGTCTCACGGCCCGCTGACGGTGGTGTTCGCGGGCAGCGTGTGTCCCGTGACCAGACTGTCCGCCGGCTTCCCCAGACGAAGTATCGACTGCAGGGAAGCAACCTCAGAGGCTAAACGATCGAGCCTCGACTTGACCTCCCTCTCGCTTTCAGGAACGGTAGGGACGGTGGGTCCGGTCCACTCAGCGCCCAGGGAGATGCCCGAATCGCGTTCGTCGCTGGAGCCCTCGTTGTCCCACGGCGGCGACGCCCTTGGTCCCGGCTCTTGCTTGATACCCTGAAGCGCGAGCAGTGCGCTGGCTGCGTCCTTGTCGCCGATGCGCGACTTGTGTCTCAGTTTGTGAGGCAAACTGTTGTTAGCTGCCGGACTAACCACCAACTGGGGACCCTCGTCACCGCTGCCGGAAGACAGCTCGAAGGGCGACTGTGCGCGTCGTCCGCGGGACAGATTCAACGCGCTCGTCGTGTCGAGGTGCATCGCCGGGTGAGGATAGGGATACTGGAAACTCTCCGTTTCCGGGTACGGTGTCGTTTCAGGGACGTACAGCTGTGCGGGTGACCTGGGCGACCGCGCTCCGCTTACCGGTTGATGGATAACGGACGTGTGCACGGGACTAGGCGTCCTGGCATAGAGCAGCGCAGCCGAGGCGGGTAATTTTGCTCTTTTAACGCTGATGGGTGGTTCGGCGGGTAACGCGGCGAGCACGTGTTCGGTGCTAATCACGGATTCGCCGCAGATGCCGAACTTATCTCGTATCGCTTCGAGCTGCGCCTTGAGGATGTGGTTCTCCTTGCTGAGCTCCATCACTCGCTGCTCGAGCACCATGTCGTTGAAGCGCCTCTTCTCGCGAGACCGCTTGGCAGCCTCGTTGTTGCGTCTTCTGCGGTCCCAGTAGCTGTCGTCCTTCTTGTTGTCCGGTATGAACTCCCGTTGCTTGCGCTGAGAAAATAGCTCTTTTCTGATGTCGAAGTTCGGGGGGAAATTTTCGGGGTGTGTCACCTGTTGGGCATCATGGTGAAGGTGTTGCTGCTGTTGCTGTTGCTGCTGCTGCTGTTGTTGCGTCTGCTGTTGCTGAGGCTGGTGGTGGTGATGGTGGTGTTGGGGCTGCTGTTGCGGCGGCGGTGGCTGTTGGGGAGGATGCTGATGCTGTTGTTGCTGTTGCATGGACGGACCGTGGTGCGCTGGGTGCGTCAATGGTGGCAACGGTCCATGAGCATCGTGTCCACCGTGGCCGTGGCCGGCGTGCGCCATTGTATGGGTAGCCGGCATGTTGCTGTTCAAACACGCGGTCTCACCATTGATCGGTGACCCACTCTGACGGGCGACAAATTCTGCCACCATAATTTGTCTTCTTAGTACATCTGCAACGGAAACGGATCGATTAGCGATGAACGAAGGAGAGAAAAATGCGCATACGAGTTATTGTCTGGCGAGTTTAAATGTCAAATACCGAAGAGATCTCGGAGTCAACACACGGATGAGTTTATTAACGGCGATGACGAAAGGAACTGCGTGCCAAACGATTACGATGACAACCCTCGCAGCGGCGATCTAGTTACGAATAGATCGAAACATCAGCGTATTTACGCAAACTACTCGCTTAGAATGAGTCGCGGTTTCTGTTTGTGTTGTGAACGTATCGTGCTCTGAAAATGGTGAATTTCAGCCGCATTGTCTGTCCGTTTTGGACGCAGTGTCCTTCTAGACGTCTGAACATCCATTAATCGTGACATAAAGTACACGTTTCAGAGAACACGTTCATGAGCCACGTACCAAATGTGGTCCTTGTACGGCGATCACGCAACCATTATAAAAAGAAGGTCAATGCGGAATCAGGAAGAAGGAAAATGGGAACTTTTCGATTACCTTTTGCGTGATATTTCCGGAATTGATCAGTGACTCAGTGTGGTCATTCTTTGACGATGCGCAATTTGTCTCATCGGAGAAACGTAATCAAACTATCCTGATTAATACTCGATGACACACATGCAGACCGTCATACGTGATATAACGCGTCGGATAACGCTTCGATAACTAATAGTTCTAGGAACGATTGTTCATTCACCTAGTTTAATTATCCGCATCATGCAATTCAGACGTGAGACTACGTTATCAGTAATCGACACCACTCGAGTTCTTAAAAAATGTAGCATTTTATTTGTCAGGAATTTTCAATCGAATCAAGAGATTAACATGTAACAATGTTATCGGACGTTTATCGTTATCTGCGTGAGCAAATATTTGAAAAACAAAAACAAAAAATTTTAAGTAGCAGTCACGCGCTAAGTGTATTGTCCAAGGTGCATGTGTAACTACAGGATGATTCACGTAATAGCTTTTGTACCCCCGTACTTTACATATTCTCTAATTTTGATGTAAGGTCAATTGGAATTATTTTCTGAGCGATTATCTTCGAAGCGTGGGTGTGATCAATCCATCAGGGGAAACCTGGTAAAGCTTTCGTAACCGTTACACAGCAAGAGTGGCGCCGACGGCCAAAGGTGAAGAATTCCGAGAGATCGAAAGACGTGCTCGTACTGCCAACAATACCGGTCCGAGTACAAGTCGCAAAATAGCCTTGGGTAAGGTCGGGTTCCTCAAGGTCGAAAATGTCAGTGAACCCGGCAACATTGCCAGTCGAAACATTACCTGCATCTCGTGAAATTACTCTACAATCGTCGATTCAAAATTCTAGTCAAATTTGAATTTTCAAAATTTTCGCGCCCTTTTCGATCTATTATTCTCAAAATTCCTTCTAACTTTTCATCAAATATTTCTATATTTTAATTCAAAATTACCCTAAACAGGAATAAATTACAACACGAATAAATATTTAAAAAACATTTAAAATTTTATACTGAAATTACTTTTGACTTTCGTAATCAAAGATGGCTTCCCCGGCACGAACGTCAGGTATGCGTCATTGAAAAATATTTTTATAAATGCATGAATTTTTTTCCGACTAAACTCGTAAAAGTTATAATTTTAAAATCGGTTGAAATTGATTCGTAAGTGGCTAGTTATACATAGCAAGGCAATTAAAAATAATTTGTTGTCGAGTCCGTTCGTCGAACGAGCGAATGTTTTTGTATTATGTACATCCCCGATAAATGTGCGAACATTAATTCAAACACAAATCGCAATTACGTAAGAAAGCACGTGTGTGTCGGTAAAACGTGCCACGTGCTGCATCTACGCTGTTTACGTATATATTGCATCGTGCTAATGTTTGTTTACTCAACCTTTGGCATTTATAATATGAAAATGACATTGCATTTCGAATTCGTGTGACGTTTGTTTATCGAATAGTCAAATGCAAATTGGTGGTTCAAATTTGACGCCATGCGCGAAAGTCGCGTGCGCAACTTTTCGAGAATCTCAAGCATTGTTAGAGAATCGCAAGCATTGTTCGAGAATCGAAGGCGTGGTAACGGAAAGTTCGGTAGTGACGCGTCCCCGCGATGAAAATTCAGAAAAATGATTTCAAGCCACAAGCAGGTACATATCATTACATTCTTCTCAATTATTCTCATCTCCTGTTTAAATTCACCGAATTTTATGCTTGATCATAGTTTTTGTTCATTTGCCAATTTATTTTACCTCATTCTACGTCGCAGAGTTCTATGTTTCAGACATTTTTCATTTGCGTAATAAATAAATCTAAAGTAATTTTTGTAAGTAATTTTTGTATCAATATTACTTTTTTTTTTTTTAAATAATTACGATCCGTAACCTCAAAAAATTCGAGTTTCGAATCTAAGAGCACGAAGTGAAAAAAGATGGCGAAGTCAAAAGATCGAGTTCGTGAATTAACCATTGAAGCACGCGGTCAATGTTGCATAAGAGTCTCGTTGCATCGTAACGCGTGCGTTTTCTACGACCACGTGCTATACACGCTCGTTGGAAGCGACTGTCAACCTCTTGTGTCGTAAAAGCCTCTTACTATCTTGGCAAATATGCCTGTATCCGCAAATCTTTTCTAATCGGGCAACGTGCCTATACGGCCTCGCGGATATATTTTCATAATGCGTCGCTTTGTCAATTATGCATCTTGAACCTCAATTATTTACAGGGAAGCTGTGTCACGGTTAGTCGGAAGCCTGTCTCATTCGATAAATTCCGGGAAACGCGGTTAATATTGGCATTTTGAAGCAGAAACGCAGTTGGGATTTATTATACGTAAGTACACCGTCAAATAATTTTAGATATTAATGCGGTTAACGAGAATTGCGATGTAACCTATTTTGTAATTCAGGTTTTCAAAGTTAACCTAACCTAATTGTTTTTTAATCCGTTTCGTAAGAGAGAGATTTTGCAATGAGGCTACGAATACAATAAATGTATTCTGAATCGTTACAATGCTACAAAGAGTGTGTGCAGTTTAGAAGTCCGCTCGAAATTGAGCAATCGCCTGGAATTTCACCGGCGAAGTTACGTATACGCGAGTTCGCGTGACTCATATCGTCGCAGCAACTTCTATCGATCCAATGATTTTTGTCAGAGCAAAAGCACCGCCCACGTAAATTTCTGCAGTGACGAAATGCATATAGACGTCCTACGTGTCGTGTTCCACCGGTATACGTTATTTCGTCGAACGATTGCGAAACGGACATTATTCGAATCACCAAAATTTCCCATCCACGTAAGACAATCCGAGAAGTGTTTTGAAACTTATGCATTTCCGTCCACGCATTTGTTGATCTTCTTTTACCGACTAGTTTCGTAACGTGATCGATCTATCACGTCGGTAAAAGTCAACGACCTTAGCGACGTGATGTATCGATTTTATCGATTGTTCGAACGCCCTCCTCCGGTAACGGAATAGAATGTACTTTGTCGATAATGAATTCTAACCTTGTCTAATGCATTTTCTGCGCTTTTACAGATAAAGAAGAAAGTTGCATTTCCTGATGATCGATAGTCGGACATCTTTTTCTCGAGAAATTGAATCGCCTGGCTCGACTGCTACATAACACGTTCCCGATGAGTCATATTTAGCCATTACACGTTTCTTTACGTGTATATTACCATGCGCTAACGGGAGCCCGAGTATTCGTATGTTTGTTAGTCGTGTGCATGTACTACATAGATGCACGCACGTGCGCGTACCAGGAACGTAACGAGAGACGAGGTTGTCGCCCTTTTCTCGAAAATTTATCGTGCGTAACACGTGCCATGATGGCCCCGGCGAAACTTTACTGCTCGTCGTAAACTCTAATCACGATTCGTAATTATCGAACGTCTAAGAACGTGATCTGAATAATTTTACGTGGTACGGTTACAGTTTCCACGAACGATCGATAAAACTGACGGAGTCGAGCGGTACGGGAAAACGGCAATTATAAGCGCGGTATCGTGACGAAACTCGTATTCGATTGCACAAATCAGCATATGTATATACGTGTACGCGAAGATCGTATCGACGATGTTAGTATCGTGAGTAGTTTTCGTTTTATGTCTCGGGGTCAATATTTCTCCATGTAAGATAATAATAGCGGACCCTTGGCGTGCGTCACGCACACGCGAAATAATTACGTAGCATTGGGTAAGCGTTGGAATCGATCCGACCGGCGCTAGTTGCGTTAAACGTTTTCTCCTCTCTCTTCTTCCTTTTCTTCGTACAATCGCACCGTCTCTATGGAACAATAATGTTAATGTGATACCTCGTAAACGGGGAAACGATGTAACGTCACGTATATACATTGCTCGAAGAAGGGATTCCTGTTTTCGAACCAGGGTATGATGCAATCGATGCGTAAACAGAAAATTCCACTGTTGACCTAACAGTGTACCTATTCGTACTGATTGTGTTCAAGAAAATACCTCCTCTATGAACTTGGTGGCAGGCTTAGGCATATTTTGAAAACTATTGCATCTTTTAATTATTTCTATTATTAAATGCAAGTGTTCATTATTATAAAAGTTATTAAATTAATTTATTGACTTAGATATCCATCAAATATTTTTGAGAACAATTGCATCTTTTAATTATTGTTTCTATTACTAAATGCAAACGTTCATTATAAATATAACTAAATTAATTTATTGATTTAGGCATCTATCAAATATTTTTGAAAACAATTGCATCTTCTAATAATTATTTCTATTACTAAATAAAAATAGTATTATTTCTATTACTGAACGATCATTATAAAAATAAATTAATGTATAATTTTGAACTGATTTTTAATTTTAAATCTGTTTGCCCAAGCCTGTTTGTACCAAGTTCGAATAAACTTTTTTAGCGACTGACGCGTGCGCGTTGTGACGCGCGTATAAGTTTAAAACAGAGAACACGTGCGTTTGAGGAGGAGAAATCACGTTTTGCTTTTATTTCAAAAAACAAACATATCGCGAACATGCGTTACTCGTCGTTCTCGTATCAGGCAAAAATACCACGTTGAATTCGCGCTTGTTTCTTCAATTATGAATCGCAATTAGATCGATCCGCGTGCGTCACGTGTACCCGTGTCGGCCAGTTGCGCAACGTGACACTAGCCCCAGTAACTTGTGACGCAACTTAAATGACAACGTACGCCTCACGAGTTTTTTTTACAAGCAGCGGGATTGGAACTAGGTATGCCACGAGACTTGGTTTAGAATCTTCGGAAAAATCGGTGAGTGCATAATTCTTATAAGTATTTATAGTTGTGTTGATACTGCATGTCTATGTCAATGAGCGAAAAGTGTATGCATTTAAATACATAATAGAAATAGTTCAGATCAGAAAGCTTGCACGATGCGTGTTATATTTTCATAACTATACTCAGGCGATTCTTGATGCATAAAGAACAGGTGATGTCATATAAGCATGTTGTGTATACATTAACACTTGTGCATTTCATGTGATTGTAAAGTGTATGCATTTTATGTGTTGATTGTTCACAAATCTCCACAGTGACTTCACAACAAATGTTGTGCAAGGTAAGCTATTGCAAACAAAATAATTATAGTAATGTAATGAAGTGTTTGTGCATGTGTTACTGTATTGTGTATGTTTTAGTGATCAGTGTTGTGTGAGATATGAGGTGTACGTATGGGTACCATTTAATTAACATTAATTCAGAGATGGTAAGTATAACATTTTGTGATGTTATGGAGAGGAAGGAGTATCTGGGACGTCTAACTGGAGTGTAACTGGAACTGGGTGATTCTTTATGTGTATGGAAGAAGTGATGTCTATGATGTATATGACCCTGTATGCAATGTTTCTCATTAATAGACGCACTCCCTCAAATACACCTCAACTGTTACCCCTTTTTTTTTTTTTTTTTTTACGAGGGGAAATCTTCCACATAAGACACCCCCACTCCCCGGGGGAGGAGCGGGGGTAGTGTGGGATTTTTACCCACTAAAACCCCTCGGTGGTGCCCACCCTCGGCGGCATGGTGGGTCATGGGGTCTTGCGGTATTCATCACCACGACCCACCAAAATGCCGCCATGCGACTACTAATCGCCCTTCTCGTGGGGAGCAGAAGGCTCCCCACCCAACTGTTACCCCTAGCATCAGTAGAGGACAAGATGGTCAAGATGCAGTCAAGCTTTTCTCTGCCTCTTTTTTCTTGAGAGAAAGGTTGACAACCCCTACCCTTCTGTGAAGAGACGTGGCGCGAACGCATCTATTACTGAGGAACACTTACACACTCTGTGTGTACAATGATGGCTTATGGTACCATAGGCGAAGTCCACCCACTACTGTGACGTCACTTCTTTCCTATACCATGGACTCCCTATAAAGAGGAGGCAGCAGACAACAGGAGGAATTGAAGACTGATAAAATATATTTGTAAATATTTAAATACTTGTATATATACAATAAATAATTATAAACGTCATTTTTTTCTTATACTGTCATGGAGTACCTATGAAGAGGAACTAGCAGATCAAGAGGAATTGAAGACTGACAAAGTACATTTGTAAAAATTTGTACATTTGTAAAACACTTGCTCCCTATACTGTTATGGACTCCCTATGAAGAGGAACTAACAAACCAAGAGGATTGAAGACTTTAATGAAGTATAATTGTAAACATTTAAGTAGTCTGTACAATAATTATAAAGATACGAAAACAAAATGTGTATCAAAAGGCGGAAACATTAGGAATACGTGTGCTTATCGAACAAAGCACTCGTAAGAGATTAGTTAACAGGGACAACTATGTAGTTAGCTATTTTATCGATGGTTCTATATCTCTGTCTCGTCAAAGGGGAGGCATGTTTACGTGGCAGCGGTAATCACGAGTGGTAGGAGGTAGTTAATTCCTCCAAAGCGGAGGAAAAAGATTATGCGTGACGGGGACACGGGTTTCGTTGTCACGCGTGCACGTGTATTAATCGTCAGGAGGATTGCGCAATGGTCGTGGCCGCGCACGTGGCCGTCGACATCGGTCTCGTTTCTTAACCAATAAAATTGCTTATTAGCAATTCTTTATTTCCTCGAACTAATTGCAAAAGTTTTTCGAAATATGGAAACTATTTCGAGTGAAACTCAAGACCCAGAAATGCATACACTTTTCATGCTCTGATCTCTTAACAAAATTGTACCCGAACATTTGTATTTGTTCCGATAGTTTCCGAGGAACGAAGTGTAATGAACAGTTTCAGCCTTCGCGGAAACATACTTGCGATATTTCAGTGTCGTCGGATTTTCGACGAAGATGTTTTGCGCGAACGCCAGCTCTGGAAATAATCTTGCATTCGTTATTAGTTCAGCATCTGGTCTTGAATCGGTGTCCGTACAAAGAGACAATTGTAACTCGCAGCTGATTCGTCAGCCAAGTACCGTGAGTCAGCTGATATACCGTGTGTTCGAAAGTCATGCGATATAACGGTGTTTGCTAATCGATAATTTAAAGACCCGAAACGTTTTGAATCGAGCAGAGTTGCTTTTCAATCTTTCCTTTTACCGATTCAAGTTGTATCAACTCGACCGCGTGACGCACGATTATGTAACGACAAAAGCCCGCTTTCTGCGAACCCCACTTCTCTCTTATCAACTACGTAAGGGCACCGTTATTACCCTGAAACTGAGTTAAATTCCTGCTGAACGGCCTGTTCTTATATTTCTAAATATAGAGACTTAAATATTAAAGCTTCCAAAAGGTCGCAGATGAATCGTCTTTCGATCATAGAACACGTGTTATCCCGTGAACGGATAACGTTACATAATACGTTAGGAGTATTTGCTAGTCTTCATTCACGCAGCTTATCGCTCTCAAGATCTCGTTAAATAATATATCAAGAATCGTTATCTTATCAAATATTCGGCGCTCGTGTCACTATTTCTTCTCGATTATACCAAATTGACCTCCACGGCATCCGTTAAATAACAAACGCGGAGGAGTAGAGCGTTCCAAAAATGCGCCGATAGAGCGGGCGGGCTTGAAATAGTTTCTCGAGTACGTCGAACTTTAAGTACAGTACACATAAAGGCATGTGCACAATGCCAGCTCACCGATACACACGTGTGTATGTATACCGGTTGGCCGTGCGTGTTACGATTGCGGTCAGCGCTCACGTAACAACGAGCACTGATACCGTTATCGGACCGACACAGGCATTTCGAACCGGTCTCCGATTTCGTTTCCCGCTCATTATGCAATTGGCCCGCGATAACGCGACCGCCAACTCAAAAAAAAACGCATAGTTACGAACCTTGAAAACCCTTTACGAACTTTCTTTCTTTCTTTGGTTTATATAACCTTGAATATTGGTCAATGAAGCATGCTAATTGTTACGTAAGAAAAAAGTATTCATTGAGTTGAAATGTTACTTGCATTGTTAAATGTATTTTGTATTTATACACGAATACATTTCATAACGAGAGTGTAACAAGACTATAAGATAGAGTATAACAAGACTGTAAGACTATAAGATAGAGTATAACAAGACTATAAGATACAAGACTATAAGACCATAAGATAGAGTATAACTATAAGTGTACTTAATACACTACCTAACGAGTGAATAGGTTTCATCCATATTAGTAATTGTATGATTGAATGAAATAGAAATGACTTCATTAGAAAATAGAAATTATTTTATTATTTTAGTGCATTTCTTAAAATTATTTTATGACTCTTTTAAAATTTGACGCTCCTGAAATTTAATCGAGTTCCCGCGATAAGGAATCTTGATAGGAAAAATTGGAGCACAGTGACGCGCATCGATACGATCAAGCGTTACGCAATAAACAGAAATGAGGAAATCGTTTATGACGAGTCGTTTAGAATAATAATCCTATACAAATCTGAGTCACACAAAAGTGTTACGTAGTCAAGGCTACGGTTGGGCCATTCTTTTTTCCGCGATAATTCAAAGGCTTATCTGTAGAATAAAGAAAAGGACAATGGTATTTTCGGTGTAATTATCGCTTATCTCTGAATTTTCACGCGTTCCACGTGAGCTTACGCGCGCAATACTCGCGTTTCTCGTCCGTCGACACGTGACCTGAGGTAACGTGTTAGCTTCTCGTGGATACGTTTTCCTACCGCTCGTTACGTAACGAACACGTGGAAGATATATCGGAGCGGGAGAAACGAGCAGACGACCGTAACACACGTACGTAAGTAAATACGTGGAACTTCGGTGGGAGGGAACCGGTGGGCGTTTCGATAAACCACGACACCTTACGAATAAATAAAACTATTTTACACAGGGAGGACACCACCATAAAACTATTTTACACCTTTCAGAATAAGGGAGGAACAGTAAGATACAGAATAAGTTTCTGAACTTGGGATAAAGTGAAGAGGTAACTTGAGTCTGATATTTTGAAATTTAAAAATACTGAAGACCAAGTACGATAAAGCAGTGTTAGATAAAATGATAAAAAAAAAGGACGGGAGTAATAGACTATTGGATAACGAGTGCTGTAAGCAGTTCGCGCGCCTTCTCCCGCCACGTGACTCCTACACGTGCACGCGCTGTGTTACGCTAGACCATTCACCTTCGTTGCATAATACAAACGCGAAAAGGTCATCGGGAACAACGGAGAGCTTGATATTTCCTAATATGATTGATAAACCGAGAAACCGTCTGAAACTTTGAAAATGTTACCTGCTTCGATTCGTTGCCTTCCACGTCTACGCTCGCACTGCGTTCGCGTCTCCGTGCAGGCTAATATAACGCTCGCGTCATGCATTTCCGCGGAGATACCGCTAATCCGGATTGATGTGACACCAAACACAATCTAGATCGATCGAGATAACCGAGGCTCTGCAACAATGCGCGTAACGCGAGTCCGCTAAGCCCGAATGACCTCATACACCGTTGCAATACGATATGAAAATTTTACCTATATATTAACGTTACAAAACGATGTATAACCTTGTGGATAGCGTTTCAAAGATAAGCTGTCGCGGTTTTTCTGACCAGGTGCATTCACCTGTTTATTTAGTGACCACACGTGCGTGCCCTTCGATACGAGTCAAGCTTATTACACTTTACGCTACGAGGCTGAGAGTTCTGCAAATTAGGCCGTGGCCCAGTTCGGGGGCCACGATAGAAGGTGGCGACGACGACGACGGTGGAGAGGACAAGTAGTAGTGGGATCGATCAAGGATGGGGGGTATAGAGAGCGCGAAACATGAAAAGAGGGGGCAGTTCCCGTTTCAGACGACGATCGCGATCGATCGAGGCGTCTTCGATCACGTGGACCTTACTACATTCTTCACATGCAGTTATTACTTCATAAAATCTGACTATAACCAACTTCGTCAGACTATGACAAAATTCATCAGACTACACAAAAATTCATCAGATTATACCAACATTCATCAGACCACAATTTAAGTAACATATCTTCAGACATCAAAAGCTACAAACATTTAAAATAACCAGTGCCTATCTTTGTTATCATTTCATGTTGGATCACTTAAACAAGTATTTAATTAAATTACACACGTAGGAACTTCTCGACTGAAAACAGCTAACTACTTAACTATAGTTTGATCATTTTTTCTGTTAGCTCTCTTTGTATCCACTTCTGCATAACTTTTTGTCTACCTAAATTCTTCAGTCCAAGAAACAGTCGAAACGAGTTTTGCGATAAGGAAAGAGGCATCGGATTTTACCGCAGCCAAAAACCGCAGGAATTTTCCCGAAAACGAGGCAGGTATAGATGAACGCTAGATAAGAGTCCGCTTCGTCAGGAATGACGCAACGGTTACGTTGCTCACGCGTTGTACGAGCGTAAGCGTTTTGAAACCTTTCTATTTTGTTAATAAGTCGAAAATTAGAGAAGCGAGTGATCAGATAAGGTCAGATAAGATACGATCGATCGAGACAAAAACAATGAATGCACAAGGTTTATTGCGCCCGCGAATCGCAGACGTTGCGTCACTCGAAGGTCAGTCTTCGCGACAATTCAGGGTCTTTTATCGAAACGGAACCTCTCTCGGTTTTGGGACGTTGAATGACTCGCTATCGGTTCTAAAAATAATCGAAATTCTCAACGATTCACGGAACGATACGATTTTGGTACGATAGTCAACAGGGTTTTCAAAGTCCTAGGAAGATAAGACTGTCAAAAATGCTCACCAATTTTGAAAGATTCTGTGGAACACGATCGAACGACGGAACAGCGATCCACTTTAGCCACGTCGATGATTGTCAAACTTAGACTCCTCGAGAAAGTTTGTATCCACGGAGACGGTCACTGGATTCGGCGAACCAACGTAACGCGAATCACCGTCATAACGAAAAGTCTTCTTGTAAAATCCAACGGTTCTCGAACGTATCACACCAAAAGAAAGTAATTCTCGGCAAACGTCTTCGAAAAATCGATAAAGGCACACGAAGAACACTGAGCGTGTTGAACTTGAACTCTGTCTCGCAGGTGACGGTCCTTTGTAGTAGAGATCTGGTCCGATTAAAACACGAGTGTTCCACGGCAGAGACGCACGTCCACTCGCTTAGGTGTCCGCCTGCAAACTGACTGCACTCTGCGCGAGACTCGCGACTGCCGTCTTGGCCCCAATGTGCTCTGGCTTCGGAGTTTGATGCGAGGAAGGCTGACGCGAGCGGTCACGTGTGTCCGTGTGTACGTGATCGCGTCTGGCGGCGTTGTGCCTTCGATCGTGGTAGTGAGAAGCTTTTCGACGATGGTGGGGTCAGATCCACCCGCCGGGGGAAGTTTATGCCTGGTTTATGCTCGGTTTATGTTCGATCCCCACCGCGTCACTGCCAGCCCGTTCTGCGTCAGAGTCCCGACCGTTTCGTCCCCACTTTTACTCCCTCTTCCCCTCCGACCACTGTCTCTTCCCCACCAACACGCTTAGGTGCATCAAATCTTTCGAACATTTTGCCGTACGACCGATTAGATTGCGGCGCGCGACCACGCCGAGCGCCTCGTCTCTTTCATGAGACTCGTACGCCTTCTTTTTTATCTCCCTTTGTTTATATTTCAACTCACTTTGTTGTTTCGCAACCTTTTTTTCTTAGACGCAGTTTTATTACAACCTTCGAAACTTTTGCTCCACGCGTCATCACGTACGCCTTACATATATTGCATACTCTCATCTTTACGTAGGGTAACTTGCATACACTTCCATAAGCTTACATACACTTACATAAGCTTACATAGCTTCCATAAGCTTACATAGACTTCCATAAGTTTATATAGACTTTCATAAATTTACATAGACCTCTATAAGCTTACTTGGGGTAGGGATTTAACTCACAGCTTGATTATTAGGCTAGACAAATTTTTTTGTAACAAAAACCTTTTGTCATACTGATGTCATACTGATACATCTCATCAAACTGATGTGACATACTGGTCTGAAGTTTCTTGACAAACATCCCATAAACTTGTAACCTCGAGACAATGTCCGAATCTTCCTAATGTTCTAATGTCTGTCCAATTAGCTCTAGCCAAACCGATATCGAATAAACACACAATTGTCGTATTGAAAGCAGTTCGTGAAGAGGTCCGCTTTAAGGTTTCGTGTTAGGTCACAAGTTTTTTGCGACAGAAGAAAAAAGAGGGACTAAGAAATTGATGGGATGGGGTTAGTAGGCGTGGCGGACAGGTCGAATTTTCATCGCTGGCGAAAAACAAAGAGCCTGAGGTCTGTGGTGAGCGCCACTTGGACGAGTCGGTTGCAAGGACCCTCCTCCTGCTTCACCTCCATCTACCGAATGCCAGACAACGAGGGCATCAGCCCCCATGAATCACCGTCGGTCACCTTCGCTTTTTATGCAAGCGTGTTCTCACCCAGGCCTAGCCGGTTGAACGAATCCTCGTGTGCCGACTCGAACGTAGAAATCGATACGGAAATTTGCAATCACGGGAATCAAAGGGTGGTTCATCATTTCTGTGGTAATGTTGATCAAGTACTCATAAGAAAAACCTTGCATAACAATGGGCCTTTCAAATTTGACGTTAATCCTAGAAAATGACGTCGTAACGTTGATTTTGGAATCCCATATTTTCTATGAGCTTCATTAACTCACACCTTGTAATCTGGTTAACCTCTTCCATATCTTAATTTTTCCAACGATTATAAATTTGTTTTAACATAATAAAAATTTTTAATAAAAATCAAAAACAGAAAAGAAAGAAGGTAAAAAATCAGTCGAAGAATTTTTAAAGCCTAAGAATTTTGAAGCCTATGTACCAGGTACGATTTAGGCGTCTCACAGGTACGACTAAGGACACTAAATTGTTATTAAAATTAATATAACGTCATGCTGATTGATCGTAATGTTAGTTTCGCTCAAATGATTCTATAATAGTTACAAAACTTACAACACTATCAAAGCTCCAAAAACAATAAATACATAATTAACTAGATATGTAAAATATTATATGAAAACAGCAACAAATTAATAACTCTCTTAGTAAAAATCCTGACGAATAAAACATTCCAATTACATGGGTCACTACATCCTAATGTGGCGCCATTACAGCTGTAGTAGCCATAATACTCCAAATATAGGAGACTTAAGCACAGACTTAAGCAACCTTACCCTAAGTTTTAAAGCCGTACCGTGAGATCAATGTGTAAACTCATTGTTGAGCTTATGCCAATTTTTTGAGAGTCGTGCGCGGTTTCGTTTGCATAGATCGCGTACGCGCATAATGATCGACGCGTTTATTATGGCGGGCGAATTTGGAATTTCAAGGACGGTACGTGCATCGCCTCGACGGCGCGTTGCACTTTCATTCGATGGTTTTTCTTCCTTCGAAATAAAAAGCTTGATCGATTGGTCCGATGCCAGATCAAAGTTTTGTAACGACGAAAACAACGATCGTTACGATGCACAAGTCACGCGTTCACGATTCCTTAAATACGATATTTATTTCTATTGTGCGACGTAATACGACGCGGGGCGTAATAACTATTTCTAACCGCGTCTTTGTGTCACCATATCAAAAACTGCGGAAATTTGAGTTTAGGCAATTGCGCAGTTAATTGCGCAGCTCATTTGGCTCGCTTCTTTCGAAAATCCCAATTGTTGCGTCGAGTAGGCGATGCACGGTTATTTTCGACGTTTCATTTACTTCGACCCCGCTTTTCCAGAAATAGCGTGCAGAAAAATGGAACGTAATTGACGCGCAGGAAAAATGTAATACGTCGCAATTTCGAGTGAAGATATTTCACCTGCTCAAGTGGGGTCTCTGGAGAACGTATCCAACTTTCAATCCGTTTTATTTTCTATTTACCAACGCGGTTTTGCCCGTGGAAAGAGGCCCGTTATAATTAAATCCTTTCCATTCTCCGTGAGCGGCGGGCATCATCGAAACAATAGGAGACGTTCGAACGGCGGAGAAAATTTCCGCATTGTTTTTCGCGTTCGCGAAATCATCGTTAGCGCGATTTGAAAAGAAAGTCGACTGTCGGCCAATCACCTCGTTTATCGTTGGTGAACGCGCAAGGCCGCGGTGGGACCTCGACTATCTCGATTAAAACGAGCTTTCTTCGCCGTTTCGAAATCCTGGTGCACACGACCGGTTCTGCGGTTCGTCCACGGTCAGATACCGCCTTTCCTTCGACACCCAATTAACGTGAACCGATGGGAAAATACTGCTTGCTGTAATCAGTTGTCGCGGATCGAATTACGGATTTCGAAATCCTCGAGCTTTCAGTTGTTTTTATATCAATTTGTTTAACACTGTCGACGTGTACACTTAGTTTGAAACTTAAAATGAAGTTAGGGAATGAATATATAAATGAGACAACTGTGTGTACTTAACACTTAACATATTGATATATAATGTACATTTGCTTTGAGATTAAAAATGAAGTTAAAGAATGAATATATAAATGAGACAATTACAAACTGTACTTAACACTAAACTTACTGACATATATTGTACATTTGCTTTGAAATTAAAAATGGAGTTAAAGAATGAATATACAAATGACGAGACAACTGCAAACTGTGTACAAGACTCAAACTATTAACACTGAACCTAAAATTGTATTATATGTACTTGACACTAAACCTACTGACATATGTACATTAGCTTTGAGATCAAAAATGAAGTTAAAGAAAAAATATACAAATGACGAAACATAAATTAGAAGACACATTTATTATTTATTTTGACGAAAATCAATGATGATTTCAAAGAATGTACTTTGACAAAATGTGTACCTTATAATAAGAACCTTGTAGAACTTGTAGGTTTGGTAACTTTAGTGTTAATTTGAGAGAACGAAGTCAAAAAATAAATAAGCAAACGTAAAACATAAATTAGTACACACATTAATTCTTTAGCTGAATGAAGATCAATGCAGACATCAGAAGAATAATTCCACAAATTGTGTCATTTATAATAAGAACCTTGCAGAACCACCATTTTATCAGTTTGGTAGCTTCAGTGTTAATTTGAGAGGACAAATGAAGTTAAAAAATAAATAAACAAACGACAAAGCGTATATTAATTCTTTAGCTCAATGAAGATCAATGCAGACATCAGAAGAATTAATTCCACAAATTGTGTCATTTATAATAAGAAACTTGTAGAACAATCATTTGACTGATTTGGTAGTTTTAGTGTTAAGTTCATTTAAGTCGAATCAGAACATGGATTCGCCAATATCAGTTTTCCTAAGAGTTTTCATCACAAGTTTGCAATTAGATAAAAATCGAATGTCGATCGTGAAAAATCGAGTTCGATTAATAAAATAATTTGAAGGCGCTTTCGTAACAACCGAAAACAGCGAAATGCTCTCGTATTATCTAAGAACATATTCATCCGACTGTTGCTCGCGTGGCCATTAATGCACCGGAGAGAGTGCATATTTTGAATAAGAAGCTCGTTTCAACCATCATTTCCCCGTCACTGCAATCACTGCTCTCTCTCTTTCTTTCTTTCTTCGAGAGAAAGTGTAACTGTTCAAGTAATAGTGACGATGCAAGTGTAATCCAGATTGCGCGTGCGAACGTTTCAGTTAGCGTGTCTGCATTTCTATTCCGCGCGTACACCTTCTTATGTATTCTTTATACACACACCTACGTGTTCTGATATCATGTTTCATCGTAATTAAATCGTCATTCGATGCAGATTTTTTATGCACGGATACAGGTTCGCCCATTTTTACAGTTTCTTTTTTATTTTCATGGACTTTCATTCATCTATGTATTTCTTTATGCTATCTTTTATATGTTTGCTGTATACCTTTTGTTAGTTGCACTATTTCGCAATTTTATTTTCCCTATAACATAGGTCTAGGTCACGACCATTAACCAAGGTGTTCAAGGGTTATTTATTAGCGTTAATTGGCATTGCACGAGCACCGCCGCCATAGAATTAAATACACATCGTTTCGATGCAGTTTACGTGCCAGGAATGCTTCGCTACATTCATTTTATAAATCAACAAATTTTGCAAATGTTCTGCAAAGTTAAACCACTCATCGATAGTGTCATAAAATTTGTTACTAGGCAACGTCATCGAAGTCGAGATTAGTAATCTAATAGCTGCATAGGATCGATAAACGTGCCAACCTAAACCTTGCTCTTATCGCACTTATTGCTATTCTGGAAAGACGTAATCTAGAACTGGGGACTGGACTCAACTAGAGTTGAGTCCAGTTGTCCAGTTTGTTCAGTTCAGTGACCTCTGAATTCCAAATCTCAAACACGAAAATGACTCCCGTGTTTCCATGTACACCGGGTGTCCAAAAAAACAACACTCGTTCATCCATAGACTATGGTTCACCCATAAACACATTATCTCTCGATTGAGTCAAATTTGCTGTTTAACATCGTTCAACAATTTTGTCTAAATTAAAGTGAAGTTACTTCTGTTGGTACAAGAGTTCTTTTCAATTTTTAGTTTTGGAGAATTGTCGAGAAATAGCAAAATTTTATATGCAACCTAAATGAAGCAAGTAAAGTATAGAGAATTGGGTGAAGTTTAAGATTGTTGGTTTGCACGCTTCTTTTAGGCCACCCCGTATAAAAGGACGGGAGCCTACTTGGCTGTCGGACGGTACTTTCATCGGCCAAGTGAAAGCAATATGAAAGTGCTTGATTGCAAAGTAGAAAGGTGAAATGTACGATAAAAAGACGAAGCCGTTACGTGTGCGCGCGCGTGTGTGTTGGTCGACCCATTTCAAGAGCATTGCACGAGAAAGAAAGGTGGATTCGAGGGAAAGAAGGATGTGTCGGGAGAACTGGCCCTTGATTTTAGTGACTAAGGTCAACGATGTCTGACCATTCTTTTTCGTAGTGTAATTCCTTATGTAACAATTCTTCCTTCTTATATTTTTATCGCGACCTTCTTCTTCCCTGTTTATTATTTCTATACTCCTTATTTTTACTGATTGATCAAGTTTCTGCTGATATTTAAATGTTGATGTGTAAATTTGATCGGTGTTTTTTAAGTATGATTGTCCAACTTTACTAGACTTTGTAACTCGAGTTACTGTTTAAATGACGGACAATAGGTCTATTTTAGATGACAGAACTTGTTAAAAAATTTTTGTAAAATCATCAACTTTCGTCAACTTTCAGCAAAAGAATCAATGTTTTAGGCAGTTCATCATCTGCAATTTATTTATTTTTCTACTGTAGTTAAAATTTAAATAAAGTGACCAACAAACGTCCGTAAATCTAGTATTAAATATGATTGTCCAACTTTATTAAACATTGTGACCCGTAACAAATTCTGAAAATTCTGAGAACCGTATTCCAAGATGACTTACCGACTAATCTAACGCGCGAGGACACATAACAACCATTAGAGCCTCACATTCACAATGAGTCTATAAATATTTTGAAGTGCAGATTACGTTGGAACGGTGTATATCTGTCCGT
This sequence comes from Megachile leachella, assembly GCA_963576845.1. Taxonomy (NCBI): domain Eukaryota; kingdom Metazoa; phylum Arthropoda; class Insecta; order Hymenoptera; family Megachilidae; genus Megachile; species Megachile leachella. The sequence continues at coordinate 2,534,695 of OY756252.1, read as the reverse complement.
TGTAATTGCTAAATTGTTGTAACATTGGAGGAGCGTAGATAAAGCCGTTATCGGGTGTGGATACCGAATTATCGTAACAGGAGGAGGGAGAGTTATTACATTTGGCACGGGTCAGTACGGAGATAACTCTTGCAGTTCCTGATAAAAGCGAGGAAAGTTAGGTACAAAAAAAATATCGCCCTTTTTAACATTTTTAGTATTTACGAATCGATTGCAATTACACGGATAAAGATTCGCGCCAGATGTTCCGATAAATCTCCCTCTTTGGCCTCGCGTATTTTGCCGATCGGATGGCGATCCGATAATCGCGAGGCCACGATGCGTGATATTCGATTGTTTTGTTAACTCGAGGTGAGTTTTACAAGTTTGCTGGATCGTTTTTTTAAATTGGAACGCTTAAGGGAGGCACTACTTTTAGAATCTTAAAAAATTACTCTAAAGTCAATTTAAGAAAGTAGTGCATCATGAGTGTGTCACAAGACGACTACTACTTTAAAGCGAATTTAAGAAAGTAGTGAGTCATGTGTGCGTCATGAGTGCGTCACATGACAACTCTTGCCCTAAAATGAATTTAACAGAATAGTGCGTCATGAGTGCGTCGCGAGATAACTACTTAGACATACGCGACGCACCCTTGACGCACCAATAATGGATTCATGACGCATTCTTGACGCACCAATGATGAGTTCGCGACGCACCCTAGACGCACCAGTGATGGATTCATGACGCACTCGAAACGCACCTTTGACGTATTCATGACGCACCAATGACGCACTCCTAACGCACCCTTAACGCATCCTTGACGCATTCATGACGCACTAATGACTCCTAATGCATCCTTAAGAGGACACCTTTAGAATCTTAAAAAATTACAAAATTTTTTTTCTATTAGTGTAACATTTTACATTGTCTCAAAATTTTCTCATTGTCTCATTGTGTCCTTTGTTCATTTTCTCTTGAGTTAATTTCCCTCATTTGCTACTTGAATCAGATTGATTTTGTGTCCAATGCAAACTATAATTTTGTTCTTACCATCTGAATTAGTTTCATCCAAACCATCTTACCATCCGAAGTTTATAAACTAAAGATTATCGAAGTCCAAAGCGTTCGATAACTTGCATCGATAGTCGTATTGGGTCAACAGACGTTGCTCACCGCTGTTTACCATTCTGACGATCGTCTCATTAATCGTCGCAGGTGCCGATCGATTGAACTGTCGATCTCGTTATAAATAGTTGCCAATCGTCGATTAATTAACGCAAACGATAGCAACTGTTACTATTAATACACGCTCGTAGACGGGCGGTTCACGCTTCTCTCTCCTCATCGCTTCTTTCACGGCTCTAATTTTATCCCGAGGATTTTAACCCTCGTGTAACGCACGCGTAGTCGCACGATCGAGCGCGGAAAAATCGATCGTCGCGAGTCGAAGAAAGTGGCCACCGGAGAGAAGCCGCGGAAGCTACACAGTGAAAGTTACACTTCTTTCCTTTTTTTCTCCTGCCCCCTTCTCCCGCATTTCTCTTTTCCCGCCTTTTGCGCTACAGTGGTTCGTTTTAAACAAATTATGCAATGAATGATTACACTTAGATCTTTGCTAATTAACCTTGAAAAATCTCCAATCGGACATTGCACTCGCGTATCAAAACACAGATTACTTCTCAAATTTTTTTCCTCTACGATAAGGGTGCGACGTTAACAATTTTAATCTTGTCGGGTCATTCGATACATCAGAAAAGTCAAAACCGTGTATGACATAGTTTCCGTAATTATTTCTGAAATTTTTTCCTCTACGATAAGGGCGCGATGTTCAAAATTTTAATCTTGTAGGGTCGCTGGATACATCAGAAAAATCGAAAGCGTGTATGACATAGTTTCCGTAATTATTTCTCAAATTTTTTCCTCTACGATAATGGCGCGACGTTCAAAATTTTAATCTTGTAGGGTCATTCGAAACATCAGAAAAGTCGAAAGCGTGTGTAACATAATTTCCGTAATTATTTCTGAAATTTTTTCCTCTACGATAAGGGCGCGATGTTCAAATTTTTATCCGTCCGTGTCATTGAAAAATCGAAATATATAACATAGTATAACATAGTTAACTTGTATAACATAGTTTCCGTAATTCCGAAATATTTTCATCTGTGGTAAGGGTTAAAAATCGTAATCTGTCCGGGTAATTGAAAAGCTTGTATAAGACAGTTTCCGTAATGAATAATCGGTCAATTTACTCGTCGGCTTCGACGTTCCGTTTCATGAAAGAGACTCGACAGGTGAAAGAACGCGGGAGGGACAGCCGTGTCGCGTAAAGTCAAGTTAGCCGACGTCCACGTAACACCGCTCGTAACCGCAGAGCGTATAACTCCAAGATCACGTGCCAGCAGCGAGGCAGGAAATCCTAGGTGAACAGAACTCGGAGAAAGCAGCTCTTCTCGCGACACGCACACGAGCTTCAGTTTTTTCCGCTGCGAGCACGCACCGATGAAACCTGAAGCTGCTTTCATCTCGGTACGGTGAAACGCGTAAACTGCAAATTTGATAAGTTACACTGATATAAGTTATAAGGTGTTTGATATAAGTTACATTGTGTTATCGATATTACTTCGGTAACCTATGAAAGGCACTTTGAATAGGTTTGATAAGTGGACGTCTTCTTTTAGGGCTAATCGAATACAAAATGCAGATATTTGATAGTCGTGAAATATTATGCAAGCATTGATATAAAGTATCGACGCTGTGACATTTAACCTTGGTGGAACCGGTCAATTACCCCGAAATATTTAGCTGTTTATTTTGAATCACAGTTATCCAATGTTTGAAATATTCCGAGATACAGACAAATCTGTTTCTGAGTACATTAGTCTCTCATCTTTTGAAAACGTTATCTTTTAACCCTTTTAAAATGCTTATTTTAAATGCGAACAGCACGTTTGCAAACTTAATTAAAAAATTAAATGACTTCTCTTGAGGTTATGATTTCTCTACTAATTTCTACAATTGTCTGCTTCACTATGTTTATATGTCACACGTATATCATAGAATCAGTAAAATGTTTCAATTTATTGTATTCAATAAAATGACGACTTACCTCTCGAGGGCAGAGGGTTAAATTAATAACAAAGTTAGAAGTCTTAAGATCTACGAATTTGGACCTGAAGAAAACTAGACACCCTGCAATTCAACTCCCTGTAAATTCAACTATATTATCCTTATATTATCGAATGCTTATCGGCGAATCAGTGGATTTTTATCTTGTGGAGGATTTCGCTAGATACCAGCCGTCCCTGAGCTCCGTAATTCAGCCATTACGATCACGGCCGAACGGGGCTTCGAAGAAAATAGCCCGGTTTTTTCCTTCCGTCGACCTTGAGGGCTTTGCCCTAGGTGACCGTGATCGTCGACCTTCGAGGTCATTTTTCTCGCCGGTGTACAGGATGTGTCAACCGACCGGACTAAACGAGTCTTCGATGAATCAGCCCCCTTCTGACAAAGAGGGAAGCCTTGTAGGATGATTCAAAATTGATAACCAAACAAGGTTGCGTGTAAAAATCGATTCGTCACTGAAAGCACGGTGATGCTCACGGAAATGATCGGTGATGCAATAGTTTTCGCGACTTGTCATTTACTGATAAGATTCTGAGAATAGTGTACATGTTTACGGTCACGTCTAGTTGCAGCGTCGATGGTTTGTAGGATTAGATAATTTCGACGTAAGATCCTGTGAAACTTTGGCTCAGCGATTGACACTTCTAACGAATGTCTAATTTGTGGAGACTTTAGAGCCAACTGGGCCAAAGTCTTTATCAATCGATCGGTTTTTTAGAACCTGATCGGCGACATTAATAGACGGGCAAAAAGCACCGGTGCATTAAGCGGAAAACAGAGACGAGATTTCGGGATTCGGGAAAAGTGGGTCAACGGAGCACGTGGAGCACACTCGACCGAGTTCGAGGTCGTTTGTTACGTAACACGGATACATTAACTATTATTTACGTTGTTCTGGTACCGGGCCAGGCTTCAAACTCGTTGGACCTCGAAATATCGTGGCCGCAACATGCTAACGTAACAATGTGTACCACCCCGTTTCACGCAAGATTTACGCAGCTCTTGGGGGAAAAAGTTCCTGGAATTTATTTCCTCTGACTTCCTTGACTCTGGAAATAGACTTACGGTAAACTGAATTGTTCCTTTGTAGAAAAGGGACTAAATTAAAACTGAGGACATGGAAATAAAATAGATATGTGATTGACAGAGATCTGTCAACATTTTCCGATTTTTCTGTAACTTATCTTTTCGTTGATATCGCTCGTTCCAGATTCCTCCAGTTTCCCTCGTTAACGTTACGATTTACCGGGTTCGGTCGACGACCCGTACACGTGGCGTTCCAATGAAATTTTCGTCAGATTACGCGCAAAAATAGCGATCCCGATAGGTAGGTCATGCAGCTGCAGATTAATCGTTATCTCGCTAAGACGCGAAATCCGCTAACGTCGTTGCAAATCGGACGAAAATAGAATCGATCTCTTTACATAATTTCGAGCTGGAAAAAAGCACCATATGTTCCAGAGGAAAACGAATAAAGGAAACGCGGAAGAAGACTCAAGAATATAAAAAATCGGGGTCACGGGGTAAAAGCATCCTCCCTTTGATGAATAACACATGAAACGGGGCTTTTCGTCTTCAATGTAAGGGCAGTTCCGATCGATTTCCTGCGAGTACGATCGTTGCGGTCCTCTTTTGTATCCCATGCTTTTGTACCTTCGAAATAATGTTGCGGGTGTACGTTTCGATCTCCCGTTACGGGTTTTTAGGCCGAAACCATTGTTCGCGCGATCGTACCTCTTTTCGATAGAAAACAGAATTTTGGTTAGTTAATTTTTACAATGAAACGGGTTAAATGACGGTTATAAGGTTCTTATTAGGGTGAGGTTGCTGAAGTCTCTTTTAAGAAGAAACAATGAGTATTTAGCAAATTTGTAGAAATTATATTTGCTGTTCGATTGTAGTGTGAGTATTGTTACTATTTAGTAGAGTAACTCTGAACAATCTTTGTGTTGTCATATAAATTAATCCTAATGTCGCGACATACAGCTGTAGCCATAACACTTCAAATATAGAACAGGTACGACTTCAGCAACCTTATCCTATAAATGACACAATTTGAATTGATTTTGATGTCTGCATTGAACTTCATTGAGCTAAAGAATTAATATATGCTTTGTCGTTTGTTTATTTATTTTTTGACTTCATTTGTCCTCTCAAATTAACACTGAAGTTACCAAACTGATCAAATGGTCGTTCTACAAGGTTCTTATTATAAATGACACAATTTGTGGAATTAATTCTTCTGATGTCTGCATTGATCTTCATTAAGCTAAAGAATTAATGTGTGTACTAATTTATGCTTTACGTTTGCTTATTTATTTTTTGACTTCGTTCTCTCAAATTAACACTAAAGTTACCAAACCTACAAGTTCTACAAGGTTCTTATTATAAGGTACACATTTTGTCAAAGTACATTCCTTGAAATCATCATTGATTTTCGTCAAGATAAATAATAAATGTGTCTACTAATTTATGTTTCGTCATTAGTATATTTATTCTTTAACTTCATTTTTAATTTCAAGTTAAATACACATTGTATGTTGGTATGTATTAACTTCATTTTTAATTTCCAGTTAAGTAGACATTGTATGTTGATATGTTTAGTGTTAACTTCATTTTTAATTTCAAGTTAAGTAAACATTGCATGTTGATATGTATTAACTTCATTTTTAATTTCAAGTTAAGTACACATTACATGTTGGTATGTATTAACTTCATTTTTAATTTCCATTTAAGCAGACATTGCATATCAGTATGTTTAGTATTAACTTCATTTTTAATTTCAAAGTCAGTGTACATTATATATCGACACATTCTACAACAGTACATTTAGTGTTAATAGTTCGAGTCTCACATAGGGTTTCTACCTCAAACTCCATTAAAGACCCCTAACCTTAAAAACCACCGATTAAATAATCAAAGCGTCCACAAAGGTGTTGCAAAATGATCGATGATCTCCTTATCGCAACACTAATCGATAGTACACAGAAACGTTCGATTAGTAGCGTTGCGGTCTCGAAATACGCTGTTACGGTACCTCGTACCACATTCGTCGCTTCTTTTCGATTCGATTGTCCGGCTATGCGGCGGGCTTTAAAAATGATTTAATAGTCGTCAATCTTCCTTTTACGTCGCGGTTTATCCTCGCCACGAACGCTTTTTATTTCCAGCTCCGTTTCCCGGTCACGCCATGCGTATGTTTGCATTTTGAACGAAATCGTTGGTGAAACGGGACAACGAGTGCCGAAACGGAAGAGTCGGTGGTGACCGCACGACAAAGGCGATTCTCGAGTCATGTGCACGAATCTCGTTTCCCGTCGATGAGGCAAGCTTTTAGTACGACGTTAACTGTTTTCGGCTCGTAACCGCTCATGCTCTTTTTCGAGTGAAACTTTTATGGACGTTTCTGAGTGTTGACCACAATTCTCAGCTATCTCAAATTTCGAACTCCACGTCCTCTTATAAGATCCATTTTTCTAAATTTGTGTAATACATCTGATTTTTATTGATTTGTGGCTTAAGGTGTTTTGTATACTCGATCGATCACGTCTGATAGCGTCAAAACGATCGATGTTTATCTTCTTACTTAACTCGAAACACGGGTAATCGTTTCAGAAAAGATTGAAGTTCATCGAACACTTTTATCAACCAAAGATGTCTTGCAAAGATTGTCACAAGGAAACGACTCTTTCAATTGCGAAACCTTTTGATCTCGGTCTCACCTTGAATCGTTTCGAGGATCGCGGAAAAAGTTTCGTTTGCGCAATCGCCGCCGCGCAGTCTTGAATCATCCAGAACTTTATAGGAAAGCAGTCGATTGCGACACTTCCGTGATTCGATCCATATCGCGAGACGGTCGATAACGATCGATAAATAAAGAAATTGATTGCATGACGAGACATCATTCGTAATTTACATACAAAAGACTGCGATTGCAGAAATGCGATCATCCTGTAAATAATCGTCGCGGTTTCTTCATCTGCGTCGCAATCGATTTGTTTGCGACGTTTCGCTATCAGCTGCGTTGCGTAGGTCATGGATGACTCGTTGCAAAACTTTAGGAATTGCAATATTAAGGATAAGATAACGAGAGGGTGACGATTGCAAGAGGGTGACGATTGCAACAGGGTAAAGATTGCAAGAGGGTGCAAATATTAGGGACACTGAAAAGTATCACAAATTTCTTCGATGACTTTAAAGTTTTTGTATGAAAAGGATTTGTTTTAAGAAAGAAATCAAACAATTTACGCTGACAAAAAGCGTTAGAAAATGGTGGAAGCTATTTTGTTAATTAGCATTTAAGTTTTGTAAATAAATGTTTCTTGCCAGCAAAAATGGATTTTCGGTCTAATATAACTGTCAACACTAAAACTACCAAAACGGTCAAATGACCGCTCTACAAGTTTCTTATTATAAGATACACATCTTGTTACATTTCTTGAAATCAACATTGATTTTCATTAAGATGAAGAATGAATGTGTATACTAATTTATGCTTCATCGTTTGTTCATTTATTTTTTAACTTCATTTTTAATTTCAAATTAAGCACACATTATATGCTGGTAGGTTTAGTGTTAAGTTACTAACTGTAACTTTTGAAAGAACTAACCAAATAATATGACGAATATTGCCTAAAAGCTTGTATCGAAGAAAGGATGATTTCACAGATTTAAAATGGCGGAATCGGATAAGCAAGAGGGTAGTCCCCTGCGTAATTATAACTGTTAAGTGCTAAGTTACTAGCTGTAACTTTTGAAAGAATAGTAAGTAAAAGAAATAATGTGATGCATATGGTTTGCACAAAATTGGGATTGGAGAAAGGATTGTTTCACAGATGTGAAATTGAGGATAAGATAGCAAGAGGGTGGTCCCCTGCGTAATAACTGACTGTAACCAAGTTTCTAACTGTAACTTCTGAAAGAACTAACCAAATAATGAGACGAGCATTGCACAAAAGCTTGAATTGGAGAAAGGATAATTTCACAGGTGTGAAATGTCTGAATTACGCGATGCGGAAAGTGAGGAGAGGCGGTCACGAAACGATTGAACGAGGAGGAAGTCGCTAGGAGGATTCACCGGAATAAGGAGGAGAAGTAAGACGAGACGAGACGAGCCAGGCGTAAGTGTGTCGTGGTGAAGCGGTACACGCGACGGATCCTCTGTCATAATATGTAGTTTCACAATGGCGGCTATCGAGGGCAGAACACCGTTAGCTCCTTCGTTGGTACCGTGTTACCCAGAGCCGGCGTTACCTGCAAGAAATCGCCTCGTCCCGTTTCTCTTCTCCTTCCTCCCTTTTTTTTGCTCTCATCCGCGATAGCGCGTTGCAGCTCGACGTTCTTCGCTTATTAACGGACTGAGGACCCTCGTAAACCAGGGGGAAAAGAAAGGATTAATTATTTCGATATTCCTAGCCACCTCTCCCTTTCAACGATTTCCGGCGGAGCTGTTGTGCACTCGCAAGTGGGTCAGCTTTCAAGGGATCTCGATCAAAATACTCCGTTACCGGTTTCTACTGGCCGTCATCGATCATCGGGTTAATAGTGGTATTATATTCTAGGTTAATGGTAATGCGATTCCTGGTTAAGCCAGTTATGCATTCAGAGTGCAGCCTCTATTTATCGAGTAAATCACGTCGAGCATCGGGCTATCAATCGCTACCGATCGGGACGAGAATTCCTTTTTCGTCGAATCGCATCGGGTCAAGAGGTCCTTCGCGAATTCTTCCCTTTTGCCTTTCAGCCTACTCCGTTTAATGCATTCGATACGCCAAGGAAATCGTGTCGAGTACCGTTCCAGTTGGATGGCAAAAAATTCTGATCGCCATTGGCGTAACCGAGCTTATTGCGTCTCTTTACTAACATCTTACTCTACCTTCATCCGCTTAAGGTTGTGCCTGTAACAGGTAGCAAACTGTTCCTTTGTACCAGGTCTGTTGCACAAAAAAATTTCCTTGTCTTTTTTTCTGAGGAAAAATTCGACTACCCATTTGCTGCAATAGACCCTTGAGAGATTGATGTCCTGTACGATTGATCCCCTAAGAAATTTTATATCAGTTTTGGATTAGTTTCGGGAGGAAATAGAGAGCGGAACGCGGTTCTCAAACCGTGTTGATAAGCGTTTTTCTCCGGGCGTTATCGTCGCGTCCAACGCATGCCACCGTTAAGGTTAACGACATGGCTGTTCTGGACACGCGTCCAGGATGTCCGCAACGCGATAGAAACGTCGCCGTTGTATCCTGGGCAGTCTGTTGCATCGTATCTGGCGTTTCTTTTTCTGGCGCGGCCGATAGCGACATTCGGCGTTAAAACGGCGTTATCTGCTCCGATTCTCGCCTTTTTTTCTTCTCCTCGTGAATGAATCCGTCGCTCGAATTCGGATTACGTGGGCGGTGGCCGCGGACGGAAATAACGCGCCTCTCTTCCCGTCGACGCGTTTTTCCATTAAATTCACTAGAAATAGCTGTTTAACGAGAATGGCGCTTTTGAACGAGAAAATCGACGATCGTAGGTTATTAGCCTCGGTGTCGACGACTCGGTTGCAAAATCCGCGTTGCAAAACCGTTCGATTCAGCGAGCTACGCGTCATTGTCCCGGCTCGTTCGAACGACGAAATCGTAACGACTTAGCGCGATGACTCAAGGGTTAAGTCACACGTGGCATGGTTGCAGTTCCTCGTGCTTTTTTCCTTTTCCGCTTGGTTGCACTCCGCAGTACGTCGATTCACCTCTGACCATGCTTGTGAGAAACAGTTTGGTTATTACACAAAGGATATCATAATATTCCGTATGACGAATTCATCTATTTTTTAACTTAGTAAGGTTGCTTAAGTCGTACTGGGCTGTATTTGATGTGCTATGGCTACTACAGCTGTAATGGCGCCACATTAGGATCTAAATCGTACCTGGTACGACATAAGCTTCAAAATTCTTAGGCTTTAAAAATTCTTCGACCGATTTTTTACCTTCTTTCTTTTCTGTTTTTGATTTTTATTAAAAATTTTTATTATGTCAAAACGAATTTATAATCGTTGGAAAAATTAAGACATGGAAGAGGTTAACCAGATTACAAGGTGTGAGTTAATGAAGCTCATAGAAAATATAGGATTCCAAAACCAACGTTAAGCCTTTCAAATTTGACGAATTTGTGTAGCCACACATAAAATACATTTTAATATTCCTTGTCCTAATTTGAACTTAAGTTAGACTATAATACTTCACAAGTTCAGGGGCGATGTAGGTATTTTATTTGATCTGAAATCTATTTCTGAAGGTCTAGTTTATTCATGATATAATAAGGTAACTCTGTAACCAATTGGTCTATCTTGCATCGAGTCACATACAGGTTTAGTTCAGTTTAGGTCCAATTTGTGTAGCCACACATAAAATACATTTTAATATTCCTTGTCCTAATTTGAACTTAAGTTAGACTATAATACTTCACAAGTTCAGCAGTGACGTAGTTATTCTATTTGATCTGAAAGTCTAGGTTGTCCATTCATGATGTAATAAGCTAACGCTGTAACCAATTGGTTTAATTACCTTGTATCAACTTCAGTTCAGTTTAGTTTCAATTTGTGTAGCCATACATAAAATACATTTTAATATTCCTTGTCCTAATTTGAACTTACGTTAGACTACAATATCTCACAAGTTCAGCAGTGACGTAGCTATTTTATTTAATCTGAAATCATAGATCTAGGTTGTCTACTCATGATGTAATAAGCTAACGCTATAACCAATTGGTTTAGTTACCTTCTAACGAGTTCATGTCATTTTACGTCCAATTTAAGTAACTACACATAAAATACATTTTAACATTCCTCTTCTTAATGGACAGTTTTGATCAGACGAATAAATACAGCAAGGTGTTTTGATTAATTTTGTGAAGTCGCGTTTTTCGAGATTTTTCACGAGCACGATCGTCAAATTGAGCAGAGTGAAGAGGATCGGGGCCAGAGAAAGTGGTCGATGAACCCGGTCCTTCGAACACCGGCCCAGTCATACATTACGCTACTTTAACTGACTTACGTTTCCGCTTAACGCTTAGCGCGCGAGCACGCGTTACGTCCACGCGAGGTCTCTCTCCCGTGCGCTTCGTACCTCTTTTTTTCTCCATCGGAATGCAAACGCGTCGCCGCGTAAAAACACCAGGAGAAATCGTTACGTTCGTGTGCTACCGTAATAATGGCCACTGTTACACGCGTGACCGTGTATGCGCACACTGATGTGATTCTTGAGATCGTGAAAACCTGCGATCTTGCTAGAATCAACATAATTGAGTTACGATTACGTCTAAAATTGGAGACTGAAAACATCACGTGCATCCAGGCTTTACATATCGCGTTTTCGAAGGTTGAGCCTCACGAGGCCTCTCCACGAGCATCTATTTCTGTCCCGACACCCTCTTTCCTGTGCCAGAGGGTCTCCCTCTTCTGGCCTGTTCCCCTTCGATGTCTTCGTATCCCTGTTCGTCCTACGTCAGGGTTGATGTCTCCCTTCTTCCGTTATGCCTCTGCCTGGTTATGCCTTGCTCGTTCTTTGCGTCATCCTAACCTTCCTCAATACGTGCCTCTGGTAAGGATCGACACCAACTTTTATCTGTTGACATTTGTTTTTAGAAAGATAATGATCTGATTGTATTTTAATCGATGGCTCACTTTTTTGAGACCTCTTTCTGTTATCAGTACTAGCACCTAACCCACCTAACCCACCTAACCCACCTAACATACATAACTAACCTGCCTAACCTACCTACCTAACCCACCTAACATACATAACTAACCTGCCTTACCTACCTACCTAACCCACCTAACATATATAACTAACCTACCTAACCTACTTAACTCACCTAACTTATCTAATCAATCTAACTTACCTAACCCGCCTAACATAAATAACTAACCTACCTAACCTATCTAACCCACCTAACTTACATAATCAACCTAATCTACCTAACCTACCTAACCCACCTAACCTACCTAACCTACCTAATCTAACACACCTAACTTACCTACCCTAACGTTAGAAACTTGTTCAGAGATTTTTAAAATTGACAATTTAGTTTATAAAAATATTTACATAGTGTAGTAAATTTGAAAAAGTTACAGTAATTTCGGTAAAAAGGCAGACAAAAAACAGTCGTATTGAAAATATCTGCGCCTGGCACGAGATTTTTCTGCCCCCAATTTACGTAATTCTTTCCGTTCGATAGCTTAAACGTTTCTTTTTAATCGATCTTCTTTTTCCCATTAAATCGACGCAGCGTACAATTGACGGCAATGAGGAAGCGAGTCGTGGTTTCTTTTGTTACTTTCTCGGCCAATATTTCTCCTCGAAACGTACAATTGTATAATGTAACACGTAATTCAGACCCATTTGCGGCGTTCCTGGATGTTGTGACTGGAACTTCCTCTTTGTTCTATATTGAATCATTGTCACATCGGACGCTAACTCAGAATTTTATAAGCACAATTCATAATTTTTATAAACTCTGAATTTTATAAGTGCAGTTTACAATTTTTATAAATTCTGAATTTTACAAGTACAGTTCACAATTTCTACAAGCTCAGAATTTTACAAGCACAGTTCACAATTTCTATGAACTCAGAATTTTACAAACACAGTTCACAATTTCTACAAACTCAGAAAGAAGACGTATCTGTTTTCGAGTACGGTCACATAAATCTAAAGAATGCTAGAACACCTTTTAACGGGTCTTCAGGAATGTTGTATCTCATCTACACACAGTTATCGGCAATCTTGACCCTCTGACAGCTTTCCTAACCATTCTGAAGTCACATCCTTGCTCCACTTTTCATTGTTTAGTCTGTTGCAATCGTCAGCTTGAAATTCAAGTCTAATTCAAGTTACGTCTGATGCAAAATTTAGTGATCTTCAGAGTCGATTGATAAAGAACTGCATAAAATTGTAACATAAATTCCAGGCTTTCAAACTTTATATTACGACAGTAAATCATAAATTTTTAAAGAAACCTCCACAAATTATCCGGACAGCAACGATCGACACTCGAGCGATAAACACAGTAATTATTTAATGCGATGTACCAGTAAAGATATCGGCTCGAGAGGGTGTAGCAAAGAGAACAAAAGCGAATCGCTTTTCTAACTAATTATTGCATCGTTGCACACATGCTCGAACGCGGATTTTACGAGGCACGGTAACTCTCATTCACGTCCGCGAGTTTTACGAGCGGCAATAAATTTGTCTACTAATCGTTGTACGAGTAATTCTCGCGTGTCGTTGCCTCCTCATTGCCACAAGTGATTTCGATTCCCTCCTCTCGGCTCTCTTTCTCTGCCTCCCTGGTGCATCGATCGAGAACGGCACGCAAAAAGTCGCCACGATGAATTATTACGTTGACGATGATGCAACGATCTGATCGGGGGGTGTCTGATGCAACGAGGTCGTTCAACTCGACTCCATTCGGGTGCAACGAAAGATCCTCTTCGGAGAGCCAACTTTTTGCGAAAATAAGTAGTCAAATTTGAAGTTCTCTTTTGGTCAGGAGTTTTCAAATCTAGGAACATGAATGGATAAGCTTTAACCTTGTGTTGAGTGCAGCTTGACGTCACATGTCTCTTGGAGCTCATGAATGACTTAGATAAATAGATTGACTGACTTGTATATTTTCATTTAATTACTGTTTATAATAAATGAGAAATATATTTGTTACTCCACTCTGTTACAATACATTCTACTGAGAACCCCTTATTTAATGTATTAGCAATGAGTACCAAAAAGTACCAGAGTACTCAGAATATCTTCGACGACTTCAAACTTCTTTAACGAAAAATAGGACTTAAGAAACTAGCAATTGCCTTTAAGCTAGCAAAAAGCGTTAGAAAATGAATTATTTTATTGAACATTTAAGATATCTTTAATAAATGTTTTTCGCCAGCAAAATTTTGGTACCCCATTTTGTAAATAAAGAAGTTAGGTAACAGAAATTAAGGAGCCAACGTTTGAAAAGATCGAGGGAGAAAGTTGAGGGACTTGAACGATAACGAAGTATGTCTGGCCCCTCCGTTATCAACGAAGTGTCTTAATCGTCCATTGCAAGTTGTTTTCCTTGAAACTTATCGACTGAAACGCTGAGGATCGATTTCTCCGGAAAGAGAAATAATTACTTGTCCTCGGCAGATGTTCAAAAATCCCAGCCCACCGTTAGTTATTCTCGTCGACGACATCCACCCCTACTCATCCCTCGTTTACCGTAAAATTATGGCCCCCGGTTTACCGTTTCCGTTCACGGCAGTTTCGTTAATATCCTCTTCACGCCTTCCAGGAAATCTGGCGAGCCTTTTTCATTCGGACAAAAAGGGTGCGCCATTAGCATATTTTTAGGGAGCTGAGCTCTTGATTTTCAGATTTCAAGATTGCAATGCCCTCTAGTTCATTTTGGAGGAGAAGAACATCTTCAGTTAAAATTAGAATGTTTAGTATGTTGAGTATGTGTAGTATGTTTAGTATGTTGAGTATGTGTAGTATGTGTAGTATGTGTAGTATGTTGAGTATGTTGAGTATATTGAATATGTTGAATATGTTGAGTATGTTGAATACGTTGAATATGTATAGTATGTTTAGTATATCTAATATAATTAAACGATAGATGTTACACCAGTCCACCGATAAATAGCCTGAAAAAACAATAAATTTTCAAGGTGCATCAAAACGGAGCAAGGTGAAGATAACTTCCCCTTGCCCGGGAATTTCCCTCATAAATCGTGAAAAATAACGTGACAATGCGGTAATTGAAAACATTGCCACGAAAATGGCCTATCCCCGATAACGACGCTGTTTTCGCCACGGTTCATCGACTGCGACACTTTTACGATCGAGAGGAGTGAAAGCGAGGCCGTTCTATCTCCCAGCGTAATTATCCCATACCGCATTTATCCGCCGTTATCACAGTACTTCTATTTAGAGGAATCAAAGTTTATTTCAAGGTCAATAATAATTTCGGAAGAAGTTGCAAATCGTTTGCGACGGTAAACCAGTTACGAAAGCGGAGAACAATCGTCCCGCGAAGAAAATACGCCACGTTCAAGTTTCAAGTACGTGTAACGCGGCACTCGTCGTTCCGCTTTCTTACCCTTCCGGGCCATTCCCACCTTCTGCAGCTGCAGTTTCTAGAGCAACGCGGGGGGAGATTCATTCAACCATCACGATCTTCTAAGCTTCACGGAGTTTGCATTTTACTAACTTTTCTTTCGAAATTACCTACTTATAACGTTCATTTACATATCTACCGCGTTATCTCAACAAGTAGAAAGCCATTACAGCTGTTATACAAGCTCTTTCAAAATTGTATTCACTTAGAGACCTCTAGGTTCAAGCTAAGTTCAAGTTGAGTTCAAGCTAAGTTCAAGTTGAGTTCAAGTTAAGTTCAAGCTCAGTACATGCTGCTAAGTTCAGGTCAGATTCAAGCTGAGTTCAAGTTAAGTTCAAGCTTAGTACATGCTGCTAAGTTCAAGTCAAATTCAAGCTGAGTTCAAGTTGAGTTCAAGTTAAGTTCAAGCTCAGTATATGCTGCTAAGGTCAGGTCAAATTCAAGCTGAGTTCAAGTTGAGTTCAAGTTAATTTCAAGCTCAGTATATGCTGCTAAGTTGAAGTAAAATTCAAGCTGAGTTCAAGTTGAGTTCAAGTTAAGTTCAAGCTCAGTATATGCTGCAAAGTTCAAGTCAAATTCAAGTTAAGTTCAAGTTGAGTTCAAGTTAAGTTCAAGCTCAGTATATGCTGCTAAGTTCAAGTCAAATTCAAGCTGAGTTCAAGTTGAGTTCAAGTTAAGTTCAAGCTCAGTATATGCTGCTAAGGTCAGGTCAAATTCAAGCTGAGTTCAAGTTGAGTTCAAGTTAATTTCAAGCTCAGTATATGCTGCTAAGTTGAAGTAAAATTCAAGCTGAGTTCAAGTTGAGTTCAAGTTAGGTTCAAGCTCAGTATATGCTGCTAAGTTCAAGTCAAATTCAAGCTGAGTTCAAGTTGAGTTCAAGTTGAGTTCAAGTTAGGTTCAAGCTCAGTATATGCTGCTAAGTTGAAGTAAAATTCAAGCTAAGTTTAAGTTGAGTTCAAGTTAAGTTCAAGCTAAGTTAGAGCTAAGTCCAAACAGCTGTAGCTAAATTGGAGATAAGTTGAAACTAAGTTGAAGCTAAGTCCAAGCTAAGTTCACCCGATGTTCAAGCTAAGTTTAAGCTAAGTTCAAGCTCAGTCCAAGCTAAGTCTAACCTAAATCTAAGCCAAGTCCAAGCTAAGTGTATGCTGAGTCCAAACTGAGTTCCATCAAAAGATTTATCCTCCCGTCTGAACTAGCAACTCGAACTCACTTTCCTCTATCCACAAGCTCCTCCTCCCACATATTTTCCCTCTCGTTAATTTCCCCGTGTCCGGTAAATTGCAAATCGGCCAGCAGGTTTGGCGACAGTGTCACGCGCAGGTAATCGGAGAAAGTCGTTGACCCCGTTCGTGCAACCTGACGAACGCGTCTCGACCGCCTGCACTTGCGACAGAAGGACCCTGAATCGGCGAAATTCTTGCTTGCTCGCCACTCCATACATCCACAGCCACGTACATGTGCTAGTGTAACGACCCCGGGCCTTCTCCGCCGTTTTCGACCTTTCAGGTTTCGCAAGATCGATCGACGGCCAAGGTTTCGGCTGCTTGAGAACGTAACGAGTACTATCTCTTCTACGTGCATTACGTCATGCCTCGTTGACTCAGGTCGTGTTTGGTCAACTTTGGGTCCTAAGTTTGGGTTCTAAGTTTGGGTGCACCTTCTGCGATTCACATTCTGTGACTAAAGTTCCAGTGCAACCTTCTTTAATTGCGATGCAAACGTTTGAAGGGTAACGGTATAAGCGCGAAGGTTGTTGCAAGTTCAGCATCATAACGCTCGAATCCTCGATAGGATCGCAACACGCGCCGAAACGCACGTAACGACCGCGTTACGAGCATCTGTTATGCGCACGGTCGTCAGATTATCGCAGATATGACGCGTATTTCGCGTTATTTAGCCAACACACTGGTCATTCCAACGCGTTACGGAACGTTAAGCAGTTATGAAATGCGACTACAAGCTTTCTCGAGCCGAAGAAAGTTTCCGCGGTATTCGACCGTACTCTTACCCCCTGGATCTCTAACTTGCAAGGTCAGATCAACTTTATCAAGATGAGAGAGGTTTCTTTTGGAACTACCCTCAAGGGTGGCGTACATGGGCGTGAACGCACGTTGCACTCGAGTGATGGAACGAGTTACGTAAAGTCAAGTAGGAACTCGCAACGGTGGAAGGCCAATGTCCTGACCGGCTCGATCTCGTAATACAGAAACCGCTGGTTTCCCCTCGATAACGTTCGATAGAAAGGGGAAACCTTACGAGAGAAAGAAATCGCTGTATAAAGAGCCACTTTGTTGACCGTTCGATCGCTAGATACGCCATGGCGGAACGCACTTTCATGAAGGCGCGTTTCCTGGGCCTTTCTATCGGTTCCGCACTGTTCTCGAGAAAACTACAAAATCGCAAGTTTTACGTAGGGTAAGGTTGGGTACGTAGGGTACGACTTAAGAGTCGTACCTTTGCTTAAGTCGTACTTCTCCTATATTTGGAGTATTATGACTACAGCTGTAATGGCGCCACATTAGGATGTAGTGCCCCATGTAATTGAAATGTTTTATTCGTCAGGATTTTTACTGAGAGATATTGTTATTAACAGGTTGTTATTAATAGGTGGTACGACTTAAGACACTGGTAAATCGTATCCTTGCAACTTTTTTTTAATTTAGATTAATTTATATGACAACACAAAGATTCTCCAGAGTTGTAATAATAAATAAAAACAATATTTGCACCAGAATCGAATAGCAAACATAGTTTTATATTTGCTAAATACCCATTGTTATGCAAGTTTTTTCTTATGGGTACTTGAGCAACCTTACCCTATTTCTTTTACTTACAGTTCTTTCAAAAGTTACAGCTAGTAACTTAACACTAAACCAGCATATAATGAGTGCTTAATTTGAAATTAAAAATGAAGTTAAAAAATAAATGAACAAACGACGAAGCATAAATTAGTATACACATTCATTCTTCATCTTAATGAAAATCAATGTTGATTTCAAGAAATGTAACAAGATGTGTATCTTATAATAAGAAACTTGTAGAGCGGTCATTTGATTTTTTTGGTAGTTTCAGTGTTAACAGTTATATCAGACCGAAAATCCATTTTTGCTGGCAAGAAACATTTATTTATAAAACAAATCTTAAATGTTAATTAACAAAATAGCTTCCATCATTTTCTTACATCTTTTAGATTAAAAGACGTTTAATTTACGTCTTTTGTCAGCGTAAATTGTTTGATTAGTCTAGTTAGGCTAATTAGGAGGTTAGGAGTAGGCTAGTTAGGACCTCCTATCAGTTCCAACATTGTTGTTCGGTCTCTGGCAATGTCCGTACCAAGAAAAGTGTCCTATCAGTAGTTCCAACATTGCTGCAAACTCTCTGGCAATGTCCGCGCCAAGAAAAGCGTTTCCTCAACGCATGCTAAACAGTTGCAGATGGACGGCGCGACCGCAAGCTGTGCTCGCGTGCGGAAACAGGCGGTCGCGCGAGATCGAGTATCGTGCGATCGGGTTATCTCGCACGTGCGAGCGCGCGTGTCCGTCGCACGTTCCTCCTGTCGCGGGCACGAGCCGAGCAGGAATGCGCTGACGCGTCGTTGTCCCGTTGCGTCGTGCCTGCAGGACTTCTTCCCTTTTTGCTTTCTTCCCGGATTTTCTCGCTCGCGGCTAACCGACCGAGCTAACTTTCACGACGTTGCGTCACACAGTGGCTTCGATCCTGAGTAGCGAAAAAATTTTGAAAAGAGTATCTACTAGGCTATCTTTCGAATGTTCGAGAGTTTTTATGGATACATCGGTTATTTGCAAATGGGTTAAATCAACCATTTATCAACGATTATTACCAATTGTCCCGCAGCGAACTTTATACGATTACGACATCGATTGCAGTGGCGCGTATTGGAATGCTAATGGGAATGCTGAGTTAGCGACGCGTTTTCTAACGATTGCCGTCACCTTCGTCTTCTTTGTCATCGACCTTCTTGGGAACAGGTGTCGATAACCTCCGATGCTTCTCTTCTAAGGTGTGATCGTTGAATTACTCTTCAACGATCTGAAAAGCTTCAGACATGCATTCCTGTTACCGCACATGCCTTGTGTTCCAAATTGTGCTAAGTTAGTGCAAGAATTGATGCTCAGCTAACAATATTAGCTGCTACAGTATTTATACTTTTCTTAAAGTGTTTGAAACATATGTGTTTCATCACTGTCTCATCAACTTGTAAACCAAAAGTATTGCATAAATATTAACTCCACGTTTGATGTCGCAGGGTTTAAAAACAGCAATCAGGTCAATCACAGAGCTCAAGTTCAGCGAGTTTCCCAAAAGTTTCCAGGTGACCGTAAAAAGGTCAAAGCATTGCGATCTGCATCGGTTTTCACGGGGAAGGTGTACATCGCGCTCGCGCATAGAAAGTGGGTCGCAGAAAGCAAGGCCACTGACACTGGCAGTCACGAGAGAGTCTCTCTTACCTTCTCTCTTTCTTGCCTATTCACCTTCTTTCTCCTACCCTGTACGCACGCGAATCTCCCTCCTATCGGCTCCTTTCTCCTTCCTCCCCCTTCCGGCTCGTTACGCTCGCAGGAGTCATCGTGGCACGATCGCGAATTACTCTCGTAATATTTGCCGGAGAAAATGCACGGACCCGCTCGTATGCGCTCGCTCGTCCGTGACAAGCGTTATGTCACTAACAGGTGAAACGGACTTCTTCCATCGCGTGACGATCAATGTCACGGTTTCTTCTTTTCTACCCTTGCAATTTTCAGTTTTACCCTCTTAGAGTTTAAGAGGGTTCTGTCCCTCTATCGGATCAGGACTTAGACTTATTAAGGGATGCACCAAACTACTGCTATAGGTTGTTAGATCTACTTTAGGTTCTTAGCGATGGAGGTAGTAGTAATTTTGGAGGACAGGTGTTCTAGGTATGAAGGTTCACATATCTACGTATGATGCTCTTTGGGTCCTTCACTCTGGAGCTAATAATAATTCTGGAGGGCAAGTAATTGTGGAGGGTACGTTTTCTAGGTATGAAGGTTTCACATATCTACATATGGTACTGTTTGGGTCCTTCACTCTGGAGCTGAGTCTGAATTCTGAACGTCCAGATTTAAAAGGATCTACTTGCAGATTGGCAAAATTTATAAGAAGAAGAAGAACAAGAAGAAGAAGAAGGAAGAAGGAAGTATCAACAAAGTTATGTTGGAATCCCATGAGGTGTCACGAGACTCGTTACTTTTTCCACTGTATCGAGGTTAACTTGTGAGTTCGATCACCTCTAGTTTCGAAGCATCGAAACTCTTACTCGAGAGTTCCCTGAACCCTCCTTCGCACCTTTTACGCTCGTTCCGCCTTTCCCGGCTTCCTCGCGCCCTACCAATGCCGAATTCCATGGGTCAACGTACTACTTCCGACTTTCTTATCCGGACCAACTCGTAATATCATTGCGTCAGCATCACCTAACGTGGCGCTACCTGTTCTATTTAACCTCTCCATCTTTCTATTAATCTCTGCACTCGAAGGTAATTTGACTGTTTACAAACAGCAATTTCAAACTCAGTTATGTTCAATGAATCTTTCTGAGGTTATTATACAATGGGGTTATTTCTCACATATTGAGGTTATTTCTTCACTAATAATTTTCACTGTGTTTATACATCATACGTATATTATAGAATCAGTAGAATACTTATTTCAAATGCGAACAGCAAGTTTGCAGACTTAATTGAATAATTAAATGACTTCTCGAGGTTATGATTTCTCTAATAATTTTTACAAATGTCTGTTTCATTATGTTCATACATCACACGTGTTGTATTATAGAATCAGTAAAATGCTTATTTCAAATGTTTGCAGACAGCAAACTTAAGTTTGCAAGCTTAATTAAAAAATTAAATGACATCTCTTGAGGTTATGATTTCTCTAATAATTTTTACAAATGTCTGCTTCACTATGTTCATATATCACACGTGTTGTATTATAGAATCAGTAAAATGCTTATTTCAAATGTTTGCAAACAGCAAACTTAAGTTTGCAAACTTAATTAAAAAATTAAATGACTTCTCTTGAGGTTATGATTTCTCCACTAATTTCCACAATTGTTTCACTGTGTTTATACACCATATATATTATAGAATCAGTAAAATGTTTCAATTTACCGTATTAAATAAAATGGCGACCTCTCGAGCGCAGAGGGTTAAGTACTCTGTATAATTCTGTCTTTGTAACGAAACAAAGATCTCAAAATTTCAGTACCGTAAAAGTATCCGTTTTCCCAGCATCACGTGGCCGAAACGCTTGAGTGCTCACGTGGATGAGGCACGAGCTGCGAAGGACAATAGGGGGATCAGAATAAATCTATCGTCGTATTGCCTAACCAATCCATCTCTTTTATCGCGAAGAAATTACAGGAGCTACTCGCCGTTAATGAAAAGTTTTTAAACAATGAATTGTTTATTATCGAGGGAAAGATCGATCGAAAGGGAGGACGTTATTTGAAAATATGGAATGATTCACTGTGTTTTGCACGGGCGAGTGAAATGGAAAACACGTTGAAGAATGTTCGACCTTTATTTCTGTCAATATACATTCGTCTTTCGCGAGCGTAATGTTATCGTTTTAATTTTGCGACCAAGTTTTAAAAACATGCAGCTAGAGCATGCGTTATCTCTCTTTTCGTCGGCGAATTTGAAACTCGATTCTCGTGATTTTAATTAAACATAGCCAGAAAGCATCATCTTAGAAGAATGCGAATCGCTAATCCAGCACTTTTTCCTTGGATAGACTTATGAAGGTTACATGTAAGCGATAAAACGATGACACGATATCAGAAGACTAACACATTTAATGCAGCTTTATCTAGAAAAATTCCAGGAACTCGCGGGGAAAGGAATTTAAAGTTAATACGCAACCACAGTCTTTTCTAAGACAACGAATCATCGATCTCCGCTCTTTCGACATCGTTCCATTTCGAATGCATACCTGAAAAATTCTCTTTCGACAGTTACGCGAAAGAAAGAAATATTAGCTGTAGCCAACGTTTAAAGTCTACAGTTTCTTTCAGTTGCTGCGAAATTTTCAAAGGTCATCACGAATATAATAAAATATGTTATGAATGTATCGATAATTGAATAGCTTGAAGAGTAACTATAGATGGTTTGATGTGGACACTCTTTATTACTTGAAGTTATAGTAATATATATAAGGAGTAGCAAATAATTATTATTAGAGACGATGACCAATAAGTTATGAATGAAATGATAATTTAATAGCCTAGTAGAGGTCTGATGTGGACACTGTCTAACTTTATTACTCAAAGTTACAGTAATATTAGGTATAACAAATAATTAACAGAGATGACTGTAATAAGTTATGAATGAAACGATAATTTAATAGAGATTAACTATAAATATATAGACGTGAACACTAACTTTATTACTTAAAGTTACAGTAATATGTAACAAATAATGATTACAGAGAATAACAATCATTATAGCAGCGACTGTAATAACAAACGATAAAAACACTTCCTACATATAAAAGTATCACGCAAAAAGGTGCCATTTCTCGAGGCGTTAATTACACGTAAGAAGCCTCGAGAAAAATAAGGATGACGTTCCATCGTATAAAATTTCGAGTAAATATCCCCTTTCACTTTCACCGTTAAAACAATCGTCTTAGAATCAAAGATAGTGGTAGATAGCTTTGCACAGGTGATTTCTGTCAAGGGGATAATTTGCGAAGTTATTTTTAATCCGAGAGACGCAGAATTTTCTTTCGCTCGTTAAGTTTGTTTCTTGGAAGAAACTTCGAGTTCGGAGAAAAACAGTACCTGAGGAAAGTCGCTTTCAAACTTGGGACTTTGTACGATAAGCTTCTTCGATTTTAATGGATCGTTAATCGTTCGATTACGAGTCTTTCCTTGTTTTTTCCTTGTGAATCAATTGCACGCGTGAGTCACGAGTCTTATTTTAACTAATCGCGCTTCATGATTTTACGAGCTTTGATATCGAGCTACGAAAACATACGAAGATTGAAAACAACGATCAGTAACGGTGTTACGAGAATTTGCGACATTTCCTTATTACTTTGATGTTAAAAACGGTTCACCTATTGTAGCAGTACAATAGACTAAATAATATAATATAATATAGCAAACTAGATTGATAACTAGGTTGATCTCAACAAGTCCTGACCAAAACTTAAGTGTTAAGAGGGACAATACCTTTACACAGATGAAAATAAGCTGATATTTGTGAATTTTTTTGCACAGCACCCCTTTGTTTTGCACTTTCGAAATTTCAACTATAATTTATTATAACTATTGTCTATCACAGAATATTTTCTGTTCTGCAAAATATTTCAAAATAGCCGAATTATGACAATCTTCTCTGGAAGTGTTTGGCAGTAATTGTCTTGTGACGCACTGCTGACGCACTTATGATGCATTACTTTCTTGAATTGGCTTTAAGACAGTAGTAGTCTTGTAACGCACTCATAATGCACTACTCTCTTAAATTGACTTTAAGGCAGTAGTTATCTTGTCACACACTTTTGCGACAATATAACGTGTTACACTAACAATAAAAAGCAAAATTTTGTAATTTTCTTAAGATTCTAAAGATATTGCCCCCCTTAAGTAACTAAGTCCACAATCTTAACCTTGCCCAAGTTGTTATCGAAAGCGTACGTACACAAAGAAATTCTCTAATTTCGTGGAAAGAAAATAAATATTCGGACGTGCGTGGCCGCCACTCCACCGGGAACTTAGCTGTTTATAAACCGCTGCCTCGAACGTTCTGACCAAGGATCTAAATCCGGCGATTATGTAGTCGCGTTGCAACACGGTGCAATCGTTCGATATACGATCCCCCTCGTTCGATGCATACATGTGTATCGCCACGTGTTAACATCACCCCCCGAAAAAAAACCGGCGTTTCAAAACCTTTCGAACGTAATCAAATTTCCAAATCACTATAAGTTTCTAACTCGTGTATTTTGCATAACGATGTTGCAACCGGTGGATATATTTCGTTGCTTCTTCGTCGGAAAATTGAAAGTGGCGCCTGTGTGAGGAGACTGTCAGTTTATTTTGCGCGAGATACGCTATTTCTGAGCGCGCAAATTTTTGGTGCCGTTGCACCGGACGTCGACGATCCTCGAAATCAAAGCTTGTAGGTGGCTCGACTGATATGCCTTCAGCTACGTTCACAACTGTGTCTTCTTTTCTTTTTGTTTCAGTTATAGGGACACATGTTATAGGGACATATTTTAGTTATTAGGCAACGTTCTACTTTAGCCACGTTCACAACTATATTGTCTTCTTGATTATTTCATTTAATTACAGGGACACATGGATATAGTTCACATATAGAATACTTAGTCGACAAGTTCCATTTCAGTCACGTTCATAATTATATTCTGTTTTCTTTTATTTCATTTAGTTACTGATCAGGAGGCACGGATGTAGTTGACATATACATATGTGGACATATGTTAGGCTACGAGTTCTACTTCAGCCACGTTCACAACTGTATTGTCCTTTCGTTTATTTCATTTAATTACTGATCAGAAGACATGTATATAGTTGACATATAACCATGGATATAATTGACATACACATATGTAGACATATGTGCACATATGTGGACACATGTTAGACGAGTTCTACTTCAGCCACGTTCACAACTATATTGTCCTTTTATTTCATTTAATTACTGATCAGAAGACATGGATGTAGTTGACATATACGATCATGTATATAATTGACATATACATATGTAGACATGTGTGGACATATGTTAGACGAGTTATACTTCAGCCACGTTCATGACTGTATTATTGTTCCTCCAGTTGTCCCTGCAGTTCAGGACACTTATTGTTAGATACATATATGTATAGCTTCATATAGACGTCACATATGTATGAGCTCCATATACATATGTATAACATGTGTACATGTATGACACATTTCTATCATCATCATTAAATAACACCAATCTCTACCATAAGAGAAGTGTGCTAGTAGAAGTAGAAGTGTACTAGTTCTACTAGTGTACTAGTAGAAGTAGAAGTGTACTAGTAGGATGTTCAGACCTACTGAAGCTATGTTCACTCTAACCTTGTCTAACCTTAAGCACCCACAGTAGACTCGCAGAATTCGACTAGCTCGAAGGATACGTTAATGTCAAGTTCAGGATCGTGTGTACGCGGCTTAAAAGGGGAGTCGGTCGATATATCACGAAGGCAGATGGTGCGTCGATGCATCGTAGTGTGAGTGTCGTGGCCAGCAACCCACAGACCACCGCCTAGGACAGGTCAGTGACAAAGCAAGGTCACGTCAAGTGGCTCCGGTGAAACTAGCGTGCGAGAGAGACGGAGAGAAAAAACGTGGAGCAGAATTCTCATCTGTATTTCGCGAAAAACTGGTCGAAAAGATTTGAACGGTTGCGTAATGGCGATTTTAATCGACTGACATCACGGTGGAATGTCTGTCGATATGAACGGTTCGAACAACGGGGGTCGTTGCACGTTTAGGAACGCATCCGAGGATCGCCGGGACGGAAATAACTCAAGGAACACGGCTCATAAACTCTGTTGTGCGGTGCAATATTATTCTGCTCGCGCGTCAACGAATCCCGCGAGCCTTAACAATCGGACGCCATCGAACACCCCTTCAGATCCTGTTTACCTTCAGATCCGCTCCAGTTATTTTCGGACTCCGATATTTATCGCGATCTGGATTGAAAAAATTGTGCAAGTGTTATTTATAAGTTTAATTAGTCCATGTATTGTTGCATCAGCTACCGTTGACCCGTCTAAAATTAACGCAATCTTATCTGGTAAATAATGCACCAGTATGAATAACATCGGTAAACGAAAACAGTTGGTCCAGCGTTACCATGTATCTTGAGAAATGACTTTTACGTCACTGCTCGACCAAAATATTTACCGTTCGCAATTTCTGCGTCGAACCTCTCAGATTTGCCATTGTTTGACGAATTATTTCACCGTCTTTCTACATCTTGTTTTTCATTTCTCAGAGAGACGTAATTTTGGTAGATATTTTTAGCGCGATTGTCTTTCACTCTCTCCGGTTTACACTTACTCCACTTGTTTTTCATTCATTTTTGTGCAGTCAGTCTTCGAAATGCTGAAATATTGTGTAAATATAATGAATAGAAGTTGGTATTTACAGTAGAATCGAATAGCAAATATAGTTTTTTTTTAAGAGGTACGACTTGAGTAACCTTAACCTATGTTAGACTATAATGATTCGTGGAGTAGGTGCAATTTATGTAGCCACACATTTTAATTTCCTTTGTCTTAATTGGAACTTATGATAGACTATAACGCTTCATAAGTCTAGCAGTGATGTAGGTATTTTATTTGATCTGAAATCTGTTTCTGAAGGTCTAGGTTTATTCATGATATAATAAGGTAACTCTGTAACCAATTGGTCTACCTTGCATCGAGTCACATACAGGTTTAGTTCAGTTTAGGTCTAATTTGTGTAGCCACACATAAAATACATTGTAATTTAGATTAATTTATATGACAACACAAAGATTGTCCAGAGTTGTAATAATAAATAAAAACAATATTTACACTAGAATCGAATAGCAAACATAATTTTTACATATTTGCTAAATACCCATTGTTATGCAATTTTTTGCTTATGAGTACTTGAGCAACATTACCTTACAATTGAGTTATGCGTACAACCGTGATTATGAAGGTTGGAAAAAATAAATTGAAGAATGCGAGAGGGTCTGTTTGCGTAATTGCTTTCATGTAACGGAGAGTCGAGGATTAGCGATTTATGCAAATACGATAAATTATGCAGTACACGAATTATATAAAACCGTTCCATGAAACTCGGTTCCCAAACTGATCTTCATGTCCCAAGTTCAACAGCTGCGTTTACAGAACTATTTATAAATCTGACGTTTATTGATCTTGATCGCGAATAGAACCACAGTTATAAATATCGAAAGTGAATATCGTTTAAATTAATTAACATCCAATTGCGATTACCATTACCTTTTCCCTAGCTACGAAAATTACGCTTCATTTTATTCAAGGATCGAGAGGGCAATGATATCGCAAAAAGTTAATTGGGCGCGCGCCAACACTGACGGTCGCAACTGAAATGGCCGTTGAATTTATAAAGACTCTGATTATTTATATTTTACGTATAAATTGAACGTACTTTCTGCGTGATCTGCCTGGGTAACGTGTGATCTTATCTGCTAATTAATTCGTCTTGGCATTCACGTACCTTATTTGAAATGTTTGATGATAGTTCACGGAAATATTATGGATGCTACTTGGATATCTTCGAGGGTATTTAGAAACATAGACAAATAGACAGAGCACACTTTAGACAGTGTTCTAGTCTCTTAATTAAATTATGGGTGTAGTCAAATCGAAAGGTGCCATCTAGGGACACAAAGGTTCAGTGCCAGAGGAACCATTGCTCTCATAGTCCAATAATCACGCGTCGCGTCGCGTGCATTTTTATTCCTCTGGTCTTTCATTGGAGACACGCTTGACTTTCAGTCCGGAGCGTTATCCGGTTTCGTCAGCGGACGGGGACGGATGCGTCGCAAACAAAATATTCCACGAAACGGCCGGTGATAGCGTCGCCGTCATCAAAATAAGTACGCTTGCACCTAGCGTGGTCCAACGTTCGAAATTGCCTGGAACGACTTTCCTCCGTGAAAAACATCCTCTTGAGTCAAATCCGTCTCGAACCTAATACGAAACATTCAGAAGTTTGGAAATTATTTTGGTTAATCGTTCCGAGAAACCGCACAAAGAAGGGTCATTCGATCTTGCATAACTGACTCTCTCTGTTTGGCTAAACACAACCAAGGTCGACATTCTTTCGAGGCTCTAACCTTCGCTCTAAATTCACCCGAACGGTCCTCCCCTCTTTGATCAAGACCCGGGCAATTATTGCAGATATTAACCTCTTGCTCTGACTGACCGTACATCGACCAGAGGTACCTAAACGCCTCACCACGTTCAAACAGTACAAACAACTATACATCGCAAGACACTTAGAACATTGGCGTGATATTCTGTGTGACATTTCACAGAGTACTCAATATTGTAACAACAAAATTAATTTAACATTTGTGTCTGTTCACGTCTATGTGTTTAACCTGGACGTTTAGGACGGACATTGTTTTTAATAGATGTATTAAATGTAGACGTATTTAAGAACCTGGACGTTTAGGACGAGTATTAGGCCACGTAAGATGGTATCCATGAACGTTTATATATTTAAGAACCTGGACGAACACTGTTTTTAACAAATATATTAAATGTAGACGTATTTAAGAACCTGGACGTTTAGGACGAGTATTAGGCCACGTAAGATGGTATCCATGAACGTCTATATGTCTAAGAACCTGGACAGATACTGTTTTTAACCCCTTGCGCTATTTTTTTGTCAAGTACGTTAGTCAGAACTTAATTCCATAACATGAAGACAGAAGCTTGAAATGTTAAGTGAATTTGGTATCATGCAGTTGTTGATTGTGCAAATTATAGTTGGACTTGAACTCCAAATTGAAATGTATTCAAAATTCAAGTAAAATTTGTCACAACCGAAGTATGAGTGTGTCACAACTCAGACTCGTCAAAATAGTGTTAATACGTCCACGTATTTATTAGGTTATTTTGTAGAACAGAAAGAGCTCTATCGAATGAACATATAATCTCTTGCAAATTGCAAAATGTCGCTACAAAAAAAAAGAAAATGTCAAAACGCTACGAACTTATTCCCCAACCTAGACGTGTGTTCGTATTAGGGTATTAACCCTTTGCACTCAATTTCTTTTACCTACCGACTCCTTAATTTACAAAAATCGATCAAGATAGGGGTCCTCAGTAAAATTTGTTAAAATAGTGTGAAGTACAAATACATTTTTCATTTATTATAAATAGTAAATAAATAGAAATATATATATATTTAACCAATGTATTTATCTGAATTATTTGTAAGATCCAAGAGAAATGTAATATCGAGCCACACTCGACAGAGGAGTGCAAGGGGTTAAAATGAGAATTATTCGAGAAGAAGGGTTAAATGATTGGTTAAAGGAAGTAAGTAGCTTTCGCGGTCTCGGCCGAGCATTCCCGTCATTATTCCCAACGGACGTTACATAACATTTCTGTGAACTCCAGGGTGATGCGCGTTGTCGCACCGCGTGGCCCAACCTAACCTCCGCTTCCTCTCCCACCACAGTTTGGTCCCGTGCGCGCCCTCCACCATCTCGTCAACGCTTTCGGTCGAGTGGCTGAATTTGTCCTGCATAGGGGGCATCGGGACATTACCCGGGTGACCTTGGCTGGTGTGGACTGCGACGCCCGACGCTGTTTGTGCAGCGCCGCTCGAGCATTGCACCTTGCTCTATCGCTCGAGAACCCCTCTCCCTTTCTCGCTCCCTGTTTCTCTTCGGTCAGAGATATTTGCTCTCTGTTACAAAGCGTCTCCGTCGCTCCGGGGGATCAGCTGCCACCACTTTCTCTCTCTTTCGGCTACGTCTCCTCCCACGGTCGACTCTCTCTGTTTATCGGACAGGCGTGGGCTGCGAGGTCTACGCTGCTAGTCCTGGCTCTCGATTACAGGATGCTTTTCCTTCGCTTCTTTCGGACTTTACCGACTTCTGCCCCTGAATATATTCACTACACAATAACTTAAACTCATACCATAACAAATTACATCAAGACTTCTTCTTTCTTGAGTCTTTAATTGCATTTATACGCTAGACAGCAATGTCTTGTCTACGTAAAAGATTCGAGGCCCTACAAGGTTCCCTTTAGGCTCGACCGGTTTGCTCCGGATCAAAGTTTTGAAACTACGCAGAAAAATTTACTTTACGTCCGCAAAATGCAACAGCAAGATACGCAGTCTAATTGATAACTTTATTACGACGGTACTCCCCGAAAGATACCAGAGAACAAATATTAGGCCCGCTTTTCGAAGGATAGGAAATAAAAATCGTGTCCATGGTCGAGACGTCACATGATTGCGCAGCTGTCGCTTCGATTGCCTCGCATGGAGACCCAGGCCGATAACGGTGATTGGTTAATAGCCGCGAACGGCGGAAAACAATTAGCTTCGATCTGATCGAGGGAGCGAAAACAAAAATATAAACGAAAGAAAACAACGATTGCGTAATCTGTCTGGTGACGTTAGCTCGAGGAAGCGTTGCCTCACGAAAGTACAAACCTGCAATAGAGCTTTCTAGTTCGGTTATTTTTTCATTAATCTTATCTGCCAATATTTTCGCGAAAATCTTACATCACTCCGACGGTGAGCAAACATTCGTCATCCGGTTCCTCCGTCTGGACGAATTATAATATCGCGGTTTCGTCATACGTTGTAATTCAGCTTATGAATTTTTAGAGGTTGTAAATCTTCGTTATGCAGTCGTGATAACGGTCGATAAGAATAGTAATGAAGGTCGAGTTTAATGATATACTTCGGCGCTTGAGACTCGTGGAGCTGTTTTAAGACCTGCGTTATTCCCAGTTTGGACCCTAGGGAATACTAACCGGTGTCGCATTGTTTTCGCGGGAAAGAGGTCGATACGATGGCGACAACGAACGATGCACTCGGGCGAAACGTTCGGACAGCATTCCCCGAAAGTGAGATCATCGGGTTCGCTTGAAAAGATTCTAGACCTGTACCTACAAATCGAAAGTGCTTTCTTCTCTGAAATGTTTTTCATTCCCTTTGACAATTATTGTTTCGAAAAAACCAGACGTATGTACATTTCGCGGTTGCGTGATACATTTTGAAGCTCGATAAGTAACCTTGACAGAATTATTCTAAATTTGAACTGAAAGTACAGAATTTTCTGCAACAATATTTTGTTCGTTATTTTTCCCCGACGGAAAAACGCAAAAAGCGAGGCGTAGAACCGCGAGGTGGGGTTTCAGTGAAAAATATTTGCCATGGCTGTCTCGTTGGCGCGTCCTTGCTCTCGCGCGCGCGTACAAGTGTGCCTTATCGTCGGTGCGTTACG
This sequence comes from Megachile leachella, assembly GCA_963576845.1. NCBI lineage: Eukaryota > Metazoa > Arthropoda > Insecta > Hymenoptera > Megachilidae > Megachile > Megachile leachella. The sequence continues at coordinate 2,503,421 of OY756252.1, read as the reverse complement.
TGGCAGAAAGACGTTCGGACACAAAAGAATTTCGCGATTTCCGTCGACGAAACGGTCGTCGCTAATCAGCATTAAATAAGCAGCCTGCAAACAGCGTATCGCGAGTGTTTATTATGCTCGCTCGCAGACTGACGGGGGGACGATGAACTCGCGAGACTGTTTTTCGCCGCTCGATCAATCTTGCGAGCGCGTAATTTTAACGAGACTCGAAACAGACAGAGAGAGCCTTCGCCGTGGCATTCGCCACCGCACGCTCGATTAACGTAACGAACGATCGACCAGATAACGCGCGAAAACATCCTTGTTTCCGATTACGGTTCTTGGTAACGTTATCGCGGCACGACCGTCTTCGATTTAACACGCAACCGTTTTTCACTCAGCCTCGTTGCATTAACGACTCTGATAATTTCAATGCAGACTCTGATTATTTCATTGTTTCTTTTATCGATTTCATCTGCTATTTCTGAGGAGACAGACCGAAATTTTCAGTAATCAAGTTCAACAGAAATAATAGAGCTTAGATAATAATATAGCTTAGAGCAGTTGGAGGACACTTTACAGACTGAAATTTTCTGATACAGTCCTCAATGAGTTAATCAGAAATAACGTAGCTTAGATAATAATATAGCTTAGAACAGTTGGAAGACATCTTACAGACTGAAATTTTCTGATACAGTCATTGAGAACTTTACCAGAAATAACAGAGCTTAGAACAGTTGGAGAAACACCTTACAGACTGAGATTTTCTGCTACAGTCTTCAATAAGTTAATCAGAAATAACATAGCTCAGATCATTTAACAGTATGTATATGTATGTATGTATGTATAGTATGTATTTATAGTCATCCATAGTGTCTAAAATTCATATAATTGTCTATCAACATACACTTCATCCGGAAGTTAAAATAGATTCCGCGAAGGGTAGATTAATATAACATAACCTCAAAGCTCGTAGAAGAGGTTGAGCACCGAGATCCGCGAATAAATTTAATTGGCCGACCGCGTGGGACAGCGATCGAAATATTTAAATCACCCCGGGGCTCCAAGCGAGCCGGCATACTTGGCGTCAATTTTTTTTCCTGGCGGAAAGGTTGGCGAGCCACCGACCGAGCAGGAGATTTACCACGAACCTTCTCGACGAGCTTTCAACCTCTGTTCTCTTTCTCTTGCCAAACTTTCGATACTTTTCCTGGGTTAAGAACATAGATTGTACTATTAAGAAGCCCGTAGATAACTGGAGCTTCAAAAGGTGTATTTATAAATGAGTTCTCACATTAACTCCATTTTTTAAAACATCTTAAATTTAAGTGTTAACCCCTTACACTTATTTGTCAGGTGCGTCAGAACTAACTAATTACAGCTACAATATTAAAGCAGACGAATAAACTTGAAATGTTATGTCGTTGACTATGCAAATTATAATTGGACTCCAAATTGAAGTGTATTAATTTGAGTAAAATTGATCACGGCCGAGGTAAGAGTACGTCAGACTCGTCAAAATAGTGCAAGTAAAGTATTTGATATAGTCATAACTCTTTATATTTATAATAATTTAAGATGTTTCAAAAAATGGAGTTAATGTTACTGAATGGCTCAAATATGCCCCGGGAGGCCACACAGTGCGACTACCAAAGCTCCAGGACTCTAAGGCGCGCGTGCGATCGGGTCCAGACTTATTCCAACCTCGCGAATACAAGGTCAGCCGGCCACCGCTCCAGTGCAGTGGTACTAACCTCGTCCGACGTTTCAGCCTTCCTTCCTCTCCTTGTCCCCTTCTTCGTCGAACAGGAACGGCATTCTGCCCTCTGTGCACGAGCGCGCACCCGTCAACCTTTTTACGCCGTGCAACCATCTTCTCCTTTTTTTCCCATCGCCCTTCCTGCTTAGCCTTCTTTCACGTGCCTCCAACCATTCGTTCTCTTGCCCGATTATGCAACCGAGTTACTCTAGTATGACGTCCCGTTCTACTATCTGTTACGCTTTGCAAACGTTTGCGGATCGAGGTTGTTTTTGGTTGAATCTTCATTCTAGTCACGAACCGAGGGTGACGCGCGTAATTGGAAGCGACTTTATACCTGAAGATAACTTTCGATGCTGTTTTTTGCTTTGCGGAGGCGTAGAGGGCAGACGAAGATCAAATTTATTCCTTTTCTTGTCGAATGTTTTTATCAGTCTTAAACAAAAGAACTTGAATATCACGCAACGTTTCTCTTCACCCTCGTTAATCCTGTTTTATACAGACCGTGATTAGGTAGGAACACGTCAGGGTGCTTTGAACTCTGGCAGACACGGAGGGTAGGGTTTTTCGCGTCTAACTGGAATTAGCCTGGTCTAACCGGCGCGCAGAAATATCGAAGCTCTCTCTCGGGCCAGGCTCGCCCCTGGCGCATATTTACAAGGCCATCCGGTCACCGATCCAACGCTAACTCGAATCGAACCCCCTCGCCTTCGAACCATCCTTTCTCCTCTCACCCTGCTTCCACTCGCTCTTGTTTTCTCATCGAGACGTCGGCCTTCTTCGCCTCTCGATCTCCCTCGCATCTAACCATCTACAAGCTTCGAGTACAGAGAATGCGATTATGCAACTACCAGCCACCGGCCTTCTTATATCAGAGGATCAACTTGTATCTCTTTTCGAGTTGATATTTCGACAATTAAACACCGATTAATTTATTTTCGAGGAAGGTTACCACTTTTTTCGCTAGAGTACTCGATAACGTGTTTACATTTTGAAGATCAAAGTAAAAAGTAGATAGGGAAACGATGTCAAGGTCGCGTATCTTGCTCGATTTCGTAGCAATCGGGATTCAATGACCCGCAATCGTGTGATCTTTAAACGACACTCGATAAAGTGAATGATGTAACGAAATCGGAACAAACAAACCTCGATACATTCTGTTAATTTGCATATACGTTATATAACTCGTTGATTTCTCTAAGGATAAACTTGAAAATATCTTCTTAGGGTAAGGTTGCTTAAGTCGTATCCGTACTTAAGTCGTACCTCTTCTTATACAGGGTGTATAAAAAATGTCAGAACCCTTGAATATTTCGAAAAATATAAGTTTTATCAAAAAATGTTTCCGACAAAAGTTGTAGGGTTTAAAAAGTTCTATTTACTGGCAGTATCATATTGACCTTGAAGAGTCACTGGAAGGTCACGTAAAGGTCACTTCAATTTTTTTAAATGGAGCACCCTATATATTTTTGCATATTCTTATAGCTTACCTCAAGAGCTTTCTAAAACACTATCATAAAGTATTTTTTGATTAAAAACTTTTTGAGTTATTAAGGTTTGAAAGTTCCAATATTTTGACAAATTACAAAATATTCATTTTTCAATAATCTTACCATAATTACCCAATTTATCTCATTATGCTGTGCATAAAAGTATTAGGGTAGTATTTCACGTGACCTTCCAGTGACTCTTCAAGGTCAAAATGATATTGCTAGTAAATAGAACTTTTTAAACCCTACAACTTTTGTCTGAGACATTTTTTGATAAAACTTATATCTTCCGAAATATTCAAGGGTTCCGACCTTTTTTATACACCCTGTATAACTCGTTGATTTCTCCAAGGATCAATTTCTCGAAATCATAGCTTGGAGTGCATTTCTCATTCGATAAACTTGAAAATATCTTGTTATCGACATAGAAATTAAATTTTCGTGGATATGCAAATTTTCGCCAGTCGACCAACCTTGAGTCTGGCAATGCGAGCTCTAATTTCTGAGAGATTATCTCCCAATTAATCTCGCTTTTTGTAGCCTAAGATTATGCAATCTGACCGCCATTCATCGTCACGCCGAAACTTGTCGAGAAATCGCCGGTCGACGCCTAATGACCGTGGCTCGTCGACCTAGACGCGTACGCAAGGTCATGCGGCCACTGCTCCAATGGTATTATAACCTCAACCTTCTCCTCCCTCATGCATGTCTCTCCTCTTCTCTCGCCTCGTTCCCTTCGTTGCGAGCGTGCGAGCGTGCCCTAAAGGTGCGTCTCCACCGGCGTTCGAATCGTTGGCGCACAGTGGCGAATTACGAACGTTTTCATCATTTATCATTTCATCATTTACAAAACAATCGTGCTGCGTTGTGAAACTTATTCAGGAATGGCATTGAAAATGTTCGCCGGTGAATACGTACCTTAACGTGTCTTCCAGTCCTCTTGCTACCCCATCGCTTTCCATCTCGGTTCCCCTTTCGTACGAGCCCTGTTTCGAGCACGAGTACCGGGAATGCAACCGATTATGCAACTAGTTGCGCTGGTAGCTTCTTGTGTCATAAGGACTCGGCTGTACGCGCTCCCTACCTGGCCAGCGAACCTTACAGGCTTCTTTTAGGTCGCTTGTCCCGCTTTCTGGATCTTCGCCTCCTACGCGGTATCCCCTTTTTGTGCCTTATTCGCAGGTGACGCAAAGGTCAAAGATTCTGCGACGTTCAAAAGGTCTACGTCGATTAACCTTTTGCGGTTTTTTTTGGGAGACTTCGTGGTTCGTTTTTGCTGCAAATTTTAAAGGTCAAAGGCTCCAACCTTGAATTCGCTTATCGAAAGCATGGTTCTTCAAAAAGTTTGCAGAGCTGGAAGTTTCCGCGTCCAATTAGCGGAGTTGCGACGTCCTGACTTAACAGTCGGCTCTCGTTATCGGCGCGGTACGTTCACGCATGCCCGGACGAGTCTAGCCACGGGACTTGTAGTTCCTGCACGTGAATCTCTGCCGACTAGTCGAGAATACCGCAATGATGTAACCAGTTTCTAGGCTTTCGTGTCACTCACTGCCAGATGTCATGGGAAACTACGATGCGGCGCCACGTAACGAACCGTGAATCACCCAATTTTACGCAAACCTGTATGTCTTTACACTGCTTCATATGTTTCTTTTTGTCTTCGCCATAATTTAACGGTATTTTACATGACTAGATCTAGGAGGAGTCCTCATACCACTTATCTGTGAAACCAAAGATCTATGATTGTAAAAGATGGATATTTAGAGAAGTGTCCATATCCAGATACTTAAAGAAGTGTCTATGTTCAGATACTTAGACAAGTGTCCATTTCCAGATACTTATCTAAGTGTCCATATCCAGATACTCGTCTAAGTGTCCACAGTTTAGACAAATCACCAGTGAATGCATAAAGGTCGAAAACAACCGTTGAGTGTTACGCAACGGGTACACGGGTTCTGCAGTGGGGTACCGTCTCGAAACGCGCAATTCCTGGAACGTTCTTTGTGCGTTGTTTCTCTGCTCGCCCCACCAAGGGTAGCCTTCGAGTCGAGCGACCTTGATAGAGAACTCGTCGTGGTTGTCCTCGTCATCGGTGGTACACGACCCACGTCGAAGACCCCCGGTCAGGTATCTCCGTAACCCTGCTCGTAGATCGCATCCACCCACGCACCGGGGATCACTGCTCTCTTTGTCTCTTTGGGAAATCGAGCTCCGATGTCGCGAAACGATCTCCGCGTTCCCCAGGGAAGGAGGGCGGTGCTCGTAAAACGGGAGCGCTTGGGGACGGGATATCTCTGGAGTTGATACGTTTGCGCATAAAATTCTGACACCGAATTAGAATACTTTCATGTGAACGTTGACCTTCGAGTATATCAAGTCATTTTTTATTGGTCAGATGGACATCATTGGTCAGCCATTTATTACAGGTGTTTTGTCATTCGAACAGATGATGAATAATCTTACCCTGATACTTTTATGCACAGTATTATGAGATATATTGGGTAATTAGGTTTAGATTATTGAAAAATGAATATTTTGTTATTTATCAAAATATTGGGACTTTCAAACCTTAATAACTCAAAAAGTTTTTAATCAAAAATTACTTTATCATAGTGTTTTAATAATTAACTAAGTTAAACGTATTTAATTGAAAAAAATATACTAAATTTGTAAATAAATTTTAAAATTAACAAATAAACAAAATATATTATATGTCGTTAAAATCGATCTTTTGCGAATATTCTTCACTCCAAATTTTAATTCGATATCTTTAGTGATATAGGAATTATATCAAAATGTCGCTAAATTTCTCGATTCAGACCACTGTGCGCCATTACAGCTGTAGTAGCCATAATATGGGAGAGGTACGACTTAACCCTTTGAGGCACAGGATTTCAGATCAAAAACAAACCTATGTTGCACAGAAATATTATAGGGTTTTAAATGAAACAAACTTGGTAAATTTTGGTAGATTCCAAATCTGTGATCCGTTTTTTTCTACGACTTTTGGTTCTCGATAAATAAACTGTTGATACGATATTTAATAAAGAAGATAGTGTTGCTTGCCAGCACCTACAGCCGCCATTTTTAGTGCAAACTGTTTATAAAAATTTACAAACCATCTTCAAAACATACCTAATAAAGCCTCTTTTATTCTGACCTTATAACTTGTAGCATTATTACTTTAAAAATTCCCGAAAATTACCTTTTTTTCTAGAGTGGCTCTTAATAATCTCAGAAATTCCGACTGAGAAGTGTTTGTGAAACGAGGATCGATCATCCCCAAAAGGCACCCTCTTCTCGATCCCGAAAGCGGGAACGAAGACCTCGACGAAAGCAGACGGCGACGGCGACGGGGGCGGAGGCGGTGACTACTGGTGCAGCGATCGAGCGCGTCGACGTCGGAGGTGGGGTGCGAGTAGTGGGGCGTAAGGAGGGCGGGAGGGGTTGGGCGGCGGACGCCCTTGAGCGACGGGCAATGCACCGTGCGAGGTTCAAGGCAGAGCGGCGGTTGCCGTCGCGCCGCCGCCGCCTCCTCTCGCCCTCTCTCCTCGCCGTTGCACGTTACGCTCCATCCTCGAACCTCGAACCTCTCGCCCCGCTTCTCGTCACCTTCCTGCTCCGCTGCATCGCGCTACGCCTCGCCTTCTCTCTCTCCCACGCGACGTTTTCGGCTCGTTCTTTCTGCGCTTCACGCAGTTCTTTCCCTTTTCCCGCCCTTGGCCCTCGATCCCTACCCTCGGTATCCTTGGATCTTGACCCATTTTTCCAGGGAACCTATGCCTCAGTCTGCTCGCTGGAAGGATCCATCGCAAACTAGATTACACGCTGTTGACAGATCGATAATTGAGCTATGGTTCCTCAAACAGTTCTTGTTCTGTACGCTTTCCGAGCTTGTTTGAAATTTCAAGCGCGCTAAAAATAAATAGGCAAGTTCAATGTATCGTAACAGCCCCGATAAAAGCGTATCCCCGTATTGCTCGAGCGATGCCCTCGAAAAAGAATGCGTATAACGCGATCGAAGGTTACGCAGAGGGGAGTGCGTAAGAAAAGGGGGGAAGAAACCTGCCACTCGCTTTCGTTGCGAGCTTTCTGTTCTGGAAATGGGCAAAACTGGCCTTAGCGTAACGTGTTTTCTGTGAAGATCGCGCGCTGATGCCGAAATCGGGATACTGTCACGTTGCTGCAATGTGACCGGCTACGCTCACCGGGTCACCGACTCACGTTTCCAACGTAGATCCTCGAAATAGAATTCGTCTCCATCTGGACCTTGCTCTTTGTGAACCATCGTTCTTATCGCTAATAGTTGGCCTGTAGGTTTCTTCATCGATGACGTAAAGTTACATATGTAACCAATGTGTATTTACGTTGTGGTAGCATGAAAATTAGAAAGTAATTGTATTCCGTATGTATATACATTTTGATGAAAGTTTCGACAAGGGGACATCTCGGTCGACGGGAAACGGATTTTCTTGAAACTTGCACTGGTCGAAGATCACGTATCTAAACTTAATTAGACAAAGCAGTAGCGCGCATTTAAATATTAGTTCGCGTTAATGAATGATCAAGTAATAGAATGGCTCAAAGCGTAACGTCAAAGAATGATGATCCGTGGGTTCGTGGATCGAAACTCCGTTTTAAACGTTATTTTTTTTTGTTCTTTGAATTTATACTTCAATTCTAAGCATAGCTTAATAAACAGTTATTTTTATTTTTTAAATAGAAAATACATATTCTTTTATTTGTATTTTCCACCCAATCAGTCTTTGACGTTACGCCTTGAGCCATTTTGTTACTTCATCATTCATTAACGCGAACTCTTTATGAACGAATAAGACAACTTTCCAATGCGATTTTCTCGCAAAATCTTGAGAAGCGCGCTACTGTTTGTCTAATTAAGTTTAGATACCTCAAACAGTGCAAGTTTCAAGAAAATCCGTTTCCCGGCAACCGTGATGTCCCTTGACTGTTTTGGCGATACATCAGGCCATTACCTCCGTGAAGATCGACCATTAAGACTAGTCGAATCCTCGGAGACGGTGGGAAGAAGCGGGAGGTGCAGCAGAATATTTCGAGCGGGCGACGCGGTTAGTCGAAGGTCGAAATCGTAATCCCCGGTTTCAAGTTCACGGCTCCGGCGGAGAGGCGTAGAGGGGTAGGGGGAGTGGCTGTGGGTCCCGCCGGTCGGGAATTCGTCATCGAAATTTCTGGAAGGCGCACGGGCTAGCCATAATCTCTCTGTTCCTCCGTCGAGGCCGAGAGGAGAGCGCGTTGGCCCGGCTCGTCCGGTCTATGACTCAGGGATGACCCTCGTTGAACCGAGCGCAGCCGAAACGCATCACGGTCGAACGAAAGCGAAATTCACCACGCGTTTTTAGCTACAACCCGAAAATATCGCGCCGCGAACTCTGCTGTTCACTTTCGAGTCCTAGATGTTTGAGATTATGCGGGGTACAAATTTAATGAGGTTAATTTTAGAATGCTTTATGACTTTTTTATGCTTCCGGAGGTGAATTGCGAGCGTCATTTAACGATGTTAACCTTCATTGACTGTCTGCTTTTCGGAATAATTAGATACTTTATCATTCATTTGAAATATGGCTTCTTTGGTTTTGAAGGCTCGAAGTTTTGAATTTTGATCGGAAGTTGGCCTCGCTAAAGTTAATTTGCTGCTGCAGGCTTACGTTCAGATATTTTTTCTGGGGATTGCCACGTGTATACGATCAAAACTTCTTACAATTTTGAGCAAGGGTCTTGGACTTAAATCTTAGCAGAGATCTTAGATTTGAAACTTAGCAAAGATTTTAGATTTGAAACCTTCTTCCAATTTAGAGCAAAGACCTTAGATTTGAAACTTAGCAAAGATCTTAGATTTTGAAACTTAGCAAAGATCTTAGGTTTCAAAACTTAGCTAAGATCATAAGTTTGAAACTTAGCAAAGATCTTAGGTTTCAAACTTAGCAAAGATCATAAGTTTGAAACTTAGCAAAGATCTTAGATTTCAAAACTTAGCAAAGATCTTAGGTTTCAAACTTAGCTAAGATCATAAGTATGAAACTTAGCAAAGATCTTAGGTTCCAAACTTAGCAAAGATCATAAGTATGAAACTTAGCAAAGATCTTAGATTTTAAAAACTTAGCAAAGATCTTAGATTTCAAAAGTTAGCAAAGATCTTAGGTTTCAAACTTAGCAAAGATCATAAGTATGCAACTTAGCAAAGATCTTAGATTTCAAAACTTAGCAAAGATCTTAGGTTTCAAACTTAGCTAAGATCATAAGTATGAAACTTAGCAAAGATCTTAGATTTCAAAACTTAGCAAAGATCTTAGGTTTCAAACTTAGCAAATGTCATAAGTTTGAAACTCAGCAAAGATCTTTAAATTTGAAACTCAGCAAAGCTCTTAGGTTTGAAACTTAGCTCTTAGATCTTATCTTATCTTTGAACTTAGCTCTCAGATCTTATCTTATCTTTGAACTTAGCTCTTTGATCTTATCTTATCTTTAAACTTATCTCTTAGATCTTCTCTTATCTTCAAACTTAGCTCTTAGATCTCAGCTTTAAATCTCAACAAAGCTTTACCAACAACAGCACATCGAAAATATGACGAGTCCCTACGTGCCCCTTTGAGTCCCCCATTCCGCCCAAAATGTAAGAATACCAAAACGCAACGATCAGAATTCTGCTACCCGTTAATTTAAAAGAGCAAAGCAGATTAGCGAACCGCTCAAACAGCGAGCAATAACAATAGAAGCAACTAGTTTCGTAGCAACTCGACGCACCGTGCCATATTTTCGAGCTACTCGCCGCCACAAGCGCACCAGCTACAGGGTCTTTCGTAACCCCTAAAGAAAAGGTTAGCTAAATGTCTGCCGTGCGGAGATCATTGCAACGGATTAGATTGTCTTGCACAACGGCCTATCGGCGTAATAAACGAATTTTTTCGCGGCCGTTACGCGGCGAACGTTTCGCGTCAGCCTCTCTGCTGGCAGGCTAAGATACGAGCGACCGGGTGTCGTAACGTATCCGTCGTAATACCGGATCTTGTTGTGGAATTAAGGCCTCTACACACTGGATATCTATTATTCTTCCACGTTCTTTCGCGTGCGTAAATTCCTAATACATTGGTCTAATCATCACACTTTCAAAGATTCTTTCGAATAATTTAAATTCTATTATTCTGTAATTTTGTCCTTGTCTGCTGTTTCTATTCGGATAAATGCATATAGTAAATTCTTGAGAAGGTTGCGTCAACAGATTCGCGAGATGCAACTCGTCTGATAGAAACGACGGTGTGCGTGGGCCTTTAAGCTCGAACGAAGCTGTACAGTGTATCCCTGTTCGTATCCGAGGCGCGGAGGGAAGCCGTTAATTCTGCTGCTTTGACATTAGCGACGTGCTTGCTTGCTCGGTTGCCTTGCTTCGCCTGCCGTACTTTATTTCGCGGTCGGTAAATCGTAAAACGTTCAGGAGAGACCGGGCCTGGCTACCCAGCCCGACCAAGAGGACGTCGTTCTACGGCTACCTATGTATCACGTTAGTCTCCAGCCTGTACAGCGGCTAGGCCGCTTCTGTGCTCACGAAATTAATGGCTTTATCCGCGGAACGCTGTCCCTTGCGAGAGCTGGGTGAAAGAATCTTGGAACTTTCGTTAACACCGTGTTGGATCTGGCGGTCTGAGATCGACGGGTGATTGCTTTGGTTATTGATTGGGACTTAAATTAGGAGTTTGATGGACGGGTGATGGTTGCGGTGCAAGTTATAGTCAGATCGGGATTAAAATTTTTGGGAGTTTGATCGACAGGTTGGGGTGGAAATTATAGTCAGATCGGGATTTCAATTTTTGGGAGTTTGATGGACGGGTGATGGTTGCGGTGAAAATTGTAGTCAGATCGAGATTCAAATTTTTGGGAGTTTGATCGACAGGTTGCGGTGGAAATTATAGTCAGATCCGGATTTCAATTTTTGGGAGTTTGATCGACAGGTGATGGCTGCGGTGCAAGTTATAGTCAGATCGGATTTCAATTTTTAGGAGTTTGATGCATTGGCACTTTGATCGATAGGTGATGGTTGCTTTGGAAGTTATAGTCAGATTGGGATTGCAATTTTTAGCACTTTGATACAGTGGCACTTTGATTGATAGGTGATGGTTGCTTTGGAAGTTATAGTCAGTTTGAAACTTAAGTTTTTAGTACTTTAATGCATTTATACTTTGATCGATAGATGATGGTTGCTTTGGGAGTTATAGTCATTTTGGAACTTAAATTTGTAGCTGCACTTCGATTAACATATTTGATGGTTGCTTCAGAAGTTATAGTCAGTTTGGGACTTAAATTTGTAGCTGCACTTCGATTAACATATTATAGTTGGTCTGGAAGTTATAGTCAGATTGAGACTTAAATTTTTAGTTGCAGTTTGATCGACAGCTGATGGTTGCTTTAGAAGTTATAGTCAGATTGGAACTTAAATTTGTAGCTGCACTTCGATTAACATAGTTGATGATTGCTTTGGAAGTTATAGTCAGATTGGAAATTAAACTTGTAGCTGCACTTCGATTAACATGTGACAGTTGCTTTGAAAGTTATAGTCAAATTGGAACTTAAACTTGTAGCTGCACCTTGAATAACATAGTTGATGATTGCTTTGGAAGTTATAGTCATATTGGAACTTAAATTTGTAGCTGCACTTCGATTAACATATATAGTTGGTCTGGAAGTTATAGTCAGATTGAGACTTAAATTTTTAGTTGCAGTTTGATCGACAACTGATGGTTGCTTTATTAGTTATAGTCAAATTGTGACTTAAATTTGTAGCTGCACTTCAATCGACACGTGATAGTTACTTTGGAAATCATAGTTATATTGGGACCTAATTTTTTTAGTTGTAGTAGTAGTTCATTTTAGCGGTACTCTAAATGTAAAGTACCCAAAGTGGTACGTAAAATGGTGAATGTAAAAGTGTTACCACGTCTCAAAACTTTAACACGGAAAAAAGTTTGATCTCGTTTCCGTGTCGACCTCTGACTCCCCTGCAGCGATTCGATTTGTCATGGCGGAAGTCGTTTGTCCCCTGTTAAGTGGAATAAACGAGTCGCGTTAATTACGACATTAGCATTATTTAATATTCCCATGCGTTTAATGAGAAATCATCGAGAAGAGAAGAACAATGAAACGATAAAACGGATGATCGCGAACGATGCATTGAATTTTGAACGCGCCGACACAAATTGTATGCACAACAGAATTAATAATTCGCCCGAGTTGACACTTCCCCGGGCGAAATGATAAAATTTATTATTACCATAATTACACGCTCCCTTCGGACGTGCATACGCGTTTTAAGTTCAATTAAATTAATCGCCAGATGCCTACGTACCGCTTTTCCTGTTTTTCGCCGCGATTTTCGGAAATGACTGTCGTTATTCAAATGCGAACACGCTGTTCGATGATCAATAATCCGAAAAACTCATCGTGTAACAATTGGAGAGAGATAAGCAGTTTTGAAAGCGATCAAAGCGTTTTACGATGAATTTCCTGGTCAAAGACAATGGTCGCTCGTTCCCATAACGATGTTTCAGACGCACGGCTTGTCCGATTCCGATTGCAAATTCGATTTGCGAAAGAGCATCATCCTCCGTGCGTTGTTTACGCGCTAGCGTGACAGGCAATAATTACGCGATTGCATTGTCTTCTCACCTCTCGCCGTTTAGTCGTTACTTACGTGACAGGACTTATTGCGGCTGCGAGCATCAACAAAGAGAACGCAAGCGGAAATACGGTATATAATTAAATCCTGTAGAGTCCTTTGCTCGCAAAACGACACATTTATAAATTCCTTCTTTTTAAAATAGAAACTGCTCGAATTCTTAAACATTAATCTTCTAATACAAAGAAAAAGCCGCATAAATCTCGGAAGTGGCCTGTCGTCGCTTGATTTTCCTGCGCCGGAAGAAAAAAATGAAAAAACACCTCGATGTTACGTCTCGTCGTAGAGCAACAGCTGGCGAACAGGACTAAATTATCTTTTTGCCAGTCGTCTTTTCCTCGAGGAACATTCCTGAGAAATACTCGGTTCAGAACTAAACTATTTACCGACGTCAAATCTATTCGACTCGAGGAATTTGTGATTTAAGGCTTTTTGGGAATGTTATTATAGGAATGTTAAGAATAAAGATTGATTGAAAGAGAGGGATTGTTAGGCTATAGAAAGACTTGTCTTAGGGAGACTCATTCACATGGGTGCCTTCAGAAGAGTCTACTTGGGCTAAGATGACTTAAGTCGTTCTAGAAAGACACATTCACATGGACACCTTCAGAAGAGTCTATTTAAGCTCAGATAACTTCACTCATCCTAGAAAGACCCATTCACATGTTTACCTTCAGAAGAGTCTACTTGGTCTCTGATGACTTAAGTCGTTCTAGAAAGACACATTCACATGGACACCTTCAGAAGAGTCTATTTAAGCTCAGATAACTTAACTCATCCTAGAAAGACCCATTCACATGTTTACCTTCAGAAGAGTCTACTTGGTCTCTGATGACTTAAGTCGTTCTAGAAAGACACATTCACATGGATATCTTCAGAAGAGTCTATTTAAGCTCAGATAACTTAACTCATCCTAGAAAGACCCATTCACATGTTTACCTTCAGAAGAGTCTACTTGGGCTAAGATGACTTAAGTCGTTCTAGAAAGACACATTCACATGGACACCTTCAGAAGAGTCTAATTAAGCTCAGATAACTTAATTCATCCTAGAAAGACCCATTCACATGTTTACCTACAGAAGAGTCTACTTGGGCTAAGATGACTTAAGTCGTTCTAGAAAGACACATTCACATGGACACCTTCAGAAGAGTCTATTTAAGCTCAGATAACTTCACTCATCCTAGAAAGACCCATTCACATGTTTACCTTCAGAAGAGTCCACTGGGACCCAGATGACTCAACTCGTCCTAGAAGAGTCTTTTAATCTCAGATGCCTTAACCAGGATTCAAAGACACCTGTATCTCTGATCTAGATTTGGCTAAGTAATAGCTAAAGCTAAGTAATAGCTAAAATGATCTTGTGACCCGTAGAGGTATCAGAACGTCTTTGTCGGGTAATCGGCCTGCAAGAGGAATTCCTCGGTCCGCGAAACGGCCAGATTTAGTTTCGTCAGGGGGGAAAGAGAGAAAAGGAAGGATCGGAGGGTGGCGGAGAAGGAGGACTCGGTTCGAGGAACGACGGACTAAGAAGGACAACGAGAACGAGATCGCTTTGGAGAGAGGGAGAAACAACGGGCTGGTGCACCGTGGAGGCAGATGCGAGCGAGCTTTATTGGGAGCGTCTGGCTCGGCTGCAGTTTGGCCGTCCGTGACTACGAGACTCCGAAGGTCCCTGGAACGTTGACCATTCGGCTCTTAAAGGACTCTTTGCCCGTCAAGGTCACCTATTGAGTCTGTCCACTTCCCCTCTTCGCGACACGTTTCGCTTCATCGATCCGCGTTTCGCGATGCAATCCTTTCATTAAACCTTATCACCTGATAAACAACTACGGGACAATTTGAAACGACCTCACTAATTTTGTACGCTAGTTTTGAGAATGTGGAACCTCAGGAACCTGTCCACAGATGGCGCTGAAAAGTTTGAGAGCGCAAAAGAATGAGTCACGTGTAAGAATTATCGAACATCGGTTCGGCAACAACGTTACGCTTGTTGTTAGAGTCCTGCACGCAGCCTCGTCCTTGGACATTTCTTCACGAATACGCGATCGCATGCATCGAGCAGGCAGGCTACGCACGCTACGACACGTCGATTGTCCTCGAAAAGGAGATGTAATAAAGATAATTATATTCCAGCGCACCGGCTGACGTCAGTATCGTTGCTCGATTACACGGCCGCGAGTAACGCAATTTCAATAATTCCCGCTCTTCGAAGGCGGTGAAAAGTTGACGGGGGGTGGCACCAATAAATCCTACGGCAATTACCAGCGATACGAGTACGAGGTTCGATAACAAGGTTATCCGCGGATAACCGTGGTAATTAAAAGTACATTGGACCTCCCGATACTGCGCTTCTTTTTTAAACTCTGATCTAATTTTATGGGAAACATCTTGAGTCTCCAGAGAAAGATTTTATAAAGCAAGACTACTTTGTATTTTATGCCTAGGTTCCCAACTCGCAACGGCAATCAATAAGAATCGAAAGACAGATCCTTCTTTTTCACCTCGATCGATACAGGATACTTTGTTCGAGCTGCAGTTGGCGAGCGCGCGGTTTGCGTTGCTAATAACCGAAGGCCAAGTCGATGACTCCTTTCTTTCTTTCTTTCTTTCTTTCATGGTAACAGCTGCCTTCGTTGTATCGTCGATCCAGGGACGATACCATCCTCGATTTTTTTCTGACACGACCTCGCGGATCGTAGGCTGGTTCAGGGTCGACATCGAAACGGGGTGGTCGACCAAGGAAAACCAGCCGGATTTTTCGAGTCTTGTCGGAAGTTGGATGGCTGTCTTAAATAACACGCTTTATGACGTTATTTAAGAACCCTTACCACGATTTGTACAGCTTTGGTAATCGAAACGAAAAATTCAAGATTAAGTGCTTAGGTCCCACACTTCATCTTGTTCCAAATATTCTAAGTTCAAAGCTAGTTCATTCAATGTATCGAAAGCTCCTAGATATCATATGAGTTCACATATGAGTCCTCACGTGTCTCAAAAAGATGGATCGTTACGTAAATAAAAAAGGAACAAGTTCGAAGATCGTAAATTACCAGAGTTCGCAATTCGGTCGCGGTGCGTGACGAGCAATTATAATTACTGACAGTGCTCGCTGACTCGCGTATAATTCGCACGTGGCGGTGCACGCGATCACACGAGCGGGCATTCGATCTTGCCGCGTGAACGTCGTGGCGGCCAATCGATGCGCGTATTTCGACACTCGTGCACGGTCACGGTCGCTCCACGCGACACACGGCGGACTTAAAAATAACGCTCTCGAGACCTGCAGCGGAAGTTCGACGTACCGTTTCCACTCCCTCGATTCAAAAGTGGCTTGCGAAAGGGTTCATTTCGTAAGGCAGTGCGACGTTTAAATCGGGCAGCGAAACGCTGATATTTTTAATCGGGGTAATTATAGACTACCTGTATACTCTCTATGTATCTTGCATTCAATAAACTTTTATGTTCATATATGTATATTCGTATGACAAACATTTTCATGTGACACGTATGTTCATATGAGAGGTGTGTTCATGTGATAGGTATGGTCATATGACAGGTATGTTCATGTGAGGACAAGTATGTTTATATGACGACAAGTGTGTTCACATATAACGACAAGTGTGTTCATATGAGGACAAGTACGTTCACATATGAGGACATGTATATTCACATATGACGACAAGTATGTTCACATATGACGACAAGTATGTTCACATATGAGGATAAGTACGTTCACATATGAGGATAAGTATATTCATATATGAGGATAAGTATATTCACACATGAGGACAAGTATGTTCATATGAGGACAAGTATGTTCATATAAGCACAAGTATGTTCATATGAGGACAAATATATTCATATGACAAGTATGTTGTTCATATGACAAGTATGTTGTTCATATAAGAAGTATGTTGTTCATATGACAAGTATGTTGTTCATATAAGAAGTATGTTGTTCATATGATAAGTATGTTGTTCATATGATAAGTATGTTGTTCATATAACAAGTATGTGGTTCATATGACAAGTATGTTGTTCATATGACAAGTATGTTGTTCATATAAGAAGTATGTTGTTCATATGATAAGTATGTTGTTCATATGATAAGTATGTTGTTCATATAACAAGTATGTGGTTCATATGACAAGTATGTTGTTCATATGAGAAGTATGTTGATCATATAATGAGTATGTTGTTCATATGACAAGTATGTTCACACGACAAATATGTTCATATAAATATGTTCATATAAATATATTCATATAAGTATATTCATATAAGTATGTTCATATAAATATGTTCATTTAAGTATGTTCATATAAGTATACTCATATAAATATGTTCATATAAGTATGTTCACATAAATATGTTCATTTAAGTATGTTCATATAAATATGTTCATTTAGATATGTTCATATAAGTATGTTCATGTGAGTATGTTCATATAAATATGTTCATGTAAGTATGTTCATTTAAGTATGTTCATGTAAATATGTTCATATAAGTATGTTCATACAAGTACCAGACCTCATACAGCACACTACTCCCATCATTTTTAAGAGATCACAACGATCAAACAATTGAAAATGATAAATTACCAACATCATGTGAACCCTCAAAAAATGGAGGAGTACCTGGAAATATGAGTTACGATATTCTAGTTAGGTCTACAGAAAGGGATTCTTTGGTGGTTACATGGTGGGGGACGTCAGGGTATGAGGATCGATGGTGGTGGAAGTGCGTCGAGAGTGGGGGTTGCTCGAGTGCAACAACAGCAGCAGCAGCAGCGGCAGCAACGATGCAATTAGGCGAGTTATGCAGAATGACGTCACACTTCGAGCCGGGGTAACTGTGCTGAGTCAAGGACAGCCTGCCCAAGGCCCTCCTTGCCCTCCCGCCTCAAACCCCTCTCGTGCACCCTCTTGTATGCGCGAGCGTCTCTTTCTCTTCCTTTCGTCTCTCTTGCGAGTTCGATTTAGAAACCTGAAAATTACTTTTGGTAATATTTAGGTGGACTATAAAATTATGTGCGATTTCTAAACAACCTCTGTTTAAGGGTGGATTAGTGCATGATCTAATTTAAAATACGGAATAAGACTTTCAAGAATTCGTAATCTTGACGATTAATGCTTCATTAAACATTTCTTTGTTCTTTCGTTTCTTTGTTTTGCTCTTCGTCATCGAGCACGTCATCTCCGAGTTGGGTAGCAGCCTCGTAATCTCTCGAAGGACGTTAATTATCTGAAATCGCCTTCGATTACAATCCTCTAGTACCTTCAAACTTGAAGTTTGACTGTTTCTCACTAAATTAAGTTCCTAGTCAACTCTTTTTCTTGCATCGGGTTTTCTGATGCACGATTTTAATATTAATCAACGTATCCTTCGCTCTGTGGCCTTCTGAAACGCTGATACATTGATCGAACCAGGACAGCAAGGTCTCCGCGGATTCCGGTATCGCTTTACACAGTTTGTCAGAATTTACGTGCTAAACGTGACTTCTTTGTTTAACTCATGATTTCTAAATGCTATTCGGGTCTTGAATTAAGTCTGCAGTAGAAACGGCCGTGCGTGGTCAGCCACATTACGACCATTATTTAATCTTCCAATAAACGTCGCATTATCAATATGCAGCTTAATTTTTCAATTTAACCGTCTACTTCATTTCGATTAGCCGTTACGTATCTCTAAAACCCATTGAAAATTTCTTTGAATGCGGTGGATCCGATTGGCTATGAATCGTTTCTCTTTGTTCGCCGCGACACGGGCACCGGGAACGCAATTAACCGGAAAGAATGTGGACAAAGCGATTCCCGAGCGCGACTTCTCTCGGCCCGTTTATCTTTTTTTTATTTTCGTGCGAGAGGACGGCGCGTGCGCCGCTTCTGCAAACAATTATGCAGGAGGACACGACGGGGAGGAACAAGGCTCGTTTTCAGCGAGATTCCCTGGCTAAAGGGCGTTCAACTTGTTTTTCTTGCAGCCGGAGGCCATTATCGGCCCGCGACCGTGTCGCAATCGTATTTTGCGCGACAGATAACTTCTCCCTCTTCCAATGAAATATGTCTGTTTCAGAGATGCTTTTTTTTTTATTACACTCGGTTGACAATTCAAGGATTTTGTTATTGTATTATGGTTGGAATATTTCATTCGATGTTCGTTTGGACACGTGGCCGATTTTGTTTCGGGAACGTGACTTGGCACAGGTTCATCGAACGTTCGAACTGGCTCGTGAATGGGAAACTTTTAGAGCCCAATGGTCGATTTTCTAGAAGTTGATCCGTAGACAAATAAAGGGTATTATGACTTAAGGGGGGCTGTACCTTTAGACAGATGAAATACATGACGCACCTCCGACGCACCTCTTAATCACACTTGACGCACCCTTGATATACTTCATAGTCATACGTGACGCACTCTCGACGCACCTCAGACTTATTCCTCATCCACACTTGACGCACCTCCGACGCACCCTTGATGTACTTCATAGTCATACGTGACGCACTCTTGACGCACCTTTGACTTATTCCTCATCCACACTTGACGCACTCTGACGCACTCATAGAGTACAACAAGTTAAGGAGGGCAATACCTTTAGACAGATGAAATACATGACGCACTGTTAATGCACCATTTGTCCATCATGACGCACCTCTGACGCACCCTTGTTGTACTTCAGTCATACGTCACTATTCTGTTAAATTCACTTTATGGCAAGAGTTGTCTTGTGACGCACTCACGACGCACTCATGACCCACTACTTTCTTAAATTGACTTTAAGGCAGTAGTTATCTTGTCACACACTTTTGAGACAATGTAAGATGTGACACTAACAATAGAAAGCAAAATTTTGTAATTTTTTAAGATTGTAAAGGTATTGACCCCCTTAACGAAGAAATAGGATAAGTCTGTAGACCAGACTCTTGTCAAGAGCTAGGCAGTCGTGGGCTAACTTATGGGGCTAGAATGAAGGTTAGGTCACTATACTGTTGTCAAAGAGTGTACTACTAAGGAGTTTGTAGTGCAATCTAATGTTCAGTCAGATTAAACAGAGACATTAAACAGTTGGCAGATGAGTCTACTTCTGTCTACTACTTGCTATACTGTTGTCAAAGATTGTGCTACTAAAGAGTTGATTGATGAGTCTACTTCTCTCTACTACTTAGTGTACTCTTGTCAAACCTTGTACTACTCAGGAGTTGATGGTGTAATCTAATGTTCAGTCAGATTAAACAGTGACATTAAACAGTTGATAACTGAGTCTACTTCTGTCCACTTCTTACTGTACTCTTGTCAAAGTTTGACTACTAAGGAGTTGCTGAATGAGTCTACTTCATCTACCACTTAGTATACTCTTCTCGAACCTTGTACTACTAAGAAGTCGCTAGTGTAATTTAATATGCAGCCAGATTAAACAAAGACATCAAACAGTTGATGACTCCACTTCTTAGGCAAACTACATCTGATGTGACCTAAACTGAAGCTATCGAAGTACCTCTGAGTCCAGAAATTCTACTCCACGGCTAATAACTCTGAAGTCAAAGGTCACAGTAATGAATTAACGATAGAAAGTCCCTGTAGAAAGCTTCGACTCAAAAGTTTCGAATCAACATCTATTTTTCAATATCTCCCATAAGGTACATAAATCTATCAACGTCAGACGATGTCGTCCGAAGAACGTTATTAAGCCAGGTAATTAACTTGGTACACAGTCGAGAAAAACATCGAGAAAGTTTATATTCGCAGAGATGTAGAAACGTGATTCCTGGAAGCCACGAGGCGGAAACGGGTGACAGAAAATGGTTAAATCTCAGTCTTTCAAGTTTTTCAGCATTTTCCTTTACCGGACCTTAATAGATCAATGGATCTATTTTCTGCTCGCTTAGAATCTGTAATCGATGCGCAATCTTCTGAGAAAATCGATGCTACGGGTTTCTCAGATAGCCGATTAAATATTCCATTGTCCCGTCGTTACTGAGAATCCTGCGATCATCTTTGTGAACGCAGCTGCTCGTTACGTCATACGTGCATCGTGTGCAACTTTGTTCCGCTAATTCCGTTTAAACATAATTTATACATCTGAACGAAAACGATTTTATCAGAGAAAAATTGGGTTTGAATTTTTCCATAAGGTAAATCAAGCGAATCTTCAAGGCGATTTCTCAATAGAGCCGTTATAATCGGCTAATACGTTAGTCGGCACACTGAAATTCTATGTCATGGACCCAGCCTTGGATTAAGCCTACGATACGTAGCCAACCCAATTATATATTTATTTACCACGTAATATCGCGCTGGCCCTGATCCGACCGCAGCATGCAACTCTTGTATAATCGTCATTATGTAATTGGCCACGGAGGCGAACACGATAATCGACGTGTTAGCCCTACAGTCCTATCGAAGATCACATAACATCTCTTCTAAATATTATTTAACCCAAATAAGAATCTTCCACAAATTCCTAAACATCCAATTGAGAGGTCAATGAATCTCGTTTCAAAATCACTCTCAAAGATTGTCCATCAGAAAACAAAATATTTCACTAATCACGAAACCTTTCGACCCGTATCTGATGTGGATTAAGCAACCGTCTGTACATGTTCGCATATGTAGTGAGATAACGGTTATTTTGGTCGCTAGTAATTAACGCATGGAATTCTGCTGATTTCATAAAACGCTCCGATGTACTGTCTGGACGACCGTGATTAGATATTCCGGCAACATGACACGACGGTTGTAACCTTGCTGGTTTTTGTATTGGTCACTGATGTGCCCGCAATTTACGTCACTCGTTCTAATTAGACGCAAAAAAGTTGCAACTGTACTGTTGCATAATTATTCATAGGATAATTTACCAGTGAGTCACTTTATGATTGTTAAGGTGGAGGCAGTCAAGGAAAATGGGGCTGGCAAGTTTAAGGAAAACTTTGGTTGCATTTTGGGGTCTGGGCCACTTCTGGGGGAGGTCAAGGTTTTCACATAGGTGTGATGGGCTCATCAGAATGAATTATTGTGGGAATGGACCTCATTCTAAGGAAAGGACTAGTATAGCTACTTTAGGGGTGGACCTAACTCTGGGGAGTCTAGGTATGCTAGTGGTATTATATACTGAGTGTGGACATTCACATATAGCACCTTCATATGCAGTCATATGTACTCATATTCATGTATAGACACCTTCATATGCAGCTATATGTACTCACATTCACATATAGCCACCTTCATATGGAGCCATATGTACTCACATTCACATATAGTCATATATAGCTACATGTACCTACCTTCACATACAGCCACATGTACCTACCTTTATATGCAGCCATATGTATCTACCTTCATATGCAGCAGCCACATGTACCTACCTTCACATACAGCCACATGTACCTACCTTCATATACAACCACATGTACCTACCTTCATATGCAGCCACATGTACCTACCTTGACATACAGCCACATGTAGCTACCTTCACATACAGCCACATGTACCTATCTTCACATACAGCCACATATGTCCACATTCACATACAGCCACATGTACCTACCTTCATATACAACCACATGTACCTACCTTCATATACAGCCACATGTATCTACCTTCACATACAGCAGCCATATGTACCTATCTTCATATACAGCCACATATATGCACATTCACATACAACCACATGTACCTATCTTGACATACAGCCACATGTAGCTACCTTCACATACAGTCACATGTACCTACCTTCACAAACAGCCACATATGTCCACATTCACATACAGCCACATGTACCTACCTTCATATACAGCCACATACATCCACATTCATATACAGTCACATGTACCTACCTTCATATACAGCCACATTACTATGCTACGTTTTATCAATACTATGAAGCTATTTACTACGAAGTAACATTGACCACCTCCTCCATCTAATACCGCTATCATCCTAAGGTTAAAGAGTTCAGTCTAGTCTTCCTGTACTAAAAAATATCGCCATAAATTACGCAATCCGCTCAGAAACGTTTGAGGAGTACGCGAATTCAGCTCGTGGCATGCCGCTTACACGAATGCGAGCAATGTCGAGCGATTGTGTCACAACGCAGCACTGACCTCGCGCACTTCGACGGTCCTTGCGCGCGGCTCTTTTTGCAAGCTTAGCTAGCTCTAGCGAGTCACGATCCAGACGCGTGCGCGCCGAGAAATCGACGTCTATTTTTCATCGTCGTTCGCGTACCGTTATCGCGGTAACAGGACGAGGTGAGTACGATCGGTAGCGGAGATAGCGCAACGAGAAATGTCACCTGGGTTTTATCTCGAACACGGACTCTGTTCACCTTCGACACCGGAGTATGGGTTATTTAAATAGAGTAAATTGTGGCACTTCAAGGAAACTATTGAGCCTTTCTGTAGACCCAGTGTTTTATGGTCAATAATTAAAATGAACATTAACGATCCTTTTTACTCGATTAATGACTCAATTTACGATCGCTAGGGAATTATGTCTAGTCCTCATATTTTCTGCCAGGTCGTTAGCAGCTACTTAACGCAGAAAACAGAAGCTGATGATCGATTAGACTAATCATCTAGGATCAGTCTTGGAAGGTTTCAACATCGACGTAATCGCCTCAAGATCGATACGCTCGTTTGAACTTGCTAAGCAGGTAAAACATTCCAGAAACATCGGAGTGAAATTTTTCCTGATACGCTTGGCAAATAGGAAGCTTGAATCTGACGCACATTCGGGAACCGTTTCCATGTAGAATAGATTGAAATATCGCGCAGGTGTCCATTACGGCAATCGTGGGGAACGATGACGTGGATCGAAGAAAATTCTATCTTGCTTCATGGACGCACGAAGGCCGACGTTCCAGGTGGGAAAACGGAAAAATGAGGATGCTCGATGTTCGCGGAGACAAATGAAGACAAATGGAAAGATAAACGTTTCGAGAAATCAATGACGCATCTCTCGTCATTTTTACATTCTTTTTATACTTAAATGACGGTCAAGTACTCCTTCAGAATTTGATGAGAGACGCTGGCTTCAAATTGTCCAGAAAAAATTATTAAATTGTTAAGTAAGTCCCGTTTCAAAATTTGATGACAGACTTTGGCTTCAAATTGTCCAAAAAAAATTATTAAAGTGTTAAATAAGCTTCGTATCAAAATTTGATGACAGATTTTGGCTCCAAATTGTCCAGAAAGTATTCTCAAAGTGTTAAATTCATAAAGTAATCAGAAGGAAAAGAGTCTTCGATAGCAGACGGTATCAGCAGCGACCGATAAGTCAGAAGGGAAAAACAAGGGGGGATTTTTTCTATCGGTGACGTAAGAAGTTACGGCGACCGATTACCATTGCAATTATCGTTTATCGCGGCGGGAGGATGGCGTGCGAGTCGGAGACGCTGAATCGCGGACAATAATAGCGGTTATTAATACGTAATGGTCGTTATCGGCGCGAGACTTCGCATCGACGACGGTGATATAACGCGTAAACATCGATTCAAGCCAAGGAGAACGATCTCGGATAATTCGTTTGTCCGATATACGCTAGTGACACTTGCAAATGCGTTGAAACATTATGCTTTAAAAAATTCTTCGTGGTTGTGAGGAGGACGCACTCGAGACGCACTCTTGGGTTCTTAGGTTCGACTCGGTTTTGGACTGATTCTTGATACTTTTTTCTTCTGACGATTGTGACGCATAGGATGTACTTGTGACGCACAGGACGCACTCGTGACGCACTCTTGGGCTGATAGGTCCGACTCCATTTTAAACGGATTCTTGATATTTTCTTCTTCCTACGATTGTGACGCATAGGACGCACTTGTGACGCACTGGACGCACTCGTGACGCACCCTTGGGCTGTTAGATTCGACTCCATTTTAAATGGATTATCGATACCTTCTTCTTCCTACGATTGTGACGCATAGGACGCACTTGTGACGCACTGGACGCACTCGTGACGCACCCTTGAGCTGTTAGATTCGACTCCATTTTAAACGGATTCTTGATACCTTCATCTTCCTACGACTGTGACGCACAGGACACCCTCATGACGGACACGTAGGCTCTTAAGTTCGACTCCATTTTGAACAAATTCTTGATATCTTCTTCTTCTTAAGATGGTGACGCACAGGACGTCGTCGTGACGCACTCTTGGGTTATTAGGTTCAACTCCATTTTGAACAAATTCTTGATATCTTCTTCCTACGATTGCAATGCATAGGACGCACTTGTGACGCAGAAAACAAACTGATGACGCACTCACGACGCACTCATGACGCACCGTTGGGTTGCAATGAGTTGGATTCAGTTTTGAAAAGTTTTTAAGACTTGTACTCCTCATTCTACGATAACACAGTCCCGACGCACATGACGCACTCGTGACGCACTGTTGGGTTGCCATAGGTTCGACTCAGTTTTGAGAAATTGTTAATACTTGTACTCCTCTTTCTATGATAACACAGTCGTGACGCACATGACGCACTAGTGACGTACTATTCGGGATTGCGTTTTAAAAAACTTTTAATATTATTCTTGTTATACTATCGTGACGCATATGACGCACTCATGACGCACTGTTGTGTTGCGATAAGTTGCGTTCAGTTGTGAAAAATTGTTAATATTTTCCTTGTTATACTATCATGCGCATGTGACGCACTGTTGGGTTGCGATAAGTTGCGTTCAGTTGTGAAAAATTGTTAATATTTTCCTTGTTATACTATCATGCGCATATGACGCACTCGCGACGCACTGTTGTGTTGCGATAAATTGTATTCAGTTTTGAAAAATTCTTGACACTTGTTCTCCTGGTCCTATGATAAGAGAGTCGTGATGTACATGACGCACTCATGACGCACTGTGGAGGTGCAATAAGTCATACTCGTATTTGGACCGCAATTTTGAGTTGTGTTTGGTAGTTTTGATTATTTAGTAAGAACAGAGGTGTGTACAGAAAAAAAAACTGAAACTTATAGGAACATTGAATCGTTGTCGCTATGCCTCCTACATGTAGGGACACGTAAGCCGATTATTCGTTTATCGGGAGCTCGTGAGTCAACCGGAAGAACGTTCGTCATTCAACGGGGGCAACAGTTGACGCTCGTCGACGCCTTATTCCTTTCTCGAATTTCCGACGAATTAGCTCGACGAAGCTCCATTACGAGTGTTATTCTCGAATATTCTTGGACAACACTAAGTATTTCCCCGTTGCGTATTATCCTCGTCAATTGTGAAAGGACAGACTTTGAGAAGCGTTTTTGGCTTCCCAAGTGTTTGGCAAATCCGCGAAGTCGAAGAAAGGACACTGCCAAACATAATATACATGTACACGATGACTTATCTCGAGGAAATTATGCGTTTTAAAACGTTGCATGTTTTGTCGAAAGCGTTGCACATAATACGACTTTATTTTCATCCGAGACGAGAGTATAACGTTTTCAGAATTGCTTCGCAAATAAAGCTAAGACGTCTACGTTCCATATTGACATGGTCTTAAATTAGTACTCGAATCTGTAGATCCCTATATTCCGTATGAAAGGTGAATTCAGGGAACAGATTGGGAAACGTTCAGGAACTTCCTGTTCCGTCATATTTCCCAGTATAATAATTCGGACAATGTTACCGAGTTAGTTACATAGCGAATTCTTTCGGAACCGTTTATTTCAAGATCGACTTCGAATCGGTGAGAAAAGCGAGATAGTCTATTTCGGATTCTCATTCGATACCATGTCCCACTGGTCTACTCACCGTCTAATTCTATTGTTACATAAATACTACCATGGTAGGGACGACATAAAAGGAAGTCGTACGCGTGCGACGATGCCTATTTGCGGCCCTCTTTCCTCTCTGTTCGATCTTTAGCGCGTAATTAGGCCGAGATTCGATTCCGAAGGAATTCTTTGTTCCTGATGCTCCCTTTTCCATTCCTCTCTTCGTCATCGCTTCGACGCGACAGTCATCTGCTCCCTCGAGAAAATAGGTGAACTGGAGGTTCACTTTTAAACCTTCGTAGTAGTATTCAGTTTAAGTGTCTACTAACTTCAATTTATGGGTAGTCTAGGTAGACTATTGGACTGGTTGGGGTACTGGACTAGTTGGGGTACTGAACTAGGGGGCTACTGGACTAGTTGGGGCACTGGACTAGTTGGGGTACTGGACTAGTGGGCTACTGGACTAGTTGGGGTACTTAACTGGTGGGCTACTGGACTAGTTGGGGTACTGGACTAGTTGGGGTACTTGACTAGTGGGCTACTGGACTAGTTGGGCTACTGCACTAGTTGGGGTACTTGACTAGAGGGCTACTGGACTAGTTGAACTACTTGAGTAGTTGGGCTACTAAACTAGTTGGGCTACTGGACTAGTTAGACTACTTGACTAGTGGGCTACTGGACTAGTTGGACTACTGAACTAGTTGGGCTACTGGACTAGTTGGGCTACTTGACTAGTTAGACTACTTGAGTAGTTGAGTTACTTGACTAGTTAGACTACTTGACTAGTTGGACTAGTTGAGTAGTTAGACTACAAGACTAGTTAGACTAGTTAACTAGATAGACTACTTGACTTATTAGGCTACCTGATCAGTTAGACTAGTTGACTACTTAGACTACTTGACTAGTTAACTAGTTAGACTACTTGATTTATTAGGCTACCTGATCAGTTAGACTAGTTGACTATTTAGACTACTTGACTTGTTAGGCTACCTGATCAACTAGACTAATTGACTAGTTACACTAGTTGACTTATTAGGCTACCTGATTAGTTAGACTAGTTGACTACTTAGACTACTTGACTATTTAGGCTAGTTAACTAGTTAGACTACCTGACTACTTAGACTATCTGACTAGTTAGACTACTTGACTAGTTAGACTAGGTAGCTTGTTAGTCTATTTGACTTATTAGGCTACCTGATCAGTTAGACTAGTTGACTAGTTAGACTATTTGACTTATTAGGCTACCTGATCAGTTAGACTAGTTGACTAGTTAGACTACTTGACTATTTAGACTAGTTAACTAGTTAGACTACCTGACTACTTAGACTATCTGACTAGTTAGACTACTTAACTAGTTAGATCTGTTAACTAGTTACACTATTTGACTTATTAGGCTATTTGATCAGTTAGACTAGTTGACTAGTTAGACTATTTGACTTCTTAGGCTACTTGATCAGTTAGTCTACCTGACTGTTTAGACTACCTGACTAGTTAGACTAGTTAACTAGTTAGATTACTTGACTTGTTAAGCTACCTCATCAATTAGACTAGTTGACTAGTTACACTACTTGACTTGTTAGGCTACCTGATCATTTAGACTAGTTGAGTAGTTATGCTACCTGACTAGGTAGACTACTTGACTACTAGCATTGAAACGAATCAGTATCATAAAGAGTACAAGCTTCACATCAACGTGGCAATGAATATCAGGCAGACATTTCGACACACCTTGATAAACAAAATCGATTTCGCAATTAACGAGCAGACGCTGTCTAATATCACCTCAAACATCCTTATCAGGCGGCGATAATCGTCTGCCGGGCACATTCGCGTTTATTGGCTCGCTGATCGATGCTTTGTAATATTTATGAAGTTCGTCGTAACTCGTACGACCTCTGTCTGTCCATGTGAATCAGTATGTTTCGACACGTAGTTCGTCGGAACGCAGGTGTTCCATAATTTCGAGTTACCGGCGTTAAATCTCGTATTATAATAGCGATGTTCAGGAAAGTCACTGGGTAATCTTTTAAAGAAACGAGCTAACCTTGGACAATGGCAGATCTAAGAGGCGTAAAACCAAACTTTAATATAATCTGAATTGCATTTTTTTTTTAACGATTATTTTACTGTCTATTGTTCGCTCCGAAGTAAACATCGAAATCGAATTTTTCGATATAAACGGGGAAAACAATTGAAGTAATTAACCGTTCGGTACGGATCATCGAGCCATATCGCGTTTACGTTTTCTGCTCAATTTTACGAGGCTCTTGCGTCACGACTCCTTGGACTTTGCACCGAAACATGTTCCTGTATGCTTCTACGTTTTAGATATACATTGTTACATATCTTCCTGAACAAAAACGCCGTGTACGTTCTTTTCGTTAATAGACGTTACGCAACAAGGTCCAGAGATGTTGAAGTAAATTTTGTTCGAGGCGACGGCCTTCGTTAAAATAGGCCAGCGATAACGATTACGGCCGATAGAGGCTTTCAACGGTCCATAAGAATCGTCACGTTGAAAACCGATATGTTTCACCGTGATAATTATGTAACCAATCGGATAACTTGACCACGTGTCACAACACGATATCCTCGATTAATGCAATATTTAAAAATTTAGAGATTGAGGAGAACTGCAAGTTTGACAAAAATGACGACAGTTTTAGATTCGAAGGTTCTCGTTATATGGCCGAATACAGTACTGCATCAATCTCTTAGTTACACAGCTGCAAGTTTTACGAGAAAGACAGTTTTAGATTGGATGACTCTCGCTATAAGGCCGGGTATGGTACTACGAGACAATAGAAGCTGTAATTAGTAAATCTTCCTTAAAGAGTGATTACACTTCCCCAGAGAGACGATCGCTGCACTTTCTTCTCCGCGCAGCATGCGTGCACACCTTTCTCTTTCTCTTACCGTAGCCAATCGCTTCCGACGAGTTTCGAAATCGATAGAGGGTGCAGAAACTGGCACATAGTTGCAACTTTCTTCCTTCCTTCCATCTTTGACTCAGAATCGAACTACTTCTTCCGCAAATTTTTAGCCAACGAGAGAGCGGCGTGAAACTTAGGCAAGGTCGAGCAGAGAAAACAAGCGTCAGACTTTCCAGCAATTTTCACTCGGAACAATGAACACCGTGGTCGATTAGGCGCGGCTTGACTATGGGGACGCGTTAATTTTCAGCGCGGGCAGACGCGGGCAGATCGTTTAACGTGGGAGACAGGTTTCTTTTCCATTCCGTTCGTATCGCGGCCGATGGAAAGCTGAAAGTTTCATGAAAGTGCATCGCGTGACGGTGGTTACGCGATCTAGCTTCTACGGTAACTGGACGATATTCAAACTTGCTTAGATTAGGTTCATCCATTGGTGCAATAGGATCAAAATTTATCAGATGATGGCAGACATCTTGATAGCGGAATAACAGTAGACACCCTGATGGCGGGATGACATTAGACACCTTGGTAACAAAATAACAGTAGACACCCTGATGGCGGGACAGGGTTGTAAGTTCTGGTTTTGGTTTCTGGTTTTTGGTTCGTCTATGTCTGCTACTTTAACCTCAGCCCCGCCATCACACACGTCAAGTGCAGGAAGCTGCTAAGTGCCGCACCTGGACCAGTGACCTGAAGCTTTGACCCAAAAAAAAGCATCAAAATTTATCCAAGTCTATTTTTTATTTAGTTAAATATCACGTGTATGCAACTGAAGTTCAACCAAATTGCAAGGCAAGTTACGAAAGAAAAAGAACGGTATTAACGAGTTAAACCTTGAGCATTGAAATTAATCCCATCGTTACCTGGAGATCCGAAGCTCGCCGATTACCTCCACCTTCGAGTACCTTCACGTGCCACCTCCTACCTATTTTACCTCCCCCCTTTTCTTCCTGGACTCGTTTGCCCGCTCGCGATGGAAGGCTGAAAGCGCGACGAGAGAACGGACCTACCTCAACAAGTTCATGCGACCTGAATCGCCCGAGCCTTATGACGAGGCATTTTACTTACAGAAAATATGCGCCTGAAAGCTTTACGCAACCGCCGGTAATTCGTTGATCCTACTTTTTCACTCGCCTTTCAAACGTTCGGTGTTTTGATACGTTAGTGAAATTCCTTGCGTAAGAATTAAGGGCTTTCATAATATTTGCAGCGTAATTAGACCTCTTACGGAACTTCCTTTTTATTAATTAATTCCTGTTCCGTTGCATTGTTCTGTTTTACGTCACTCGAGTAACGAAATTATTTTTGGGATAGAAATTTTTTCGTTATGGAATCTCTCGTAATTTTCATAGAAGTAAATGGGTCGTTTTAGGAAAGAAGTCCCGTGAAACCTAACTGGAACGAAGGCTTGTTTTGCTCGTAAATCGTTCGCGTCAGATTCAATTACCTCCCCCGGCATTTCGCGGTTTTAGTGTGTCACGTGAAAGTTCCGGCGCTCATCGGTTCGATTCTCGCGCCCGTGTCCCCCTGTAACGGTTTCGAATCGAGGAATCGAACGAAACGAGGCTATCCGCGGGAAAAATCGCTAAGCAACGCCTCGCCTAGAAAGTTGACAGATCTGTTGCCAATTCAGCCTTATCGAACGCTTTCCGTTCGGAATTTTGTTACAACGTTCCTTGAAACTGATCTAGATCACTGTAAAAATACCTCGTTCCATAAAATATTCGAATAATTGTAAACTTAATACCTTAATGTTCTTCAGCGAAAGATTTGACGACTCGGATGTAAAACGAGTAGTCTCGATTCCACGGGTCGGATATCCGACAGCCTCTCACTTCGAATATCTCCCGCAAGAGATTACCCAAGTGGTTATACGTCCGCTGCACTTTCATCGCGCTGTTACTCGCCAATTACTAGTAGTTACTGCGGAGAGTAATCGGAAGGAGAAAGAGCCTCGAGTTTCTTCCCCTTTCTCTTGATCTTTCACGTGAACGTACTCTTTTAAATTTCATGCTGAAGGATTATAAATGTCACTAACTTTGACGAATTCAAGGTTTTCCGAGAGAAATTTTCACCCAATCGATTATGTCGAATACCAGTTTCAGTCGTTTCTCTGGACTGGTTATCACTTATGTAGCTTTGATAGGTAGTTGCACTTGAAGTTAATCGTTTGTGAAAGTCAATTTCTAGCGATAAATTAATTCATGCTTATTGGGAATCTCGTTTTGTAATAGTGGTTACTGTTGAAAGTTGCTGAAATGTATATTTATGAGAAGTGTTACTTCAAGTTTTTTGTACTTTGGGTAATTGATAGCTTCATGAAGGTGATAGGTAGCTTTAGAGTAACTTTGAAGGAATCGCTTATATGCTTTTATTATGTATATTTCATTTATGACAGACTTCAAATGTATGTCGATTTTATAATCAAAAGTTATTTTCGTTGTGAACAGGTCCATATAGATCCTCATCCACATGGTGATGTTTGTACATATAGAGGTCCACATCCACATAGAGGTCCTCTCATACATATAGAGGTCCTCCCATTCACATAGAGGTCCTCTCATACATATAGAGGTCCTTCCATTCGCATAGAGATCCTCTCATCCACATAGAAGTCCTCATCTATATAGGAATCCTCATTCACATGGAGAACCTTGTCCACATAGAGGTCCACATCCACATAGAGGTCCACATTCACATAGAGGTCCTCTCATCTACATAGAGGTCCTCATCTATATAGGAATTCTCATCCACATGGAGAACCTTGTCCACATAGAAGTCCTCTCATCCACATAGAGGCCCTCTCATCCACATAGGGATCATATCATCCACATAGAGATCTTTTGAACCTCATAGAGATCCTCATCTATATAGAGAGGTCTTCTTAACCACATAGACATCCTCATCCACATAGAGGTCCTCTCATCCACATAGGGATTCTCTCATCCACATAGAGTCCTCTTAACTTCATAGAGATCCTCATCTGTATAGAGAGGTTTTCTTAACCACATAGACATTCTCATTCACATAGAGGTTCTTTCATCCACATAGACAGCCTCATATAGACAGTTTCACATAGACAGTCTCATAGACAGCCTCATATAGACATCTTCATATATGCAGCCTCATATAGACAGCTGTATGGATAGCCTCATATAGACAGTCTCATAGACAGCCTCATATAGGCGGTTTCATATAGACAGTCTCATAGACAGCCTCATATAGACAGCCTCATATAAACGGTTTCATATAGACAGTCTCATAGACAGCCTCATATAGACAGCCTCATAGACAGCTTCATAAGCAACCTAATGGACAGTCTCATAGACAGTCTCATAGACAGGCTCATAGACATCCTCATTGACATAGAGGTTCTCTTAGGCACATAGACAGCCTCATAGACATCGTCATAGTAGATGCTATCGACATAATAATAACACAGGCTCTCTGCGCAATCCAATACAATCTCGCGAATTGAAACTGTCGATAAAATTGTACGTTTCATCTGGGAAAGGAGGACGATCGGGTTAAAAATCCTAGCCATAAGGAGAAATGGAAAAAAGACTTTCTCCGTGGAGAAGGTACGGCGTGTTTCTCCTCGGCCCACAGTCCCCCTGGTAACTCTCCTTTTGCGCTCGTGGTATAACCGCCGAGTAATACCGACGCGGATTAGCACGATGAAAGTGCACGAGCGGATGTATAATCATTTAGGTAATCGGTGTGAGACAATCTCCGGCGAGGAGAAAATGATCGGTACCGGTGCCACGGCCAAGGAAAATTGCGCTTTCGCGTTACTCTCCATCGGATTCGGATTTTCCTCACGGGAAGTTTAGTTTTCCGATTTCTCTAATCGTTACCGTTTTCGAAATCTGTTTCCGTCTGCGATTAATTCTCGAACTTGAATGGAAAATTTGATATTGCAACGCTATTTTTGAACAAATATTGTGTTACAAAGTAACGTTATAAAGTAACAAACAATACGTTTGCTCTGTGCAGCTTTCAATGGTTGTTTTCACCGGTATTTTACAAACACCGAAACAAATAGAAGAACAGTTAGAATGAGCGTAATCGATCGGAGAGACGTTTTCACTGCGACGACCCACTTCTCGTCCCGCAGTTCTATCGGTGCGCATGTAGCGAGCAACCGAGAGAAAGTTTTGATCTCGAACGTGAAACCGCCCGGCGGATTTTCACGTCATATCCGATCGGTCGCCGCAAAAAGAATGTGAAAATGCGACGGATATTCCGCGGGAGACGCGGTTGCACCGGTGAAAGTGGAGTAAATGTCTCTCCTTTTTTTGTGGAGAGAGCTTGCTCGTTACGAATCAAGTTCATTTCGAAGCTCGTAGAGGCTTCTGGAACCTTCAAAGGTTCCATCTTCCGTTCACATCTTCCATTCACATCTGTTTATAGAGGATGCGTCAAAGGTTTACTTAAATGAAGCTCAAAAAATATGGAAACTTAAAGAGGCAGGAGAATGAAGCTCATGTTGTTTATGAGTAATGAGTACAATACAGGAAATATTTAGGGACATTTCTTAAACCTTCAAAGATTAAAAGAGACCTTCCATTCACATCTGTTCATAGAGGACGTATCAAAAGATAACTTGAATGAAGTCTAAAAAGAGTTTGAACCTAAAGAGGCTGTAAAAGCAAGCTCATGTTGTTTATGAATAATAAGTACAATACAGAAAATATCTAGGGACGTTTCTAGAACCTTCAAAGATTAAAAGAGAAGTTCCATTCACATCTGTTCATAGAGGACTGATCAAAAGTTAAGTTGAATGAAGTCTAAAATGAATTTGAACTTAAAAAAGCTGTAGAACCAAGCTCATGTTGTTTATAAATAGTAAGTACAATACAGAAAATATCTAGGGACATTTCTAGAACCCCCAAAGATTAAAAGAGACCTTCCATTCACATCTGTTCATAATGGCCTCATCAAAAGTTAAGTTGAATGAAGTCTAAAAAGAACAAATATTCAACACACCCAAGAAAAGAAATCCAATATTAATTTACTGCGAGAGCCTTTGTATGTTAAATCAACATAAATTAGCAAACAAGAACAATAATCCCAAGCTATCTACATTTTAAATTGCAAGAAAATTGCGAAGATCGGAAGATTTCGAGGCACAGGATACGAAGGACAGTCCGTGAACTTGAATTCGGCACAACCGGGCTGCGATTCGGAACCAGGGGTCAATGTCTTCGAAAGTTTTTCGAGAGTGCCACTCTCGAAATTCCTCGGGTTCTCGCATCATTCGTTACAACGTTGTGCGTCAATTACGCATCCGATTTCGAAATCGACTGGAGAGTTCGTTGTCCACTTTTGTTCTTGGAAGTAACCTCCTACCTCTTTCACTGATTCCACCCGCAATTTTGAAATTAGGACTGAAGGAGGCATTTCTTAGAATTCCCTAGATTTGTCCTGTATTGCTCTGTACTTATAATTTATGAACTTCATCAGCTTCATTCTGCGCTTCTTTAGGTTCCACTTTCTTTACACTTCATTTAGGTTAACTTTTGATGAGTCCTTCATGAACAGATGTGAATGGAAGTTCTCTTTTAAATGTAGCTTATAGAAATTCCCCTAGATTTTTCCTTTGTTGCATTTATTATTCATAAACAATATAAGTTTGGTTCTACAGTTACTTTAGGTTCAAATTCTTTTTAGAGATGACGTATTCAATAACGTTTGACGTATTGAACGTATTCATGACGCACTAATGACCCATTCCTAATGCATCCTTAAGGGAGGCAATACCTTCTTTCGACCTTGGGAATTTGGGACCCTTGGGAATTGCAAGCTTGGAAATTAGGGAGCTTTTGGGAATTGCAAGCTTGAAAATTAGGAAGCTTGGGAATTGGGAAGCTTGAGAATTGCAATCTTGGAAATTAGGTAGCTTGGGAATTTGGGACCCTTGGGAATTGCAAGCTTGCAAATTAGGGAGCTTGGGAATTCCAAGCTTGGAAATTAGGGAGCTTTTGGGAATTGCAAGCTTAAAAATTAGGGAGCTTGCGAATTCCAAGCTTGGAAATTAGGGTGCTTTGGAATTGGGAAGCTTGGGAATTGCAAGCTTGGAAATTAGGTAGCTTGGGAATTGGGAGCTTGGGAATATGGGACCCTTGGAAATTGCAAGCTTGGAAATTAGGGAGCTTGGGAATTGCAAGCTTAAAAATTAGGGAGCTTGCGAATTCCAAGCTTGGAAATTAGGGTGCTTTGGAATTGGGAAGCTTGGGAATTGCAAGCTTGGAAATTAGGTAGCTTGGGAATTGGGAGCTTGGGAATATGGGACCCTTGGAAATTGCAAGCTTGGAAATTAGGGAGCTTGGGAATTGCAAGCTTAAAAATTAGGGAGCTTGCGAATTCCAAGCTTGGAAATTAGGGTGCTTTGGAATTGGGAAGCTTGGGAATTGCAAGCTTGGAAATTAGGTAGCTTGGGAATTGGGAGCTTGGGAATATGGGACCCTTGGAAATTGCAAGCTTGGAAATTAGGGAGCTTGGGAATTGCAAGCTTAAAAATTAGGGAGCTTGCGAATTCCAAGCTTGGAAATTAGGGTGCTTTGGAATTGGGAAGCTTGGGAATTGCAAGCTTGAAAATTAGGTAGCTTGGGAATTGGGAAGCTTGGGAATTTGGGACCTTGGGAATTTGGGAAGCATAGAAATTTGGGACCTTGGAAATTTGGGAAGCTTAGGAAATTTGGGACCTTGGTAATTTGGGACCTTAGGAATTTGAAAGCTTGGAAATTTGAGACCTTGGGAAGTGTCCTACAAAAAAAAATGTCCAAATATCAGTTTATTTTCCCATCTTAATTCCTGGGATGTCGCGAGGGTCACGACTTTAATGGCGAATAGGTCGCGAATCGCAGAGGGTGAAGAGGAAAAGGACGAAGGATACACCGGTGAAAGAGAAGTGGCACGGCAGAGTATCGGGGTCAAGTAGCACGATAGTAGGTAGCTCCGAGGCCTACTTTACTTAAACTAGACTGTCGGCGAAGCAACGCGAAAACAGCTTCGAAGCGGGCCACAATGTTGTCTTCGGGCCTTTCTAATCCGTGGCCTGTATTTCGAGCGTCGGCGGAATTATCCTCGTTACGACTCGCTAAGTGTTACGTGGCGTCACAGATCGATTCACGAATATTTTATCGGGACGTAATTGGAACTTCCGAATGACCTAAGCTACAAGTATAACGGAGCAACTTTGGAGCGAGCTATAGCTTATGTACTTTCCACTGCGTTGTTCTTTCAACTGTAGCTTCAAACACGTTGTTCATGTTTTACTTTAGTTTGTATCGAATTTTCGATGTATTTTCGATATAACCGGCTTGTAATTTCTAAGGTTCCTAATTTCAAGCTTGCAATTTCAAGCTTCGCAATTCCCAAGGGTCTCAAATTTCTAAGCTTCACAATTTCCAAGTTTTCAAATTCTCAAGGTCCCAAATTTCTAAGCTTCTCAATTTCCTAAGCTTTCCAAATTCCCAAGGTCTCAAATTCCTAAGGTCTCAAATTCCCATCGTATGGACTTAATACTATGTTTAGTTCATTAATCCATTCCATCCATCCATAATCCATTAAGCACTCATCACGTGGCCGTGATCACAATGTCATTCCCCGCGAAAACAAGGGGAAAGTGGTCACGAAAAGGCAACCGGATTTTCCCAAAGATCATGAACCCGCTTTCACTCCTGGGAACAAGGATCACAGTATTTGAAGGAACAAGAGCCGTGTCCTTATCGAGCTGCCGGAGATTATCGAATCTGGGTCAGGGTAGTTTGTTCCATGTTCCACATTGCTTTTATCTTTTCCAGCTTGCTGACATAATCGAGACCGTGACTGAACGGGTCAATGGGGGCTGATAACGTAGATCCGTCGTTGATCGACAAAACATAAAAATTTTAATTCAATTCGTCTGATGTTACCTTCTACACCAAACTTCGTTCAAGTGTCTTCTAAAATCGTGTTCTTAAGTGCATGTATTCATTGTACACTTTCGTAAGTGTATTTCTGAAGGTACATGCTTAAAAGCAAATTTTAAAAAGTATGTGCTTAAAAGCAAATTTTAAAAAGTACATGCTTAAAATGAAATTTTAAAAAGTACATGCTTAAAATGAAATTTTAAAAAGTACATGCTTAAAAGCAAATTTGAAAAAGTACATGCTTAGAGGAACATTACTGAAGGTACATGTATAAAGGTCCATGCTTAAAGCCACATTTTTAAAAGTATATGTTTAAAGGAACATTTTTGATGACACATGTTAAAGTTACATGCTTAAAGGCATATTTTTAAAGGTACATGCTTCAAGACATATTTTTGAAGGTACATGTTTAAAGGTACATTTTTAAAAGTATATGTTTAAAGGAATATTTTTGATGACACATGCTTTAAGGCATATTTTTAGAGGTACATTTTTAGAGAAACATTTTTGAAGGTACATGTTTAAAGGCCCATTTTTAAAGATACATGTTTAAAGGCACATTTTAAGAGGTTCATGTGTGTAGGCCCATTACGTGAGATAATTATAACGCCGTAGGTGAAACTTTCTGTGACCAATTAGCATATAAATGAAACGCAAAGAAAACGTAAATATGAAGAGGAGCAAAAAGCCATAAAGATTCCACTGGCAAGAAAAAGAGGCATCGAGGAAGGCGAATAAAAATAAGAAGGAAGGTGGATCGATCGGATAGCTGTTTGCGTTCACCGCAGGAGAAAGTGGCGATCCGATGGCGTGGTGGCAGGGAGAGTAGCCAAGAACTTCTAACTTTACGTCGACTCTCTTCCCGTGCGACCTCGAATACCGTCGCGGTGTCAATGTCCCCTGTGACAGAAGAAAGAAACACGTTCGTGTTGGGGAATCGGCGATATCTACGGAAATATGCGAACAATTCATTCATCTCACAATTTATTCTTCCAGTCGAAAGTTGACTAATGGTTCAGTCATTGTTTTGGGAAGATGTCTTACTAATTGTGCGAGTGTACTTGTTTTAGCTTTATTATACTTTTAGATTGTTGGACCTGTAGATACTTAATGGGTGCTGTTTTTACCAAAATGTAACTAAAGGTAGTAGCTGGGTATGTTTAGATACAGACCTAACCTATAGTAAGTGGAATTCAAAAATATATAAACTGTGTAAAATATTTTAAGGGAGGGATTGAACTAAATAGAAATTGCACCTTGCTATGATAACTAAGTGCTGGCTGAATAAAGCAGATTCAAAATGGTGTACACCTTGCAGGGAGGACGAATGAAATAGCCAGACCTAACCTATACTAAATGTAATCAAACCTATCCAAACTGCAAGACATTTTAATGGAAGTGATCGAACTAAATAGAAATTGCTGCACCTTGCTATAATAACTCAGTGCTGGCTGAATAAAGTAGATTCAAAATGGTGTACACCTTGCAGGGAGGACGAATGAGGTAGCCAGACCTAACCTATACAAGTGTAATACTAACCTGTTCAAACTGTGAAATATTCTGATGGAAGGGATCGAACTAAATGGAAATTGCTGCACCTTGCTATAATAACTAAGTGCTAGCTGAATTATGTGGATTCAGAATGGTGTACATGGAGAACCTTGTACATATAGAGGTCCACATCTACATAGAGGTCCTCTCATTCACATAGAGATCCTCTCAGCAACATAGAGGTCCTCTCATCCACATGGAGATCCTCTCAGCAACATAGAGGTCCTCTCATCCACATAGAGATCCTCTTATTCACATAGAGATCCTCTCATCCACATAGAGGTCCTCATCTATAATATAGGAATCCTCATCCACATGGAGAAACTTGTCCACATAGAGGTCCTCTCATCTACATAGAGATCCTCTCATCTACATAGAGATCCTCTTATTCACATGGAGGACCTCATCCACATAGAGTTCCTCTCATATAGATAGAGGTCCTCTCATCCACATAGAGTTCCTCTCATATAGATAGAGGTCCTCTCATCCACATAGGGGTCCTCTCATATAGATAGAGGTCCTCTCATCCACATAGGGGTCCTCTCATCCACATAGGGATCCTCTCATCCACATAGAGCTCCTCTCATCCACATAGGGGTCCTCTCATCCACATAGGGATCCTCTCATCCACATAGAGCTCCTCTCTTCCACATAGTTATCCTCT
The DNA here is from genome assembly GCA_963576845.1 of Megachile leachella. Taxonomy (NCBI): domain Eukaryota; kingdom Metazoa; phylum Arthropoda; class Insecta; order Hymenoptera; family Megachilidae; genus Megachile; species Megachile leachella. The sequence continues at coordinate 2,463,724 of OY756252.1, read as the reverse complement.
CATCCACATAGAGCTCCTCTCTTCCACATAGTTATCCTCTCATCCACATAGAGCTCCTTTCTTCCACATAGGGATCCTCAAAATTGTAAAACGTTCTGATGGAGGGGTCGACCTAAATAGAAATTGTTGCAACTTAAACTATACTAAATGCTGGCTGAATCGAGTGGATTCAAAATGGTGTACACCTTACAGTTAGAACGAATGAGGTAACTAGACCTAATCTATAGTGTAACCAAACCTCTCCAAACTATAAAATATTCTGATAGAACTAAATAAAAATTGTTGCATCTTACACTGACTAATAAATATAATTTAACCTTGATATAATTAAGGTATTTAACCTTAATATAATTTAATTTCCTATCCTCCATGATCTTAAGATTAAATAATCATTGAAGACAAAATTACGTTATGAGTAAATGAAACGTAACCTAACCGAAAAGACTTCCCTAGTAAACTCTCCTTACGACGTAGTTGTCTGTCGCTAAAAAAGGGTTAAATCGTCCCATTTCACGCCGAGGCCTTTTCTTTTTTCTCTCTCCCCGAATCATGAACGCTCGAAGGCGCGATAAAGGAGCTATTTGCATCGAAAATAAAAAAAGACAAAACCGTGCGCGCCTAGGGTTGGAGGGGAGGGAAAGTGTGTCGTATCCGGTGCACCGGGCTCTCGAGATACGATGGAAAAAAGTGGTCAAGGGCGTATGCAGGACCGTTACATCATCGAGGACGACGATAATCGAAAGGTGGCTTCCTCGCGAGGGAAACACGCGAGGAAACAAAGGGAGATCGCGACCGAGATCTTTGCCAAACAATTCTTTCTATTCTTTCGGAGAATAAATTTCCTCTGTCAGTTGCTCTCTTGCGTTTAACTCCTTCAAAGGTCCTCAACGATGACTATTGCAAACTCTTATAAACGTAAACTCTTGTGAACTTAAATTGAAACACGTTCAATAAGTCGATAAAGATCGTTGAAAGCTGCAGATGGACTCCATATTTACCGCTGTTCTAATCTGCCGTTTAGCCGATACCGCGGCGGGTTTCATAACTCGATTAAGTAACGCGCCGCGTACCGCGAAGCGAGAAAATAATGCCAAGGCTCCCTGCCTGTGGTATCGCCGCGATTGAGAAGCAGATAAGCGACGTGCATAATTATTAAAATCGATCTCCCGTAGGGTGACGCGATCGATACAACCCTCTTCTTATTAACTTTTCCATTGTGTTCGTATGCCAATGTTTCAGCCTATTCACGCGAACAAATGACACCTTCGGATTTTCGAATCGAACGCTATTTATAACTTTCGTATAATTCAGACGTGGCTTTCGAGCCAGAGGTAACAGGTGCAACTCGATCGCGATAAGGCGATGTCGTAAATTAAGCCATTTCGGTATTTGACACCGAAAAGGTTGCTCAATATACGAGGTTTTTTTTGCAACTGGATCGACCTAGATTGAACTTCAAAAGCAGTCGGTCAAAAGGTTAAAGCCGAAGATCAGAACGGTCTCGGAATCATTTATTTACGTCAGTTTGCCGGTCGATGACGACGGGGAACCCGTTTGGTGGTTGTCCCGTTACGTTGATCGAGGAACCAGCGCAGTAGCGAGGGAGGCTCGCGATGAACGAAAGAGGAGGTAACGACGAAGAAGGTAGAGGAGGGACACGCGTGACGGCGGAGCCAGTTTTCGAACGGTCCGGAGAAAGTGGTGGCTATACATTTACTGACCTACATTACCCTCGTCTCGCCCCCTCCTCGAGAGCAAGGCTGACACCCACCCGAGCGTACCGGCACAGCGCACAAATTGTCCCGTTACACACCGGCCTGCGTACACGTCATCGCCGTGACCCACAAAATGACACCCCGCTGGCCTACGATCTTTATTCCGAAATTATGTCACGTTTCAAATCACAAAAGATTACGATCGAAATTAGATTAGCAATGGACGAAAAAAATGACACCTGGCCTACGATCTTTATTCCGAAATTATGTCACGTTTCAAATCACAAAAGATTACGATCGAAATTAGATTAGCGATGGACGAAAATAACGTTGGATTTCTAATTGTCACGCGTTACCTTCATCTATCTCGTAACGTTACGGTATAGAACCCGTTTCGTGGTTGTCCCGTTACGTCCACCAGGAACCAGGTGTTTCGCGTAACAAGGTGGGAGGTGAACGAAATCGTCGATGCCGAATGTGGCCCCGGGAACTAGGCCACTGTGACGGGCAGGGTTTCTGCTCGAGAATACGTTTCGTCAATTTTGTACCATTGGTACTCTTGCAACGGGAAGATTCAGCTGAGTTTCACGAGTGTATACATATTTGGGACTTGTGAGGATTTTGGAAATTGTGTTGGCAAAGTGAGGGAAGGGTTGAGTCATTTGGGCAAAGTTTCAGAAATTTACTTGGGAGCTGATACTATGGGATGGTCTATAGCGTTGATGTGTACTATAGGTGTTATATGGGACCTGTACTATGTCTCGTTTTGACTTGTCATGTTGTAGACCTCATATGACTGTAGCTTCATATATGTTGTTTACTGTATCTCATATAGGATCTATACTATGTTTCTTTTGGACTAGTCACATTCCAGAGCTGGTTTCATATGACTATGACTGTAGCTCCACATATGTTGTCTACTATGTCTCTCATATGTAGGACCCATACTATGTCTCTTTTTGACTAGTCACATATCAGACCTCATATGACTGTATCTCCACATATGTTGTCTACTATGTCTCTCATATAGGACCTATACTATATCTCGTTTTGACTAGTCACATACTAGAGTTGATCTCACATGACTATATGACTGCATCTCCACATATGTTGTCTACTATGTCTCTCATATGTAGGACCCATACTATGTCTCTTTTTGACTAGTCACATACCAGACCTCATATGACTGTATCTCCAAATATGTTGTCTACTATATCTCTTACATAGGCCCTATATTATGTCTCTTTTTGACCAGTCACATTTCAGACCTCATATGACTATGTGACTGTATCTCCATATATGTAAATATTGTAGATGCTTGTTGTAATGATAAATTGTGTTTCGAGTACAGTTACCTAGCTAGAAACTGTACAGTCGCTTTCTGGTCTAATTGTCACCACAAGTCCCGTCGATGAAAGTCAACGTCAGACGGCGTAACGAAATCGACAAAGTGCCGTCTAACGGTGTCCGTATTCGGAGCCGAATTAGGCGGTTACGGTACTGTTATGTTTACCCACGATCGTTAGATAGGACCGTTTTCGACCCGACACGTACCGGACGAAAGAATTTATGGAAATCAATTTCACCGGTCGAACGTTCAATGACCAGTGTCTAAAATCGATGGTCCTTGGTTTTGTGGTTCTCTGTGTATATTTTTATTGAATTGTCATTTTTATTGAATTGAATTTGACATGCATCCAAGATTGCTACTTTCACGTAGTTGTAGAGCTGAGACGCGTTAAATGCAATGCAACGACCCAGTCTTACCTCACTCTAGCCTCGACTTTCCTTCGCTTACTTATTACCTTTCTAACTCGCCACGACACGCCAGGCTGAATTTCTTCGCGGAAGTTTGACCGTGACGAGGTTAAGATAAAAGAGTCTTTTTTACGTAACGGTACTGACAGTCATTTATATGAAAATCGAATAATTTGATCACCGAATTTACGAAGAACACGTTAGACAACTTATTTGCAGTATAAGTTTGAAACCTCATGAACACGTAGTATGTTCAATATTTCTCTCTCAAGCGATAAATCACTGTTACAGCATGAAAAACAGTCTCGTAAATTCGACGTTAACAGAGTTATCGGTTAATTCGAGCGAGCTAACGAGCCAAACCGCTCGAGACAGGAGCGTGAAGGGTTAACGGGCGTAAACGTTAGAGAAGTGTGACAACGATCGTGTCGGAGAAAATCTAACGGTATCGCGGCAGAGAGCTCTCGGCATCAGTTCGCCTACATCGAGCCGTGATATTACGTCCTCTCGTTTCGTAATCCCGGTACCTGGTTTCGTAACTGAAACGACTAGCGGTTCACGACGACCATTACCTCTCAACTCACACTAGCGCGAAATTTTTCTATTTTCCTTAGGATTCCTAAAATTTAGATATCACATTCTTATTTTTGCGCTGGTTTCATAGGAACCTCTCTCTACTGAAATGGTTAGGTTATTAGAGGATGAAATGGATGGATTTATTTTTACAGCTGTTTAATATAGCTTATAATTTTATGACAGCATTTACAGCTAGCTAATTATAATAGAAAACAACTGAAATCACTTAGATTACAGTTAAAATTAATGGTTTAGGAGTGCGTCACGAGTGCGTCAGGTGTGTCAAGAGGGCATCATGTGCGTCACGAGTGCTTCATGACTGATTTCAGTGCATTAGGGTTGCGTTGAGTGCCTCAGCAGTGTGTCATGACTGCATTGAGTGCTATAGGAGTGCCTCATAACTGCATTGAGTGCTATAGGAGTGCCTCATAACTGCATTGAGTGCTATAGGAGTGCCTCATAACTGCATTGAGTGCTATAGGAGTGCCTCATAACTGCATTGACTGTTATAGGAGTGCATCATGAGTGCATTGAGTGCTATAGGAGTGCCTCATGACTGCATCAAGTGCTATAGGAGTGCCTCATAACTGCATTGACTGCTATAGGAGTGCATCATAAGTGCATTGAGTGCGTTATGCGTTAGTCTGGACTGCATTGAGTGCCTCAGAATTGCATTGAGTGTCTCAGAGGGGCGTCATGACTGCATAGTGTGCGTCAAGAGTGCGTCAGAAGTGCATTGAGTGCTATAGGAGTGCCTAATAATTGCATTCAGTGCTATAGGAGTGCATCATGACTGCACTGAGTGACTCAGGAGTGCCTCATAATTGCATTGAGTGCCTCACGAGTGCGTTATAACTGCATTGAGTGCGTCAGTAGTGCCTCATAACTGCATTGAGTGCTATAGGAGTGCATCATGAGTGCATTGAGTGCGATAGAATTGCATTGAGTGCCGCAGAGGGGCGTCATAACTGCATAGAGTGCATCATCACTACATTGAGTGCTGTAGGAATGCCTCATAACTGCATTGAGTGCTATAGGAGTGCGTCATAACTGCATTGACTGCTATAGGAGTGCATCATGAGTGCATTGAGTGCATCAGGGGTGCGTTATGACTATACTGAGTGCATCACGAGTGCATCACGACTAAATTAAGTGCATCAAGAGTGCGTCACGAATGCGTTCTGAGTGCGTCAAGAGTGTGTCAGGCGTTCATAATAACTGCGTTCTCACTGCGTCAAGAGTGCGTCCTAATTGCGTTTTCAGTGCATCAAGAGTGCGTCATGAATGCGTTCTGAGTACGTCATGTCCCTCACAAGCGACTGTTATTGGACCTAGAAGATATAACAGGCTATCGACTCTAAAAAAAAGAAAGTATGGCAAGCGATCAGTTAGCCGAGGGTTCAGCGACACCTGGCGATTGTGAAATCGTATTTTGGTGGTTCCAGCATTCCGGGTCAGGATCCTTGAAGCGAGAGATGCAAGTTCAATGCGAGGAGGAAGTGCTCGGTTACCGGGATCGGTCGCAAGCAACCAACTTTCACGCGACCGTTCTCCATCGTCTTCCCTCCCGATATCTGTTTCGCTCGCTCGTGCGGGAAGAAAGTGCACATGTAACACTTACATGACAACTCAGACCCCTACGTAACGTACAGGCCGATCTAAAAGGCTCGCGTTCCGAGATTTCGTCAATGTCAATGCCAATGACCACGTGGGCCAATTTTTATCGTTGTTAGCTTCCGAGAAAAACTTCGCAACGCAGTACGTTCATGCAAATTGCATTTTCTTTCCGTTTGAAATATAAAGAAAAGCCTCGAGGACACCGGTGTTCGGACGTGACTGTTTTCCGGAAGTTTCCCTCAATGCCAGCGGCGATTCTGGAGTTTCGAATGCCAGCATCACCGCCGGCAAGGACATCCATCATTAGAAAAAGCAACTTTGCGGAAATAACTGCGAACACGTTCGAATTTTCTTTGTCTCAAATTTGTCCCAGCAGTTTACACGCAGTCCTGCCGTTAATCGATTCCAGGAGCGTAGCAGAGTGCTCCACTTTGGTATTTTTAAACTGTCCTCCTCTCACCGCCCTTCCGGTCCGTTCTTCGTGCCCACCAAGCCATCTAGCCACTTCTTTCGGTCTACTTTCTGTGCTCGTGCTCTTTGCCACGAGTGGGGGAACGGTCCGGTAAATATTTACAGTTAACATCGTTACATAATAAGAGTACGCGTTCACGGGCCGGTGCCGCACTGCGGAATCACGCGGCTGATAACGGATCACCTGCCCAGCCCCGATTCGGAGACAGCTGCCCAATTTTCCAGGTTTCTTTGTTCAGACTCTGTCACAGGACTCTGTGATACAGGACTCACGTGTAGCACGAGTACCTACGTACACGTGAATCATAGTTGAGCTTAGACGTCACTGCAATTGTTTTCGATTATCGGTACAAATCTTTTGTCTTGGACTGTTTTGTTATCGAGGACAATGTCTTGGAATTATCACCGTAATCATTGTAATCATTGTTCAGATTATTTCGAGAAGTCTTTGAGTCTCTTTTGGTAGAGCTAGGTCAATTGTATCTCCAAGTTGATTCAGTAAATTCATTTGGTCTAACGGACTAGTCCAAATGTAGCTGAAGGTTCTAAGTTTTAATGAAACAATTTTAACGAAGATGACTATTCATACTGTACATTCATATTGCACATCAAGATAAATAATGCACCCATCCAGTGCACCCATCTGTGGATCCAAAGGTGCCTTCATGAAAAGGTTCACTCATTTACCACAATAGAGAGACAGACATACATCAACTATAGCTTCAAGTTGCAACAGTAGATTCATTTGGTCTAAGGGACTAGTCAAAATGTAGCAGAAGGTTCTAAGTTTTAATGAAACAATTTTAACGAAGATGACTATTCATACTGTGCATCCATATTGCACATCAAGATAAATAATGCACCTATCCAATGCACCCATCTGTGGATCCAAAGGTGTCTTCATAAAGAAGTTCACTCATTTACCACAATAGAGAGACAGACATCCATCAAACCTATCCTAAGTTGCACCAATAAATTCATTTAGTCCAGAACTAGTCTAAATGTAGACCATCTGTGGATCCAAAGGTGCCTTCACAAAAAACTGCCAAATGTGTCTTCACTTACCAATAGAGAGACATCTATGGAACCTATCCCCAAAGATTTAGCAATCTAAAAAAGTCTACCTAAGAAAAAGAACGTATCTATCCTTGACAGTCTAGCAAGGACTGTCGCTAGTCTTCCGCCGTGACGGGACAAAGAGCGAGGAAAAAAGGCGATGACGGAAACCAGGCTCCGTGGATTTACCTGACGATAACTGGAGGTACGCAAGGCCGTAAGCCGTACACGTAATGCGCATAACGCGTTGCGTGGACCTCTGACTCGGTCCTTCCTCGGTTTGTGTCGGTGCCACACACGGAGGAACGTAACGGTGTGTCGATGACGACTAGTTCGAGGTCCTTGAGTTATGTAAAAGCCTATCGGGTGCTTTCCGGGTAAAATTTGGTTTCTTGAGGTTCAAAAGATAGCCTTGATTCGAAACGTTTGCATAATAACGAGAACAATTCTAACGGTCCCTCGTTCCACATAGAATCGATCGGTAGAAGTGTGCAATTAAGATGACCGCACGTGATCTTACAACGTGTTATTACATGGTCACGCATTGTTTATAAACGCGTTGGTAACGAGACTTAGATGCGTATCGCCTCTGTCGTTTTTTCGCGATTCTATGTATAGCCGCATGTTTTATTAACTTTGGTACGATTTTCATTTGGTGACCTTTACATCCTCGCAATTCCTAAAGATTCCGAAGCGTTAGGATCGCGTTACGCAATCCCGGAAAATGCCGCGCGATAACCCTGGCTTCTCTATGGAAATTTCGACCATGAAACACGCCGTGCATCGTTAACGAGCCTCTATCTGCACGATCTAACGCGTTCAGCCCACGCTACCTGGTCAAAGGTGAGCAAATATCAGGGACAACGTTCTCTTATCGACTGTTATTTTATATTCCTTTGACACCATTTGCGCCAAGTTATTTAACTTGGACGGTTACCGGGTTTTCCTACCAATATACGAGCCGTTATTACAATCTGAACTCGCTGCTTTTTTGTATTCACGGCCGTTCATTTCCAAGCGTTTTATATTCAAGCGTAACTGTTACACAAGCAACAGGAAACGACAGAAGCGATTCGTGTATAAGAATACGCGGCACATTTGGCATTGAGAGTAGAAATATCTACAGTGTTTCGCGTCGAAATCACGTTTCCGCGAACGTCACGCATCTTCTTTACAGAAATCCCTGTTGGGAATTGTTTTTTTTCACGCGAATTGGTCCCTGGCGATGCCAGAGCCCCCGTAGCAGGAAGTTATCGAATTCAGATCCGTTTTTAAAATGCACAAACATCCTCCAAAGTCCTTCAAGGTCCTCCAGTGGTTTTTCTTTATTTAGAAATTAAGATTATTATTCTGGACGTCTCGTCTAAATTCTATAAATCATACAAGCCTCGAGGGTGGTTAGAGCGGTGTTTTTGAGACACGGGGTCACCCTGGCCCGGATACGCTCGGCGATGTTCCAGATTTCGCGGCACGATACTCACCACGATCTGGAGCAAAGGTGAGACCTCTTTTAGAGTGCAGTCTCCTCGTAATCGAGAGGTGGATTGCCCCTCTTAGGCGTTACCGTTAACGCGTTCACTGACACAGTGTTAGACTTAGGACACTTTAGACCACCCTTGAAATCAGTTTGGTTCAAGACTGAACCAAGTTTGGGCTCTATATTTAAAAGAGACTTGAGGTTTTCACAACCCGACGTTATATTACTATAGAGGCTTCTGGGTGTAAGTCGTGTCCTCAAGGAAGCGAGGTTCCAACGTTTCGACAGCATTGCAGCCAGCTTCATCAGGATATACACTGACAATATCAGTCTCTGTATTTGTTAAAAAGGTTGCATTGCAGCCAGCTTCATCTGGATATACACTGACAATATCAGTCTCTGTATTTGTTAAAAAGATTCCATTGCAGCCAGCTTCAAAGGATACATTAATATCAGTCTCTATAATTGTTAAAAACGTCATTTAATTACCTAGGTGAAAGGTAGATGCGTTCAGTTATCAGAGTTAATCTAATATTTAGATTATTAACATAATAGTTTAGGCTTAGTAGATGTTAAAGAGACAGCGTTGGTGTCTCAGTGACTGATCGACAGGGTTACATAAGACGAGGCGACACCTCTATAAGTTAACGGTCGAAATATGAGGAATGGGATTAGATTCGTGTAGGTGAGGTCATTTATCGATCTACGGAGGGATCGGTAATGAATCGGAACGAGTCGTGATCGCTAACGGTAAAATTTGCCCCGTTACACTGGTCGGACAACAATAACGCCAACGTCGATTGGTAATTGATCCTCTGGTTCTCCATGGCGAGGATCCTGTGGGACTGGAAGTATCAACGTATCGCTTATCTAAGTAAACTTGCTTGGGAGATACCTATGTATGTTCTGCATCCGTCTGTGGTCAAACAAAATGGGCAATATGTTGTACCTGTACTTATCAATCTTAAAATGTGGTCCACAAAATGGATTTGACGTCGTACCAATACTTAACAAGCTTAAATATGGTCTTACAAAATGGAGTTGACGTTCTACCTCTACTTATCAAGCTTAAAGAGTGTGGGTCCACAAAATGGACTTCATGTGCTACCTCTACTTATCAAGGTTAAACTGTAGGTCTACAAAATAAACTTCATGTCCTACCACTACTTATCAAGCTTAAAGAGTGTGGGTCTACAAAATGGACTCCATGTGGTACCTCTACTTATCAAGGTTAAACTGTGAGTCTACAAAATGGACTCCATGTGCTACCTCTACTTATGAAGCTTAAAGAGTGTGGGTCCACAAAATGGACTTCATGTGCTACCTCTACTTATGAAGCTTAAAGAGTGTGGGTCCACAAAATGGACTCTATGTGCTACCTCTACTTATCAAGTTTAAAGTGTGATTCTATAAAATGGACTCTATGGTCTACCTCTACTTATCAAGCTTAAAGTGTAGTTCTATAAAATGCACTCCATGTCCTACCTCTACTTATCAAGTTTAAAGTGTGATTCTATAAAATGGACTCTATGGTCTACCTCTACTTATCAAGCTTAAAGTGTGGTTCTATAAAATGCACTCCATGTCCTACCTCTACTTATCAAGATTAAACTGTGGTTCTACAAAATGGACTCCATGTCCTACCTCTACTTATCAAGGTTAAACTGTGGTCCTACAAAGTGGATTCCATGTCCTACCTCTACTTATCAAGGTTAAACTGTAGGTCCACAAAATGGAGTCCATGTTCTACCTTTACTTATCAAGCTTAAAGTGTGGTTCTATAAAATGGACTTCACGTCCTAACTTTACTTATCAAGCTTCAACTGTAGTTCAAAATGGAGTCCATGTTCTACCTATGTAAAGACTCATCCACCTTCTGTGGTCCTTCACAGTGGAGTCCATATTCTACCTAAGTAGACTTATCTATCTTCTGTGATCCTACAAAGTGGTATCCACATTCTACCTAAGTAGAGAGTAACCCATCTGTGGTCCTATGAAGTATTCTCCACATTCTATCTAAATGAAGACTAACCCATCCGTGGTCCTATAAAGTGGTCTCCACATTCTACCTAATTGGAGACCTAGGTAGAGATTACCTATCCCCTGTGATCCTCCAAAGTGGAGTCCACATTCTACCTAGGTAGAGACTTATCTTATCCCCTGCGATCCTACAAAGTGATCTCCTTCACATTCTACCTAGGTAGACACTTATCTTATCCCCTGCGATCCTACAAAGTGATCTCCGTCACATTCTACCTAGGTAGAGACTTATCTATCCCCTGTGATCCTCCAAAGTGGTCTCCTCCATATTCTACCTAGGTTGAGACTTATCTGTTCCCTGTGATCCTCCAAAGTGGAGTCCACATTTTACCTAGGTAGAGACTTACCTTATCCCCTATGATCCTACAAAGTGGTCTCCTCCACATTCTACCTAGGCAGACTTACCCATCTCCTGTGATCCTTCAAAGTGGAGTCCACATTCTACCTAAGTGTCTTACCTATCTTCTGCCCTCCTACAAAATGGTCTCCACCTTCTACCTAAGTACAAACTAACCCATCTATGACCCTATAAACTATATCCTCCTCCAAGTTCTACGTCTACCCATCTCCCATCCCACAAATCATCCAAAATTCCCTCTGATATCAGAACTTATCCATCACCTGTATCGCAGTCCACCGTGTCATTGCCCTATCCATAATTAAACCGTGATCACAGAACCGTTGGGGTCACGAGCGGCTCGTGTATTCGGTGACGATCATAAATCAGGTATATCAGCGAGCAGCTGAAACGCTTTGTGGTTTACGTAATACGCGATGGTACGCGGCAACGTCAATTAATACCGTATTACGAAATCGTTGGCTATTTGCATCACACGGACGTTGCCCATCTGTGTCTAGGCCTCCCAGCCTTCTGCAGTTTATTCAAAGACATTCGTTATTCTTGCTATGTTGATTACGCGAGTTGCACAATTCACGCTCGCGAGTATTTCCGTCGAAGAATCTTCTTCTTGTCGCTTCATTGTACGATTTATAAATCGTACGAACTTAGAGGGGCTATTGTAAGAACCACTCGTGTGAATTACTCGAGCGTGCATTTATGCCTGTCATTTCCCTACTGGTCGATGAACTAGAGCTAATTTTGGTCCAAGATAGATAGCTTCTTTTGCGGGTAAGGTTAGGACTTTATTTGTTAGAACTTCTTTGGAACATTTAGGTTAAAAGCTTTAATTTCTCTGCAATCTGTCATAGAGACGTTGGAGTTTGAATTATATCTTCATTTAATACGTAATTGAATAAAGTTGTAACTGACTTAATTACTGGAACTTCAATAGAATAAAATTTACAGAAGTTGCAAAGATAATTATCAAGTTATGTCAGCTTATAACAAAAGTAAAAATATGAAACTATAGAGAGTTAAGAATATAAACTCTCGCGTTAATAACCTTCTACCGTTATCGCGTCCTTCTGTCAGTATGCTTGTAAACACGTGTTGTCTCTGTTTCAAGTATTCAATTACATGTTTTCGTGTAGAATCAATATCGAACGTGTGATTATTTTGTTTATCTGCCGAGAGGAAAAATTATCCCGTTATTAATGGTAGTAAGGTCTCTCATGCAAGTCAATTTTATCGACCTTGTAATGTGCTGAGCTGTGTTAGAAAATACAGTAGCTTGTAAATTGTTTAGTTTCACGGACAATTTTGATAAGTTAATTTTAGAAATAATGGCCTTTGAGTAATTTGTGCTATTGTTAATGTCAAGTTATCTTTGAAATTTGAAGAACCTGTTCAGACGTTGAAATTTCTCTTACTCGAGACGATAATTTTGGTGGAAATGTTTTTAACGCCACACTTTCGTTGTACATCATCAAAATCCGGCTCGTCTCGTCTCGGTCCGCCTCATCTTCGTCAGCGCGGTTTAAAGCGTGACCCGCAAAAAGCGTCGTCGCGAACGGAAGAAAAAGGGCTGCCAGGGTAAAAATAATGTTTCGCGGACGTCATTAACTGGCGACGAAAATACGGAGACGAGGGGCATCCTCTAAGAGACGCGACGGACGGATAAATCACGGCAGTTTCGCAGCTTAAGTCCCAGACAAAAATCGTAAAAGACTTCAAGACTGCATCTTTATTTCTTTATTTAGGTACGGTAACTCCGGTTTAGAATTAGTGTAATTACACTGCGTGCTACCGAAGCTCAAAGTTTACCCAAAATTAATTTTAGAAGGTTTCAGTTATTGCCACTAGGCGGCGCAGAGACCTGACTTTCTCGCTAGTACTCACTGTTTTTATTGACACAAATATTAATTACACTATGTGTCGTTACTTATTGAAGCTCAAAGTTTGCCCAAAATTAATGTTAGACTGTAGTTTCACTTATCGCCACTAGGTGTCGCATAAGACTGACTTTCCCGCTAGTACTCACTGTTCCTATTGACACAAAGCTACTGTCTCTTTCATACATCCTTACATTTAAGTCAAAGGCCTACTAAAATGCCTACATTCTAGTTTTTCTAGTCCTAGCTAGCCAAACTGCTAAAGAATTACATATTGGACAACTATGGTCTTCAAACAAAGTCTAACAAAATAATTTAAAATAATCATAATCTATCAAAAATAAAGAAAATCACACATAATATTCTCTTAAAGTTGTCTTCATTCAGAGTTTCCTAACTTTGTGACCAACTCACTAGATCCTGTCCCGCAAGATTAAAAGTGGGATTCCGAAGACGTACAGCGTGCAAATGCAGCTGTCAGGTCTCCGTTTCTGTCCGCATTTCGTGACAAGACACTTCATCCCTTTGCAGCCTCCTTAAACCACTCTTCCGTGTTTCTTATTACCCGTTATATTTAACGGGAGAGAATATTACGATTTAGCGAATACGTAGCTAGCTTAATTATTGAGGGTGTTAACCAAGGATATCGGATAATCAGTAGCTGGTTACGTGAAGAGTCAGGTGCGCAAGAACACGCGTTGTCACAAGCGTAGGCATTTAGTGATGTAAGCGTAATCGGAAAGAGACCTTGCAGTCGCGTGACTTACGAGATCTCACCGATCTTTCTTACCATTTCTTACCACTTGAACTCTGCTTGCAAATTACAAAAATTAGAGTTGTGATTTAATATATGTGTACGTGGAAATAAAACGAACGAATGGACGATCAAGGTCTAACTGGCGGTAACTAGGTGTCCTTCGATACGATACTCAGGGTCGTCGATTTTTTCCGTCTGGCCCGAACTCGATCATAATTTACACCTGGCTTCACCGATAATTCGACTTTATGAACCTGTGTTCAGCTATCTTTTTATAGCTTGTGTCTTTCACAGGTAGAGCATGAAGATGTGAATCAAAACTTTGTGTCACAAAGGCAATAGCACTTTTGTAAGGTGAGCAGTAGAGACATAGTGAAGTTTCTAGTTTCAAGTTTCAAGTTTCAAGTTTCAAGTTTCTAGTTTCAAGTTTCAAGTTTCAAGTTTCAAGTCTCAAGTCTCAAGTCTCAAGTTTCAAGTTTCAAGTTTCAAGTTTCAAGTCTCAAGTTTCAAGTCTCAAGTTTCAAGTTTCAAGTCTCAAGTTTCAAGTCTCAAGTTTCAAGTCTCTCAAGTCTCAGGACTCAAGTCTCAAGTTTCAAGTTTCTCAAGTCTCAAGTTTCAAGTCTCTCAAGTCTCAAGTTTCAAGTCTTTCAAGTCTCAAGTTTCAAGTCTCAAGTTTCAAGTCTCAAGTTTCAAGTCTCAAGTTTCAAGTCTCAAGTTTCAAGTCTCAAGTTTCAAGTCTCAAGTTTCAAGTCTCAAGTTTCAAGTCTCAAGTCCCAAGTCTCAAGTCTCTCAAGTCTCTCAAGTCTCTCAAGTCTCTCAAGTCTCTCAAGTCTCTCAACTCTCTCAAGTCTCTCAAGTCTCTCAAGTCTCTCAAGTCTCTCAAGTCTCTCAAGTCTCAAGTCTGTTGTTTTAAGTTTGAAAAGAAGTCTTACGTGTCTACAGGATCTCAAAATGTAATACTGTTTCCTAAAAATATATGTAGGTGCATTTAAAGTACATGAAGCATATAATGTCCTCCAAAAGGTCCAGACCTCTTCACCCAACACTTTCAGACCCAGCGACGTAACATAACGCTTTTCAAGTTACCTTGAAATGAATCTTATAACGATCCACACACATTATTACAACAGTAGTGGAAATCATTTTAGGGTAACATTGAAATAACCATCCCTTGAAACTAATGTTATAATAATCCACACATTGTGACAGTAATAAAATCATTATTTATGAACAAATCGTCAGTCATTTTAGGGTAACATTGAAATAGCCATTCTTTGAAACGAATCTTATAATGATCCACACATTGTGACAATATTGGAAATCATTTTAGGGTAACATTGAAATAGCCATCTCTTGAAACTAATGTTATAATAATCCACACATTGTGACAGTAATAAAATCATTATTTATGAACAAATCGTCAGTCATTTTAGGGTAACATTGAAATAGCCATTCTTTGAAACGAATCTTATAATGATCCACACATTGTGACAATATTGGAAATCATTTTAGGGTAACATTGAAATAGCCATCCCTCGAAACTAATGTTATAATAATCCACACATTGTGACAGTAATAAAATCATTATTTATGAACAAACAATCAGTCATTTTAGGGTATCATTGAAACAGCCATAGCTAATAGATATGAAAATAGTTTCCATTGTTAAGTGAAGGACCCCAAGACTTCCTCGATCCAAACGGGGCAACTATGTCGACGTAACGTGGAGATCAGCAAGCAGGAAGCAACGGCGAGACGAGAACGGTGCCAAACGCGAGTTCGGCCTTGCACGATCACTCGAATGGAAGGCGTCACGTGCGGGATAAACGAGCCTGTTGTCGTAGGTCGGCAACGATCATCGCCGGCCGTGATTTATTCGTCGACCGTCGAAGGAGAAGAACGCGGATAAGAAGGATAGGCGAGTCGCGAGTTGCGGAGGACGAGAACCATGGGGGAAATTAATTTACAGAGGCCTATTTATACCGATCGGCCGCCCGTGAGAAGAGGCTGCGTAACCGTTTTGTATAATACCGCTCGTTGTATAACGATCACGTTTTTGCCGGAGGCGTGTACGCAACCGATCGATTCTTTCGATGATCGTTTAGCTTAACTTTATCATTGTCCTTGCCAAGATTGATGGATTACCAATTTCATCATCAAGGAAAAGAGTATCAAGGTTAAGGGGGACCTTGGAATCTTAAAAAATTACAAACTTTTTCTATAAAATTTTAGTGTGACATTATATGTCTAAGGGTACCCTCCTTAAGTTCTCTCCTTAAGTGTCCTAACTTGCACGCTTGTACAGTTGGTGAAGTTATGTGAGGACTCGGTCCCTTATCTCGAAGACACGCATCGATAACCGATCGCAGCAGCACCTGTCGATGGTGCTCGTAATCCTCGTGCGTGATGTTGTGTAACCCTCACGTTTCCCAGCGCTCACGTGCCAGCCTACCTGTAATCAGTCATCGAGTGCAATTATCACCGATGCAACAACGTCGCGGCCGCGTGCGGTGCTTATGCGCATGCGTCGCCAGTTTATTTATGACCAGCTGGAAAAGCTTGAAACTGTCCCTTGAGCAGCGGTGAGAAGTAGTCAAGTACTGTGTGACATACTATTAGACGTTATGGCTATGATAAGAGGGTGATAAGGTGCCACATTGTTCGGCAGTTAACTCATTGTTCGAGTAGTTTATCTAGCTTATTTTTGAAAATATGAACTTTATGACGGAGTGATGTACTTTGTTATGAATTAATATAGTTTATGATGAATTAATGTACTTTATGATGAATTAATATACTTTATGATGAAGTAATATACTTCATAATGAATTTATATACTTTATGATGAATTAATATGATTCATAATGAATTAATATACTTTATGATGAATTAATATACTTCATCATGAATTAATATACTTTATGATGAAGTAATATACTTCATAATGAATTTATATACTTTATGATGAATTAATATGATTCATAATGAATTAATATACTTTATGATGAATTAATATGATTCATAATGAATTAATATACTTTGTGATGAATTAATATACTTCATAATGAATTAATATACTTTATGATGAATTAATATACTTCATAATAAATTTATATACTTTATGATGAATTAATATGATTCATAATGAATTAATATACTTTATGATGAATTAATATGATTCATAATGAATTAATATACTTTGTGATGAATTAATATACTTCATAATGAATTAATATACTTTATGATGAATTAATATACTTCATAATAAATTTATATACTTTATGATGAATTAATATGATTCATAATGAATTAATATACTTTATGATGAATTAATATGATACATAATAAATTAATATACTTTATGATGACTTAATATACTTCATGATGAATTAATATACTTTATGATGAAGTAATATACTTCATAATGAATTAATATAATTTATGATGAATTAATGTGATTCATAATGAATTAATATACTTTATGATGAATTAATATACTTCATAATAAATTAATATATTTTATGATGAATGAATATACTTCATAATGAATTAAGATACTTTATGATGAATTAATATGATTCATAATAAATTAATATACTTTATGATGAATTAATATGATTCATAATGAATTAATATATTTTATGATGAATTAATATACTTCATAATGAATTAAGATACTTTATGATGAATTAATATGATTCATAATAAATTAATATACTTTATGATAAATTAATATACTTCATAATGAATTAACCCCTTCTTGTACTTTGACGAGTCTCATTCGTGACGCACTTAAAGCTCAAATGTCACTAATGTGTGTACTCAAACTTTGAACATTCTCCACCTTGAAATTTAAGTCCTACTATAAGTTGCATTGTTACGAATCCTTGAACATAAAGTACTCACAACATCTGAATTTTCTTTGTTCGTTTTAATGTTATACCCCTTCGTAGTTAATTTTGACTGACGCATCTGTTAAATAAATAATATAGGAAGATAGACCGTGTACATAAACTATGTATAATAATAAACTTCATAATAAATTACTGTACGTGAATATACTTTCCAAAGAATCCATCTGTATCTCCACATAATTTTTCTTAATTTTTTTATTTTTCTTAATGTATGTATGGTTTGTACATATGTGGGTTGCTGTAAAGAATGCGTGAATATATTGGTACTATAGTAGTAAAGCAGTTGCGTAGTTTTACGGCAGGAAGTGCCACGTGATCGACAGATTATCGACGTGTCCCGCAGGTAAAAACGTTAGCATATTACAGAGGCGCGAATTGCGTAAATGCTCGCATAACCACGCTGTGTCACGTTTCGTGAAAGAAGGGAACGATGGCGAAGGTTCGTCGTTTGAATTAACGAGGCCGACACGTGACCGAAGCAAGGATGCGTTTCCTTGAAAATCGACCCGTCGATTCTTATCCTCTCCAACGACGCAATCGTCGCGTTTTCAACCGATAAGTCATCCCGAATCGCGACTGTTGCTAAGCTACCGTATTATTGACTGTGACTTTAACACGTAGTGACTGCATTGCGGGTTTCAGGAAATGTTACACTTCCTCTTTGAGAGGTGTCTTCAATGTCACATATGATTGGGACTGTCATAGCTTTATAGAACTGCAAAAATGAAGGAAGTGTTTTATGAAGGAAGGTAGAATCATTTCCTGTATGATAGGTTAGTATGTGAAAGGGTGGTGGTTACTTAGTAAGCGATCTTAGTAGAAGATCTTAGGTCAATACGTAACTCATATGTTGTTGGCTAAGTCAGAAGACGTGTGTCATGATTAATATTTGACTTTGAACTGATATAATAGGTGGTGCACTTAATGTCAGAGAATGTAGTATACCACAAGTCTCTATAGGACGTCTAAGTCTCTGTAAGTCTCTACAGGACGTCTAGGTCTCTATAAGTCTTTACAAGACGTCTAAGTCTCTATAGGTCCCTATAAGTCTCTACAGGACGTCTAACTCTTGATAGGTCTCTATAAGTCTCCACAGGACATCTAAGTCTCTATAGGTCTCTATAAGTCTCTATAGGACGTCCAAGTCTCTATAAGTCTCTACAAGTCTCTATAGGACGTCTAACTCTCTGTAGGTCTCTATAAGTCTCTATAGGACGTCCACGTCTCTATAAGTCTCTACAGTACGTCTAAGTCTCTGTAGGTCCCTATAAGACTCTACAGGACGTCTAACTCTCTATAGGTCTCTATAAGTCCTATAGGATGTCCAAGTCTCTATAAGTCTCTACAGGACATCTAAGTCTCTATAAGTCTCTATAAGTGTCTGTAGGACGTCCACGTCTCTATAAGTCTCTACAAGTCTCTATAGGACGTCCAAGTCTCTATAAGTCTCTACAGTAGGTCTATGTCTCTATAGGTCCCTATAAGTCTCTATAGGACATCTAAGTCTCTATAAGTCTCCACAGAACACCTAAGTCTCTATAAGTCTCTATAAGTCCCTATATTACGTCCAAGTCTCTATAAGTCCTCAAAAACATCCAGACGTCTAGCATAAGTCTCCATAAATCTCCATAAGTCTCCAGACACCCAGACGTCTAAAAACTAGCACCACACAAAAACTTAATTCTTATTATTTTTATTTTCATAAAATAACAATGGTCATTATCCCTCAACCATAAACGATTAATCCCAATTTTTCTTCGTGCATCGAACCAGCGTCCTCCAGATTACAATCGAACCGGAAATGTATCTTAAATTTCCCGTCTCAATTTTTTCCTGTTTATGGTAACATCTTACTCTACGTCAGGAATAAAAGATTCGAAAATTAACAAACCGTACGTTTTTTCCTCGTTCGCGTTTTCCTGTAACTTTGCATGCTAAGTCTATGATCGAGAATTGCTGATTTGAAGTCGTTCTTTGGAACCGAGATACGAAATTTCTGCATTCAGCGGTGACACTGATACTGTATCGTTAACGGGAATCGTAAATAACAATTGCGCAACCTGACGCAACCGTTATCGGGAACCGTGAAAAGGCTCGATCAAGGTACAGGGTAGGTTCAGTGATCGATAATCGAATACACGATACGGATTCACTGGCGAAAACTGTCCGATACCATCGTAAATAAGCCTTCCTATCTGCATCCGTTGCATACCGGGTGTCAGAGTTATTTACTCGTGAGCGATTCTCGGATAACATTAAATTCTACGGAACAAGTTTTATGCGAAAATGTTTCGAAATCTCAGCCAACTGTTGCGAAAACGTTTTACTTAGATACGTATCGGAACGAGTTTGGAGACAAATAAATTGTGACGGGCCAATCTCCGTATTTTTTGATCGAACACGAAATTGCGACGTTGGCTGGTTCGACGACCCATCGATGTACCTCTTATCAAAACACCAGCCGGTATTTTCGCGTTACCGCAGTCTAGACTTTTGTTAAACAAACACTTCGTCGCAACTGGCTGGTGAGAAAAAAGCAACGTTGCGTCGTTCGTGTTCGATTCTCTGGAAAACGTCTCATCGGATGACAGCCTTGAAAATCGATCCAACAGATATACGCATTGGTTCCATTTAATTCTACCATGACCTTTAATCTCTTGATGCATGAACACAGATTTCAAATACTACCCCAACTTTCAACACCCTTACTCTATTACTTACATATCTATAAATAGCAATTGGGGGACTACAATATTAAAACGGACGAACTTAAAATGTTTCAACTTCATATGCAATTTACTATGCATATTGCACTTCAATTTATTGAATCGTATTCAAAATTCAGTTACAAAGTAGTGCGTCATTAGTGCGTCACAAAACAGCTTCTACCTTAAAATCAATTAGGGACTACACTATTAAAACGGACGAACTTAAAATGTTTCAACTTCATATACAACCGACTATGCAAATTGCACTTGAACTTATTGAAACGTATTCAAAATTAAATTAAAATTGATCTCACAGCAGTAGTGCGTCATGAGTGCGTCATGACACAGCTGTTGCTCTAAAATCAGTTTAACATAGTGCATCATGGGTGCGTCACAAAACAGCTTCTACCTTAAAATCAATTAGGGACTACAATATTAAAACGGACGAACTTTCAATGTTTCATCTTCATATGCAATCTACTATGCATATTGCACTTGAATTTATTGAATCGTATTCAAAATTTAATTAAAATTGATCTTACAGCTGTAGTGCGTCATGGGTGCGTCATGAGACAGCTGCTGCTCTAAAATCAATTTAACATGGTGCGTCATTGGTGCGTCACAACATAGCTTGTACCTTAAAATTAATTAGGGACTACAATATTAAAACAGACAAAATGTTTCAACTTCATAAGCAATCGACTCTGGATATTCGACTTGAATTTATTGAATCGTATTCAAAATTCAGTTAAAATTGATCTCACAGCTGTAGTGCGTCATGAATGCGTCATAAGACAACTACTGTCTTTAAAGACAATTTAACAAACAAGTGCGTCTTGAGTGTGTCATGAGTGTGTCACAAGACAACTACTGCCTTAAAGTGCATTTAACAAAGTAGTGTGTCATAAGTGCGTCACGAAACAACCTTTGCTCTAAATTGAATTTAAGAAAGTAGTGCGTCAGTAGTGCGTCATTAGACAGCTTCTGCCCTAAAGTGAACTTAGGAAAGCAGTTTGTCACTGTAGTGCGTCATTAGTGCGTCGTGAGGGCTTCACAAAACCACTTTTGCTCTAAATTGAATTTAAGAAAGTACTGCGTCACTAGTGCGTCATTAGACAGCTTCTGCTCTGAAGAAGAACTTGAGAAAGTAGTGCGTCGCTACAGTGCGTCACTAGTGCGTCATGAGGGCTTCACAAAACCATTTTTGTTCTAAATTGAATTTAAGAAAGTACTGCGTCACTAGTGCGTCATTAGACAACTTCTGCCCTAAAGTGAACTTAAGAAAGTAGTGCGTCGCTATAGTGCGTCACTAGTGCGTCATCAGGGCTTCACAAAACCACTTTTGCCGTAAAGTGAATTTCAGAAAGTAGTGCGTCATTAGTGCGTCACTAGACAGCTTCTGCCCTAAACTGAACTTAAGAAAGTAGTGCGTCGCTATTGTGCGTCACTGGTGGGTCATGAGGGCTTCACAAAACCACTTGTGCCCTAAATGGAATTTCAGAAAGTAGTGCGTCACTAGTGCGTCACTAGACAGCTTCTGCCCTAAAGTGAACTTAAGAAAGTAGTGCGTCGCTATAGTGCGTCACTGGTGCGTCATGAGGGCTTCACAAAACCACTTTTGTCCTAAATTGAATTTCAGAAAGTAGTGCGTCATCAGTGCGTCATGAGTCCTTCACAAAACCACTTTTGCCCTAAATCGAATTTAGGAAAATAGTGCGTCACTAGTGCGTCACAAGACAGCTTCTGCCCTAAAGTGAACTTAAGAAAGTAGTGCGTCGCTATAGTGCGTCACTAGTGCGTCATCAGGGCTTCACAAAACCACTTTTGCCGTAAAGTGAATTTCAGAAAGTAGTGCGTCATTAGTGCGTCACTAGACAGCTTCTGCCCTAAACTGAACTTAAGAAAGTAGTGCGTCGCTATTGTGCGTCACTGGTGGGTCATGAGGGCTTCACAAAACCACTTGTGCCCTAAATGGAATTTCAGAAAGTAGTGCGTCACTAGTGCGTCACTAGACAGCTTCTGCCCTAAAGTGAACTTAAGAAAGTAGTGCGTCGCTATAGTGCGTCACTAGTGCGTCATCAGGGCTTCACAAAACCACTTTTGCCCTAAATTGAATTTCAGAAAGTAGTGCGTCATCAGTGCGTCATGAGTCCTTTACAAAACCACTTTTGCCCTAAATCGAATTTAGGAAAATAGTGCGTCACTAGTGCGTCACAAGACAGCTTCTGCCCTACAATGAACTTACAAAACTAGTGCGTCACCAGTGCGTCACAAGACACCTTCAGACCCAAAGTAATTCTATAGAATCTTTTTGAAGTAAAATTGCAGCGATTAGACGAAACATCTGTAAAGCTCTCGTTTCAAGATTTCAGACGCCAGATGTTTTCGTTTTGAAACCGTTATAAATAGAAGATGTAAAAAAATTGTTGCTCAACGAAAAGGTTGAACACCTACGACATTGTTTCCCATCGATCGCAGAGCGTTCTCCTCTCGAAGGACTCGCGTAATTAGGATACAGTCCGCTTGTAAGTACGCGCGGCCAATTAACTAGTTAGGAATAAATTACCGCTTTTACCTGGCGCGGTTACGTAAGCGCTAGCTGTTACCAAGACTAACTGTACCTCTCGAGATATCATTACCGCGACGATACTTCTCTTTGCTTTGCGTCATCGCCGCGATTAGGACACCGCGTTACGTGTCGGGCCATTTTTCGAGGGAAACCGATTAATTTATATTGCGTTACGTTAAATTAAACTTGGAAATTCGGCGATAACGGGACCTTGATTTCGAGTTCGAGGTTAAACAAATCGAGATAACTTTGGAAATTTGCAACTTCAACCGCTGGTCCCAATAAATAAAGCAACGATAAGATTTCATCGATTCGATCATTTTCATTGTAAACCAGACGGTAAATAGACCATTATCTTTGAGGCTGTACAAACACACCTTATCTGCAATAAGACTTGGTCCCAAATTCGGAATCAAAATTCTACTTTGCATTCAACGATCGTTGCAGACGTCTCGAACGTAAAAAAAAGCTTCTGTTTACACAAACGGTCAGGAATGGAATCCAAAACTCGAAACAACGTCGAGATGAAACAATTTCGAAGTAAACAGTTTGCGTCACGAAATATTGATTTTAGTCTGATGCAACCTCCTCTTATTATATTTCGTACACGCCTTTTCAAAGTTGTACAAAGTTTTTCAGATCGTTAATCGATTCCGTTGGCCAACTATATTTAACTCGGTCGCTATTATGCATACAGTTACATCACGTCGCGATTAAAATAGCAAATCCGCGAAGTTCACGCTCGCAACGCGAGCACAGCTGCACCGTAATCGTGATAACGTTATCACTCCTCGGACTATGTCTGCAAATATATTTGCGCCGTTAAGTGTAACCTCGTGCTGCATTATTATTCTTACCCCTCCCCGGTGCATCTTCTCCGAATCTGTTTATCGTTTTTTAATCTCTCAAATTTTTCCACGGAGTAAAAATAACGAATTACTCGGAATTTTTTTACACAACAATCCTTGAGGAAGGTCAGTTCCAAGCTGTACGTGTTTCAACAATTACCAGACCACGTCGCCATTTTAGTTCAATAAAAAAAAAAAACAGGTTATGCTTAGAAATTTTTGACTCGTAAACATTTTAAGTCTGAGCAATAATTTTAGTTGTGAAAATATTTGCCGTATAATCACGTGAGTCATTATTCTTCTTTATTTACGCAAAGAGGCGATTGCGCAACAAGTTTATTGTTTACAGTGAGGCGATGACGTTGCTATCTTTTTTTGTCGTCTATATTTTTGCGAGTCTCGATGTAACTGACCTTGCTCGTATCTTTATCTTGGAAGCTTGTTAGGTGGAACGAAAGAGATGCAAGATTCGAGTGAATTCGAGGTGGACCAAGGAATGATAAAAGTGCGACAGCGTGAATTGAAAACATGAAATTTATCGTCCTGTATCGCGAGAAATTGCGACGTACTTCTGTCACGATAATGGCGAACAAACGAGAGTGTTATTCATTGTGTGGCCTTCGCGTGATCGGTTATCGTTGCAGTTTCGAAAAAACAGACTGGTCCAGTAGGAAAAACAAAAGGCCTTTAAACCGTTTCCGGTTGTCAGACGTTGAATGTCTGCTTTTAACTTCATTTGCGTAAGATTCGCCCTAAAGAAAATGGTAATATAGTCTGTTTAGATGATTCGTTACGAGTTGACGACAGAAAGTCGTTAAACATCGTCGAAGTTCATTCTAACGTGAAACCCGGAAGAGATAACGTTCAAAAGGACTCTTCTGGACGAATTCCAGCGATCTCTAGACCGGAAGAGTAAACCGTCGATCGTTAACATTCATTGAATCGTTTTCTGCGCACCGTCCCGCGGAGAGGTCGATTCTGTTATCGTGCCACCGTCTGACAGCCTGTTGTGCGTCGCAGGATGCATCAATAACATCGTCAAATCCCGACCTACCTCAACGGATCGAGAGGAACTGGTTGGTTACGATGCGCAAAACGTTCTCGTTGCTTACACGCGACCACTTACCGAGTACACTCGCGTGCAACGAGGACTTGTAGACAGAGATGGCATTGAAGATGTATTATGTGACAGCTGGAGCGGGACGTGCTGGACGATGGATAGAGGATCTTTTAAATAAGCTGCAGGATACACGTCCTTTGGACTATACAGTCTAAATAACATTGGTACAGATGATCATAGTCCTAGAGACTCATTTACCTAACTGAGTTTAAACAGTTTCAATCTGTTCCTAAATGAATCTACAAACGAAGTGACTGTAAAATGCATGTTGACAGTCAAATCGTTCACATTGGTGCAGGTGGATGATCATAGTCTTAGAGACTCGTTTACCTAACTGAAGTATGAACAGTTTCAATCTGTTCCTAAATGAATCTACAAACGAATTGACTGTCAAATTCATGTTGACAGTCAAATCGTTCACATTGGTGCAGGTAGATGATCATAGTCTTAGAGCTTCATTTACCCAACTGACATATAAACATTGTCAATCTCTTCCTAAATGAAGCAACGAATGATGAATTAACTGTAAGATGCATTGGAAGCAGACTTAGACCTAAGTGGACTTAGGTGGATGCATGTGAATAGTCGTTCACATTGGTGCAGGTAGATGATCATAGTCTTAGAGCTTCATTTACCCAACTGACATATAAACATTGTCAGTCTCTTCCTAAATGAAGCAACAAATGATGAATTAACTGTAAGACGCATTGGAGGCAGACTTAGACCTAAGTGGACTTAGGTGGATGCATGTGAATAGTCGTTCACATTGGTGCAGGTGGATGACTATAATGTTAGAGCTTCGTTTACCCAACTGAAATATAAAAATTGTCAGTCTATTCCTAAATGAACCAACAAACGATGAATTGACTGTAAAGTGTATTTGAAGTCGACTAGGACTTAAATGGACTTAGGTGGATACTAAACTTGTGGATAATTGAACCAAACTCCATCAAGCCATTCACATCGATGCAGGTATATGACCATAATCTGAAGTTTAAACCTTGTACTCCTACTCCTAAATGAATCAACCATCAATAAACTCCACAAGTACCGTCTTGCAACCAATAATTAATAACATAAAAGATTAAGTCCAACTCAAAAACACGATGACGCGGTAAAATGTCCGTTAACACCGTTACTTCTCCCGGTCAAAACACGACGAAGTTAAACTGCGTTGTGTAAACAGTTGTCTGAACTGTTTACAGACTGACATTTAGTGAAAAGATTCCTGCGATTCCATATGAGAATTTTAAAATTCAGCGAACATGTCATTGAAGAATATAGAACTTCGGGTATAGCCAAACCATACACAATATTTATAGATACTAAGCCTGGTTCGATTACAGTTTGAATCGAAACGACAGCTTCCTGTGCCAAATCAAACTTCGAACTGTGTGCGGAATTCTTTACCCTCGACATACTTACTGTGGCTCTAGCAAATTTATGCATAAATAAACGGATTAGAACTGGAATATGTTCTGCATTCTATTTGAAGTTGTATGAAAGAAATGTGCGTTGCAGCGGAGTGTACTTATTCTTTAAAATTAGAAGGGAAACGAAGGGGTCAAGCGAGGATAGACACAGTCCTGCATGCCATTCGCTCGTTAAGTCTCTTACGGTTCGGGTTACGTAACGAGCTTGAAATCTGACATAATACTCGGCTCGTACCCGCCTCGAACTTTTACTATCCGCTCAGTGGACAAGCTTGGGAAATTCTAGAACGCAGTCTCCGTTAATTAGACGTCCACGTTGGAAAACTGGTCGATCTTCCCGCGGTAATCGACGCGGAATAACGGGTTTACTGAAATTGTTTAACGAAACGTTGCCTTTATACGATTTGCATTGAACGAAGAGAGACAATTAATTCTTTTGATGGGTATGCAAAAATGCCTGAATGAATAAACACAGATCGCTGTACCCTTCACCTTTGTATGTATAAACGAGCGCTGCTGGCAATTATACCACGACAAAAAAAAAAAAACTGAATCACGATCAACGAAGAAAACGAAGGTTTTGCAGAATGTTTTCAACCAGCGAAATCGAGGTCGATACGATCGAGGTTACACGATGACCAGCCTCGAACCAAGGAAGTCGTTGTTGAACGTTGATTGCGAAGACGCTAATAAATGAAGTCAATTGAACTATCGCGTTGATATCGTGCGAAATACCGAGGAAAAACAACGGTATTTTTCGTGATTATGTAGGATACGATAAAATTGTTGTTTATGGAAAAATTCGGGCGAAATATTTTCGACGTTCACTAAATTAAATTGTTAGTTCAAATTTTCTAACTAGTCAGTCTTTTCAGGGGGGTCAAGGTGCAAAACATTCGATACACCGATTTCTCAACGGCTCTTATGTAATAACATAACCGCTCGATTGCAGTAATTCACCTTGCTTTATATCTACGATACGTTAAAAGTGCTCGCTTGCAGAATCCCAGCTAATAGAACGAAGAAACGAAATATTTCAGAAAACTTGATCAGATAAATTCTCTTGAAACGGGATTCCTTTACCCATAATTTTCTGTACAGTTGCCTCATTCACTTCTAATTATTCCTACATACTGGAAACAAATAATGAAAATCGAGAAATTAAGTTCTATATTCAAGGACCTTTCATTACGAAGACCTTTATATCATTCGAATATAAGTGCGTCATGAGTGCGTTATCAGTGTGGTAGATCACGTATGAACTGTAAGGTGCGTCACGAGTGCGTCAGAAGTAGGTTACGAATGTCTTCTTAGTGTGTCAAGAGTGCGTCAGGAGTTCGTCATGACTGAGTCGAGTGCGTCAAGGCTGTTTTCAGTGCGTCAGGAGTGCTTCAAGACTGTTTTCAGTGCATCAGGAGTGCTTCAAGACTGTTTTCAGTGCATCACGAGTGCTTCAAGACTGTTTTCAGTGCGTCAGGAGTGCTTCAAGACTGTTTTCAGTGCATCACGAGTGCTTCAAGACTGTTTTAAGTGCGTCAGGAGTGCTTCAAGACTGTTTTCAGTGCATCAGGAGTGCTTCAAGACTGTTTTCAGTGCATCACGAGTGCTTCAAGACTGTTTTCAGTGCGTCAGGAGTGCTTCAAGACTGTTTTCAGTGCATCACGAGTGCTTCAAGACTGTTTTAAGTGCATCAGGAGTGCTTCAAGACTATTTCCAGGGCCTCAGGAGTGCATCAAGACTGTTTTCAGTGTATCAGGAATGCTTCAAGACTACTTCTAGTGCATCAGGAGTGCTTCAAGACTGTTTTCAGTGCGTCAGGAGTGCTTCAAGACTGCTTTCAGTGCGTCAGCAGTGCATCATGACTGAGTTGCGCGCGTCTGGACTGCCTCATGACTGAGTTGAGTGCGTCTGGAGTGCATCATGACTGATTTGAGTGCGTCAGGACTGCCTCATGACTGAGTTGAATGCATTAGAAGTGCATCATGACTAATTTGAGTGCGTCAGAACTGTCTCATGATTAAATTGAGTGCGTCAGGACTGTCTCATAACTGAGTTGAGTGCGTCATAAGTGCATCACGACTGAATTGAGTGCGTCAGAAGTGCATCATGACTAAGTTGAGTGCATCAGGACTGCCTTATGACTGAGTTCAGTGCGTCAGGACTGCCTCATGACTGAATTGAGTGCGTCAGAAGTGCATCACGACTGAATTGAGTGCGTCAGAAGTGCATCATGACTGATTTGAGTGCGTCAGGATTGCCTCATGACTGAGCTAAGTGCGTCAGAAGTGCCTCACGACTGAATTGAGTGCGTCAGGATTGCCTCATGACTGATTTGAGTGCGTCTGGACTGTCTCATGCGTGAGTTAGGTGGGTCAGAAGTGCATCACGACTGAATTGAGTGCGTCAGAAGAACATCATTACTGATTTGAGTGTGTCAGAACTGTCTTATGACTGAATTGAGCGGGTTAGGAGTGCGTCATGACTGAGTTAAATGCATCAGAACTGCGTTGAGTGCGTCAAGAGTGTGTCAGAAATGCGTCAGAACTGCATTGAGTGCAGTAAGAGTGCATCATGAATGCGTTCTCAGAGCGTCAATAGTGCGTCCCTAATGCATTCTCAGCTCATCCAGAGTGCGTCACGAATGCATTATAACTGCGTCACTACTGCATCATGACCCAACAAAGACTTAAAAACTGATATCTACGACCCAATATACCTACCGAATAAAATAGTAAATAATTACAGGTATTTCGTAAAATAACAAAGAAATAATGTTTGGTGCGCGAAGAACGTCTTTCGTCGAAAGAATGACCGAGGACCTTCTCCGTTCCCCTTGGCCGATTTTGTCCGACGATCGAACAAACCACGATGCCCTTGCGAAATTGTCGGGCCGCGGGTTCGCGTTACACTTTATTATCGTTCTTCGTCTCTATTCCGCGATGCAGCTTCGATACCTCCTCCTCGGCCATGCTCCGTGCTCTCGGTCTGCTCCAGAAACCTACTTTTTCGAGTCACCGGTGGCAATGCCAGCCTCCGTTTTCTCGGTTATCTTTCTCGCGTGTCAGCTCTCTGTGTTACGTGAACTGCTTTTGCGTTCAACCGGCAACAATAATATTTTCTTCGTTTCAATCGAATCAGTGCTCGAATTACCTCGCTAATTTGAAGATTTGCTATAGGAACGACGTACCTTCTCCATAATAGTCGAAGTGTACATTTTTCGTTGTTGGGAGTATTTCGGGTTCATTCAGGCCGGACAGATTCTTTTCGATTCGTCCTGTTCCCATTGCAAAGACAGCAAGTAGGCCAGCTCGGATCTCGCGTCGCTTTTGTCTCAGCCGCTCCTTCTCGCTATTTCTGGACCGGCCTTTTTGTTTATTCCTTTTCCTTCTCTGTCAACCCTTGGGACTCGCACCCCAGAAATTCGCGGCGAACTTAAGGAGGACAACTTGACGAACATGGGCCAATTTGGGAGTTCGAATTAGGCGGAATGCGTTACTCCTCCATCTTTAATACTCGTACACTCACTGCACAAGGTTTATTGTAAACTTATTCATACTTAGTCGTATATACTGTATGTATTCATATAAACAATTATTATTTATATTTATTGTTATTCCATTACAACTATGTCAAATATAATATTGTATACTTTTGAAGGAAGCTGTGAGTCAGTCTTGTACTTCTTCATTTTAGTAAAAATATTTATTTGTCTTCTTCCATTTTGGACAGTTATAATTGCTTCCCATATTGCACATTTATTGAAAGAAAATATATTATAAATTTATTGAAGGAAAACGTATTATAAATTTATTTGAAGAAAACATATTATATATTTATTGAAGGATAATATATTATAAATTTATTAAAAGAAAATGTATTATAAATTTATTGAAGGAAAATATATTATAAATTTATTGAAGGACAATATTTTGCAAATTTATTGAAAGAAAATATATTATAAATTTATTGAAGGAAAATATATTATAAATTTATTGAGGGAAAATATATTGCTAATTTATTGAAGGAAAATATATTATAAATTTATTGAAAGAAAATATATTATAAATTTATTGAAAGAAAATATATTATAAATTTATTAAAACGAAATATATTATAAATTTATTAAATGAAAATATATTCTAAATATATTAAAGGAAAATATATTATAAATTTATGAAACAAAAGTATATTGCAAATTTATGAAAAAAAAAAATATATTGTATATTTATGAAAAGAAATGTATTATAAGTTTATGGTATGATATTATTAATTTGTAAAACACTATAGTATGAAACAAAAATGGTAGGATAAGAGTGAACAGAGAGATATATTCATCTTGGATTTGGTTACCGGTGGGAATCTTGTTCGATTTCTCATCGCTTCGTTATGCGTTACGCAAACCCGGCTTCATCCTGTTTCGTGTAACCGATGTAACGTCGTTACCGTTATTTGGACCAACAATGTCAACCGATTCGTCTCTTTAACGCCGGGGAAATGTGGTACATTGAACGGTACCATTCGAGCGAGTGCCATTCGAACTGCGCTCGAGACTTTCTGCTCGTATAAAATTATATTACTGTTCATACATTTAAACATCCTTAATAATTTATTTTTAACTGTGTAATTAAAAAAGTAATTGATGAAGAAAGAACGCTAAAAATGGTTAAAAACAGTTTCTAGTTAGTACGTGCACGTGCATAGAAACGCATGTTTACATGGTTAATGAGAGAAAAATATTGCGTTACGTTGTTGCACAATGTTGAAACGAGCTGATACGCGCAAAACGCGAGCCTCGTAATGAATCTTTCCTCCTATAAATAGGCATGTATCAAACTGTTCGTATTTCTCGACACACTTTAAACATGCAACTCTAAAAAATCTATCTTCAAAATTTCATCACTTTACTCCATTTTATCCATTCAATATTTCTTTTTTTACATAAAAAAAAATCACCAAACATTTAAGTATGCATTAAAATTAAACTATGTAGCACAAAATTATATAACAGAGAAAAAACATCGATTTATTAAAACTCTTGTACAGTTAATATAGAAAGAAACGAGTAAGTTAAAAAGAAAAAGCGAGTAAAAACGATTGTGTAGATTGAACGTGGCGCGGTATGCCTCGGAAGCGTTCGGCCGCGTTCGGCTGGGATCGGGCCGCGCCGGCGCTTATGTAACAGTCGCGCGCCCCGTACACGTGCTCGCTACCACGTGGACACCGGTCACGTTAAGCTGAACCTCTGAAAATGGAATTATTCTTACGTAGTTACCCCGTAACCGTAGTCCACGGTGGCCGGCACGTGAACATCATTTTTGGATCCGGAAATAAATTTTTATATTTTTGCATCTTCGTAATCCCTTGTTAACGTCATTCTTAGTATTTATATACGGTATGGAAGATTTTTAACCCTTTGACCATAACATTTCGTAATGGGTGATAAGAAAGGCCCAGTGGAAAAATATAACTCAAGATTCCTCAAAAAAAAAATTTTAAGACTAGAAAAAAATTTGAGAAGAATTTCTATAAGAAAAATTTGAGGGAAATAAAAATTGTAGTTGAATTAAATTGATGTGAATGGAGAATTTTGAGAGGATCATTGACCTAATCGAACAAGTTGAAACGCGAAGTGGATGACGAAACGAGATCGAGAGAAATGCTGGTGTTCGATTGCGTTCGCAGGAGGCGAATAAGGGGCAAAGGAATGATATATTATACGGCGCAACTAAGACGATAATTATATGCTGGACGCGTTGCCATTATCTAACCGCAAACTACACTCCCACCTAGATTCCAAACAATGTGACTGGACGGGGACCTTTAACAGAGTTATCTTGCCCAACGCAGCTGCTCGAGCGTGTCGTAACCGACGGTGCAACGAGCTAAATTGTCGTTAACGGTAAATTATGGTGGCAAGAAACGCTGTTCGAGGATCTACGATCGATTCGTTGTCCTCGTAACATCATTCGTCAAATTCGAGCGGTTAACTGGATCGAGTCATTTAAGGGGGCCTTAGACTTAATGCTATTTAAGACTTAATAACTTTCGAATCTTAAAAAGTTACAAAATTTTCTTTTCTGTAAAAAAAAAATGCTGTTAATCATATAGGACGCACTGTTGACGCACTATTTGTGCATCGTGACGCACTGTTGACGCACCATTTGTGCATCGTGACGCACAGCTGACGCACCATTTTTACATAGTGACGCACTGTTGACGCACCATTTGTGCATCGCGACGCACTGTTGACGCACCATTTGTATATAGTGACACACTGTTGTGCATCGTGACGCTTTGTTGACGCACCATTTATGCATCGTGACACACTTCTAGTCATACGTGACGCACCTCGACGCACTTCAAGTCACACGTGACGCACCTCGACACACTTCAAGTCACACGTGACGCACCTCAACGCACTTCTAATCATACGCGACGCACCCCTGACGCACCAATAATAGATACATGACGCACTATTGACGCACCAATGACGAGTTTGCGACGCACCCTAGACGCACCAGTGATGGATTCATGACGCACTCGTAACGCACCTTTGACGTATTCATGACGCACCAATGACGCACTCCTAATGCACCCTTAACACATCCTTGACGCATTCATGACGCACTAATGACTCCTAATGCATCCTTAAGGGGACACCTTTAGAATCTTAAAAAATTACAAAATTTTTTTTTCTATTAGTGTAACATTTTACACTGTCTCAAAATTTTCAAGTGAAACGCCCTTTTGAAGTTATGGCCGATCAGCGCCGCAGGTATACACGTTCAGTGCGGAGGACCGAAACTTTAAACGCGTTTTTCTCAAAACTACGTTCTTAAAATTGCGGTGGCTAACTCAAAAACTAGTTTATCGCGCTCAAATTTTTTCCACGTATCCATGACAATACTATCTAACATACGAACCTGAATGTATGAAATAAATTGAACATTAAAGTCCTTTATTGCGGAACGTTGCAAAAATTTTCAATAAAATTCAAAGTTTTTCTTTAAACCATTTCTTCGATTTTATGTATTTTGCACGTTTCTGAGGTTCGTCTGTGAATGTTGGTTGCAGAAACATTGTCTGCAAACTTGCTTCGGATATAAAGCTAGAACCCACGAGTCACGAGACGCGCTAAAACAGTTTCAGAAAGGATTGTCATAAGTCGGACATTTTGAAATATTTTGCTAAACAGAAAATATTCTGTGATGGGCAATAGTTATAATAAATTGTACCTACAGTTTCGAAAATGCAGAACAAAGGTGTACTATACAAGAAAATTCACAAAAAGCTTAATTTCATCTGTCTAAAGGTATTGTCCCCCTTAAGTCACATTACTATACTGTGCCACAAAAGTATACATTTCTACGTGTCTACTATTTCTTCAAACTTTAAACTGTTACTACTGTTGCTTTCAAGTTGTACATCAAACTGTTAACTGAATCAAGTTTAATTTCCCTGAAAGGTGTAACATAAATTAACTTATGATAAGTTCATCTGTTGGATGCTTTATTTGTCGCCTTACAATCTTCCACTTTTATTAACTTCTCGCTTGTAGCTATCTTACAATTATAAAAATCCGCTAAAAAATGTTATAAGTATAAAATCATTGTTAATGTATAAAATCCGACGAAATAAGTGACAGCTTATCGACGTATAGTAGCAAATAATAAAATAATCTTATATAAATTACAAACTAAACTAGATCTAAGCTTTCGTTTTACGGCGTTGCTTGCTTGTCACGTAGTTGCAACACTCCTCGCTGCTGTAAGATTCCGAGCAATCGCAGTCGGAACACGTGCACGGCGACAACGAACGTCCTGAAACGATCCAAATTATCCTTAAAATACTAAAATTGGAAAATTACATTTTCATCCTTAAAATACTAAAATTCAAAAATTATATTTTCATCCTTAAAACACTAAAATTGGAAAATTATTTTGTTATCCTTAAAATACTAAAATTGGAAAATTACATTTTAATCCTTAAAATACTAAAATTGGAAAATTACATTGTTATCCTTAAAATACTAAAATTGGAAAATTACATTGTTATCCTTAAAATTACATTTTCATCTTTAAAATACTAAAATTGAAAAATTACATTTTCATCCTTAAAACAGTAAAATTGGAAAATTGCATTATTATCCTCAAAACACTAAAATTGGAAAATTGAATTTTAATCCTTAAAATACTAAAATTAAATAACTTCATATCCTCAAGATGTTTTGAATAATTAAACTTCCAGTGTTAGTTAAAGTATTTACTTTTACTTCGGCGAGATGTCTTCTTTTTGGACGTCCGCGAACTACAAGTGTTTCTGCTGGACTTTGATCGTACATTCCGTTTTTTCGACTTTCCTTTGCCTCTTCGTCTCTGTGGAGTGCTATCACAGTCATAGCATTCGCAGTCCGAACACTCGCAGCTATCAGAATAGTCTGACGTATAAGAGGATTCTGAAGAGCTGGAGATGGAACTGGTGCTCTCTGATCGACGTCGTCCACCCCCGCAACAAGAAGGCGATTTCCTTGGCGCTTTCTTGGATACTGACTTTCTGCAACTGTGTCAAAATTCTATCAATTAAATCCACAATTAGATCTACACATAGATCTACATCTCATTTTGTGTACACAGAAATATTCAAATTTGTAACTGTCACGATGTGAATACAAACAGCACGTTTGCTCATAAACTTACTTGCTAATTTTTTTTTTAAATAGTACATGTATCAAATTTCTTTAAGTCACTTACATGTATTTAAGAATCTTAGATCTCTAGAATTTCTTGCGAATCTCAAGAAAATTATGAAATGCTTACCTCATTTTGCTGCGATTTCTAAACTTTGTTCCCAGTTTCGAAATCCCGTGATTGAAATCCTTTTTTGTACGAATACTTTCTTCACCTTCGTTTAGTTCAGTAATTAGTTAAATTCCGCCGTAGATTCAGTAACAAAAAGAAGATTTCAACAGTTGCTAAGCACTAACGTTCTCGTCCTCTGTTCGGACACGAATGTTCGCAACGACAAACATATTTCTTGCTTATATACAGTACCTCTTCAAATTTCTTTGTATCGTACGTTAGAACCAAGTTTCGAACGATCGTTGAAATATAAACATACGTAACGAAAATAATAAGATAACACATACAGAGTTCGTAAAATCTATACGGTTTGTTAAAACGTATTGTTTGTTAAAACAGTGTTTGTAAACGTTTGTAAAAAAGTTTATTAACTAAGAGCATTGTTATTAGATAAATAATTGAAAGCAGCAGTTAATTGCTCGTGACGGTTAACCGAAGTCGCGATGAAAAGGTGCAGACCAGGTTGCAGCTTGTTATGCAAGTCGAACGTTGACGCAATTCTGATCTAATCTGAACGCGATCGTGGTGCCGATCCTTGGGAAAACTTGAATTGCATGCTTTATTTATTGCCTGTAGAAGCAATCGAAAGGGCGCATTGCTCCTTTATTCAAAACGGGAACATCTATACTTTCTTCGTTTAACTTATGGGGTACTGCTTTACTTTCAACGTTATTTTGTTACCTAACTTTAAAAGGAACTATCTACAAGAAGAATTCCTTGTGGGAACATAGGAATGGAGTGTTTGGAGATAGGGGATCTGGGGATTATTTGGAGATGGAAGTGTGGAGATTATGGTGTGTGCATTTGAAGATGTGGAGTATTTGGAATTATTTGGATTTGTGGAGGGACAAGGTTATAGTAAAGATTTAGTAAAGATAGTCAAGATTTGGCAATGAGGGGATTTGGAGATGTGGAGTGTCAAGAGATAGAGGGATTTGGGGATTATTTGGAGATGGAGGTGTGGAGGTTATGGTGTGTGTATTTGGAGATGTGGTGTGTTTGGAGATGGGGCAATTTGGGATTATTTGAATTTGGGGAGAGGGAAGGTCATGGTTTGTGCATTTGTAGATGTGGAGTTTTTGGAGATGGAGGGATCTG
The DNA here is from genome assembly GCA_963576845.1 of Megachile leachella. Lineage (NCBI taxonomy): Eukaryota > Metazoa > Arthropoda > Insecta > Hymenoptera > Megachilidae > Megachile > Megachile leachella. The sequence continues at coordinate 2,427,477 of OY756252.1, read as the reverse complement.
GGATTATTTGGATTCGAGGAGGGAGAAGGTTATGGTAGGTGGATTTGGGGAGGTGGAGATTAGAGAATGTTTGGAGATGTGGAGTGTCTGGAGATAGAGGGATCTGGGGATTATTTGGATTTGGGAATGTGGAGATTATTGTATGGAGATTTGGGAATGTGGGGATTTGAGGATGTGTGGATTTGGGGACGTGTGGATTTGGTGATGTGTGGATTTGGAGATGTATGGATTTGGAGATGTATGGATTCAGAGACGTGTGAATTTGGTCATGTGTGGAATTAGGGATATGTGGATTTGAGGATGTGTGGAATTGGAGGTATGTGGAATTGGAGATGTGTAGAATTAGGGATGTGTGGAATTGGTCATATGTGGATTTGGTGATGTGTGGATTTGGAGATGTATGGATTCAGAGACGTGTGAATTTGGTCATGTGTGGAATTAGGGATATGTGGATTTGAGGATGTATGGAATTGGAGGTATGTGGAATTGGGGATGTGTAGAATTAGGGATGTGTGGAATTGGGAATGTGGAGATTATGGCATATGTGGATTTGGGGATATAGAGACTATGGCATATGTGGATTTGAGGATGTAGAAATTATGGTATGTGGATGTGGAGACTTTGCAGTGTACAAACAGTCCAAGTCTATAGTAACATATCCGCGTCCCTAAGTCATAGGAATCTAGGAATATAGCAATCTAAGAAACCAGAACATTGCTTACATACCTACAGCCCTAAAATATATACATATACCTATCTTCCTAATCTGACCATAGCACTCCACCCATCCAGTACTCATCCACATCCTCCCAATACGCCAAATGCACAAACCCAAATAAGAACCCCATTTTCCCAATCTACAAATTTTTCAAATCCACAAAATAAAAAAATTTGAGAATACACATCAAAATACAACAAACACACTGCACACTATACCATTGTATACCATTAAGGTTTAATAGAGGAAACAATATATTTTTCCTTCCCTTAATGTCAGCTAAAGGGAGTCAAATTCGATAATTCACGATCGCAAAGAAAAAGGGAGACCCAAATAGTAAGATTAATTTTGTCCTGAGATTAGAGGGGTGGTTCCAGCTCCTCAAGGCACGTAAACGAGGGTGCTACAGCTTTATGGGACCCCGTGGAACAGGGTTGAAACGTGACTCAGCAACTGAGGATGACGTAAGAAAATAGGGAACTGAGGGCAGGGAACCCTAATCTCTTTCTATTTCGAGCCCTTAAAATCAATTCTACCCTTAGACACGCGGAAGAGATTGTGCTATTAAGAACCTATGCAATTTATGGTTCAGCATTTTCAACATTTGAACTATTTAACCATATAGCAAATATTAGGTGTACCGAAAAGTATTCAAAACTTCTTCGATGACTTCAAAGTTTTTTTATGTAAAATTCCCTTTTTATAAGAAGGGAACCTAATCTAACCATGTAGAAAATATTAGGGGTGTCAAAAAGTATTCAAAACTTTTTCGATGACTTCAAAGTTTTTTTGTGTAAAATTCCCTTTTTTAAAGAAGAGAATCGAACAATGCCTTTACGCTGTCAAAAAGCGTTAGAAAATGATGCAAATTATCTTGTTAATTTAAGATGTCTTTAATAAATAAATTTTTTTTGCTAGCAAACAAAATTTTGATTACTTTTCGGTGTCCGTAATATTGTTTGGAATATTGCAAAATTTGCATGCATAATTTAGTAATTAAAGAAAATGGAAGTTCAGTAATGGAACTCCTTGAAACCCCACGGAACAGAGCACTGAATGCCCATATCGCTAATTATAATCGAAAGCATCGCGTCGCGACGCCCATTCACGCTGTCATTGACAGACGCCACCGCTTTGTCTAGCGTTTCGACGTCGATTCGCGTGACAGATTGAGGATCGATGCGACAATAGGTCTTGCATCGTATATTTCCATTGTCTCGTTAATCTGTCTCGTTAATTCCATTGTACCTGCTCTCGAACGGTGATTTCTTCTGCGATTCACGAGAGTGCGTTGCTCGGTGTATTTACTATCGACTTGTCATTACCATTATAATTGCTGTATCCTTCTAAAAACCACTACTAGTAAATACAATCGGTTTTAAACCACTACTAGTAAATACAAATTTAATTTACAAAGTTTATACGTTAAGCATTTTATCTTCTGTAATAAAATTGTCTTTTTCGAATTTAGAATTTAAGTTCTTATGGATGAAATTGATATGGCTACATAAATATGTGATACAGTTACAGTTATTTCTGTAGCTACACAGTTAGCTTTAGTACAGTGGTTAATTTAATATCGTGTACAGTGGTTAATTTGAAAACTACTGTCCCAACGATATTACACGAGGTTTCAGTTTTAAGTACCCCTGGCGCCACCTGGCGGTAAGTTCTCGTACTAACTGGTCCTTAAATTTATTAACAAAGTAAAGGATTTCTAGCATAGCTGTCTTACTAGCATAGCTAAAGCATTTTATGACCACAATTGCAATAGAATATGGTGACAGTAATTTATTTGTGCAATTAAATCGATTATTGAAGAGGTTCTTTGTGGACAAACAAACGCTGGAGGCACCTAGCGGTAGACTGCTAAACTAGTGGCACCTAGTGGTAGAACTACTCCTCCCTTTTAATAATATTTGACTGTAGCAATTCCTCACAGCTTGATTTGAAAGAGTCTTTACACCATAGACGATATGAAGTCTCTACTCCTGCTATAAAAAATGCAAGAGTCATAAGTCCTTGTTTAAAAGAGCATCTTCCAGAATTTCATGGAGGTCCATATACACACAGATACTTCCACAAATTATTCAAAGTACCAGAGTTAAAATTTAAAAAACATGATACTATGTTCACCACAAGAGAGTCAAAGGTGCCTAACAAGTTCATATTCCTCCCTAAGTTCATATACCTCCCCAAGTTCATACACCTCCCTAACTAGTTCATACACCTCCCATCGAAGTTCGATCGTTCATTAAGTCTCGTGCCATTCACTTTCGTTTAGTCGGGGTGGATGGACGATATGTCGTGCGACGGGGTGTCCGAACAGGGTTGCGCAGCCGCGGTGACCGTTGTCCAGGTAGATCGCGGATTATCCTTCCCTTGCTCGCAAGTAGTTGTAAGAAGTCGAAGTCTAAGTTGTGGTCGAAACTGGTCGAAACAACGGGCAAAATACGGGGCTCACGCGTTGCTAACGGGGAGTACAGTAAGTATTTTTTTTTTAAGGATAAAGTTTGTGAACTGGGGTCATTGAACCGGAAATGGTTCCCTCTTTACTCATTCTGCAAATTAAATTTTATCTAGTTTTTATGTAGGTAGCTTTATGAGACTGATTAAGTAGGTTTTACTGATTATCTAGATGTTACTGATGTTTTATCTAGCTGTTATTTAATTATTCTTAAAGGACTCCTAAAGGACTCCCACACTTTTGAATTAATTATAATAATTCTTCTTTTTTAACTCGAAAAGATTTGACTGCATTTGAAGTATTTTTAACGATACTGTAATGAAGTCCTCTGTCAATAGATGCTTTTAGGTACTTTATCAATATCTCAACTAGACGAAAAAAAATAAAATAAAATTTCGTGTCTGTTTATGTAAACTGTAAATAGATCCCTTCTATCGGAAGTGAAGTACCCTCGATCGATAAGTTCCAACGATTTCCTGTCTCTCTGACTTCGTTAAGAATTTATCTTTTAGCATCTACTTCCTTATCTTTACACAAACCATACTTCATTTTATATACCTAAAAATGATACTTCATTGAATAATGTTCATTCAGTATAATAATGTTCGTTCAGTCAGAAATTCAGCTAACTCTAAAGTTAGATTTGGTGGCCCCAGGAATAATAAAATCGCGTGTAAGTCGCACTAGAATCGATACGACGATTATGACGTCCCGTACCCTAAGCACGCAGTTTTCCGTAACCCGTTGACATAGAAGTCTAGAGCCCAGAATTCGGAGTGATTGAAAGGTTAAAGCTTGGTCCGCAACAAGTCGTGTTCGAGGTCGTCCGTTTGATCCTGGCATTGGCACCAGTCCCTAGAAGATGCTCTATTATTCAAACAGCGTAAATCAATGAAGTTTATAGATCGTAAACCCGAGTGGCAGTAATATGGTGACCATACGTAACTGGTCGTGTAGTACATAATCAACTGGCGGCGATTCGAGACGTCGAGCGATGTTCTCGCGTTTCGTGAACGCGTTTCGATCTCTGCCAAAGTGTAGTTTCAAACTTCCAGGGATGGAGAAGCCCGAGTCCTCCATGGGCGAGGAGAGCAACGTCGAGCTCGAGGACAGGGATCCTAACAGCCTCAACACACATCTGCAGGTCCTCTATTTTTACTTCAGATTCTATAAGTTAGAGTTCAGTAGTTTATTGACGAGAATTTTTATGGAGAGGATACTAACAGTTTCATGAAGTTGTGTTACAATGTTATGATCAATATGACTAACACAGGTGATGTGGGATGACGTGATCGGAGAACCGGAAGGAATACGGAGTCCCGAGTGTGCGTGGCGTCTGAGTGGACACTGCTTTCGATTGTCGAGAAGTTGTTGTTACGTCTTGCTTTCTGTTCTCGTAGCTCCTTTGCTCGCCCTTTGTTTTGGGTTCACATTTGCCTGCCTTGCGTTTCAGGTGAGTTAGATCCTCATGAGACCCTTTATCTCATTATGGTGTACGTTTAAGTGTCTCTACAAGATCCAGTTAATATCTTACAAGCTCCTGTAAGTGTCTCTACAAGCCCTAGTTAATGTCCTGCAAACTACTGTGAATGTCCTGCAAGTACTGTAATTGTCTCTGAAAGTGCCTCTAATTGTCCCTGCAAGGTCTTGTAATTGTCCCTGCAAGTTCCTCTAATTGTCTCTGTAAGTTCCTCTAATTGTCCTTGCAAGTACCTGTAACTGTCTCTGCAGGTGCCTCTAATTGTCCTTGCAAGTGCCTCTAATTGTCTCTGCAAGTATCTGTAATTGTCCCTGCAAGTTCCTCTAATTGTCCCTGCAAGTTTCTCTATTTGTCCCTGCAAGTATCTATAATTGTCCCTGCAAGTTTCTCTAATTGTCTCTGCAAGTTCCTCTAATTGTCCTTGCAAATATCTATAATTGTCTCTGCAAGGTCCTATAATTGTCTCTGTAAGTTCCTCTAATTGTCCTTGTAAGTACCTGTAACTGTCTCTGCAGGTGCCTCTAATTGTCCCTGCAAGGTCTTGTAATTGTCCCTGCAAGTTTCTCTAATTGTCCTTGAGATGCTTCTAATTGTCCCTAAAGTGCTTCTAATTGTCCGAAGGTGCCTCTAATTTTACCCTAAGGTGCCTCTAATTGTCCCTGAGGTGTCTCTAATTGTCTCTGAGGTGCCTGCAATTGTCCCTGAAGTGTCTTTAATTGTCCCTGAGGTGCCTCTAATTGTCTCTAAAGTTCCTCTAATTGTCCCTAAAGTGCCTCTAATTGTCCTAAGGTGCCTCAAATTGTCCCTAAAGTTCCTCTAATTGTCCCTACCACTGCTCATCCAAAACCAACAAAATAATCTAATATATCTAAAAATAAATTTCCTACCTACCTACCCATAATGATAAAAAACTACAAATAAGTATAAGTCCCAAACACTATGAGCTAAAACCCAAAACTTTGCAGCACATATGGTGTCTAGCACCCTGCCTCCGCGTTTGGAAGATCACGTTCGCAGCTGCGAGGAACTTCTTCACCACGGTGACACAAGCCATCATACGACCAGTTATGGACTCCCTTGGCTACTTGTTCCACAACATCCGAGTAATGAATCAGAAACTACCTGAAGGTCCTGCAGAGAAGGACGACATCCTCGTGGTGTAGACTCTACGATCTATTATCAAAGTGCCTTTCGATTCAAATGTTTTATAACTCTTCTTCAAGCAGAGTTTTCTAACTTCTAAAGAACATTTCTGGAATTTTAACTATTAATAGTGACAGATGATCTTTGGATCATATCTATTGTTATGTTTTGTAAATAAAAAGTGTGTCTATGTACGTCTTTGAAAATTCTGGGAATCATTTGCTAATTTAGGTGAATTAAAACTGTAGGTTTAAGAATTCTGTGGATTAGCATTTAGGCAATTCAAATTTCCCGCCAATCGCCGCCATCAAGGTCCACACTATTTTGCAATCGAGTATCAAACAGATAGCGAGCCCATTGATAAAGATTGAAGGAAACAAAAATAAACATAAACTTAACCCAAACTGCGATAAGATGCGCCTTCTAATAATTAAGTCAGTTTTCTGCCAGCTGCGAACATGGCGGCGCTCACATGGAAGATTCTGTCGCGATGTGATCGATTACACCATGGAGTTTCTGTGAGACGTATCCTTTCGTTATTAATTCTCGAAAGAGACAGACTTTCGATCCTTCATTTCTTTTTAATCAATACATTTCTTTCTGTCATTAGCCTTCTGTGTAGAGTATATAATAAATTATTCTCTGTTATAATTATACCGTACTTAATTGTTGTTTAAACTGTCAGAAATCTCGAGTACGTCTTCACTCAGGGGAAAGCGTAAGTTACTTTAATTTATTTAACAATATTCGATCAACAGCTGCTTACTGTTACTGCTAGTTCTCCGCTAGGTGGCGGCACGTGTCTTCAGCGCGGTAATTCAAAGAGATATTGTTTTAGATCGAATTTTGAAAGAATTATACATTAACTCTCTTATTCATATTCTAAATGATCCTAAGCCTAAATAAACTCTTAAGTCTCTTGAAGTCTTCATTCCATTTTAAGTCTCTTGAAGTCTTCATTCCATTTTAAGCCTCTCAAAGTCTTCAACCTTCATTCAAAATTAACGCTACCTAATTTAAATTTGACCAGCCACCTTCAACTGGGAGGACCCCTTCGACCTCGAGTCCCAGCTCACGCAGGACGAGATCCTCATCAGGGATCAGTTCCGTTCCTACTGTCGCGAGAGACTCCTGCCACGCGTGATAGAAGCCAACCGCAAGGAGATCTTCCACAAGGAGATCATGAGGGAGATGGGACAGTTAGGTGTTCTGGGTTGCACCATGAAGGGCTACGGAGCTGCGGGAGTCTCCTCCGTAGCCTACGGACTCCTAGCCAAGGAGGTTGAGTACGTGGACAGTGGATACAGGTCTGCCATGTCGGTACAGTCCTCTCTGGCTGCTGGTGCCATCTATGCGCACGGGAGCGAGTCTCAGAAAGAACGGTTCTTACCTAAGCTGGGTACGTTCGCAAATGAAATTGTCAGATGATCAGATGGTCAGTTGGTCAGATGGTCAGATGGTCAGATGGTCAGTTGGTCAGTTGGTCAGATGGTCAGTTGATCAGAACTTGGTCAGTTGAAAGAATACTGCAAGTTTAAATTGTACTTAGACTTGTACTCAGTTGACATACTCCTTTGAGTTGGTCAGATGGTCAGATGGTCAATTGGTCAGAACTTGGTCAGATGGTCAGTTGATCAGAACTTAGTCAGTTGAAAGAAACTGCAAGTTTAAATTTGCAATAACTTGTACTTAGTTGACATACTCCCTTGAGTTGGTCAGATCGTCAAATGGTCAGTTGGTCAGATGATCAGTTGGTCAGTTGATCAGAACTTGGTCAGTTGAAAGAATACTGCAAGTTCAAATTGTACTTAGACTTGTACCTATTTAATATACTCCCTTAAGTTGGTCAGATGGTCAGATCACGGTAATTACATTGTAGTTTCCGGAGAACTGATCGGTTGCTTTGGACTGACCGAGCCTAACCATGGCAGCGACATCGGGTCCATGGAGAGTAGGGCTACTTACGACTCCGATAAGAAGGCTTACAGGCTGAACGGAAGCAAAACATGGTCAGTTGAGACCTGGAGTTAAATACTGAAAGCTTAAATTTGTAATAAATCATCCCTTGACTCAGGATCACGAACGCCCCCATCGCGGACGTGCTGATCGTCTGGGCCAGGTGCGAGGACGACGTGATCCGAGGCTTCATCGTCGAGAGACCCGGTAACGAGAACCGCCTCTCCACGCCTAAGATAGAAGGCAAGATGTCATTACGAGCCTCCATCACTGGTATGATCCTGATGGACAACGTGGAGGTGCCCGAGGAGAACATGTTGCCAAAGGCTCAGGGTCTCAGAGTAAGATCTCAAGCTTTCTCATCCACATTTAGAAGTCTAACAAAGACCTACTGCAGGGACCATTCACCTGCTTGAACAATGCTCGGTACGGAATCGCGTGGGGTGCACTGGGTGCTGCAGAGGCCTGTCTGAACACTGCTAGATCCTATGTTCTGGATAGGAAACAGTTTAACAGACCTTTGGCGGCTAATCAGTTGGTGCAGAAGAAACTGGCGGACATGATGTGTGAAATTGCGTTGGGACTTCAGGCTTGCTTGAGGGTGGGAAGGCTGAAGGATGAGGGCAGGTAGGGATGTAATTTGTTTGTGATGGTGACTGAAAAATAGGGATGTGCAAGGTATTTAGATTACTACTGGCTTATAAGGTCGACAAGGTTAAGTAGGTTGAAAGGTGGAGTGGGTTGAAAGGGTGACAAGGATGAAAGGTAGAGTAGGTTGAAAGGATGACAAGGTTGAAAGGGTGACAAGGTTGAAAAGGTGACAAAATTGAAAGGTGGAGTAGGTTGAAAGGGTGACAAGGTTGAAAGGTGGAGTAGGGTGACAGGGTGACAAAGTTGAAAGGTTGACCAAGTTGAAAGGTAAAGTAGGTTGAAAGAGTGACAAGGTTGAAAGGTTGACAAGGTTGACAAGGTTGGCCAGGTTGATAAAATTGACCAGTCTGAAAGATTAATAAGATTGACTAGGTTCATAGTTTGACAAGGTTGATCTGATTGAAAGGTTGACAAGGTTGACCAGGTCAAGGTTGACCAGGCCAAGGTTGACCAGGTTGAAAGTTTGACAGTGTTGATCAGGTTTAAAGGTTGACAAGGATGACCAGGTTGAATGGTTGACAAGGTTGATCAAATTGAAAGCTTGGCAAGGTTGACCAGGTTGAATTGTTGACAAGGTTGAAAGTTTGACAAGGTAGACAAGGTTGACGATGTTGAACGGTTGATAAGGTTGATCAGATTCAAAGGTAGATGAGGTTGACCAGGTTGAAAGTTTGACAGTGTTGATCAGATTGAAAGGTTGACAATGATGACCAGGTTGAATAGTTGACAATGTTGATCATGGTGAAAGCTTGACAAGGTTGACCAGGTTGAAAGTTTGACAAGGTTGACCAGATTGAAAGGTAGACAAGGTTGACCAGGTTGAATGGTTGACAAGGTTGATCAGATTGAAAGGTAGATGAGGTTGACCAGGTTGAAAGGTAGACATGGTTGACCAGGTTGAAAGTTTGACAGTGTTGATCAGATTGAAAGGTAGACAAGGTTGACCAGGTTGAATTGTTGACAATGTTGATGATGTTGAAAGGTTGACAAGGTTGACCAGGTTGAAATTAGGACCTGACTTCTGAGTCTACCAACACATACTCCCTTCCAACTGCATTTGAAGTAGATCTAAGTGTCTTTCAACTTCTGTCCCCGTTAGGATCACTCCAGAAATGATCTCGATAATAAAGAAGAACTCTGCCAGCAAGGCTCTCGAAATTGCAAGGGTAGCCAGAGACATGTTGGGTGGCAACGGAATATCGGATGAGTACCACATAATCAGACACGTGATGAACCTAGAAAGCGTCATCACCTACGAAGGTACCTATGAAGGTTACTCCTCTACAGTAAGCAGAACTAACTCTCTCTGTTGTAGGTACGAACGATGTCCATGCTCTGATTCTTGGTAGGGCGATCACTGGAATACCAGCGTTCTCTGGATAGATAAACGTTAATCGTTAAAAAGTTCATGTGTTTATACAATATTTTAATAAACGTTTAACACCGTTGGAGGTCCCACAAATTTGAAACCCGAATTGAAAGTTCGGGTCAGGGCACAACACAAGCGACTCGGATTAATCATAAATAAATTAAGTTTAATTGCTAAGTAATAAAACGTTAATTACATATGTCAATGATAATTAATTTAAGTACAACACACGTCTCGTGCAAAAGTGTAAAGAAGTTTCTTTTTCGTGCTACACTCAATTACCATTTTTTTGTGATTTTTTTTTTAAATACTTTTTTCTGTTTGGTTTGTTGTTTGGTTTGGTTTTGCCTCTCGTCGACGATCAACACTCGTCCCACTTTTTTTCCCTCCGTGTGTTTCGCGTGTGTGTCAAGTGTGTGTCTGTGTTCTATATGCTTTTTCATCTTCATTAATTGTTTTCTCTGTCACGTTCTCGAATTTCATTTTTAAATGGTTCTCGACTACAATAAGCTCTTGGTAAAACGTAGTAACATCGTAGTTTACAATAGTTTACAATCTCCCTTCCCGATCTCGCAAAAAATCTCTGTGTCTATTACGTGGTTACACGCTCGAATCGAATTTCCCGCGCTTTTTAACCGTTTATTCTTCCTCGAATAAAAAATTATCGTTATTCGAATATTTCCATCGATCGTTGATCGATCGACGAGCGGACGCTAACAAACTGGTCACTTACAAGAAAAAACTAGCCTCTCGTCGATCTCTCGATCGATCGATGCTCTCCAGAAGGGAAATTTCGATTCCAACGTTCACAATTGTCTCTCTCATACGTTCACTCTCATTCGCTCTCTCACGAAAACAACGGCATTCATGCATCGAGTGTCTCTGTGTGTACGTGTGTCTGTGTGTCATTCACTAATGAATACGTAAGTGTAAACAATAAATAATGCTTCTTTATTTTCTTCTTTACTCGCGTTTTAATCTATGATCCTTTGGTATGTCCACTCGAAGATAAATCTTCGACCCTCTCCGGTTCATCGAGAGGAATTAAAAAGGAAACGCCGCCTAAGGATCTTCTCGATCCAGCAATTTTTCGTTTTCACGCAATGCGTCCGTTCACGCTCGTTTCCGCTCGAACGAGTCTCCTCTCGGTTCTCTTTAAATTCTAAAAAGGAGCCTTCCACGTAAAAATCCATCCCTTCTGTTCATAAAGAACCTTTTACATCGTTCATCAGTTGGATGCCGTCACGTACCTCCTCGTATTATAATAAATATAATAATGTATACTTGCTTTTGCACTTGTATTTTACATTATTTCATCTCTGATTAACTAATCGATACCTTATTGTCGTACGAACCGTTCGCTTGTTCTACCTCGCTTTCTTCTCCAAGATCTTACTTCTACTTGCGATTTGCGGTCGCATCTCGGTCTGGAGCAAGTCAAAATAAGATCTGACGCGTTGCTGTTCCATTGTTCTGCTATCGATTCCTAGCAACCCCTGATTTTTGCTCTCATTACTATTCGCTTCTACAGATTTTTAACAATAATTAGATTCGTTTAGGTAGAAGGTTTTTTTACTGTCAAAAATTGGTAGAGGATGAAAAACTTGGTTGAGAAGGTTTAACAAAATGGAGGCCATAGTTGGACAGCCATAACAAATTTTAAAGAAGCAACAATTGAACTAATCTTATAGTTAAATATTATTTCAACTTGAGATTAGAATAAATAACATTGAGAAACTATATGGGTTTTAGACTTTGAGTGCTGGAACATTAACATTATATTCGAAATGTTGTCATGTGTGGTAATTACGCGATAGGTATCTCCACGTTTGGTAATTCGACGCGTGAGAGTTCCACGCTTGGTAATTCCACGCTTGGATATTCGACGTTTGGTAATTCCACGCATAGTAATTCCACGCTTGGTAATTCGACGCGTGAGAGTTTCACGCTTGATAGTTCCACGCTTGATAGTTCCACGCTTGGTAGTTCCATGCTTGGTAGTTCCACGCTTGGTAATTCGACGCGTGATAGTTCCACGCTTGGTAATTCGACGCATAGTAGTTCCACGCGTGGTAATTCCACGCTTGGTATCTCTACGCTAGGTAATTCAACGCGTGGTAGTTCCACGCTTGGTAATTCCACGCGTGGTAATTCCACCCTTGGTATCTCTACGCTTGGTAATTCGACGCGTGGTAGTTCCAAGCTTGGTGATTCGACGCATGGTAATTCCACGCATGGGATCTCCAAGCTTAGTATGTCCACGCGTGGTAATTCGATGCGTTGGTAATTCGACGCGTGATAGTTCCACGCGTGGTAATTCGACGCGTGGTACTTCCAAGCGTGGTAATTCGACGCATGGTAATTCGACGCGTGGTATCTCTACGCGTAGTAATTCGATCCGTTGTAATTCGACGCGTGGTATCTCTACGCGTAGTAATTCGACGCGTGGTAATTCGATCCGTGGTTATTCGACGCGTGGTAATTCGATTCGTGGTGTCTGTACGCGTAGTAATTCGATCCGTGGTAATTCGACGCGTAGTAATTCGATCCGTAATATCTCGACGCGTGGTAATTCGATCCGTGGTAATTCGATCCGTAGTATCTCTACGCGTGGTAATTCGATCCGTAATATCTGGACGCGTGGTAATTCGATCCGTGGTACCTCAACGCGTGGTAATTCGATCCGTAGTATCTCGACGCGTAGTAATTCGATCCGTGGTAATTCAACGCATTATAATTCACCACTTGTTATCTGCACGCGTTGTAATTCATACTTAGTATCCTCACGCATGGTATCTCCCATCACACATCGTTAAATTTACAAAATAAACTTAGTATTCTATCTCTAATTTTTCATCCCCTTCATCCTCTCCAGATAAAGAACACCAACCATTCGAAACTCAATTATGAATCCATATAAGTTGAACTTCCACAATATAATAGTAAAAAAGAAAAAGTTCTCTTAAAAGCAATTAGTAAAATAAGAGCAAAAAGCAATGGGGTGCTCAAGATGGCAGAAATTACGCGTACATTGCTCAACATTCGTTCAACGTCCATCGATCAAAGTATTAAACCGTTGACGGTTTAGTTGGGCCTCGAATCCCGTTCGAAAATTTGTTTTCGTTTCTATCGATTTAAAACTCGCGCGCGCGCAACTCGCGTGGTTGCAATATAAAAAAACGCGTATACACACACGGACCCGAAATAGATTCTCCTTAGTCTCTACGTTTTTCCCACCTTATCGTTATTATTATTTTCTGCATTTAATATATTTATATATTTATAGATTTTATATTTATAATATGTTCATTCCACGTCTCGACCGTCAAAGGTTTCACGCACCCGAACGAAAATTCACTCCGTAGTTTGTTCCTTCCCGCGCTGTTCGAGTTTTACACCGATTCGAGACGAGGTATCGCACGTGTTACATAAATAGATCATCGAATACTTCTGTTTCTCTGTAAACCCTCCGCTTTTGAATTTTCGCGCGCTTCACGGCGGCGCTAGTTTAAACAACAATCGTCGATCGATCGACTCCGGGATCGATCGACGATCGAACCCCTTTAATCGCTGGGGTTTCTCGAATATATTAAATTACCCCCCGACCCCTGACTAACTACCCTCCGCTTTGCCAGAAAATGGCAATTATATTTATATATTTATATATTTATATTTATATATATATATATATAATATATCATTCATTTATATTTATATTCATATTTATATATTTATATATTTATATTCAGTATATCGAATCATATACTATGTTCTTGCTTTTAGCGGGTTCTGCTCGCGCGTGTAACATAGCGTGTGTGTGTATGTCCTTCGGTTCCCCTTCCTTCGATATTTCTACCCTTTTATTCAACGATACGTCAGTTATCGATGGTCTATTTCGTGGATAGTCTTTCGAAAAAATTCCTCTAAGTAATCGCACCCTCCATCCTCAACAAAGAACGCCTGCGCAATATATATCTCTCGTTACAATGATCGTAATGATGTAAATAAGGACGATGGTAATGGTGATAACGATGTTCGTAATATAATAATAATAACAATCGTGCGCAATTAAACATATATTTACAAGTTTATCGTACAGAGTTCCCTCTTCCCCTCTCCGTTTTTACCACGCTTGCTAGCCTCACGCGCGGTAATTCCACGCTTTGTTATTCCACGCGTTGTTATTCCACGCGTTTTAATTCCACGCGTTGTTATTCCACGCGTGGTAATTCCACGCATCGTAATTCCACGCTTGGTATATCTACGCGTAGTAATTCTAAGCTTGGTAATTCTACGCGTCGTAGTTGCACGCTTGGTTATTCCACGCGTGGTAATTCCACGCATTGCAATTCCATGCTTTGCAATTCCACGCGTCGCAATTCCATGCTTTACAATTCCATGCGTCGCAATTCCACGCGTCGCAATTCCACGCTTTGCAATTCCACGCGTCGCAATTCCATGCGTGGCAATTCCACGCGTCGCAATTCCATGCGTGGAGATTCCACGCTTGGTAATTCGACGCATGGTAATTCCACGCTTGGTAATTCGACGCGTGGTAATTCCACGCTTGGTATCTCTACGCTTGGTATCTCGACGCGTGGTAATTCCACGCTTGGTATCCCTACGCTTGGTATCTCTACGCGTGGTAATTCAACGCGTGGTAATTTCACGCTTGGTATCTCTACGCTTGGTATCTTTACGCGTGGTAATTCCACGCTTGGTATCTCAACGCTTGGTATCTCGACGCTTGGTATCTCTACGCTTGGTATCTCTACGCGTGGTAATTCGACGCGTGGTAATTCCACACTTGGTATCTCGACGCGTGGTAATTCTATGCGTGATATCTCCACGCTTGCTATCTCTACGCGTGGAAATTCGACGCTTGGTATCTCCCACGCTTTATATCTCTACGTTTGATATCTCCACGCTTGGTATCTCCCCGCGTGGTCCAATTTTTGAGAACCCCACCTTTCGAATCTTTCACCGCAAACTTTCTCCTCACTGGAAAAGTATTGAAACATTAAGCTTAATTTTTCCTTATATTAAATCCGAAATTTTTTAAGTGATCGTCCGAAAGGTGAAGGAGGAGGAAACTTCCATGAAAAACTCGACGCTCGAAACCAACCCATGCTGTACCCATTGACTCGCACACGCCAACCACGTATCACCATAAACGAACCCGAATCGTGGAACAGCGACGCTTCTTATATTTAATTTAAACCGTTATTACAATAATATATGTTTACTTTGTACTATATATGATCTTATAAATCGACGTCCGCGACGCTCGTCTTTCTTCTTCATCATTTTCCGTTTTTTGGTACGATGAGTTTGGCTCGCGCCTTTCAAGCCCCCCACCCCCTGATCCCCCATTTTTCTAGTTTTATTTAACAGTTCCGTGTTCTTTCTCGTTTCGTTGCATGCTGACCAAGTAGAACGGAAACAACAGAACGAGGAACCGAAAGAACGCGGGGTAATTGTGGCTAAATATCTAATTTTTTTTCTTTTCTGCTCGCTATATTTGGACGTTTTCAACGAAGGAATGCATCGACTAGTACGGAATTGGTTTACGTTGAAATCGAGGCAAGAACTAATTAAAATTGAGACAATTTTTTCTAATTTCTTAGGCAGACATTTATGGAGAACTTAAGTACTTAATTTCGTCTACTTACTAACTAAAATTTTCTTACACTTTCCGAATTTTAGTTTTTACTAAAAGTATGTTGATAACAATTTGGGTTCTACATTTAAAATAATTATGTCAGCCATTAGTTTTCAAAATAAAAATAGGGAGAACATTTTGGGTTTTACATTAACAATAATTTTGTCTAATTTTCTAAATAAAATAACAGATAGATAAAAGTTTAATAAGTGAATTCTTGCTCGATCCCAACAAAACGGTGGAAAATAATATCCCTATCGAACACAAAACTGGCTTTTCCACCAAGGAAATTGGTTCGCAAGCGGGAAACGCGAAAAGAAGCCTCCTCTTCGATCAACCATCCTCTTCTTTCTCTCAAAAGTCTCTTCCCCCTTTCTCTCTTCATTTTAATATGTACAATAGCACAGCACAATTGCGGTACGATAGCGCGGTTCGCAAAAATCCTCATTCACTCGTTCATTCTCACGCTCGTAAGTCCACCATTATTCCAATAAATTGCGAATTTTATTTTCAGTCCGAAAGATTATTTTAGACAAAGTATAAATTTTATAATTCCACGCTTGGTAATTTCACGCTCGGTAATTCCACGCTTGGTAATTCCACGCTTGGTTATTCCACGTTTTGCAATTCCACGCGTGGTTATTCCACGCTTGGTATTTCCACGCTTGGTAATTCCACGCTTGGTAATTCCACACTTGGTAATTCCACGCTTGGTAATTCCACGCTTGCTAATTCCACGCTCGGTAATTCCACGCGTGGTTATTCCACGCTTGGTAATTCCACGCTTGGTATATCCACGCTTGGTATCTCCACGCTTGGTATATCTACGCGTGGTAATTCCAGGCTTGGTATCACCACGCTTGGTATATCCACGCTTGGTATCTCTACGCGTAGTAATTCCATGCTTGGTACCTCCACGCTTGGTATCTCTACGCGTGGTAATTCGACGCTTGGTATCTCTAAACCTTGATAACCCCAAACTATCAGAACCCTAAGCATCCAAAACCCAACTGTACAGAACCCCAAACGTTCATAATCCTAAACCTTGAAAACCCTAAACTGACAGACCTCCAAATCTGATCTAAAAAGTATCCAATAATTTTGAGAATATTTTATTCGAATAATGGTGAATTTTACGTCATCATCTCACACACGCCATACTCGCTCCTCTTCCGAACACCGGAAATCACTGATACGAACTTCCGTTCACCGCGCACCATTTTATTTCTTAGTCCTCGTCTTTGATTAGCGCAAACCAGCGTCCACTCCGATATACAATGTTCGTTTACATACGTAGAATATAATATATCACTTGGCACGTGCACCCTCGACACGATGCCTCTTTGTTTCCTCTTTTGTGTGGTGTGTTTGTGTGTGTGGATTTACGTGTGTTACGTGTGTGTTAAGAAACGAAGTTTGTTCTTTTTACTCGCGTCCTTGTTCAGTTTTCTAAACGGTTTCTTTTTTAGTGTTTTTTTTTTTTATTCCTTAACGACCAACGAGGATACGACGAGTTCACCCTTGTCGACCATCGATTTACAAATCTGAGTTTCACCCTTGTTTCACCCTCTGCCTTCGAATTTACTCGAATTTTTCTAGGTTCTTTAGAACGTGTTTGGGAAATCTTTTTAGTAGGATTTTGAGCAAAGGGATTTTCGAATGTGGCCTCGAATTTTTAAAATTGAGGGAAGTTTTTTCAAGTATTAGGTTATAAAATTTGTTCGGACGCTAGGTAATTCCACGCTAGGTAATTCCACGCTAGGTAATTCCACGCTAGGTAATTCCACGCTTGGTAATTCCACGCTAGGTAATTCCATGCTAGGTAATTCCACGCTTGGTAATTCCGTGCTAGGTAATTCCACGCTAGGTAAATCCACGCTTGGTAATTCCACGCTTGGTAATTCCACGCTTGATAATTCCATTCTTGGTAATTCCACGCTAGGTAATTCCACGCTTGGTAATTCCACGCTTGGTAATTCCACGCTGGGTAATTCCACGCTTGGTATCTCCACGCTTGGTATCTCCACGCTTGGTATCTCTACGCGTGGAATTCCACGCATGGTTCAACGAATCTATCAACGAATCCATCATAATTAAACACGTTTTTCCAAAGAACTCGCAGCGTGTCACCCGCAATTTTGACTAGATAAGAAACAGAGGTGGTAAACCACCGTGACACGCATAGACTAGAAGATTTGAAATCTTACTCTAATATGGCAAATTATGGCACCATGTTCACTCGATATTTCCTCCACAAGGCGTGAAACTGAATTTAAGCATCGATGGTCTTGGAACACGATTTCGCCTACTGTTCTGGAACGTGGTTTTCGTTTATTGCTTTCAAATCAAGTAACCTCGATGGAAAGTCTTCAACGTCACCGCGCTGTAGGACGTGGCTTTGTAATTATTCATAAACAAGCATATGCTACCGTTCAAAAAATTATCACAGAGACCGTGCTTATTAAACTCGGGCCATAAGATAATTACACCATATGGTTCTTGTGTTGCCTGGATCTTTCAACAAGATAGCTTCACCTGCTGTTATCACCTTGGAGATCTTTCGTGTTTATTCAAATTTACTGTGGAGATTTCGCAAATTTAGTACGGTTAAAAATCACGTTTCACAAGGTTTATTCTATATTTTAATTGGGATTTTACTTGACAAGTTTTGTGGACTGTTTTTTAAAAATCTCCAAGTACATTCTAATTTTTAATCGTGACTTGCATTAACAAATTTAGTTGACAGTTTTAAAAATGTCCAAGTACATTCAAATTTTTAATTGTGATTTTACTTGACAAATTTAGTAGACATTTTTAAAAATGTCTAAGTACATTCAAATTTTTAATTGTGATTTTACTTGACAAATTTAGTAGACATTTTTAAAAATGTCCAAGTACATTCAATTTTTTAATTGTGATTTTACTTGACAAGTTTTGGTAGACATGTTCAAAGATCTCTCCTAAAATTGCTATTACAATTAATACAAAATAATTAAACAAGTTTAGTGAATCTGTCTCTGTACATTATTCGATAGTTCATCGATCGAACGTAATAATTGATATCGTTTTATTTCATATATGTCTGAAGCATAAGAAAGAAATGTCTGGGTCAAAATATCTTTCTGATTTTGAACGGTCATAAAGACCCAAATACGCCACGTCCTGGGACCTCGATTTATTTACATGAAAAGCAGTTCCCAGTTCAGTTGGTGTTTTACGAAATCGCGTTCGTAAATCGGTTTATCCCTTACGAGAAGGGTAAATCTTCTTCGGGTGACTCGTCGTGGTACTCCTCGTGGTCGGACGTGTGTCACAAAACGTCGCTTGGCTGCCGTTGCCCGATACCTATTGTAGGCGATAGCTGTCCTTCTTCGACCGCCACGGTCTTCGGGTCCTCGTCCTTCCATTTGTCCATGGAACGACGTCGAGCGTTCATGAAGAAGTTGCCGACCGTCGTCGGCTCCAGGCCCAACTGCCTGGCGATTGTCACCTGCATCTCCTTCGACGGCCTCTTGGTCTCCTGCAAACCAGTCACTTGTCAGTCACTCATGGAACATCTTTCTATGTGTGTTTTAACCTCTTAGACATGGCTGTTACGAAGTTAAATCACCATAGCTCATATGAATTAGCAAGTTTCTTTAAAAAATAGTTGGGGAGTTAGGACATGGCGAAAGTCCACACAGCACTTCTGAAGCTAGATCTAGATGCTAGAGTACCCTTTGATGCTAGCTAAGCAATGTAAAGCTTACGAATATAAAAAAAAATGAATTGAAAGTAGTTTGAAGCCAGAGAGTGACCTATGTATCGCAATATCTAGAAACAATTAATATTTATATTACATCGATTACGAATCCCATTTACGATCTCCGAGTGTAGCAAAAAGGAATTCTCCACAAAGAGATCTTTTCTATGAGTCCCAGTAAAATTAATATTCATGTACCGTCTCCACTTCTAATTCCCTTGTTCCCTTTTTCTCTCTGTTATGTCTATCTCGTTGCGAGACAAACTTAATAACCTTCAAAGCGAGAAGCTGTCTGTTTACCGTGCCGCTTCCACGGCTACCGGAAACGACGTTAAGAAAAATCGTGGCCGTTGACGATGGCGGAACGGGGGATAACGGAATGGTAAAGAATTTCTTCACATGCGGTAAACGCTTCGACTGGCACGCTTTCTTCCCACGCGACGTTTCTTAGCCGGCGTGGGTCGATCAATAACGGACGAGCCGTACAGTATCGATTGCTCGAAGGAACAATTATTACGAACCGATGGGACGCGTGCGACGGAATGCAACCCTTTGACTATTTACTGGACATTTTTATTACAACTTATGATTCTTAGAGAGTGCGTCAAGGTCTCAGAGGGTGCGTCAGGGTCTCAGTAAGTGCGTCAGGGCCTTAGTAAGTGCGTCAGGGTCTCAGTAAGTGCGTCAGGGCCTCAGTAAGTGCGTCAGAGTTTCAGTAAGTGCGTCAAGGCCTCAGGGAGTGCGTCAGGGTCTTATATAGTGCGTCAAGGTCTCAGCAACTGCTTCAAGCTCTCATCGAGTGCGTCAAGGTTTCAGACAGTGTGTGACGGTCTCAATAAATGCGTCAGGGTCTTAGAAAGTGCGTCAAGGTCCCAACTAGTGCGTCAAAGTCTCAGCTAGAGCGTCAAGGTCTCATCGAGTGCGTCAAGGTCTCAGCAACTGCTTCAAGCTCTCATCGAGTGTGGCAAGGTTTCAGGGAATGTGTGAGGGTCTCAGTGAATGTGTCAGGGTCTTAGAGAGTGCGTCAAGGTCCCAACTAGTGCGTCAAAGTCTCATCTAGAGCGTGGAGGTCTCATCGAGTGCGTCAAGGTCTCAGCAACTGCTTCACGCTCTCATTGAGTGCGTCAAGGTTTCAGAGAGTGTGTGAGGGTCTCAGTGAATGCGTCAGGGTCTTAGAGCGTGCGTCAAGGTCCCAACTAGTGCGTCAAAGTCTCAGCTAGAGCGTTGAGGTCTCATTGAGTGCGTCAAGGTCTCAGCAACTGCTTCACGCTCTCATCGAGTGCGTCAAGGTTTCAGAGATTGTGTGAGGGTCTCAATGAATGCGTCAGGATCTTAGAGAGTGCGTCAAGGTCCCAACTAGTGCGTCAAAGCCTCAGCTAGAGCCTGGAGGTCTCATCGAGTGCGTCAATGTCTCAGCAACTGCTTCACGCTCTCATCGAGTGATTCAAGGTTTCAGAGAGTGTGTGAGGGTCTCAATGAGTGCGTCAAGGTCCCAGCTAGTGCGTCAGACAAAGAATGTTGAAATATTTTTGAGGTTATGACGATCACTAGTTGAGGAATTGAAATCTAACATAAAATTGAATCCCAATGAAAATATGAGTCACATATGAAGTTACTTATCACTCCTCCGAAATAACAAGATTTTTGTTGTGATGAATGTCTTGATGACAAACATCGAACAGCAGCTTTATCATATTTGGAAATAAATCACGTATATAAAGAAGAGAATAACGAACGATTGTCCAGTGTCGAATTTAACGTGGCAGCGTTAAACAATTTCCATCGGGTAAATTATTAGCTGGAAAAGACACTGGCGTGACATTTGAAGATCCTAGCGAGCGTATTGATATCCTGTCCTGGCTGTAATTCACCGCGTGTAACGCAACGAAACGAAGGTTGCTGCCTCTGTTCGATGCACGTACCAGAGAGAGAAACGTATCAATTGTTCGAAATACAGGACACTATCGGCGCGGGGATCGTGATTATTCCTTGACAGCCACTGTGAGGGGTTGTTGAGGATTGCATACGCGTGACGGGGTGAAGGGTGTCACCGGAATCTCGAAAACGAAGAAAATCCTTCGTCCTTCCTACAATATATATTTTCTCCTTACTATTCTAATTTGCTATACTCTAACTTAATCTACAATTTCCTATACGTAATTAATTTCACAACTTTTACTATAAAAATTATGGGACTTAAAATATTAGGTGTGGTACTTGATTATGCAGATTATAATTGAATGCAAAATTCCAGGGAAACGAATGTAGTTTGTCAGATGTGAATTGTAGCGTGTGTCACATGTGTGCACGATATTGGAGAAGGAGTTGAGTTGTTCTTTTGTAAAGGTTATCTTGGGTTATATGACTTTTATATGAAGGAGGACTTGTGTGGATTGCTAGAGTTAGGAGAAGTGTTGTATTAATACATTTGTACTGTTTTGAGAAGTCTGTGAGTGGTGACGCACTCATGACGCACTTTTGAGGTAGTTATGACGCACCCATGACGCACACTCGACGGTTTCAGAACGCTATGACGCACTAATGACACTCCACGGTTTCAGAACATCATAACGTACACTTGAGGTACTCAGGATGCAATCAGAACACCATGACGCACTCATGACGCACCCTTGAGGTACTCACGAGGCCCTCAGAATATCACGACGTACTCAAGAGGCACTCACAACGGTTTCAGAACATTATGATGCAATTGTAAGGCACATTTCACGGTTTCACAACATCATGACGCACCCATGACGCACTCTTGAGGTACTCATGAGGCCCTCAGAATATCACGACGCACTCAAGACGCACTCTCAAGGGTTTCAGAACATTATGACACAATCATAACGCACATTTCACTGTTTCACAACATCATGAGGCACCCATGACGCACTCTTGAGGTGCTCATGACGCACCCAGAACACAATGACGCACTCATGACGTACATTCAATGGTTTTAGAACATCATAAAACATTCATGATGCACACAAAACGGTTACAGATCATGACGCACCCGTGACGCACCCATAATTACTCCATCAACTATAATAAATTTTGCCATAATTTTGAATGCATTTCAATGTGGAGTTCAACTGTGATCTACATACTCAAATTACAACATGAAATTGATATAAAATTGCAACTTTCTTTGCCTGTTTGATTACTACAGTAATTTGGACGCATTTGACAAATTGTAGAGGGGTTTTAATATGTGACGCGAAATGTTTGGCAAGAAATTGATCGGATAGCGAAAGATCCGAGAAAAGAAAAGTAGAAAGATCGATGGAAGTTTGAAGTTCGAATAATCGTCGGGGAAATGGAAGCGGAATGCGAGAAAGATCGAGCGGTAGCGTTAACTGGGCTAAGGTCAATTCGCGAACTATTTGGCATACTTCCAGAGAACAGACGAATACGCTTCTACTTAGTTTTCCCTTTTTGTCACCCCCTGTCCATGTTAGTTTTATAGTTATCCTTGTTATCGAGATTCCGGAGATTCCCAGAACTGATTTTCACTCGATAACTTCTGGGAAGCGGAATTACTTCCAGGAAGAATAAAACCTTAAACCTTTTGTGAAAAAAAAGCGTCGAGGGTTAAAATTGTTCAGCAAAACAATAATTTTCTAAAGAAATAATCAAGTGAAGCAATATTTGAAATTTTCGAAATTGTCGAAAGCAGATCTTTAAAAGACATAAACATTAAAAGGAGCAGGGAAACTAAACACCGTAGGATGCTTTTTGAAGAGTAAAGGGGATGAATTTGTCAGGTTAGCCAGTGTCTTTGAGCATCCTTTTCCCCGGGGCAATCGGGACATTCAGGGCACGACGTGGCGAAGAGGCGGCCGGTATCGATCAAAACGCAAAGTTAAGTTATACAAGACTTACTTTAAAAATAGCCTGTAGAGTACGGCGCTGAAGGTCTGTGAAAACCAGCCGCGGTTTCTTGGGGGCGGGCTGTTGGTGTTCTGCCTGGTTCGCCATCTCGTCTTTCCTCTTGCATGCTAAAATTCAAATGGTCCTTTAGTCCATTTATTCCGTCAAAGGAGCCACGGTATTTCAATAAAAATATCAAAACAACTAATCGATTTTATTTACTGTTATCTTTTGCGCTCGAAAGACTTCTGTTGTTTAAATTTATTAATGTATTTTCACTTTAATTTATAATAAATACTTTTTAAAACTGATGATGTATATTCCTGTCTCATTTATAATAAATATTGTTCAAATCTGTGGATGTATATTTAGTTTCATTTATAATAAAAATGGTTTAAGTTTGAAAATATATATCGAATTTAATTTACAATAAAAATTATTTAAGTTTAAAGATGTATATTCAGTTTCACTTATAAAAAAAAATCATTTAAATTTGAAGATATATGTTCAATTTAATTTACAATAAAAATTATTCAAGTCTCAAGACATATATTCAGTTTCACTTATAAAAAAACATCACTTAAATTTGATAATATATATTCAGTTTAATTTACAATAAAAATGATTCAAGTCTGAAGACATATATTGAGTTTCACTTATATAAAACATTATTTAAATTTGATAATATATATTCAATTTAATTTACAATAAAAACTATTCAAGTCTGAAGACACATATACAGTTTCATTTATAAAAAACATTATTTAAATTTGAAGAAGATGAACATATAGTGAAACAAAAGTGAGATAAGTAAAAAAGGTTAGCTAAAGTCCACCAGAGTCTTTCGAGTGCAAAAAATAAAAAGACGTAGAGAAAGAAAATGTGAAACAGAAAAACGCGATAGAACTATGAAAGGTTGAACAAGCCCGCAATCTGAGATCCACGCGAAGATTGTGACCCACAAAGTGTTTCGTTACAAAGGGTGCGAACTAATTGGTAATTAGCGAAAGAAAGGCGTCGATGTAGTTAAGTATTTGATTCTAAAGTGCGAGGAAAAGGATATTTTTTCGTGTTCCAATTAACTGTGCCGATGAGATCTGCACGATCTATTTCGTAGAAAATCTTCTAAAAATAAACTGGCTTGAAAGATCATGCAAGTCTCATCGGCTGTTTAAATAAATAATCCAAGATGTCACTTACTTCCGCGTTGTGGAATCTGTGCAGCTGAAAAGAGAAAAAAAGAAAATATAAATCAACAAGGAACAGTTCGATCTGACGACCCTTGCACCAAGGGTCGTCTTTAAAGTGTGTATCTTGTTCTCTACGTTTCTCTGTTATGAAGCGTGTCTTATATTGTCTGTTTCCGCTAGCAGCCAAGTGACAATTTTCATGGAAAATCGCAGCCAAACGAAAACAGTAAGTGTGTGTTACAGATAATACACACTGAAATATTCAAAGGGTAAATATATAATAAACACGTACAACAAGGTAGAATAAAAATAGGGGTCGCATACCACGGGATATCTCTACAGCTTATAAACATATCACTAAAGATACAGTTGCCTTCGAACATACTGAGCCTAATTACAGTGAGAAGTCTTGCCAAAATTTGGTACCCTAATTAAAGGGGTAAACTAATGTGCTTGTGATGAGGGGGAGACGATTCTGAACAAAATTTCTCTTTGCAGAAATTCGATACGACGCTCCGTTTCTGAGTTATCAAGAAAAAACCCCGGGACCAATCAGAGCGCGGCGCGCGCAGTCAGCGGAGCGCGCGAAAACTCCGCGCTCTGATTGGTCCCGGGGTTTTTTCTTGATAACTCAGAAACGGAGCGTCGTATCGAATTTCTGCAAAGGGAAATTTTGTTCAGAATCACCTCCCCCTCATCACAAGCACATTAGTTTACCCATAAAAAAATTTTGATCCCACAGTAAAATTTAATTGACCCTACAGTAAAATATGAGAATAGCTTGGTATCTGCGAATGCAACTGCACCAAAATTGAAGGGCATCAAGGGGTAACACGTGTTCAATGTATTTTTGTGTACATGGTGTGAGACGATGCAAGAGCGTCAAGAGATGCATTTCCCTTGGAAAAGCGAATTGAGTTTCCCATTGTGGTTCTCGTTTCGTGTTCCGAGTGACTGATGATGATGATGATGATAGTTGTGTTGCTTGTTTCGAATCTGAGTGGTATTACGTCTCGTCGAGCATACGCTTTTTTTCCTTTCACCTCTTTTTTTCCTCATTGGCTCGTTTCCAAAACGACGAGACAGAGAGCTGATTTTTACCGCGGTCTTCCTCGAAATCTGATTTCAATTTTTGACTAAATGTTCTGAAATTTTTAACCTTTTAGAGAAAATGGGAAGATTTTAAGCGACAGTTTTGAATAAACAGAGAAGTTTTGGTAATTAGGAAACTGGAAGTGGGAAAACACAGTTTCCTAATTGCGAAATTCTGGAGTTTCCGATTCCCACAAGTTTCTACTAATCTTCCGACTTTCTAAGCTTATAGATAGCCAAATTAGGAAGCAGTTTCTAACTCCCATAAGTAGGAAAATCCGAGTTCGCTAATTGGGAATTTGCAGACTTTCCTTATTTCTAATAGCGAATCTTGAATTTTCCAATTAGAAAACTTCCAATACGGACGGCGAAACGTGTCAAGGTTCCAATTAAGAAACAGCCAATTTTCTTCGATTCACGAAACTTTCAAACTTCCTCCACAATCGGCCATTTTTTGCCCGGCTGTCTTCACGTTTCAAAGACCCTCAAAAAATATTAATTCGCAAGAAATTCTCCGCGTTCGATCGATCGAATATTATCTCGAAATTGCCACGTAATCGCTGCTCTTTGCGACGTTATGGCGCATAATTGCGCCATCAAAGTGGGGGGCAGAAACGAACGAGAATAAAAATATATTGGCGAAAGAAGAAAAGAATCGAATGGGAGAAATAACGTTTACACGCGTACATCGTTTCCCCGGGCACGAATTCCGACCGACCGGACCGATATTAGATTAAATAACTCGTCAATTTTCCCTTTGTCCGAGTCTCGATCGGTCCCCCATGGAAAGCTTGAAAATCGTTCGAATTTCTCTCGATAATAGGCCACCCTTTCGAACGACGGAATCGAATCGCTGCAATAAAAAAACCATCGCAAAATGTATCTGTCCGAATGCGTTCCGAATTAACGCCTTTGCATACCCCTCAAAAATTCCTCCATTTTGTTTATTCTCCTCAAACTTCTTTAATCACTTTATGTCTACTGACTTCATCTTGTTAACTTCTTAAACTGATAATCATTCGCTGATGAAGCAACCACATATATTGTACCCACACATTGCACCCATTTAATATAAATTTGCTAAGTCCCATAGGTAGTTCACATGTTGACTACATCTGTTTACTCAAAAATTACGAACAGTGACTAAGACTTCATCAAATCTTTCCCCATAAATTTTACCTAAAGAAAAAAATGTTCTATGAAGATTTAAAATAATGTTAATGAAAGTAGCTAATTGCGAATCCATCTAATCCATCTGGTAGAAAATGATTTGGTCTCGATGGATCGTCGATCCTCGAAATGGAATGCCAAGCAAAAGGGACGAAGAAAAAGATACGAGGGTGGAAGGGGGTTGAAAAGGCAATCGTGTGCCATTAGCAAGCGAACCGATAACGAATGAAAGGAAGCTCGCGAAAAAAATGGCACCGGGAACAGGGACATCGGGAGCAACGGCTAAGGGGGTGGCTCGAAGGGGTGGACAGCCGACAGAGACGAAAAATTGACGCGTTCATTATTACCCTCGGGAGTTTTTTGGATCGAGAGAGGCCTCGATCGACTCGCGAACATCCTCGTTTCATTTTTCGATTGTCCTGTCTTCTTTTTATGTCTTTTGCTTCTTTGGAAAGGATTTCAATGTTGGAGGTCTTCTTAAGATTTTAAGAGTGACATATGGGTTACATGGGTCCAAATAACAAAATTCTTAATGTGAATTTAAGGGAGTTGTCTACAGTTTCATTATTTGAAATTGAGGTTTGAGAATGAGGACCCAGGTAGATTTCAGTAGACCCAACTAGAAATAAATGGGAACCATAGTACCTTAATGGAAGAGCCACCTAGACCTAACTAGATGACCCAACTAGACCTAAATAGATCCAACTGGACCTAAGTAGAAGAGCCACCTAGACCTAACTAGATAACCCAACTAGACCTAAATAGATCCAACTGAACCTAAGTAGTAGATCCAACTAGACCTAACTAAATGACCCAGCTAGACCTAAGTAGACCGAACTGGACCTAAGTAGAAGAGCCACCTAGACCTAACTAGATGACCCAACTAGACCTAAATAGATCCAACAGTACCTAAGTAGTAGAGCTACCTAGACCTAACTAGATGATCCAGCTAGACCTATGTAGACCCAACTGGACCTAAGTAGTAGAGCTACCTAGACCTAACTAAATGACCCAGCTAGACCTAAGTAGACCCAACTGGACCTAAGTGACAGAGGCAACCAGACCTAAGTAGATGGCCCAACTAGACCTAAGTAGAAAAGCCCACTAGACCTAAGTAGATCCATACCTAAGTAGAAGAGCCAACTAGACCCAGCCAAGTAGATGGAACCATAACTGTGTGACTAAGCGACAGTGAAATTACCCAAATGATTCTATTCCAAAGAATGATCCAAAAATGAAGAGAAATGTCCTGAAAGAAGTTGCTAAAGAATATAAAAATGCATACTTACAGATCCAAAAATGGAGAGACCCCTAAGCGAAAGAAGTGAAACTCTATGTCTAAAGGACAGTAAACATTAAACTACTTGCAAGAATGATCCAAAAATGGAGAGACACGTCCCGAAAGAAGTAGCTAAAGGATATGAAAATATATGGACTTCCTGTAGCATGAGAATTCTATTTGTATCCGAAACGACAGGTCAGTGACAGTCGGACCCAGAGAAGAACACTAAGGAAATTAAAATTGTCAACTGTAGGAACAGTTAGGTGGTGTCAGGCGTCGTTGTGCATCCATCGCGGATAGAACTCGAAATGGATGCAAGAACCGGATGTGACGAGTGGATCGATCGAAGGATTCCAGAAACGGCTAAGTGGGCCAAATCCAGTCGGGCGCACAGCACGATAAAGCATTAACGAGCTCTCTCTCTCTCTTCCTCTTCTAACGTGTAGAAAATCTCTGACGTGGCCGATGCCGCGGAACTTTTCGGAAAATAATCCGTCGTCGCCACTTTGTGTGTTCGCCGTTGAAAAGCCGGCCACTTTGACGAGCGTCCCGGAGAGAGAGAGGATCAGGTCGGCTGGAAAAATTTCATCGAACCGTGTATCGAGATGCTACGAACAACCTCCATGTACAAAACTGAATAATTCGACTTTGATAGAACGAATCTTCATTAAGGTTCATTTTTAAAGAATTTACACTTTTTTGACTAGGTACAATTCATGTATTATGGAACAGCTTAAAGTTCAACAAAATTGTCTATCATATTGTTATTACAAAATGGCTGTCTTTAGATGACAACAAGTATAAATTTTTTACTAATGTTGATACAGGCTTGAAGAGTACCTGGAGACCACATTTTAAAGAGTAGCTTCATATGAGGGCACTATTGGCAGCTGTAGTTTCATTATTTAAAATTGATGCTTAAGAATGAGGACGCAGGTAGACCTATACAGACCTAGCTAGACCTAAATAGGCACCATAAGACCTAAATAGAACAGTCAGATAGACTTCACTAGATGACCAAACTAGACCTAAGTAGACCCAGCTGGACTTAAATAGAAGAGGCAGTTAGATCTAACTAGATGACCAAACTGGACCTAAGTAGACCCAACTGGACTTAAATAGAAGAGCCAACTAGACTTAACTAGATGACCCAACCAGACCTAAGTAGACCCAGTTAAACCCAAGTGGAAGAGCCAAGTAGACCTAACTAGATGACCCAATCAGACTTGAGTAGAAAAGCCAACCAGACCTAACTAGATGACCCTGAGCTAGACCTAAGTGGAAGAGCCAACTAGATGACCTACTGGAACTAACTGGATAGTCCAACTTGACTAACTAGATGACCCAACTGTACCTAACTAGTTGATCCAACTAGACCTAACTAGATGATCCAAATAGACTAACTAGGTCCCCTAAGTGGACCTAACTGAATGGCCCAACTAGACCTAAGTGGAGAAGCCAACTAGGTGACCTAACTGTACCTAACTAAATAATCCAACTAGACTAACTAGATGACCCAACAAGACCTAACTAGATGATCCAAAGATGTGAGTAGTATAAGCAAAAGCTCAGTTCAGAAAAAAGAGAGTCATGGAGACATCATAAAGCACGCGGTCCATTAAACGTCGAAGGGAATCGGATTCACGTACGATCAGTAACCGATGGCCAGGAGCAATCAAAAGGAAGTTTGTCAGGGATGCAAGCGGCACGTAGACGTCTTCTTTATATAGGCGTATCCGGTGTACGCGGGCCGTCGCAGCCGCCACCCTCTTCGTATAACTCAAGAATGATTGCGTTTCGAGCGAGGAACCAACGTGGCGTCACGTGGACCCAATAGCTTCTGGTATATAATAAAATAATACACGCAGAGAAGTCAGCCGCGCATTTACATGGGCCACGTGACACCGATATCATGCTTTCTGACCCTTTTCCACCCCTTTTGTCCTTCTGCGACGCACCGGCTGCGTCGAAGCTCTCCGGGTTCAATTTTTTTAGCAAAATAACTTGCGAATTTTTCGACTGCACTTCGTTCGGAATCGCTGATATTTTAAGGGTTCAATCGTTGCCGATGTTTTATTTTATACGTCAATCTGGATAACTGTAACTCGGGCTGGACGTTTTTAGGGAAATTTCCAGCTGCCAGGAAATTGAATTCCACTTCATTTCCGTTAATCCATCCCGCTGCAATTGCATGTATTATCTTGATTTCGAAGTTTGTCTAACACGATTGAACCGCCGGATGCTTTTTTCTTTCGTTCTGTTTTTAATGTAATTATCAGTAATGCTCTTATCACAGAATCCCGTTGAAATTTTTCATTTCTTCTGTTAACAGTACTGCAGTCAGCTAAACGACTCTTCCTTGAAAATTCCTTTCCAAGAATTTCTTCGACGTCTCAGCTGTTTCGTCGGAATTAATTTATTTAATTTAATATCCTTACGCAACTTGTCTCACGAAGTTCTGCGATCTCCCATTTTTGCCCGATAGGCTCACATTCCTATAGAGTCGGCCGCCCAACCGTTCCTTGGATTTTCTCGCTTTGCGCAGATTTATGAGGCGATTCGATTTTATTGCTTATTGCTGGAACTCCGTTGATATTCGAGGTAGTCTGACGCCAACACCACCTTCCTTCTTTTTCCCTTGTTCGCTAATACACTACTTCCTGTCGGGTCTTTCAAAAATTATTTTCTATCAAGTGTGCTTTCGACGAAAAATACGGGAGGCTATTCTTTTGCAATGTTTATTAACCCTTTGCACTATTTTTAGGGGTTTGACTCATGACGCGCTAATGACGTACTCATGAGGCACTTAGGAGGCACTCAACGCTGTCATGATATACTCATGACGCAATCAACTCAGTACTGACGCACATCTGACGGACTCTCGACGCATTCAACGCACTCCTGAGGCACTCAACCTAGTTAGGACGCACTCCTATAGCACTCAACGCACTCCTATAGCACTCTTATAGCATTCAACGCACTCCTGACCCCGCTTAACGCAGCCCTCACGCACTCAACGCAGTTCTCACGCACTCCTATAACACTCAACGCACTCCTATAGCACTCAGCGCAGTCCCTACGTACTCCTATAGCACTCAACGCAGTCCTGACGCACTCCTATAGCACTCAACGCAGCCCTGACGCACTCCTATAGCACTCAACGCAGTCGCGACGCACTCGTATAGCACTCTACGCTCTCCTGATGCCATTGAACGCAGTCCTGAGGCACTCAACGCACTCAATGCAGTCCTGACACACTCTTATAGCACTCCTATAGCACTCAACGCGGTCCTGATGCGCTCAGCGCACCCTGACGCAGTTCTATAGCAGTCAACGCAAGCCTGACCTCACTCAACGCAGTTCTGACGCACTCAACGCAATCCTGACGCACTCAACGCAGTCCGGACGCACTCCTATAGCACTCAACGCAGACGTGACGCACTCCTATGACACTCAGCGCACTCCTATAGCACTCAACGCACTCCTATAGCACTCAACGCTCTCCTGATGCCATTGAACGCATTCCTGAGGCACTCAACACACTAATGACGGATTTCTGACACACTCAACGCAGTCCTGACGCACTCCTATAGCACTCAACGCAGTCCTGACGCACTCCTATAGCACTCAACGCAGACCTGGCGCACTCCCATGGCACTCAACGCAAACCTGATCTCACTCAACGCAGTCCTGACGCACTCAACGCAGTCCTGACGCACTCCTATAGCACTCAACGCAGCCCTGACGCACTCCTATAGCACTCAACGCAGTCGCGACGCACTCGTATAGCACTCTACGCTCTCCTGATGCCATTGAACGCAGTCCTGAGGCACTCAACGCACTCAATGCAGTCCTGACACACTCTTATAGCACTCCTATAGCACTCAACGCGGTCCTGATGCGCTCAGCGCACCCTGACGCAGTTCTATAGCAGTCAACGCAAGCCTGACCTCACTCAACGCAGTTCTGACGCACTCAACGCAATCCTGACGCACTCAACGCAGTCCGGACGCACTCCTATAGCACTCAACGCAGACGTGACGCACTCCTATGACACTCAGCGCACTCCTATAGCACTCAACGCACTCCTATAGCACTCAACGCTCTCCTGATGCCATTGAACGCATTCCTGAGGCACTCAACACACTAATGACGGATTTCTGACACACTCAACGCAGTCCTGACGCACTCCTATAGCACTCAACGCAGTCCTGACGCACTCCTATAGCACTCAACGCAGACCTGGCGCACTCCCATGGCACTCAACGCAAACCTGATCTCACTCAACGCAGTCCTGACGCACTCAACGCTGTCCTAACGCACTCCTATAGCACTCAACGCAAACCTGACCCCACTCAACGCAGTCCTGGCGCACTCAACGCTGTCCTAACGCACTTCATTAGTACTCGACGCAGTCCTGACGCACTCTTACAGCACTCAACGCACTCCTGACCCCACTCAACTCACTTCTGACGCACTCAACGCAGTCCTGACGAACTCAACACATTCATCATGCACTCAACGCACTCCTGACCCCACTCAACGCAATCCTGACGAACTCAACACATTCATGACGCACTCAATGCAGTCCTGACACACTCAACGCACTCGTGACGCACTCCTGACACACTCAGCACAATCATGACACACTCCTGACGCATTTAGAACTTGTTCGTGACGCGCTCGTGCTGTGTTCAATTTTTTTCAAATATTGAATATGTTTCAATTTGCAGTTCAATTGCAATTAAAATTTGCATAGTCACTGATTGTATTGACGTAAGATTTCAACTTTCTTTGCCTGTTTTAATATTGTAGCTGTGAATAGTTGTTACTGTCTGTCGTTTATAGTTTTGATATAGTCAGAGCTTGTTTAATACCAAATTATAATAGCGATTGTTGAATACCAAATTATAATAGCGATTGTAGAATACCAAATTATATTTTGACTTTGTTTTAATAATGTTGATTAGTCAGTTGTGATTGAGGCACTTGACAAATTATAGTGCAAGGGGTTAACAACACCCAACCTAACATGCACTCTCCATTTTGTTCTACCTTGAAACCTAACCTATCTTACGTGAATCGATATCGAGTTCTAATTACCAAGTACGAGTTCTATTTTTGAACGATATAAATGTACAATCGCATGATCAGCAATGGCGCAGAGCAGCCGGAAACAGGAAGGAAACTTCTCGAGTTTCGTGCACCGCGATATCCTCCCTATTCGATCGAGACCGGATGTTTTTTTCCCCCGTTTTTCTTCTCCCATTCGTAACTGATCAGTTTATCATCTAATTAGCGAAATCTCCGAACGATTTGATTAGCGAAGGAGCGAGAGAATGATTTTTACCAGGCGTATCGATCGAACGTTCGCGTGGCAGCGTTTACGATTCAATTTCGAGAAAGCAAAGTGAACGACCGGTTGAAAAGAAAAGCAGGTTTCTTTTTCCTGGAACAAACAAATGCAACGAAAAGGTAAACAGAAATTATTATTGGACGTCGGGGCAAACAACCGTTCCTCGAAACGTGAAGTATAGTTACCCTCGAATGACAAATCCTGCTGGCTCGAGATTCGACCACTTTTCTCGATCGGTACTCGAGATACGCTAAAAACGTCGAATTCCTTCCCCGTTCGACCAATCGGGTCTCTGTGGACTCGTTACAGCTCTGTCGATTAATTTTCTCGCGCGTTCGAGACGATTCCAAGAGAACCGGAAGTCCGTTGTTTCGTGTACCCTTGATGTTTTTGATCTGGCAACGCTCGACGCCGTTCGACAACGTTCAAAACACGATCAACCTTTTTAAATAAACGCTGCTGAATAATTCAGCTCCCTGATTTCGGTTCATCTAATATCGCCAAGATTAGTGTACCAAAATAACTCCATCCAGAATAAAATCCGTTTATTAACCCCATTACGAATTCATAAGAACTTTAATTCTTTTACAGAAACCATTTTCTGATAATTGAGACTAAAATTTACAGCTCCACCGAAAGAACTATTCGTACTAATAAATTAAACAAGATTCGATATAAGTGACTATGATTCGATGTAAGTGCACCCAAATCATAATTAAACCTGTAAAAACAAACAGGAAAAATTAGAGGTATATAGAAAAGGTTGATCGATGTTTGCTCGACAAGGTGGAACAGGATTATCGTTCACAGTTGAAACACGATATCGGCTCGCGTTAGAGCGCGAGAACAGGTCGGGTCGAACGCGTCGAGTGTCACGCGTGTGGCTTACGCTTGTAAATGTGCGACTTCTTTCCAACGGGCACTGAACATTCATGCTTTGTCTTACAGGGTATCGACTAACAATACTGGTATCTGGTTTTAGTAAGGGCGAGGGGGGCAAACACTACCTGCGCAAGGACCTCAAATTAACAGCTAAAATATACATCATATACATATATAAATATTTTCGTATATTTATATGTGTATATAGGGGGTTCTTTTAGTATTACGCTGGAGTTCTATCGGGATTTATCTGGCGGGGTTCTCGCTGCAAAATGCTCGCGGGCAATGACTTCGGAAGGCGGCGAAAATTCACTTATATCAAATTTCGAGAAATTTTTGGGTTATATGTTATTTAATTTATCAGGTTGTTGCTTTTAATAATTGAGAAAAAAGGAGCTTGAAGGTAGTTGGACCTTGGGTAGCCATTTTGGACGTTGATTAGTTATGGAGGGTGGTACACAATTATGGAGGATGTTGATCACTTATGAAGGGTAGTGACTATTTATGGAAGATTTGATTATTTATGAAGCTTATTGACTGCTTATGGAAGATGTTGATTACTTATGAAGGATAGTGATCACTTATGATGGGTGTGATCACTTATGAAGGATAGTGATCACTTATGAAGGGAGTTGACTACTTATGAAGGATGTAGACTACTTATGAAAGGTGTTGATTATTTATGAAGCTTATTGACTGCTTATGGAAGATGTTGATTACTTATGAAGGATAGTGATCACTTATGATGGGTGTGATCACTTATGAAGGATAGTGATTACTTATGAAGGGAGTTGACTACTTATGAAGGATGTAGACTACTTATGGAAGATGTTGATTATTTATGAAGGTTATTGACTGCTTATGGAAGATGTTGATTACTTATGAAGGGTATGATTACTTATGAAGGATGGTGATCACTTATGAAGGGAGTTGACTACTTATGAAGGATGTAGACTACTTATGGAAGGTGTTGATTATTTATGAAGGTTATTGACTGCTTATGGAAGATGTTGATTACTTATAAAGGATAGTGATCACTTATGAAGGGTGGTGATTACTTATGAAGGATAGTGATCACTTATGAAGGGTGTGATTACTTACGAAAGATGTTGATCACTTATGAAGGGTGTTGCTTACTTATGGAAGATGTTGATTACTTATGAAGGGTGTTGACTGTTTATGAAGGATGTTGATTACTTATGAAGGGTGTTGCTTACTTATGAAGGACATTGACTACACATGGGATGTGGACTTCTTATGAAGGATATTGACTACCTATGATCATCTACATTGACCATAAGCTTCAAATTAATATAAGCAAATTAAACGATGTCTGATTGACTCTAACTTTGCTGTAACCAATCAGCCACATTATAAAATAACGAACAGCTATTTTCCTCAAGTCTGAAGCATCAAACTGCTTCATCTTATATGTACGTCAGATTAAATATGCAACAACCTGATACTTAAAAAACATTGGTAATAACAGTATCATTAAAAGATACATAAAGTTATATTCTGAAAAAGAGAATGTTAAGGTAAAAATGAAATGATTCGCCGGCTTCAGAAGCGACGAGTCTAAAGGAAGGAAAAAAAAACATCAGTCTCTTTTTCCCCGTGTACGTCTTCGTGTCGTATTCTAAGGACAAAGACGCGAGAGACAGAGAGGGTTGTGGGGGTTGGGGGTTTGGGGCACCGGAAACGAGGCCGGGCACCTCGTCCCCGTTTCCGTGCCTAACAGGAATTCAGCAAGCAAGCAAGCAAGCAAACTTTCGTCTGTCGTCGTGGAATTTTTCTAACGAAAGGATCGCCGTTACTAGGGTGTCCTTTGTCTTCTCGTGTCCTTTTTGGAGTTCGTTAAACGCGAGAGAATCGGACACCCTATGTATGACCCACGTGGCGAGATTTATCATATTTTTATTTATTCGATGCTGGGAATTAAACGATTTCCAATCGGTTTGCCAATGGTAGTTGCTCTTCAGGACACGCTGCAGATTTAACCCTTCTGACCCGGTAGATTAATTTCGCTTGTTTCTAAATAATTTACCCAGCACCTTAAAAAACGATCTCGCACCAGATTTCTGACTACCTTTTTCGATTTGCGTTTTGAGAACAGACTCGAAGACGCAGAACGGAGGGGAAATCTTGTCAACGTCACAACTCGATTACAAATTACAATATAGAATTAATGATATATATATACGGAATATATATATTTATTGGCCATGCAATATTCTACTGTACATATATATGTATACATAAGAGACTCGAGATAGCCCGGTGGCGTTTTATTGAGAAATTTGTCTCTTCATTTCTAGCATCCCCCCTCTTTTTGCTTTAATCTCTCTCGTTTTCCTCCTACGTCACTTTGTTTCTCTTTTCTCGGTATTCTCCTCGCTTCTTTTATTTCCTTTCGATGTGTCGATATTGTACGAACTTTCTGTTTTCGTTTGCAACCCTTATTTGTGTTGGCGGTTAGGCTCGACACGTTGGCAGGGGCTGTTTCGGTGATTCATAAGCTACCTTTGTCGATGTGTTTCGATGCAATATACTCGAATTCCAGAACTTCAAAAATCTTATGACGTTTCACTTGATTATATTATACATTAACCCCTTGCCCTATGACAAACTTAAAATATTATGTCACTTTAGTTGATTATACAAATAATTATATTTAATCAATTATACAAATAAATATACTCGATCGATTATTAAAATGATTATACTTAATCGATTATATAAATGATTATACTTAATCGATTATACAAATAATTATACTTAATCTTCAAATTGAATGATATTCAAAATTCAAGTAAAACTGACCATAACTTAAGTACAACTGCGTCATGAGTGCGTCGTGAGTGCGTCATGGATGCGTCATGAACAAATTTAAGTAAAATTGATCACAATTTAAGTACGAGTGCGTCATAAATGTCATAACTGCGTCATGGGTGAGTTATGAATGAACTCGAGTATAATTGACCACAATTTAAGTACCAGTGCGTCGTGAGTGCGTCACAACTGTGTCATAAATGAATTCAAGTAAAATTGACCACAACTTAAGTTCGAGGGCGTCATTAGTGCGTCACAACTGCGTCATGGATACGTCATGAATGAATTCAAGTAAAATTGACCACAATTTAAATACCTGTGCGTCATGAGTGTGTCATAACTGCGTCATGAATGAATTCAAGTAAAATTGACCACAACTTAAGTACCAGTGCGTCATGAGTATGTCATAACTGCGTCATGGGTGCGTCATGAATGTATTCTGAGTTCATGATTGTAGCATAAGTGCGTCGTGAATGTATCCTGAGGTCATGATTCTACCATAAGTGCGTCGTAATGGTACCATGAGTGCGTCATAATTACAACCACAAGTGTGTCATGGGTGCGTCATGAGTGTATCGTAATTGCGACATGGGTGTGTCAGAAGTGGACGATGATTGCGTCATGAGTGCGTCACGAATGAGTTCTAAATTCGACTTGGGTGTGTCATAAGTCACTGTAATTGCGTCTGGGGTGTGTCATGAGTTCACTGTGATTGCGTCAAGGGTGCGTCATGAGTACAATGTGATTGAATTATGGGTGCGTCATGAGTACAATGTGATTGCGTCAGGGGTGTGTCATTGGTTCACAGTGATTGCGTCAATGGTGCGTCATGAGTGCACTATGAGTGCGTCCTGGGTGCGTCACAAGTGCGTCATTAGTCAAAATACTTAACTAAAAATATAGCAAGGGGTTAATATTTCTCCCAAGTCCACGATACCCAAAAATAAAACTCCCCAACATCATAATCTCTTTCCAACCACAACTTTCGAATGTTTCATCCAGT
Source organism: Megachile leachella (assembly GCA_963576845.1). Taxonomy (NCBI): domain Eukaryota; kingdom Metazoa; phylum Arthropoda; class Insecta; order Hymenoptera; family Megachilidae; genus Megachile; species Megachile leachella. Next base: position 2,389,609 of record OY756252.1, on the reverse strand, counting down.
AAAATGGATCCACCGAATAATTTAGCCCTCTCCACTCCCATTTGACACGAGTAAAGACGCGGAAACAGCGAGACTCGAAAACCAGTATCAAAAGTCTGGAACAAGTGTGCCACCCCCGTGAAGGGGTGGAAAAAGTGGCACAAGTATTATCGACGATTCTCAGCGCCGTGGATCTCGAAACACATCGACGATCGAACGAGACACTCGTATCTCCCATTTCCACGTAGACACAAGAAAAACAACCCCATCGTAACCGCGTTCGTTAGCTTCGTCGTTAAAAGTAGCCTCGATTGTTCATCGATTTTTCTGCTATAAGGAAATTTATTTTATTACAAATACTCACAGTCATTCTACACTGAATGTAACTCGAATTCACCCCTGTTTATACTGTTTATTTCATTAAAATTTTCAGAAAATAAACTGCGACATATTTTAAATAATATCCGATATGTTTTTATATCTGATACAGTTTTTGTGGGAACAAGGTTGTTTTTTTATAGTTACGAAGAAATTTGGGAAGCTTGAAGATAGCGTCGAAGAAACCTACCCCTGTCTACGTGGCTTCCAAAAGGGTGGCTCGTGAAGTGCCAGTCGAGAGGGTGACACGTGTCATCAGCGACGCACAATGCGCCGCTTAAATTCACCGAAACCGAGGGTGCACTGTCCCTCGATAAAAGAAAGGCCAACACCCCCATTCGTGTTCCGCGGTTGTTCAAAAATAATTTTGTCGAGCCACCCCTTTGTCGTCTCAGGACTGTTTCCACAAATTCTGATTAACCATGTAATTCTTTTACCACAAATTCTGATTAACCATGTAATTCTTTTACCACAAGTTCTGATTAATCATGTAATTCTTTCACCACAAATTCTTATTAACCATGTAATTCTTTTACCACAAATTCTGATTAACCATGTAATTCTTTTACCACAAATTCTGATTGACCATGTAATTCTTTCACCACAATTTCTGATTAACCATGTAATTCTTTTACTACAAGTTCTGATTAACCATATAATTCTTTCTCCACAAATTCTCATTAACCATGTAATTTTACCACAAATTCTGATTAACCATGTAATTCTTTCACCAGAAATTTTGACAGTGAAACAAAAGTGTCCTGACACGACGAACATGGCGAGCCTAAATTCGATTAACCCTGTCAAATTTGTCGAGTGTAATTTTATTAGCCCACTGGTGGCTGGTTTCGAATTTAGAGTGTGGCTACTTGGTAGTGATTTCGGTACCCCGATGGAACGAACGAAAAACCCTTTCAAATTTTATGGTTACCATTTCTGGGAGTGGTAGATCAATATTTGAAATAATTTTTCTGAGTTAATTTCGAGTTTGCCTGCGAAAAAGTGCACTCGTTTGCAACTACCTTTTTCAAATCTTCATACATTAGCTTTTTACTTTAATCTACGAATTTAAAAATATTTTGGGGTGGAAATTTTCAGTAGTATTGACCTGTGAATGGTCAGACATCTCGATTACTCTCTTCACAAGAGACCACAGACTTAAAACTAATGACTTTCATTAAAATTAACAGTTTGAAGCAATAATTTCATCCCTTGACAAGGTTTGTCCAATAAGTATCGGTACTGATTTTTTTCTATTAATTTGCAAGGTCAGGAATTGACTAGATCGGAGATTATTATGTATAATAGAAATCTAAGTTCATTCGTATTCCACCATTTGTTTTATATTGTGCTTCAAGTGGAAGTATTTAACGTTCGCGTCGAGATTCAAGATGCAGAACCGTCGAGCAGCGTTGCCATTAAATTTTGCGTTAAGCTAAATAAATCTGCTACGGAGACATTCGATATGATTCGTCAAGCTTCAAGGACGATTTCATGTCCAGAGCGTGTTCTTGAGTGGCACAAAAGTTCAAAGATGGTCGTGAAGTCGAAGACGAGCAACGTTGGACGACCGACGTCGTACCGATCCGATACGAATGTCGACAAAGCGCGGGAAATTTTGAATTTTCAAACCACCCTACAGTCCAGATATGGCTCCCTCTGATTTTTTTCTGTTCCCTCGCATTAAAAAAGCCTTAAAGGACATCGTTTCGGGACTTGAGGCGGTTCACGCGGCTTCGACGGAGTGCCTGAAGAGTCTTACGCTTACCGACTTCCAGGGAGCGTATGAACAATGGAAAACCCGCTGGTGTATTGATGAAGGAAGATACTTTGAAGATTATTAAATCAATGTACATATATCTTCAACGAATTTCATTTTAGGACATCCCGATACTTATTGGACAAACATTACATAAATACAGCAAAAGATATTTACATGATTACATCTCATTTTGTATCCGAAACAAATTCGATTCGCAGTAAATAAATTGCAGAGGGTTAATGAAACAGCCTGTAACAGCTTTCTGGGTCATTGGCGTACTTTTTCGCGTGCAAGGGTTCCGTTAAAACGTTCACGCTGGTCGATCGTTCGTCCCTCGACTCGGAGGTAATATTCGAAGTCAATTATACGGGGTGGCACTTAAAAACCTACCCCAACATTTAGCAAAATATTACTTTCAAATCTCTCTATTAATAATCGAAGGAAATTTTTGTTTTACCACCCTGTAAAACACAGGTCTGCATCGAGCTCTCAATTATTCAACTTGTTAGAAACTAGGAGGAAAGAATTCGAAAACTTCTTTCACATTTTTCGATGTAGACTTTTTATTTCGAGCACGATGCAGCTGGGGAATCGCGTGAAACAGGAAACGGCTCGAGGAGAGAATCTGTCCTCCATTTTGTCGTAACGGGGTCAAGGTCGCAGGGCATTTTAACGCCGCGAGATCAATCGATCGCAACCTCGTCATTCTTCAGTTCTAAATTTTTCTTTTAACACTTAAATGATTTTGAGGATTTTTGGGATGAATTGTGATAGGGAAGTGAAGTTTTTAGGAAATTTTGGAACTTTACTTCGATTTGACTTTCATTTTTCTGAGGTTTGGGAGTGTGTTACTGGTGGATGTTTGATGTGAGACTTTGGGAAGTATGTATCATATATTGAACTTAAGAGAACTGAAGAGGAATCATTTTGGATATTAGAGATACATCAAGTTTGGGATTGTGTTGTTACTAGTGGACATTTGATGTGAGACTTTGAGAAGTATGTATATTATATTTAAGAGGAAGCATTTTGGATATTAGAGATATAGCAAGTTTGGGATTGTGTTGTTACTAGTGGACATTTGATGTGAGACTTTGAGAAGTATGTATATTATATTTAAGAGGAAGCATTTTGGATATTAGAGATATATCAAGTTTGAGATAATGTTACTGGTCGACATTTGATGTGAGACTTTGGAAAATATGTATTATATATTAAACTTAAGAGGAACCATTTTGGGTATTACAGACATATCAAGTTTGGGACGATGTTACTGGTGGACATTTGATGTGAGACTTTGGAAAATATGTATTATATATTAAACTTAAGAGAACTGAAGAGGAATCATTTTGGATGTTAGGGATATCTCAAGTTTGGGACAATGTTATTGGTGGACATTTGATGTGAGACTTTAGAAAATATGTATTATATATTAAACTTAAGAGGAACCATTTTGGATATTAGGGACGTATCTTTGAGGTGTAGAACTTTGGAGTGGGACTTCTGAAACTTTAGAAAATATATTAAACTTAAGAGCAGCCATTTTGGAACTTAAAGAGATATCTCTGAGGTGTAGGACTCTGGGAGTGGGACTTTTGAGACTTCTAAAAATATTAATTAAACTTAAAAGCACCCATTTTGAAGCTTAGAGTCATATCTCTGAGGTGAAGGACTATAGAACTGGGACTTTTAACACTTTTAAAAATATATTAAATATGAGAGCAGCCATTTTGAAACTTGAAGAGATATTTCTGAGGTGTAGGACTCTACGACTGGGACTTTTAACACTTTAGAAAATATATTAAACTTAAAAGCAGCCATTTTGGAACTTAAAGACATGTCTCTGAGGTGTAGGACTTTGGGACTTGGACTTCTAACGCTTTGGAAAATATATTAAGCTTGAAATCAGCCATTTTGGAACTCGTAGAGACTTATATCTCTAAAGATTGAGTCTCTGGAAGTGTAGGACTCTGGAACTTGGATTTCTAATACTTTGGAAAATATATTAAGCTTGAAATCAGCCATTTTGGAACTCGTAGAGACTTATATCTCTAAAGATTGAGTCTCTGGAAGTGTAGGACTCTGGAACTTGGATTTCTAATACTTTGGAAAATATATTAAGCTTGAAATCAGCCATTTTGGAACTTGTAGAGACTTATATCTCTAAAGATTGAGTTTCTGAAAGTATGGGACTCTGGGACTTGGACTTCTAACACTTTAGAAAATAATATTAAGCTTGAAATCAGCCATATTGGAACTTGGGGAGACTTAATACTCTAAAGATTGAATCTCTGGAAGTGTAGGACTCTGGAACTTGGACTTTTGACACTTTAAAAAATATATTAAGCTTGAAATCAGCCATATTGGAACTTGGGGAGACTTAATACTCTAAAGATTGAGTCTCTGGAAGTATGGAACTCTGGAACTTGGACTTTTGACACTTTGAAAAATAATATTAAGCTTGAAATCCGCCATTTTGGAACTTGTAGAGACTCACATCTCTAAAGATTGAATCTCTAGAAGTGTGGGACATAGGAACTCTTGAGACCTTAACAAATAAACCTAAGAGCCTCGCTAAAATTTTTCAGTTCACCTACAGTGGCCATATAACGAGACTACTGCAATCATTCCCTAAAAATTGATCTCCTAAGTAAAGTATAAGTATACGTAAAATAAATGAATCTTAATGAAGGGATTCTCGTTCTCGAAACCATTCCTGTTTCGAATTCCAAAAAAGTCCCTTCCCTTTCGTCTCCTACCCGTCTCTCTTTCGATCCACATTTAACGTTGAACGCTTTTCTTCCACTGCTCTTTTCGCATTATCACCTCGCGACTCGAGGCGGCTTCTCAATAAAATGCCTCCGTACGTGTCACTTGTCAGGCTTTGTACTTTTTCTTCTTCTCTCTCCCTCTTTTCCCTCTCTCTCTCTTTTTTCTCTTATTTTTCTTTCCTTTTTGAGTGTGTGTATATATACATACATACATACGTGGGAACGGAATGGCGTATACAGCTCGTGCGCTTCTATTTCTCTTTTTTCCCCATCTGTTCGATCGTGTCGTTGTGTGTCTCCCGTGTGCGCGTATACACACGTTGTCTCTGTCTGTGTTCTTTTGTTCAATCTAAAGCTTACGTTCAAAGAAGCAGCAGCAAAATACCTTGTACAGACACGTGTCTCTTTTTTTTATCGTGTCCGTGTGTGTTCGTGTGCGTGTGTGTATACAGAGGCCACAGTCACGGAGATTGGAAATAATATTACGGTTCATACAGGTACAGCGAACGTGCATGGGAATTATTACTGTTTTGTGAGAGTATAGTGTTCTGTGGAATCTGTTAGAAGAAATCAAGGAAAACAACGGAAGCGGGGGTTAAACGGATGCAGTCACCCTTATGCACCCTTGTTTCAAATATTTCTTCAAATTTAGTTTCACTCAAGAGTGCACGAGGGTTGCAGCGCGGTCTTTGGTCGGTCCTTCCTAAGAATTCTTTCAGAAATCCTTTTTGAAATTCGTTAAAACACGCTAATACGGAAAAGAACGATCGAATGAAAATTGAGAAGGCTGGCAAATCAGAGACGCTTCAAATTCTTTCACTGAGGACTTCTTTCAAAGAAAAATGACTCTTTTTATAATTTCACTGCTGCTTTAACAAGAATTTCACAAGAGTAATACATTGCATTCTTTTTGGTACAAAAATTAGGTCCATGTTCAAAGGTAGATGCACACATGTCAATCAGAGATTAAATTTAAGATTCAAGTTTAAGATTCATTAAATGTTAAATAACCAGTCAATTACTAAATAATTGAGTCTATTATGTTAAACAATTCTGCTTGAAATTTATGTTTACTCGTCAAGGAGACTATCAAGAAGACTCAAGAGTTGATTCAAGAACTGAAGAGTCTTTTCCAGTGAAATTCATTCGATCGTCGTTCGAGGACAGAACACAAAATGTCCACCTTCCAAAAATTGCCAAAAAATATTCCTTACGTTAATTTTATTAAAAACAATCTTTTGCAAAAGTCACGTCTTCCAAAAATATTCTTACGTTAATTTTTTAACAATCTTTTCAAAAGTCACGTCTTCCAAAAATATTTCTACATTAATTTTTTAGAAACAATCTTTCAAAAGTCCCTTCCAAAAAAATTCTTACATTAATTTTATTAAAAACAATCTTTTCAAAAAGTCCCTTCGAAAAATATTCCTCACCTTAATTTTTTAGAAACAATCTTTTGAAAAAGTCCTATCTTCAATATTCCTTACGTTAATTTTATTAAAAACAATCTTTTCAAAAAGTCCCGTCGAAAAATGTTCCTCACACTAATTTTTTAGAAACCATCTTTTCAAAAGTCCCTTCCAAAAAAATTCCCTACGTTAATTTTATTAAAAACAACCTTTTCAAAAGTTCCGTCTTCCAAAACTATTCCTCACGTTAATTTTTTAAAAACAATCTTTTAAAAATGTCCCGTCTTCAATATTCCTTACGTTAATTTTATTAAAAACAACCATTCAAAAAGTCCCTTCGAAAAATATTCCTCACACTAATTTTTTAGAAACAATCTTTTAATAAAGTCCTTTCCAAAAACATTTCTACATTAATTCTTTTGAAACAATCTTTTAATAAAGTCCTTTCCAAAAACATTTCTACGTTAATTTTTTTGGACCAATCTTATAATAAAGTCCTTTCCAAAAACATTTCTACGTTAATTTTTTAGAAATAACCTTTTAAAAAATTCCAATTGAACAGTCTCTTTAACCAAGGAAAGTTAAAGAATATAGAAAGCGTCGATTTCGCTTGGTGAATCGAAGAGGCGAACGTGAAGGAGCGGGCGTCGCGACGCGCCGGAGCGAAGATGTCCTGCGACCGAGGCCTACAATCGCAGGACATCCCGTAGCTTCGTGCGCGAGCGACTCGAGATCCTCGCCGTCCACGAAGAAGACGAGGAGTTTCGGCTCGAGGACGCAGCGTACGTCTGCGTCGCTCGATCTCGCGTCTCCTCGTCCTCTGCTCGAACTATTCCCATTTTGCGAAATCGACGCTTGTAATAATAAAAATTGACTGAGCGAAGAAACGACGGTCAACCGCGCTGATTTGCTGAAATTCATCGTGCAGATCTCGGACTGTGATTAAAATCTTAAAACTAGTAGGACTGAAAGAGGTAGAATTGAAAGTATCAGAACTGAAAGAGTCAGAACTGAAAGTATGAGAACTGTTCAAGTTTGTCAAATGGATGAACTGACATTTTCGAAGTACACGTATGTGGAATTACCGAAGACAAATATTCTGTTTGATCAGAAAATGTGAGTCCTTCTTTAACAACGTTGAACGTTCTTCACAATTCATACTTCACGAATACTTCCAGGCTCCACAATTGCAAAATTCAGATAATTTGTTGAATTCCTTGAATTTGTATTGTCCCGATGTGAAACTCGAGAACTGCACGATCAGTTACCGAGAACAGGATAAGATCGACTGCATTGGACAAATAAAGAAACGGGAGGGGTGAAAAGAAGAAGAAGCCTGCGACGAGCCTTGGCCAAACGAAAATAATCGATCCGTTCGAATTAGAAAATCAGGGAACGAAAAGAAGAAAAGGAACCTGTTCGCTTGACGCTCGTAAAATTCCTTGAAAACTCAGAAATCCTCTCAGAGTCTCAAAATCTCAAATTCTCTTTTCATTTTTACCGAAGAAGATTTCTGTCTCCATTCGGAAATTTTCACGAGCTCGCGAAGGGGTCGAAAGTATTCCATTTTCATCCATTCACGAAAATTTTGCGGAATGAAACTGTATTGCAGACTGCATAAAAAATTAGGGTGCAAGGAAACTTGTTTTAATTATTTCTTTGCTACCCTAAAATTTGTATGCGTTGCTAAGAATGTTTCATTCGAAAGTGGAATATGCAATATAAAGAGAGTATTGTAATATGCATGGATAGATGAAAATGGCCTATCATGTATTATACACAAGAATGTCTGTGTACATATGTAACGTTTAGAGAGAATATATATATATGTATATATATATAAAGGCAAGGTCAAAGGTCAACGTACGTTTCGATCCATTACAACAATACGTCATAATATAAATAACAATAATCTGGTTTAGAGAACAGTGTAGTTTATCATTAGGTGGAAAATTATTTACGAAACACCGAAACTGAGAGACTCACAAGCAGGAAGAGGAGGGTGTTTTCCTTCGTTTAGAGTTGACCGATCTCACGTTAACATTGCGCATCTGGTAGTCTGCAATGCAAAACACACTTTGGTAGTAGGGTCAGGGACGGACGACGGCCTTTCGAGGTGACGAGAAACGAAAAGCAACTTTCTCATAATATTTTTCTCAAAATTCGCCAGGTGGTCTGTCTCTCTCTCGCTTTCTCTCACTCTCTCTCTCTCATTAAACGCATGTTTATTTTTTGGGTACATCGTCTCTATCTCTCACGTTGTCGTCTCTGTCCCTTAACGACAAAGGACACCCCGTTCGAACCCTTAAACGACGAGTTTGCACCCCCGTCGCAAGCCGTCGTCTCTGTATCCTCGTGTCGAAACGGCGGGCTGATTTCAACCCCCCGGTTCGAATCTCGGGAATGCAGGACGTTGTCGAGAAAAACAGTACCCTCGGGAGGCTGGGAAATTTTTGAACGTGCCATTAATTGCTTCTCGTTAAAAAAAAAAAAAAAATTGAGGTTCCCGTCCTCCCTGGTCGAAAGGAAAAGAAAGAGGGTGGCTCGAGAGGGTGCGTATGATCCGTTGATCGAAGAAAGTTCTGCAGCTTCGGATCAGTCGCACCCCTGTCGCTCGTTCGCCACGAGAGGGTGCCGACTACGAGCAGAAGTCCACTCTAAATTCGAAACGAAAGGGAACGGGGTGAATTTCCGCGTGGGCTAAAAGATAGCAAGGGTAGTTCTCGTGATTCTCTTGTACTCTTTGCTCGTCTCGATCATCCGTTTCGTTTCTTCTCGGGCTGTTTCTTCGTTCCCGAGTTATTTCCCAAGGTTTGGGTACACGTGGACGCGTTTGTTCGACGAGAGACGCGACGTTCGCTTTCGTTTTTTTTTTTACCCGGACTCGATCCAGGCTGATGACTCTTCCAGACCTCGTGGCAATAGGGAGATCCTTTAGGGGTGATTTAACCCTCGTGTGTCACAATTATTTGGTAACTTGTTTACTGTAGCATTTGACATTGACTTTGAGTCTCAATTTAAGTTTGAGACTGACTTTGAGTTTCAGTTTGAAGCTGAGTTTGAGGCTGACTTTGACTTTAAGTTTGACTTTGAGTTTGAGGCTGAGTTTGACTTTAAGTTTGACTTTAAGTTTGACTTTGAGTTTGAGTTCAAGTTTGAGATTGAGTTTGAGGCTGAGTTTGACTTTAAGTTTGAATTCAAGTTTGAGACTGACTGTGAGTTTGAGTTTGAGCCTCAGTTTGAGTCTAAGTTTGACTTTGGGTTTGAGTTTAAGTTTAAGGCTGACTGTGAGTTTGAATTTGAACCTCAGTTTGAGTCTAAGTTTGACTTCGGGTTTGAGTTTAAGTTTGAGCTTGAGTTTGAGCCTGAGTTTGAGTTTGAGATTGACTTGGAGTTTGACTTTGAGTTTGAGTTTAAGTTTGAGTCTGACTTTGAACCTGAGTTTGATTTTAAGATTGACCTCATCATATTACCAATTGCAATTAATGTTTAACAAAGACCTGTCCAACTACACAACCTATTAAAATTTTGTCATTAAGAACGTCATTAAAATTTTGTCATCTAATAAATAACGTTATGTTCGTTTGTAATAGCAAGTTGAAATACATATTGAAGATGATTGAACCAGCAAAGGTTTGAAGGGCCGAAGTTCAGTGTATATAAGGATATCCGTATTGCCAGCAAGGTCCTCGACACCTGAAAAGAAGATTAGTTCCTGCAAAGGGACAAAGAGGCATATCGTTGTCGTTATCGTGTCGCTCGAGTATCGGAAACGAGGGTTTCAATTAGGGAAATTCAAAGCTTTGCTAAGTTCTAGCTCCGCACCAGTCGTTAACTTTGCTCGAAACTGTTTCAACATTGTTACGGTTGCCTAATTTCTACTGTGAACAATTTACGGTACAATTTTAATTTTTTAGTTCGATAATTCTTTTGGATAGGCATTTTTAAATAGGTAAGGATTCAGGATTTGACAGGGTAGCAGAAAATTTCAAGCAACGTATTATGAAGTCTGAACTATTAGAAGAGTCAGAAAATAGATGTAGCAGCGTATGTTAGACTAAAGACGTCTTTAGTGAAGACATTTTCATCTTTTCCTAAAAATTAGATCAGTTTAAAAGCTTTTAGGACCATGAACAAGCTTTTGAATGATGATCTAACAAGTCTATGTGAAGTCTGAGTGAAGGAACAGCATCAAAAGCACCTGGTAGCCTAACTACTCCACATGATCTAATGTGGAGTCTATGTGGACACAGTCAGGACCAAGATGCAACGTCTCAAGGATGATCTAACAACTCTATGTGAAGTCTGAGTGGATGAACAGCATCAAAAGCACCTGGTAGCCTAACTACTCCACTTGATCTAATGTGGACTCTATGTGGACCTAGTCAGGACCAAGATGCAACGTCTCAAGGATGATCTAACGACTCTATGTGAAGTCTGAGTGGATGAACAGCATCAAAAGCACCTGGTAGCCTAACTACTCCACATGATCTAATGTGGAGTCTATGTGGACACAGTCAGGACCAAGATGCAACGTCTCAAGGATGATCTAACAACTCTATGTGAAATCTGAGTGGATGAACAGCATCAAAAGCACCTGGTAGCCTAACTACTCCATTTGATCTAATGTGGAGTCTATGTGGACATAGTCAGGACCAAGATGCAACGTCTCAAGGATGATCTAACGACTCTATGTGAAGTCTGAGTGAATGAACAGCATCAAAAGCACCTGGTAGCCTAACTACTCCACATGATCTAATGTGGATCCTATGTGGACATAGTCAGGACCAAGATGCAGCGTCTCAACGTTGATCTAACAAAGTATGCAAGCTCTGAGCAAAGTAGCATCAACACCTCATACCCTAACTCCACACTATGTGGAACCTAAACACCTATACCCTGAACACTATCTGGACCCTAAACACCTAGACCCTGAGCACTATGTGGAATCTAAACACCTAGACCCTGAACACTATGTGGACCCCAAACACCCAGACTCTGAACCCACAATGTCCACTATGTTCCCAAAAGTGAAAGATCAAGTGTTGAAGATGAATTAATAAGTTAGTCCAATAAAAGTGTCCAAATCCATAGTAACTATGTGTCCCCAGCAATGAACTTCCTGTAGGTCTTTGAAAAGTTAAAGATTGATACAGGAAGTTTCTATGGGCATAACCAAATTTGATCCACCGCAAAAAGTCGATTACCTTTGACGGAACCACCTGTTCCCCTTTCATCCCCGGCGCGCGATCAAATTCACCGGTGCTGTAAAAGCGGCGAACTGGTCGAAGACCATGGACGAGAGGGATGATCGGTAGAGGACCAGGTCTACAGGGATGGGTGAAAGGTAGCCAGGGCCCGACGAATTTAAAAGTAATTTTGACGTAGGCAAGAGCACCGCGAAAGGGTTTCCGACGGATCGTTACCGGCCTTTGATCGCGAATTAAAAGCTTGAAGTCGACAGTTTAGCGATGCCACCTCTACAGACCCAGCTACCCCACCTGCCCTTCGATCTACACATCTGCCAGCTCTATCCTCACCCCCAACCCTGGTCACTTCCTTTTTCTCTCTCTCTGTGTCCGGTCCAGCTGTCTGTCTTTTCTCGTTACCCGCTCGAGCCGGCTACTCTCTCTGTCTCGTCGGTTCGTTAACCTGTCGGCAGCCGTTTATTGGCGCTGCTGATGTAAAAGGAGAGCTTACCAATAACATATTACTATTTCAATCCTAGTCGAGGGTGCCACCGGTAAATCCTTTGCCGTTTCGAACCGACCGGATTCTTCCACCCCCTCGCGGATCAACCCCTTTTCCGCTTGTATTTCGTGCGCTCGTTCATCCGTCCGTTTCGACTTGGAAATACGTTATTCTTTTTATCCTCGCATACTTTCCACCCTCTGTCTTTTTTTCACGGTGACTCTGCTTAGAGGACGACTCTTTCAGGGGGTGGAAAGTGGGTCAAATTAATCGAAGAATTCGGGAATCTCTCCGTTAAAATTTGAGGGGCTTAACTGTTTGTATGCAGCCCCTAGCAAACCGAAATAACGAGAAGAAAAAAGATATCTACCATAACTGACACTTGGATCAAGAAAAAAGAATCGAATCCCGGAGAGAGGGCGGAAGGGGGAGGCTAGCCAGTGAAAAACGTACATACGTAGCCGTGGCAGATGGAGAGACGAGGGAGAAACGTTTAGATAGGATACGTTCGATTTTGTCCAAATATGACGGTTCGATGTACACTGGCCAGAAAGGGGTGGCAGGGGTGGTAGAAAGGGTTGGCGGGGATTCGAAGGCCGGGCTTTTCGCTCGAGAGTTTCGGCTGGAATATTGGAAAACGCCGAGTTCGAGTACAAGGGAGACTCGGAGGCTTCCCCCGATATGCATATAAACACAATACCCACCCCCCAACCCCCTGATCGCTGCTGGTTTTCGAGGTTGGTACGCGAGCGCACACACACAAACGTCCTTAATATGCCGATGCACACATATCCCAACTAGTCAGGATATCTAGCGACGTGTATATTTTATATCCGGTCGACGAGGGGGCTCCAAGGGGTGGCAACGTCTAGCGGATATCGACATCGACTAATCCGAAAACCCTCTACACTTTTATTAAGCGAACAATTTTTTCTTAGTCACTTCTTTTGTACGGTTCTTATTACTTTGTTAAACTCTTGCGCTATTGGGCTGGTGACCATAGCAGTCGAGGCACAAACGACAAAATCAATCAATCAATCAATTTTGAAGTATTATTTTTTTGTATTGTCAGAACTGACTAATTACAGACATTTTGTATAGTCAGAACTGACTAATTGAAACCAACATAGAAATGTCTATTTGCTATTATACAATCGTCGATTATGGTAATTACAGTCGAAATTCAAGTCCAAATTGAAATTCGAGTGAAATTGGTCATAGATGAAGTATGAGTGCGTCATGAATCAAGTATGAGTGAGTGCCTCACGAGTCAAGTATGACTGAGTGCCTCACGAATCAAGTTTGAGTGACTGCATCACGAGTCAAGTTTGAGTGAGTGCCTCACGAGTCAAGTATGACTGAGTGCCTCACGAGTCAAGTTTGAGTGACTGCTTCACGAGTCAAGTATGACTGAGTGCCTCACGAGTCAAGTTTGAGTGACTGTGTCACGAGTCAAGTATGAGTGAGTGCCTCACGAGTCAAGTTTGAGTGACTGCTTCACGAGTCAAGTATGACTGAGTGCCTCACGAGTCAAGTTTGAGTGACTGTGTCACGAGTCAAGTATGAGTGAGTGCCTCACGAGTCAAGTTTGAGTGAGTGCCTCACGAGTCAAGTATGAGTGACTGTGTCACAAGTCAAGTTTGAGTGAGTCCCTCACGAGTCAAGTATGAGTGACTGTGTCACGAGTCAAGTATGACTGAGTGCCTCACGAGTCAAGTTTGAGTGACTGCTTTACGAGTCAAGTTTGAGTGACTGCATCACGAGTCAAGTTTGAGTGAGTGCCTCACGAGTCAAGTATGAGTGACTGTGTCACAAGTCAAGTTTGAGTGAGTGCCTCACGAGTCAAGTATGACTGAGTGCCTCACGAATCAAGTTTGAGTGACTGCATCACGAGTCAAGTTTGAGTGAGTGCCTCACGAGTCAAGTATGACTGAGTGCCTCACGAGTCAAGTTTGAGTGACTGCTTCACGAGTCAAGTATGACTGAGTGCCTCACGAGTCAAGTTTGAGTGACTGTGTCACGAGTCAAGTATGAATGAGTGCCTCACGAGTCAAGTTTGAGTGACTGCTTCACGAGTCAAGTATGACTGAGTGCCTCACGAGTCAAGTTTGAGTGACTGTGTCACGAGTCAAGTATGAGTGAGTGCCTCACGAGTCAAGTTTGAGTGAGTGCCTCACGAGTCAAGTATGAGTGACTGTGTCACAAGTCAAGTTTGAGTGAGTCCCTAACGAGTCAAGTATGAGTGACTGTGTCACGAGTCAAGTATGACTGAGTGCCTCACGAGTCAAGTTTGAGTGACTGCTTTACGAGTCAAGTTTGAGTGACTGCATCACGAGTCAAGTTTGAGTGAGTGCCTCACGAGTCAAGTATGAGTGACTGTGTCACAAGTCAAGTTTGAGTGAGTGCCTCACGAGTCAAGTATGAGTGACTGTGTCACGAGTCAAGTATGACTGAGTGCCTCACGAGTCAAGTTTGAGTGACTACTTCACGAGTCAAGTTTGAGTGACTGCATCACAAGTCAAGTATGAGTGAGTGTCTCACGAGTCAAGTATGAGTGAGAGCCCCACGAGTCAAGTATTAGTGAGTGCCTCACGAGTCAAATATGAGTGACTACGTCACGAGTCAAGTATGAGTGAGTGTCTCACGATTCAAGTATGAATGTGTTACGAGTCAAGTATGAGTGCGTCATATGTGAAGTATAAATACGTCACGAGTCAAGTATATGGGTGGGTTATAGCTGAAGTATATGTGCGTCACGAGTCAAATATGAGTGCGTCATGAGTCAAGCACGAGGGAGGACGTTACTGTTGAAGTATGAGTGCGTCATAGCTGAAGTATGAGTGCGTCGCGAGTCCAATACGAGTGCGTCACGAGTCGATACAGGGAGTCCTCCCTCTCTCCAATCTTCCCAAATCGTCCCAAAATATGAATATGAAAATTGATTCCTAAGGTCCAAAGATAAAAATTGTCAAATTTTCTGAGAGAAGAGTAAATATTTCTGAGAGTAGAAATAACGGTCAATATTTCGGAACCCTCCCCACGATAAAATGAAAATGCCCGAAGGCAAACCGCGAAAACTGCATTATCCGTTGATGCGCATTTATAATCTATAATTCTCCTTCTGGACCAAAAATCATCCGAGTGAACAGCGCGCTTCTTCCCTGCATTATTCCTCACCCCTTTATTATAAATGCAGCCGGGCGGAGATCTGCCATCGTCAGGATTGATGGTTATCTAATTATACGAATAAAAATACGCACAGTGTGTGTGCGTAATTAGCGGAGAAATTTCGGAATTTTCCTGACCAAGCTCGGGGAAGTAGCAACCTATACACGGTGTAATTAATACGGAGCTATCGTGACTTAATTAAGTGGCGACCGTTAATCGTCAAACTCGAGGGTTAATTAATCCTTTGAGGGTAGGTTTTTTGATGGAGGTCGAAACACGTGATGAGTGTTTTATTCGGTATCGATTAAGTTCGCTAAAAGAATGTGGAAAAATCCTTCGCTGAATCTTTAAACTGATATGTCATTTCGCGACTGTTTTATGTCACCGAACCGTGTCAGCTTTTCAAATCAGCTGCTTAACGATTCAATCCGGGTAACAGGTGTGTTTTACCGTTCCATTTTATATCCTCCCACAAAATATTCCTTCTCTACTTTCAGATGCGTCAGTTTCGAAAACGTAATTTGCAATACAAAATCGATCCCAATCGCAAGATCTCTGGAAACAGGACAGCAGTCCAAGGTCCGAAATCGGAATTTATCGAACGTTTCACTTTCCCCGATGACCCGGATACTCCGCGTACCTGTGACGCTCCACGCCCTAGTAAGATCCAGTACCCGGAAATACGCAACAAAAATTTTCGCCCAAATTGTTAAAAATTGTATGGAACGGATCGCTGGCTCGATCGAGACGCTCCAAGTCGTCGATCTGCCTCGACGTCAGCTTGCTCGTTTTCAATGCATATTAATCACGCGGGCATCGCTGGCTCCGCGATCGCGAGGCCATTCATCAAGCCGAGCGATTTCGAAATCTGCTACGCAGCAAACCAGCAACCCCTTCTTCCACTGGGGTCTGCGGGGTTTTGGTGACTCTTTCGATGTTTGATGCATCATTGATATGGTGGATTGTTTGAGTGGGAAGATTTTTTGGGAGGAAAGCGGTTGTGGAGCGGAATGTTGAGGGCAAGCTTGCATCAGACTGTTAAGTATATTCACAAGCTGCTGTATTTAGGAATGTATGAGTGTGCAAAGTCATACATTTTCAAATCTTGAAGTCTACAGACTCATTTGTTCTCAAATCTCCAAGTGCACAAACTACTAAATTCTCAAGTTTATAGGTTCACAAGCTTTGAGATCCTCGGATGTCTAACTAAGCTAAGTTTCACATTTTCAGATCACTAAGTCCACAAACTTATATGTTCTCAAATCTCCACTTGCACAGACTTATATGTTCTTAAATCTCCAAATGGACAAACTTTTAAATCCTCAAGTTTATAGGTTCACAAGCTTTGAGATCCTTAGATGTCTAACTAAGTCCCACATTCTCAAATTCTCAAATTACTGAGTCCACAAACTCCTTTGTGAAACTCTCAAACCTCCATTTGCACAAACTCATATATTCTCAAACCTCCAGGTTCACAAACTTCCAAATCCTCAAATCTATAAGTTCACAAGCTTTGAGATCCTCAAATGTCTAAGTTTGGTAAGTTTCATATTCCCAAACCTCCAAGTGGACTCCTACATTCTCAAATGTCCAAGTTCACTAAGTTCCCTATTCTCAAAACTGCAGATCCACAAACCCATTGATCCTCAGATCACAACTTCCTGAAGTTCTTACACAAGTCTCCAGACTGGAGAGATCTCAAATTCACAAATGTACCCACTGAGTCCCCAGAAATTGAAGTGTCTAAGTCCTAAAACTCTTGGGTTCTCACATCATCAGACTCCTTCCATTCCAAATCCCCAAATGGACTCCACAAGTTTCTAAATCCACAAACACCTAGATTCTCATATCCCCAAATTCATAAACATTGTCTACAAGCTTCCAAACTCCTTTGATCCCAAATTCACAAGTGGACTCTAGGAGTCCCTGAAACCTCAGATGTTCGAGTCCTAAGGCTCCTAGATCCTCTCATCCCCAAATTCCTTCGATACCAAATCCACAAGTGGACTCTAGGAGTCTCCAAAACCTCAGATGTCCAAATCCCAAGGCTCCTAGATCCCCACATCCCCGAATTCTCACATTCCCAAATTCCCTCGCTCTCAAATCTCCAAATGGACTCCACCAAGCTCCAAAACTTCAAATATCCAAATCCCAAGGCTCCTAGACCTTCACATCCCCAAATTCCTTCGCTCCCAAATCCACAAGTCTCCAAAATCTCAAATATCCAAGTTCCAAGGCTCCTAGATCCTCACATCCCCAAATTCTCACATTCCCAAATTCTCTCGCTCCCAAATCTCCAAATGGACTCAGTGAGCCTCCAAAACCCCAAATATCCAAATCCACAAATCCCTAAATTCTCACATCCCCAAATTCTCATATCTCCAAATCCTCAAATCCCCAAATTCTTGAATCTCCAAATCCCCCCAACCTCAAATTCCCAAAAGCGTCCCATGCGTCCTGAGACCCCATGAGACCCCATGCGTCCTCATAAGTCCTCATGCGTCCTACCACATCCAAATCCTAACCTCGCAAGCCATTGTTTTCGCTTCCGTGATTTCGCAACATCCAAGTATCGAATGAACTTAAAAAACCGTCACGTGGCAGGACTTCTGCTCGTGCCGTGGGTTTCCTTATTCGCGTGCGCTTCCGGTTTCGCTTACCAGCCCCTTCGATCGTTATTGAGTTACCGGTAACGTTATACAGCTACTTCAAACCGGCCTCCGACAAAAGAGGAGAATAATTGGCAAAAGCAAAGAGAGAGAGAGAGAGAGAGAGGCTGTCCGCGACAAAGGACGTACGGACTCCCGGTTAATTCGATAGCCGGAAGGGGGCGCGTTTTCGAATTCGTGTGAAATCTCTTAAACGAATTCGCGGCTTGCTGGAATTCGGCCTTTGAGAGACGCGTACTCGAAAAATTGATTCGGGGAAATTAAGCTACGGGAATATTTAATCACGAGTCTCGAAATTGTCGGCTTCTCGTGGTCGGGTGCTGAAATTTTTATTTGGGACGGTAAATGTTGGATGGCTGTTTTAATCTGAAGGTTTGGTTTCAGTGGAGTTATCAATATGTGAGGAATTTTTTAGCCAATCAAATTTTGAGTTGTTATTTTTTAACTGTCGCGTCAGACAGCTACTAATTCTTATAATAGTGAAGTAAATAAAAAAATGAAATAATTAGACATATTTAGAATTGAGCTACTTTATACAGACTGCTTGAACCAAACTCCTTATGACAATATTATTTGGAGTTGTTGTATCAAGGTGTATCATAAGTGCGTCACAAGTGCGTCATAAGTGCGTCCATAAGTTAAAGTATAAAGTAACCTAACCTAACTTAACCATCAGTTAAAGTATAAAATAAACATAAGTCAAACTATGTAGCTAACCTAACTTTACTTAACCATAAGTTAAAGTATTAAGTAACCCTAACTCAAAGTATGAAGTGACCTAATCTAGTCTAACCATAAGTTAAAGTATAAAGCAATTATAAATCAAGCTATGTACCTAACCTAACTTAACTTAATCATAAGTTAAAGTATAAAGTAACCATAACTCAAAGTATAAGGTGACCTAACCTAGTCTAACCATAAGTTAAAGTATAAAGCAACCATAAATCAAACTATGTACCTAACCTAACTTAATTTAATCATAAGTTAAAGTATAAAGTGACCCTAACTCAAAGTATGGAGTGACCTAACCTAGTCTAACCATGAGTTAAAGTATAAAGCAACCATAAATCAAACTATGTACCTAACCTAACTTAACTCAATTATAAGTTAAAGTATAAAGTAACCCTAACTCAAAGTGTGAAGTGACCTAACCTAGTCTAACCATAAGTTAAAATATAAAGCAACCATAAATCAAACTATGTACCTAACCTAACTTAACTTAATTATAAGTTAAAATATAAAGTAACTATAAGTCAAACTGTGTACCTAACCCAACTTAACGTAACCATAAGTTAACCCTTTGCACTCGATGGTAATTCTACTGTTCACAAACAGCAACTTTAAAAATTAATTAAAACGTTAAATGTTTCATTGCTTTTAAACATCACACTTATCATATTATAGAGTCAGTTAAAAATGCTTATTTGAAATTATTGTATTAAATAAAATGGTGAGTGAGAGTCACCTCTCGAGTGCAAAGGGTTGAAGTATAAAGTAACCTCAAATCAAACTATGTACCTAACCTAACTTAAACTAATCATAGGTTCAAATATAAAGTAACCATAACTCAAACTATGTACCTAACCTAACCTAATCATAAATTAAAATATAAAGTAACCATAACTCAAACTATGCATCTAACCTAACCTAACCTAATCATAAGTTAAAATATAAAGTAACTCTAAATCAAACTATGTACCTAACCTAACCTAACCTAACTCAAACATAATTGTAACCATAACTCAAACAACAAACCCCTCACAAAATCACCCAAAATAAAGCAGAATAATAATTCCACTCCAAAACGAATCACAAAAAGGTTGGTTAAAAATGAAATCAGAGAAACGAGAAGGTTATGCACGGTACATAGCTGCACACGTGGCGTGCACGTAAAACTTCGTAGCCGCGTTCCACGGCTGCCACCCTCTTCGCGAGGCGAGTACTCCCGTGAAAATTAATAAAGGTACAATTAATAAAAATTACACATTTTTCATCCATCGGCGGAACGGCTGGTTCCGTGGACCAACGATCGTACCCGCAGGAACTGCCCTACCCCCACCCACACCCGTTCCTGCTCGTTTCTGTCACGTTCTCCTTTTTCTGCCCGATGAAATTTTCTTTCTACCTCCATCGATCTTTTTTCGAGGAATTTGAGATTTTATTAATTTTTTCGTTAACGACTTTCATTTGGGATTTTGGAAATTTGGGATGGAAGAATGTTCTTTTTTTTGTGTTTATTAATTTAGGAGGGAGAAGGGTTCGAGGAGGGAGAAGTATTCAAGGAGGGAAAATTATTCAAGGAGGGATGTAGGAATTTATGGCAGTGTGGAGTTTGGATAATTTTTGTGATTTGAGGAGAGACGAGTGTCCATAAGTGTCCATAAGACGAGTGTCACAAGTGAATTGTGAGGCAGGGT
The DNA here is from genome assembly GCA_963576845.1 of Megachile leachella. Lineage (NCBI taxonomy): Eukaryota > Metazoa > Arthropoda > Insecta > Hymenoptera > Megachilidae > Megachile > Megachile leachella. Next base: position 2,369,365 of record OY756252.1, on the reverse strand, counting down.
GTAATTGCAGAAGGAATGTTAAGGGTTCAAGCATTTGTCAGTTATTCAACATGGAATACAGTAATTTATTCCACTGTGAAGTTTGACTAATTTTTGTGATTTAAAGAAAGGCATATGTCCATACGACAAGTAAATTTGATTTGAGGAAAGAGACGAATGTCCATACGACAAGTGAATTGTAAAATAATCGCAGAAAGAATGTGGTTCAAGAAAAGAGTTAATTCTCGTTCTTCCGCGGATTATTTACGCGCATTTCCCGGCTGTCGGGGAATCGTTTGTGCAAGGAACTCCAGAGGTATAAAATTCTGACAACGTAATTACTCGCCGTGTAATTTACTCTCTGACCGCCTAGGAATGCGCCGTTTCCGGTGGACGCACGTGCGCCCATTCCCCGCGTAAATTTCACCCCATCACCGTGGAACTTTTTCCCTCGATCGAGGTCTCTCTTTATTAATTTTCGACGAACGTCCTGCATATTTATCTGGAACTTATTGCATATAATATTTTCTGAATCCAAAAAAATTTAATTGTAAGGAAATACGATTTTTAACTACCCTCTCTAAATATTTTTTGAATACCAAAAAATTTGATTTTGAAGAAATAAGGTTTTGGATCAGTCCCTCTAAATATTTGCTAATTTCAAAAAATTCTAATTTTAAGAAAATGAGATTTGGAATCACCACCCCCTAAATATTTTCTAAATCAATAAATTCTAATTTTAAGAAAATAAGATTTTGAACCACTCCTTTTAAATATTTTCTAAATCCAAAAATTTCTAATTTTCAGAAAATAAGATTTTGAACCACTCCCTCTAAATATTTTCTGAATCTAAGAAATTCTAATTTTAAGAAAATAAGATTTTGAACTATAACTTCTAAATATTTTTTCAATCCAAAAGATTCTAATTTTAAGAAAATAAGATTATGAACCGCCCCCTCTAAATATTTTCTGATTCCAAAAAATTCTAATTTTAGGAAAATAAGATTTTGAACCACCCCCTTTAAATATTTTTTGAATTTAAAAAATTCTAATTTTAAGAAAATGAGATTTTGAACCACTCCTTCTAAATATTTACTAAATCTAAAAAATTCTAATTCTGAAGAAATAAGATTTTGAACCACCCCCTCTAAATATTTTCTAAATCCAAGAAATTCTAATTTTAAGAAAATCAGATTTTGAACCACCCTCTTTAAATATTTTCTAAATCCAAAAAATTCTAATTTCAAGAAAATAAGATTTTGAACCACCCCCTCTAAACTTTTTCTAAATCCAAAAAATTCTAATTTTAAGAAAATAAGATTTTGAACCACCCCCTCTAAATTTTTTCTAAATCCAAAAAATTCTAATTTTAAGAAAATAAGATTTTGAACCACCCCTTCTAAATATTTGCTAATTTCAATAAATTCTAATTTTAAGAAAATAAGATTTTGAACCACCTCCTCTAAATATTTGCTAATTTCAGAAAATTCTAATTTTAAGAAAATCAGATTTTAAACCACCCTCTTTAAATATTTTCTAAATCCAAAAAATTCTAATTTTAAGAAAATAAGATTTTGAACCACCTCTAAATATTTTCTAATTTCAAAAAATCTGATTCTAAAGAAATAAGATTTTGGACCACCAAGAAAGTGCAAGTCTAACAATAAAATATAATGTAATAAAATATTAGAGAGCCATTAAGAAAGGGCGGTATTGATGAGCGATGGGACAGTAAAAAAGCGGAGGAATAAAGAAATAAAAAAATGTATATATATCGGTACCCCTCCTAGGTGGTCGACGAAAAAGCCGTAGAGCGCGCGCACACCTATCTACCCCTCAAGCTGCACCCCCTTCTTCCCGAAGCTTTTCTACCGCGGTGAAAAATTTAATTACAAAAAAGTTTTGGCATTCCGTCAGTTTGGTTTAGTCGCAATATATCGCTCGAACTCCAGAACTCTCGGCCCCGCCTCTACCATCCCCGTTCTGGGGGTTGTCTCGCCCTTTCCCCGTAGTCCTCTCTTTCAACCCCGTGCCTCGTTCTCCATAGTCGGCTATCTGTGGTTTATTCGAGCGTCTGCCTCGAACCGCACCCCTGACCCACCTCTCGTTGGCCAACCGCGTTTCTCTTCTTTTTTTTTTTTATTAAGCATTCTCTATAATATTTTATTAATAATACGCCGGTACACCGTTGCCGCGAAGGCTGTAACGCGGAAGCTCGGTTAGGTAAGTTGTGCAAATCGATCGGGAGATCGATCCGCTTGCTCCGCGCGATGTTTTACCCGGGAATTTTTCATTTAGTGAACTTCGGGCTGGATACTGCTTCCGGATCGATCGTAAAGTGTTTCCAATTGCAGGAAATTGATTTTCTATTCAAATTCGGAGTGACATAATATGTTGGAGTTACAAAAATTCCTTCTTGTAATGTTTAATAATACGGATCTGCGTTTTAAGCTACTCTCGATAGTGATTACGAAAGCTATTGGTGAGTTAAATTGGGTTAGCGGTTAAAATACACTCGCAACGTCATGTTCCAGAAGCGGTTTCATCCAGAATTCTTATTGAAAATCCGTACCAACGCGTTAGCTAACTTTCAAACCCTCCGTAATGCTCCCGACGAAAATATAGGAGCTCTCCCGAAGGATTTATAACCTTTTCCTTTCATTCTTCTAACTGTGGTAACAGAACTCTTTCACTGACCTACCTATGATTTACTGCGAACGATTGCTGCAGTGTTAAAACTGATATGTCAGGGATATTTTAAATTTAGGGATCATTGATTGTGTAAGTTATTGCTGTTGAATTGCTACGAACATGATTCTGATTTGTTGTATGTGCGTCATGAGTGCGTCACGAGTGCGACTCGAATACATCACTAGTAGATCATGAATACAGTTCATGTCAGTCACTATAGTGGCTCAGTGTGGTCTACAGTTCATGTCAGACACTATAGAGGCTCAGTGTGGTCTACAGTTCATGTAACACATTATAGTGGTCTACAGTTCATGTCAGACACTATAGTGGCTCTATATAAACAATGACGTTCATGTAACACATTATAGTGGCTCTATGTGATCCACAACTTGCTACAGCTATTATAGTGGATCACTGTGATCTATGGCTCATGTCAGTCACTATAGTGGCTCAATGTTATCTACAATTCATGTCAGACACTATAGTGGCTCTATATAAACGATGACGTTCATGTAACACATTATAGTGGCTCTATGTGATCCAGAACTTGTGACAGCCATCATAGTGTCTCACTGTGATCTATGGCTCATGTCAGTCACTATAGTGGCTCAATGTGATCTACAGTTCATGCCAGACACTATAGTGGCTCTATATAAACGATGAGTAGGTCATGAATACATTAGGAATACGTCATGAGTGCGTCACGAATATCATGAATGCGTCATGAGTACATCTGAAGTACATCACGAGTGCACCATGAGTATATCACAGTTACATCATTAGTACGTCATGATTGCGTCACGAGTGCGTCATAAGTGTGTCTCTAATACATCACTAATAGATCATGAAATGTATGACGAATACATCATGAGTGTGTCACAAGTATATAATTAGTACGTCATGAGTGCGTCACATGAGCGTCATGAGTGTGTCTCAAATACATCACTACTAGATTATGAATGCATTACGAATACGTCATGACTGCGTCACGAATGTCATGAATGCGTCATGAGTACATCTGAAGTACATCATGAGTGCGTCATAAGTGCACCATGAGGATATCACACTTACATCATTAGTACGTCATAAGTGCGTCACATGTGCGTCATCAGTGTGTCTCAAATACATCACTAATAGATCATGAATGCATTACGAATGCCTCATGAGTGCGTCATGAGAGTGTCACAGGTATATAATTAACAAGTTATGGTGCGTCACGAGTGCGTCATACGTACGTCTCGAATACATCACTAATAGATCATGAATACATTAGGAATACGTCACAAGTGCGTTACGAATATGTCATAAATGCGTCATGAAAACATTTCGAGTGCGTCACGAGTGCGTCATGAGTATATCCCGAGTACATCACTAGTACGTCATGAGTGCGTCTCGAGTACATCACTAGTATGTCATAAGAGCGTCACGAATGCGTCATGAATGCAACCTAAGTGCGTCACAAGTGCGTCACAAGTGCGTCACAAGTGTGACACAACACATGTCAAAGAGTCAAAAGCAAAACCAGCGATGTAAAAAATCCATGAGTCTCCCCAATAATAAAACGTGCCAAAATTCACATATCAAGGGGTTAATTATAAAGTAAAAGAGTGAAAATAAGAAAAGAACGCATCGGACCTATCCCAACAGAACAGAAAGAAAGTAAAAGAGACAAGAATCTCGCCACGTGAAGTTGGAAGCCGTGAGTTCCACCCCCGATACCCCGGAAGGGTGGGAGCAAGTAGTAGGAGGGTGGAAACGCGGGAACGTTCGAAAAAATTCCCGGCCAGATCCAGCACACAGTGGCAGCGTATCGTAGCGAAGCTTATCTGGAAAATTATTTGCGGTGGGGCGTCGTTCGATGGCCCTCGAAGAAGAGCTAACGAACGGACGAAAGCCCGGGCCGAAAAGTCAAATAAGCAAAAAATGAAAGCCGGACCCGATCGATAACGCGGCTATACATTGATAGCCGGGGGATATGAGCGGGAATATCGGGCCAACCGAAGGGGGACGCAGGGGGTGAGAGATGGGTGCGCGGAGACCAAGTCCGGCGTCAGTGAATTCTTTTTCGCGAACGGGAGGGGATGAAATAACCGGCCAATTAGCGATCTTATTGAAAATTTGTCAAGTTCCGGCGAGAGAAGACTTCTCTGGCTGTTCCATTCGAAACCGGCAGACCCCTCGTCGAACTTGTGACGAACGAAGAAATTATTTCTGTCCTGGCCTCGCCCAACCCCTCGTCGATCTTTTTCAGCCGGCAGAATTATATTCGTGCGATGTTTTCTTTCTTTTTTATCCAACCCGACGATTTCATTTTCGAATTCTACTCGAAATAGAGACACCCGAATTTATCGACTCAGCCTATTTCATCCTTGGATCTGAGGTAACAGGTGCAGCTCAGCTGCGATAAGGTGAAGTCGTAAATTAACGCGTGTCATCTTCTGCATGTCCCGTGTTCTAACGCTGTGTCGACAATATGACATCAAAGGCTCTCTAATACATGGAATGCGTAATATCGGTGGCTGACAGTGTTTAGAAACGAAAAAGCTTTAATATTTCGTGTTAATGAAATTTAACGTGTTCTTATTTAAGGGGTGGTTTTCGCGAATTCCTGAATGTCTGATGGCTTAAATCATCCTGAAGAATTTTCTATTTCCAGACAACCGATCGAACCGATAAAGATATTTGAAGGGATTAAATATCGAAAGGTGGTTTCCATTCGCCTCGATCGATTTCGAAGCTCCATCAACGATTAAAAGCTCCGTCTCTTCTACTCATCTCGCGAGTTTCTATTTATGGAGTAGGCGTTGAATCGAGGGGGTGGGGAATGATTTTTTTTTTCACGTTCAACGGTTTCTCTCGGCAAACAATTAACCACGTGACGAGCGTCGTTAACTCCCTCGGCTCGCGATTTCATTGTCTCCCTGGTGGTCGGTAAACGATCAAAACGCTTGGAACGATGCTTCGAAGGGGGATTAGAACCCGGTGTCGTTCGTTCGTTGCACCCTTTCACCCTTCTTCGAGCATTCGATATGCTTATTGGAGAACAGGAAGGTGTCTTCTCGCTTACAACCCCTCTTCAAAGGGTTTGTCGGTCACTTTTTGTTCTAGAAACTGTACTGAGGATCAAGACGTTCTAACTTAACTTATTTCAAAATTAACCCTTATATAGAACACCCCTGTTACACCAGCTAACATTACGATTTAGTCTAACATACTTTTCTGCAATTACTCCCAAAAGGTGGTGATGATAGTGGTAATTTAATGAGACAGTGAGTGAGGCAGGAAGTGAGCCACTATAGTGGATATAGGTAATGATGACGTTCGTGGAGGCGACTTTAGACTTTATGTAATCGATGACATTTGTGGAGGGCACTATAGTGGCTCGGTGTGATCTATGATTCATGTTAGACATTATAGTGTCGCTATGTGGACGATGACTGTCGTGTAAGACATTATAGTGACTCTATGTGATGTACTATTCATGGAAGACGCTATAGTGGCTCTATATGAATGATAACTTTCATGGGAGGCACTATAGTGGCTCTATATGAACGATAACTTTCATGGAAGACACTATAGTGACTCTATGTGAACGATAACTTTCATGGGAGACACTATAGTGGCTCTATATAAATGATAACATTCATGGAAGACACTATAGTGGCTCTATATGAACGATAACTTTCATGGGAGACACTATAGTGACTCTATGTGAACGATAGCGTTCATGGAAGACACTATAGTGGCTCTATATGATCTACAATTCATCTCAGGCACTATAGTGGCTCTATGTACTGGATGACAATTGTATAAGTCACTATAGTGACTCTATGTGATCTAGTATTAATGTCAGCTACTATAGTGACTCTATATAAACGATGACTTTCCTATCGGACATTATAGTGGCTCTATGTGACATACTATTCATGTCAGACACTATAGTTGCTCTATATGAACGATTACTTTCATGTAAGACACTATAGTGACTCTATATAACATACTATTCGTGTCAAACACTATAGTTGCTCTATATGAACGATGACTTTCATGTAAGACACTATAGTGACTCTATATGACATACTATTCACGTCAGTCACTATTGTGGCTCCATATGAACGATGACTTTCATGTAGGACACTATAGCGACTCTATGTGATCTAACATTCATGTAAGTCACTATAGTCGCTCCATATAAACAATGACTTCCAAGTAAGTCACTATAATGGCTCTAGGTGATCTACTATTCATATCAGCCTCTATAGTGGCTCTATATAAACGATGACTTTCATGTAAGCTACTATAGTGACTCTATATGACATACTATTCATGTCAGTCACTATAGTGGCTCTATACAAACGATGACTTTTGTGTAAGTCACTATAGTGGCTCTATATGACATACTATTCGTGTCAGTCACTATACTGGCTCTATATAAACGATGACTTTCATGTAAGTTACTATAGTGACTCTACATGACATACTATTCATGTCAGTCACTATACTGGCTCTATATAAACGATGACTCTCATGTAATCTACTATAGTGGCTCTATGTGATCTACTATTCATGTCAGCCTCTATAGTGACTCTATATAAACGATGACCCTCATGTAATCTACTATAGTGGCTCTATGTGACATACTATTCATGTCGGCCTCTATAGTGACTCTATGTAATGGATGACATTCATGTAGGCCACTATAGTGGTTCTATGTGGTTTAAGACTTGCGAAAGCCACTATAGTGGTTCAAAGTGATATACAGTTGATGTCAGCCTTTATAATGGCTCAATGTGATCTACAGTTGATGTCAGCTACTATAGTGGCTCAATGTGATCTACAATTCATGTGACCCACCATAGTGGTTGTATGTAGTTTATGCTTGGAGGCAGGCACTATATTGTCCATATGTAGTGTACGATTAGAGACAGGCACTATGGTGATTATATGTAGTGTATGATTAGAGACAGACACTATAGTGGCTGTGTGTAGTGTACCATTTGAGACAGGCACTATAGTGTCTGTATGTATTGTAGGATTATAGACAGGCACTATAGTGTCTGTATGTAGTGTAGGATTAGAAGCAGGCACTATTGTGTCTGTATATAGTGTACGACTAGAGACAGGGACTTGTATGAAGACTTGTTTAGTGGACATAAGAAGGTACATAATCAGGGTACCGCAAAACAAGCGTACGTAGAACACGATTAATCGTGTCTTCGACCCCCTCTACAATGCACCCCTTCGTTCTCAACTTCATTTGCCGTATCCCTCGACCGGAATAACCGCGAGCCCCGGTGTTCCCTAGGAGGCAGATACCTGGAAAATTTGCATCGTTATCAGGCCGCGCTACCACCCTTCTACCTTTCTCTTTTCTCTCTGTCCCTCTCTTTCTGTTTCTCTTTTTATCAATCTTTCCGGGAGTACTCGGCCCTCCTCTTCTTCATCCACCTTTTTCTCTATCCATCTCCGTTTCAGCCAGTGTTCGGCGCAGTTACAAGCATCGACGTATTGCCGGCCGTCGTGGAATGTATATTTTTTGACGAGTTTTCAGCCGGTCGGGAGAGGGGGTTCCACCACCGACGACTGACAGACCGCGTCGGATGGAACGGGGACAAGGATGGAGTCCGGAGAGCAGTGAATACGACGGGAAAGAAAAAGAGGGCTTCGAATAGCGGGTAAAAAGGGGGCGGTGAGGGGTTGAAGAGCGAAGGGTAGGATGAGAAGCCGACGGGAGGAAGCCGGAGGAAGGGTGGCACGAACGGAGAGAGAGGACCCGAGACAGGGACAGATCGACCGTAGGGGCGGGAGAAAGTGAGAGAGAAGGGGATGAAAGAGGCCAGAGACGAGAAAGAGGAACACTGAAAGAGGGTGGAAAGTGAGACAGGTGGATAAGTACAGCGAGGAGTAAAACTGAACCAATAATACTGTTTCCCCAGAAAATTATTATTCGTGTGTATACGTATTAGGTTCTTCGCTCACTTCGTCACGTTTTCAACCCCTTTTTATGGCTGCTGCCACAAATTCTACTCCTAATTCACCTAATTACTTCATTACCTTCACTTTTCAAACCTTACCATACTACTCGCTGACATAGACTTAAGATCTGTGTTTCGATAGTTTGTAAAATGTGTCCGGTAAAGTTAAACGAAGTGTCTCATCTCGACAAATGAAAGTCAGTGATTGATCTCGACGTTTGTCATCGATATTGATACAAACCAATTATCGCGCAGAACTGTAGCCACATTCCAAAAATTTACATTCACTTTATACTGAAAGTTAAAATTAGTGAAAAATATTGAAATACAGGGTAAAATTTGCGTCACTGACTGTTATTAAGGTTAATAAAAGAGTTCCCAGAATTTCGCGGAAACGAAATAAAAAAATACAGTGTATTTTAACAAAATCTTCCTGAAAATAAAGAATTTGATGTTGAGGACGTATAAATAATGAAATAATTTTTTGAAAAAATGTATTTCATTGGTTCAGTTTCGCCGTTCTGTCTCTGTCTGGCACAGGCCACCTCCACCCTTCTACCTCATCCTCCTCGTTCTCCTCCTCCTGAGTATGCTCGCCTCACCGTCAGCCTCGACCAGCCACCCTCAACCCTCGTATCCACCCGCGAACTGAGGACAAAAATCAATATGAACGTGTAGCCATTTCTCTTTAATCTACCGCTTACTGGCTAGGAACCGAACCGAACTGCGTCGAACCAGAACCGGACTGGTCGCTCGGTGGCTTTCTTTTTCCAACCCCCTCTGGCCCTTTCTCGCCCTTTCTTTCCTTGCTTCCGTGTCTCTCTGTCCCTTTTTCCTCTGATCGGTCTCGTTCGTTTTTCCTTCTATTCCTGCGATTCCCTTTTTCCCTCTCTCTTCATTGCTCCCTTCCCCGCAACCCCTTCCGATCGCTCAACGTATATAACCAACCCCCCTACCTCTTTTTTTCTCTCGAACGCGTCGCAGGGTACCGCGACGTCTCTCTGTACCTGGCCGTCCTCGAAATTAGTAGCCGCCACCGGTACTCCGGGCTACGAAATGCAAGGAATTTTCGATAGCACCCCAATTCACCCCCCACCCACAGATATATTCTTCTTGTTGGATAGCCTCCTTTTTTCCCTCCGTTTTTAACGATAACGAGGATCGCTAGTCGACGCTTCTGCTGTCTCTATTTCGCTCCCGTTTCTTTTACCCCCGTTCCACCATCTTTTACACTCTTACTACCCCTAATTCGTTATTCTTCTTTACTTTGCACACGACTGTTCAGTCGTTATAGTGACTCTATGTGACGTTCTATACTGACTTGTCTATACAGACTCTATATGGACACTATTTGATGTTCGTGTAGGCCACTATAGTGGCTCTATGTGATCCACAACTTGGGATAGACGTTAGAGTGACTCAACGTGACCTACAATTCATGTTAGTTACTATAGTAGCTCTATGTAATGGATGACATTCGTATAGGTTACTATAGTGGCTCTATGTGATCCACAACTTGGGATAGACGTTAGAGTGACTCAACGTGACCTACAATTCATGTTAGTTACTATAGTAGCTCTATGTAATGGATGACATTCGTATAGGTTACTATAGTGGCTCTATGTGATCCACAACTTAGGACAGCCATTAGAGTGGCTCAATATGACCTACAATTCATGTTAGTTACTATAGTAGCTCTATGTAATGGATGACATTCATATAGGCTACTATAGTGGCTCTATGTGATCCACAACTTGGGACAGGCATTGTAGTGACCCACTGTGATCTACTATTCATGTCAACCATTATAGTGGCTCTATGTAATAGATGACATTTGTATAGATCACTATAGTGGCTCTATGTGATCTACTATTCATGTCAGCCACTATAGTGGCTCTATATAAACAATGAAGTTCATGGAAGACAGTGTGGTGGCTCTATATGATCCACAACTTGCCACAGCTATTATAGTGACTCACTGTGATCTATAGCTCCTGTCAGCCACTATAGGGGTTCAGTTTGGTCTATAGTTCATGTCAGCCACTATAGTGGCTCTATATAAACGATGACTTTCCTGTAACACATCATAGTGGTTCTATATGACATACTAGTCATGTCAGTAACTATAGTGGCTCTATGTAAAGAATGGCACTTGTATAGGCCACTATAGTGGCTCACTGTGATCTACAGTTCATATCCACCCCTATAATCCCTCAATGTGATCTACAGTTCATATCCACCCCTATAGTCCCTCAATGTCATCTACACTTTATATCAACCCCCATAGTCCCTCAATGTGATCCACAAGTCACATCAGCTACCATAATACCTAGACAACCACCATATTTCTACAAATCTCCAACCCCCATCAATGAGTGATTTTATATTTTTGATTAAAAGACACGTCGCAAAATGCATCGATCAAAAAGAAAATAATGGAATTGAATTTTGGTTAAAGTTAATTGAAAGAACGAATTCGATACTGATTCCATTATCGCCGACACAAAGAGTATTTTTGAATAATAAAAGGACCGATGAAAATAGTGGCGCTCGATTGTTTTCCCATTTTGTTTTTTTCCATGAAACATCAACCTCGAATGAGATATTTTTCGAGTTCGAAATCAATTTAAACAATTTCAAGCTATTTTCATCAACTGATTTTTAATAAATGTCAACTTTCTAACTGGAAATTCGAGTCTGTTAAGATTGTTTAACGTGTCTGATATAAGGTTTTTTGGGAATTGAAGGCTGGACAGCCGAATCTTCGTCTATTTAAATATTTCGGGGGAAAGGGTGGTTCGAGAATATGTAATCGGCGTGCTCATTATTTATGATGATCCCTGGTAATTAGGAAACTCGTGGACCCGGTCTGAGCGATTTCGTTGACGGTGACGCGAATTGACGAGCTCGAGTGACGTCGATCGACGAATTGACGGCTGCTGGATTGCGAGTCGAATGTTCGGTGACATCGAAATCGATATTGTTTATAATACCTTCATTATTTTTAACCCTTTAAATATTCAGTGCTTCTATCACCTGTGGCCGCGCGATTTTTCGATCGCTCCATAATTAAAAACAAACAGTCGATTTCATTAATGCAATTTATCAACTCTTTCATTCACCATTTTGTGAGACTACTAATATTTTGTAATGTCACTCTCGTATCAATACAACAATAAATTTGAAAGTGTAAATGCACAGAGAATTCGATTATCCCATTCGAAATCCGGCGATTAAGTGCTCTCCCAGGCGGGGAAGACGTTAAATGCAAGAATGTTTACCGATATCGATTTGGACTTTCCCGCCAACGAAAAGCATTAGCAACATTCTACGAATCGTACAATAACGATAATTTGCGCGGTTACTCTGCGGGCTTGTATTTCCTTTCGAGTTAGGCATCCGAATATCGAAACACTAAAGTGGAAGTAGAACGAGTCGATATAGGTCAGACCATAATCCGCGAGGCTGATTTTGATCGCTAATACAAACTTCAAAACGTTACTTCTCTAGATTATCATTCGGTGATCATTGCTGTGCTTTCAGTTCATTAGAATTTAGGGTTAAATATTGTTAAGGAATCACTGCTAAATAAAACCGTGCAATTTACAATGCTGTAAGAAGAACCTTACTGCCTCTAGGTCAAAATTTTACAATTTACAAGGCTTGGAATTAAAATTTTCACAAGTTATAACTGTTGCAAGTTTAAATTTTCCGAGTTACAACGCTTGGAATTAATGATTTCCCACCTTGCACCACTTGGAATACAAAATTTTCCACTTTACAACGCTTGAAATATAAAATTTTCCAACTGACAGCGCTTGTAATATAAAATTTTCCACCCTACAGCGCTTGAAGTTAAAATTTCCCTACCTTACAACGCTAGGAATATAAAATTTTCCACCTTACAACGCTTCAAGCTTAGAATTTTCCACCTTATAGCGCTTGGAGTTAAAATTTTCCTACTTTACAACGCTAGGAATATAAAATTTTCCACCCTACAGCGCTTGAAGTTAAAATTTCCCTACCTTACAACGCTAGGAATATAAAATTTTCCGCCTTACAACGCTACAAGCTTAGAATTTTCCACCTTACAGCGCTTGGAGTTAAAATTTTCCTACTTTACAACGCTAGGAATATAAAATTTTCCACCTTACAACGCTTCAAGCTTAGAATTTTCCACCTTACAGCGCTTGGAGTTAAAATTTTCCTACTTTACAACGCTTGAAATATAAAATTTTGCACCTTACAACGCTTCGAGCTTAGAATTTTCCACCTTACCGCGCTTAGATTTAAAATTTTCCAAATTACAGCGCTAGGAGTCCAACATTTCCCACCTTACAGCGCTTGGAACTAACAATTTTCCACCTCACAACGCTTCCATCTACAAATTTCCCATCTTACAATGATTGGAATTAAAAGTTTTCGACCTTACAGCGCTTCCCAGTGAAAATTTTCCACTTTATAGCGCTTGGAATTAAAATTTTCCTACCTTACAGCTCTTCAAAGTTAAAATTTTCCAAATTATAACGCTTGAAGTTTGAAATTTCCCAACTTACAACGCTTGGAATTAAAATTTTCTGACCTTACAGCTCTTGAAACTACAAATTTTCCAAGTTACAACGCTTTAAGATAAAAATTTCCCACCTTACAACGCTTTTAATTGAAAATTTTCCATCTTACAGCGCTTCTAATTTAACATTTTCCTACTTACAACGCTTCGAACGGAAAATTTTCCATCTTACAGCGCTTTTAATTTAAGATTTTCCATCTTACAGCACTTCTAATTTAAGATTTTCCTCCTGACAGCGCTTCTAATTTAAAATTTTCCTCCTTACAACGCTTCGAACTGAAAATTTTCCTCCTTACAACGCTTTGAACTGAAAATTTTCCTCCTTACATCGCTTCCAACTGAAAATTTTCCACCTTACATCGCTATCAACCCAATATTTTCCACCCTACAGCGCTTCGAATGAAAATTTTCCACCTCACAACGCTCTCAGCTCATCAGAATTAAAATCCAAACATCGTTACGATACAACTTCTATTAAACCCCTCCCTAAAAAATCTACAAATACCTTGACGAGAAGTCACTAAAACGTCTATCACCGATAACCCCATCGAAAAAAAGTCGTTGCAGGAAAAATAAGTCCAACCGGAAGCAATACCGTCTGGGGGGGAGTAGCACGATAATACACCCCTCCATCCCTTAGTACGCTCCCCCCTAATACCTCTTAATGCTGATTCCAGTCGCGGACCGGAAGTTAGCCCAGTTTTGACTCTCTATCCTTTTCTGTATATAATTTTTTCTCTGGCAGAATATATTTTTTTTCTACTCGTTCGTTTGTTTTGCACGAAGAAGCGGAAGATTTATCGACGAAGAGCGATACCCCAGCTGCAATATTCAACGCTGGAAGCTTAGAGCTACTGCACCGGTGCACGAGGGTGGTTGATGGTGATGGTGGTAGCGGCGGCGGCGGCGGTGGTGGTGGTTGTGATGGCAATGCTGGTGGTGGTGGTTGGCTTTACGTGGACACCAGGCTAGCTGAACGGTGTAGCACGGTGTAGTACGCCACTGTTGCTGGCTACATATAGATTATTGATCAGGCAATAACTCAAGGACTAGTCGGGGCGCATATTACCACCATACCAGCCAGCCAGAGCCAGCTACGTTCCGGCTAACGTTGGTACGCAGTAGTTATGCTAATTAAAGGCAACCTTTCGGCCCCCGCGGCCGACATAACCTGGCCATAGCCGGAGATCATTATGCGCACATGTGCCTGTCGCACCGAAACGAATCCCTTCGACTGCCCCAAACGTTAATGAGTTTCTTTCTCAAACCTTCTACAACTATTTCAACTTCCTACAAATGGTTCACATTTTTTAGGAGACCTTCAGGTGACCCATGTGGACACCCTTGGCTAGGTTCATCAATAATGTGGATAGTGGATTAGATTAAGTGACACGTGTGGATGTTTGAAGGTGTGTGGAGATGTGTGGAGATTTGGAACATCTTTCTGGGTATTAATGACGATTGAAGTAATTGTAAACTACCCTTAGGTGACTCTGACCGACCCTCGAAAATTTCGAGCTTGTGGAGCTAATTGATGGCAATTAATCCCCGATAAGTTTTAAGGTTTCCAGTGGACCGAAAGAGGACGGAATTCACGTTTCGTTTCATTTCTCTACTTTGTCGCCGTCGATCGTTCTGTCATTGATTTATGACGTTGATTTATTAGCCAACCAATTCTTTTTCTTGGACCCTCTTGAAAAGAGAGGTAAGGAGATTTCTCAAATTACAACGCTTGGAAGTTCAAATTTTCCAAATTACAGCGCTTGGAATTCCAAGTTTTCCAATTTACAACGCTTGGAATTCCAAATTTTCCAAGTTACAGCGCTTGGAATTCCAAATTTTTCAAATTACAGCGCTTGGAATTCCAAATTTTCCAACTTACAGCACTTGGAATTCCAAATTTTGCAAATTACAACGCTTGGAATTCTAAATTTTGCAAATTACAACGCTTGGAATTCCAAGTTTTCCAAATTACAGCGCTTGGAATTCCAAATTTTCCAAAATACAACGCTTGGAACTCCAAATTTTCTAAATTACAACGCTTGCAATTCCAAATTTTCCAATTTACAACGCTTGGAATTCCAAATTTTCCAAATTACAGCGCTTGGAATTCCAAATTTTCCCATTTACAGCGCTTGGACTTCCAAATTTTCCAATTTACAACGCTTGGAATTCCAAATTTTCCAAATTACAACGCTTGGAATTCCAAATTTTCCACCATTCAACGCTTGGAATTCCAAATTTTCCACCTTACAACGCTTGGAATTCTAAATTTTCCACCATTCAACGCTTGGAATTCCAAATTTTCCACCTTACAACGCTTGGAATTCTAAATTTTCCAAATTACAACGCTTCGAACCTAAAATTTTCCACCTTACAACGCTTGGAATTCCAAATTTTCCACCTTACAACACTTGGAATTCCAAATTTTCCACCTTACAACGCTTAGAATTCCAATTTTTCCACCTTACAACGCTTCGAATTCTAAATTTTCCAAGTTACAACGCTTGGAATTCCAAATTTTCCACCTTACAACGCTTCCAACTGAAAATTTTCCACCTTACAACTCTTCAAACCTAAATTTTCAAATCTGAATATCCAGTGGACCGAAAGAGGACGGAATTCACGTTTCGTTTCATTTCTCTATTTTGTCGCCGTCGATCGTTCTGTCATTGATTTATGACGTTGATTTATTAGCCAACCAATTCCCTTTTTCTTGGACCCTCTAGGTAATCGCGAACCCTTCGAGTTATTAATAATTACCGCAATTGTGCCTGGCCGTAATTGCGCGATCAACGGACTTAAAAAAAAACTATCCCCCGGCAATTTCGACGAATAATATATATACATCTTGAAGCGGCAATTACGTGCAATTACGTTGGTCGATTACCTTCTGAATCGCGCGAGAAAGCAACCGATGTATCTCCTCGACTCTCGATGAGAAACAGATAATCGACGGTGGTACTTGTCGCAACAAAAGCAGCAACAATAACAACAACGAAACAACAGTAACGGAATTCATGTATCCAGAGGTAACGAGTGGCGTACGGGATTTCTTGGCCGACTTTCACGGCTATTATAAGCTCGAGTATTTTCATTATACATTTTTTTTCATCCTCCTTCCACGGCCACTTCGCATTGATACGCCACCCCCTCCACCCCTCGTATCCCGATGGATCCCTTTTTCCACCCCACCGATACAGCGTCGCGGATCGACGTAACGATCCACTTATGGAAAATGCCACGACAGAAAAGAAAGCCTCTCTCTTCTACTTGGACATCCCCCTTCAAACGTTGCCTTCTTTTTTCGGCGACAATCTTTCTCTACTTTTTTTAACATTCATGTGTATGCTCGTAGTATAAGAATTCATAATTTCCTAGGCAGGGAATAATTGACGTCTCGTTACTCAGATCGATTCTTCTGAAACTACCCCTAAGTTGAGAATTTCAAACCTAGTAATTAATTGTTAATGTATAGTGAAACAGATTAGTGAATATTCTATTCTTTTAAATTGTCACAACCTCGTACGCTTTAAGGATCCCCTAGCTAGGGTAGTTAGATAATAACTGGACTGGTTAGATAGCTGGAATAGTTAGATAGCTGGACTGGTTGGGTAGCTGGACTGATTGGATGGTTGGACTAGTTAAATAATAGCTGGACTAGTTAGATAGCTGGACTGGTTGGATAGCTGGACTGATTGGATGGTTGGACTAGTTAGATGGCTGGACTGGTTAGATAGCTAAACTGGTTGGATAGCTGGACTAGTTAGATGGCTGGACTAGTTAGATAGCCAGACTAGTTAGATAGCCAGACTAGTTAGATATCCAGACTACTTAGATAGCCAGACTAGTTAGCTAGACAGACTAGTTAGACACCAAGACTACTTAGATAGCCAGACTAGTTAGGTAGCCAGACTAGTAAGACAGTCAGTTAGTCAGTCAGACTAATTAGACAGCCAGACTAGTCAGACAGCCAGACTAGTTAGACAGCCAGACTAGTTAACTAGCCAGACTAATTAGCTAGCCAGACTAGTTAGACAGTCAGTTAGTCAGTCAGACTAATTAGACAGCCAGACTAGTTAGACAGCCAGACTAGTTAGACAGTCAGAGTAGTCAGATAGCAAGACTAGTTAGGTAGCTAGAGTAGTTAGACAGTCAGTTAGTCAGTCAGACTAATTAGACAGCCAGACTAGTTAGACAGCCAGACTAGTTAGACAGTCAGAGTAGTCAGATAGCAAGACTAGTTAGGTAGCTAGAGTAGTTAGATAGTCAGTTAGACAGTCAGACTAGTTAGACAGCCTGACTAGTCAGACAGCCAGACTAGTTAGCCAGCCAGACTAGTTAGACAGTCAGAGTAGTCAGATAGCCAGACTAGTTAGGTAGCCAGAGTAGTTACATAGTCAGTTAGCCAGTCAGACTAGTTAGACAGCCAGACTAGTTAGACAGTCAGACTAGTCAGATAGCCAGAGTAGTTAGACAGCCAGACTACTTAAATAATTACACAAGTTACATATCCAGGCTGGTTAAACAGCCACATTACTCATGTCCACATAATCAGGCCACTGTAAACAGATGTCATTAAAAGTCATAATAAAAAAAAATTCACCTTCATAGAACACGAAAAAATAATTAGTGGATTATTGAACATAACTAGCAGAGATTCACTAGATTAACAGGATCTGAATCTTCGTGAAAACTATCCGTTTGAAGCCACGCGTTTCGCGGTTCTCCGAAAACATCGAAGCTGATGCGCGGACCGAGTGAACGCGTGTCGTAACGGGAGCATCCGACCGCCAATTAATTAGCCAGTTAATTAAACATTTAGACGCCGCTGGCGGTCGCCTAAAATTTAATTCGCCCATTAATTAATGCTGCCGCGGCGCGCGGGCAGCATCGAGGGGCGGCGAGGGGCAGCGAGGGGGATGGAAAATGCATTATTACCGGGCTCGGGTCTCAGGTATTCATATTCGGACAAAACCGATAGAGAGCTCGCGCTTATCGGCGAATTTTTCTAGCTCACCCCTTCCACCCCCTTAAAAAGAGACCGAGAACGATCGAACGGAGACAGAAAGAGAAGACTCTGTTCGAATGAAAAAAGGGGAATAAAAACGGCGGGGCTAAAAGAGGAGGTTCTCCGGTAATCGTGCTACAAAAATAAGTCGAAAATTGGGAGTCAAATTTTTCTTTCGACTATTTGTTTCTGGGGTGGTGGAATTACGAGTTTTCTACCTTACAACGCTTGGAAGTTCAAATTTTTTAACTTACGACGATTGAAAGTTAATATTTTCCAAATTACAACGCTTGGAATTTCAAATTTTCCACCTTACAGCGCTTGGAATTCCAAATTTTCCAAATTACAACGCTTGGAATTCCAAATTTTCCAAATTACAGCGCTTGGAATTCCAAATCTTCTAAATTACAACGCTTGGAATTTCAAATTTTCCACCTTACAGCGCTTGGAATTCCAAATTTTCCAAGTTACAACGCTTGGAATTCCAAATTTTCCAAATTACAACGCTTGGAATTCCAAATTTTCCAAATTACAACGCTTGGAATTCCAAATTTTCCAAATTTCAACGCTTGGAGTTCCAAATTTTCCAAATTACAACGCTTGGAATTCAAAATCTTCCAAATTACAACGCTTGGAATTTTAAATTTTCCAAATTACAACGCTTGGAATTCCAAATTTTCCAAATTACAACGCTTGAATTTCCAAATTTTCCAAATTACAACGCTTGGAATTCCAAATTTTCCAAATTACAACGCTTGGAATTCCAAATTTTCCACCTTACAACGCTTCCAACTGAAAATTTTCCACCTTACAACGCTTCGAACCTAAAATTTTCCACCTTACAACGCTTCAAAATTAAAATTTTCCACCTTACAACGCTTCAAACCTAAAATTATCCACCTTACAACGCTTTAAAACTAAAATTTTCCACCTTATAATTCTTTAAACATAACTTTTCAAACCTGAATATTTTCCTTGTATTTTCGTTGAAATTCATAAATTAATTTTCATATTCATTCTCTTGCGTTAATTTGTAAATTACACTTGTAAGTCTTCAATGATGCCATTGTACCTCTCACAGAGGATGAGTTTCCTTCTCTGTACTTTCACCGAAAAATTCTGTGTAATTTTTAATAAGTATAGATAAATAAGTATAGAAATATACAAGTATAGTTAAGCTCAGTAAAATGAAATAAACTATCACTCCATAGAATTAATTCGATAAGTAGAATTATGAAACCTCTTTCCCCGTCCACTCGATCTCTACTTCCCCATCTCGGAGAACAGTCCATGCCGAAAATTGGCCGCTATCGATACGGTCGAAAACTGTGTGTATCTTGCACTCGAGTCACGGAATCGATCGAGCAGCGTTAGAAGCGCTTAGACGACTGTAACTTCCTTGGACGGGCGTCTTGCGTTCGAGAACGGTATAACGAGAGGGGTTGAAGAGATCCACGGAAGTCACGGGAACGAAAACGAGCACTAGGAAGGATCAAAGGATCAGAGACATCCGGTCGAGACGC
The DNA here is from genome assembly GCA_963576845.1 of Megachile leachella. Lineage (NCBI taxonomy): Eukaryota > Metazoa > Arthropoda > Insecta > Hymenoptera > Megachilidae > Megachile > Megachile leachella. The sequence goes on along the minus strand of OY756252.1, from coordinate 2,349,616 downwards.
GAAAAATCGTCATACGGGGGTTGTCACGCGAAAAAAGAGGATAATTAAGCCACTGTGACGATCGATTCGAAGGAGTCCTGGTCAAAGGATACCAAAGGTATCTAGGGAGAAAGGTCAAGAAAATTACTGGTTACAAGGGTTATGGAAAAATAAAACATTATTATAACAAAGTTAAAGTATAATTTGGTATTAAATAGTTACTATTATAATTTAGTATTAAACAATTGATTATACTAAAACTATAAACGACAGATAGGAACAATTATTGACAGCTACAATATTAAAACAGGCAAAAGATAGTTGAAATCTTATGTCAATTACAATCATTGACTATGCAAGTTGTAATTGCAACTGAACTGCAAATTTAAACGTATTAAAAATTCAAATAAAATTGGTCATAACTGGAGTGCGTCAAGTGTGCGTCATGAATGCGTCGTGATCTTCTGAGTGCGTCAAAAATGCGTCAGACTGTGAAAATCATAATTGAACTCCAAATTCGAGTAAAAAGTAAAAATTGTTCACGGAGTGCGTCCTGAGTGCGTCATGATGTTCTGAGTGCGTCAAGTGTACGTCATGAGTACGTCGTGAAGTTCTGAGTGCGTCATGAGTGCGTCAGACTGTCCAAGTCATAACTGAACTCCAACTTAAAACGTATTCAAAATTGGAATAAAATTGATCACAGTCAGAGTGCGTCACGAGTGCGTCTGACTATGATAATTGATAATTGAACTCCAAAATGAAACGTAAAAAAAATTCCAGTAAAATTGCCTACAGCCGTAGTGCGTCATGAGTGCGTCAGACTATGATAATTGACAATTGAGCTCCAAACAAAAAATAGAAAAAAAATTCCAGTAAAATTGCCTACAGGCGTGGTGCGTCATGAGTGCGTCAGACTGTAATAGCTAATAATTAATTTCCCAATTGAAACGTAAAAAAAATTCCAATAAAATTGCCTACAGCCGTGGTGCGTCATGTTTGCGTCACATGTCTTCGAAAGTATGGCAAAGGGTTAATGAAGTGACTTATTCGAGAAAGCAATAGTATCAGTAGATAAAAAGGGTTAAAAGAAGGGAGAAGAGCGCAGAACAAAGTGAAGGAAGATACAGGAAGAAATAACTGAAAAGTGTTGAAATCGTGGAAGGTCGAAGGTCCAGGGGTGCAGTAGGGGGTTAGTTTCTTGGTGCGGCTGCAACGAAACTAGCGGCCAATGGCGTAACGCAGCCGAGCCATTATTGGAAACTCGTTACATGCACGGTGCCCCACGCCGTCACAAAGGCACACCGTCCCCCTCCAACCCCTTTCGATCCTCCGTGTCGCCGCCCCTGTGGCCTCCGTTACACAAGTACCCGCTGGAAGCAACTACGTCGTCGCCGTTAGTTCGCACCCCACACCCCCTCGTACACCAACAAACCCCATCCTGCCCCTCGAGAAACTTTGTCTTATTTGGTTCTACCTACTTACGCGAAATTTCCTATCCCCGAAGTCGCAACGTCATTCCTTTAACTTTTACGTGCCATCCCTGTTAGCCGCTACGACTGACCATTTTTGCTTTACGGAGAACGGGTTTTCTGTCCTTTAACGCCGCGAATTTACATTTTCCGTTTCGGGATTTTAGAGATAGGGTTGGACGAGTGGAAATGTAATTTGCTTTGCGAACTTTAGGTATTGAGATTTTTTAGATTGCGTGGAGGGTTAAATTTTCCAAGTTACAGCGCTTGGAAGTTGAGGTGTTCAAAGTTAGAACACTTGGAAGTTAAAATTTTCCAAGTTACAACGCTTGGAATTCCAAATTTTCCAAATTACAACGCTTGGAATTCCAAATTTTCCAAGTTACAGCGCTTGGAATTCCAAATTTTCCAAATTACAACGCTTAAATTTCCAAATTTTCCAAATTACAACGCTTGTAATTCCAAATTTTCCAAGTTACAACGCTTGGAGTTCCAAATTTTCCAAATTACAACGCTTGGAATTCCAAATTTTCCAAATTACAACGCTTGGAATTCCAAATTTTCCAAGTTACAGCGCTTGGAATTCCGAATTTTCCAAATTACAACGCTTGGAATTCAAAATTTTCCAAATTTCAACGCTTGGAATTCCAAATTTTCCAAATTTCAACGCTTGGAGTTCCAAATTTTCCAAATTACAACGCTTGGAATTCCAAATTTTCCAAATTACAACGCTTGGAATTCAAAATCTTCCAAATTACAACGCTTGGAATTCCAAATTTTCCAAATTACAACGCTTGGAATTCCAAATTTTCCACCTTACAACGCTTCCAACGGAAAATTTTCCAACTTACAACGCTTCAAACTGAAAATTTTCCGCCTTACAACGCTTCGAAGTGAAAATTTTCCACCTTACAACGCTTCCAAGTGAAAATTTTCCACCTTACAACGCTTCCAAGTGAAAATTTTCCACCTTACAACGCTTCCAAGTGAAAATTTTCCACCTTACAGCGCTTCCAACTAAAAATTTTCCACCTTACAGCGCTTCTACTATATAATTTTCCACCTTACAGCGCTTCTACTATAAAATTTTCCACCTTACAACGCTTTGTACCTAAAATCTCCCACTACGACCTAAAATAAAAATTTCCCAGCTCGAGAACGTAGAAAAATATAAAATTCCCTCGAATTCGAATTGCAAAAAAAAGTTTGCAGTAAATCGGAATAAATTGTATTGATGATTAAAGGGCCGCCATAAGAGAATAATTGCATCGTTAAACGTGATTGAATCCGATCAATGAATCGTTTGTGTTCCGACGAGAGATCGATTAGTCGAATAACCGAACGAGACAGGGTTGAAAAAGGTTACGCCAATAGCAGTAGGGTAGAAGAAACTTCCGTGTGATACGCGAAGTTCATTCAAAATACAATCGATGAGGGTTGTTTAATTTTCACGAGGAGAAAGTTATCGGTTAATCGAGCGATCGAAACGTCGATAACAAAGCCGTCTAATCAGCTGGCATTTTAAATGAACGTTAACGCGATCGTTCTGTAATCAACGGAACTAAATAATAAAGTCGAAGAGATAACGGTATTTACGTTCGATAAACGTCATTGATTTTCTCTAATTTCCCTTTGGGAAAGGTACGTTGATTGGATAGTGGACGTTTTCGTGGGAAATTTTTATGGCTATATAATTAGATTTTTGGTTTGATTGTTGTTTTGGTTGAGTATTTGGTTTGGGGGGGTTGTGTAGCTTTTGTGACGCACTCTTGACGCACATGTGGCATTAGCGACGCACTCTTGATGCACTATTGACGCACTCATTACACTAGTGACGCATTCATGACGCACCTATGAGGCACTCAAGGCATTAGTGACGCACCCATGACACACTCAAGGCATTGATGACGCACCCATGGCACTAGTGACACACCCATGACACACTCAAGGCACTAGTGACGCACTCATGACACACTCAATGCACTAGTGACGCACTCATGGCATTAGGGACGCATTCATGATGCACTCATGGCACTAGTGACGCACCCATGACACCCTCAAGGCATTAGTGACGCACCCATGGCACTAGTCACGCATTCCTGAAGCACTCAAGGCATTTATTGACGCACTTATCACTATAGTGATGCATCCATGATATTAGTAACGCACCCATGACATTAGTGACGCATTCAAGACGCACTCATGGCACTAGTGACGCACTCATGACATTAGGGACGCATTCATGATGCACTCATGGCCATAGTGACGCACTCATGACACACTCAATGCACTAGTGACGCACTCATGGCATTAGGGACGCATTCATGATGCACTCATGGCACTAGTGACGCACCCATGACACCCTCAAGGCATTAGTGACGCACCCATGGCACTAGTGACGCATTCCTGAAGCACTCAAGGCATTTATTGACGCACTCATAACGCACTTATCACTATAGTGATGCATCCATGATATTAGTAACGCACCCATGACATTAGTGACGCATACAAGACGCACTCATGGCACTAGTGACGCACTCATGACATTAGGGACGCATTCATGATGCACTCATGGCCATAGTGAGGCACCCATGACACACTCATGGCACTAGTGACGCACTCATGGCACTAGTGACGCATTCCTGACGCTCTCAAGGTATTTATGGATGCACTCATTACACCAGTGAGGCACTCATGATACTAGTAACGCACCCATGACATTAGTGACGCATTCAAGACGCACTCATGGCACTAGTGACGCACTCATGACATTAGGGACGCATTCATGATGCACTCATGGCCATAGTGAGGCACCTATGACATACTCAAGGCATTAGTGACGCACTCATGGCACTAGTGATGCATTCCTGACGCACTCAAGGCATTTATGGATGCACTCATTACACTAGTGAGGCACTCATGATATTAGTAACGCACCCATTACATTTGTGACGCATTCGAGACGCACTCATGGCACTAGTGACGCACTCATGACATTAGGGACGCATTCATGATGCACTCATGGGACTAGTGACTTACCCATGACGCACTAAAGGCATTAGTGATGCACTAATGACGCACTGGTAATGTACTTGGGACGCTACCATAACACATCTGTGACGCACTCATGACACAGTCATGACACACTCATAACATATCTGTGACGCACTGAGAAGGCATTCATAAAACACTCATTACGTATTTGTGACTCACTTAGGAGACATTCGTGACGCACTCGTAACGCATACATAAGCATTCGTGACGCACTCGTAACGCATACATAAGCATTCGTGACGCACTCTTGACGCATTCGACGTACGATACACGTGTCACACACTTGACACACTCTGACGCACCCTACATTTCAGATATAGCAAATGAAAATTATACCTACAGCATAATTGAGCCTACAGTCTAATACCAATTATAATCAGCCTAGTCAAAGATCCTCAAAGTCCAAATACATGTATCACTTCAATTTTTGTTTGTAAAATTGCAGTAATAATTAGCTACCTATGAATGATGCCTCTCTCAAAAAATCATATAGAGTATTAATTAATGTAGGAAGTCCTATGTTTCTTGTAAATAAACGTGAAGTTTGGTAAGACGAGTTTCCAGTATACGAATATAAGAAATTCGACGAATGGCATCCATATCCACAACCATGTAATGCCAGGAACAAACGTCCTCGGGTAGATGCCGACGATTTTTCACACGAATTTCCACGCGGCCCACTAAATAAATGCCCTGGAAGCTCATGGAATCAATCTTAAATCATGCTCGCGACGTTCGAGGCTTTAAGTGAGTTTGAACGACGCTTTCACCCCGCTCACCCCCTTTCTTCGAACATAGCCCGAGGTGTGTGAAATATTATTGCGACATTTATCTCTGGGGACGCGGACCAGGTATTTTCCTACGAGCCAAGATTCCAGGGACGTACAATTTCCTGATCGGTGTCCCGGAATTTCCCCAATTTTCCTGCAATATTCGATTAACTTTCTGCCCAACGATCCTCCTCACCCTTCTTTGGGAATATTAAACGATTCGCGGTTATAAATGACGATTATACGCCGTTTTGGGCGAGTTTGACTAACTATTTTCAGATTGACTAGCTACTTTTATCATCGACATTGTAAAATATATAATTGTACGTTCTTTATGAAAAATATTAACAGAGGCTTCAGTAGGTTATTTTGTTAAAAATACTGTCAAGTAGGATTGGTTAATAGGTTGCTACTTTTGTCATAGAATTGACTTTACATTGTGAAATACGTAATGGTACATTTTTTATGAAAAATATTAACAGAGGCTTCACTAGGTTATTTTGTTAAAAATACTGTCAAGTAGGATTGGTTAATAGGTTGCTACTTTTGTCATCGAATTTACATTGTGAAATACATAATTGTACTTTTTTTATAAAAAACATTAACAAAGACCACAAGGTTATGTTTTTAAAAATACTGTCCAGTCTCTCTAGTACTTTTGAATTATTTTTAACAGTCTTAAACCTGTAATCAATATAGATTTCACACCTCCTTACACCCGCCCCTGTCACCAAACATCAAGGAAACACGAGTAGGCTCTAAAAAGCCGAGCTCCCAAAGACACGATTTAAAACAAAGAATCGGACAAGTTCCACCCTTAAAAGTGTCCCTCGAAAGGGAACAACGGTTCATTATCGAAAAATTGATCTGATTAGGCTCCGGCAAAAGTTTTCGCCGGACATCCCTCTCGATTCCCACGTCTCGCGAGGATCTCGCGAATTAAGGGTTGAACTCTTCACCTGCACCCTCGCCAACTAAAGTTTCAGCCGAAACATGCCGCGTTAATTGGCGCAGTTTAAAAGTATCGCGGATTGTAGTGAAATTTCGAGTAAAGTTCGGCGAACTCATTGGGGTGCTTCTAAAGACGCTCGTTTAAGGGTATATATTTGTACCATTAGCCTTTTATAATTTACTTACGTAAATTATAATAAGTAAGTTAGGTAGGTTAGGTAGGTTAGGTATGTTAGGCACGTTAGGTATGTTAGGTATGTTAGGTATGTTAGATAGGTTAGGTATGTTGAGTAGATTAGGTATGTTAGATAGGTTAGGTAGGTTAGGTGGGTTCGTGTGTTAGGCTTGTTAGGCAGGTTAGATAAGTTAGGTAAGTTAGGTAAGTTAGGTTGGTTAGGTAAGTTAGGTGGGTTAGATGGGTCATTTATGCCAGTATCAATTAAAAAATAAATTTTGTTGTCGGAGTAGAGTGCGGTATTTTTCGAACAGCGTCATAACAAAATATTGTTGGCGGTGACGTTTGACGAGGCTGTTTTTGTGATATCGCGTGCTCGCGTCGAAGAGCACGCGTGCGATAGCGATTAATTTCATTAGTAACGAAGTAATTAGTCGGAGTGACAGCGTGTGTCCCTCGAATATTTTCAAGAGCAGACACTGACATGTCTCTGATACGTTCCTGACGCGCCGGAAGTGGAGAATCTGGCCGAATTTCTCCTTTTTCCGTAATATCGAGATAAGTGAGCGAAAAACGCGACAAAGTACTGTCTAGAAATGTTTTGAGTCTGATTGACGTTGTCCGAGATTAAATTTCAGGTTTTAAGACTGTCGAGGACGCTTTGGAAAATGTGTTTTAAATTAATTTATTAATATTTATGCGGCTGTTACATACAGAACATTTCTATTTTCCTTGGTCTAAACCCCAGAATCACAAGTTTCTGCAAGTCCAATCAACCCCAGGAAACTCGAAAAAAAGCCACGCCGAAGCTGTGTCCGTAGAAAAAAAAAACCGTAAAGTCGAGCATGCTGCAAATTTTCTCCACCCCCAGTCGCCTAGGAAAATCAGAGCGGCGAATAAAAGGAACAATTTCTCTCTCCGATCCCGATGATAGCCCTTTTACCTACAACTACGTTGAAAATAAAAACAAGACCACCGCACACACACACGGAGAAAAAAATACTAAACAAGGGTTGGGATCGATTGGCGTCGAAGCGGACCAAGTCGAACGAAAAACGTCGAAGGCATGGTCGAAGTAGCAACGAGGGAAGGTAATCTCGCTACTCTTCGGCCGCTCATTCAAATCCTACGCTAAATTTCAATCTGATGTGTACAAAAGTCGAGCCCTTCCGCCCCCGCCGTCCCCTACCGCCTCCGAGTCACATAACGGACTCGTGCTCGAGGCAACGGTCCATTTCTGCGATCCTCCACCCTACACCCTCTTTTTGCACGTACATCCTCGATGCACACGTGTGCACCGGTCTATTTGAATCTAGCCACTCGAACGCGCTGGTACACTGCCGACCAAAAGTTTTATTTCTTTGGAGAGACTTTGCAGAGGGGGAGATTTTTGGGAGTCGGAAGATTTTTGGAAGGGAGGAGATTTTTCAGGAGTTGAAGATTTTTAGAAGGGAGGAGATTTTTAGGAGGGAGGAGATTTCTGAGGGGTTGGAGATTTGGAAGGTTGAGGATTTTGGGGAGGGAGGAGATTTCTGAGGACTTGGAGATTTGGAAGGGTCGGAATTTTGGGGAGGGAGGAGATTTGGAAGTTTAGGAATTTCGGGGAGGGTGGAAGGAGATTTTTGAGGGGTTGGAGATTTGGAAGATTAGGAATTTTGGGGAGAGAGGAGATTTTGGAGGGGTTGGAGATTTTTGGAAGGGAGGAAATTTTTGAGAAATTGGAGATTTTTGAGAAATTGGAAATTTTAGAGGGGTTGGAGATTTTTGAGAGGTTAGAGATTTTTGGGAGAATGGAGATTTCTAGAAGGTAAAAGATTTTTGAGAGAATGGAGATTTTTAGAAGGTTGGAGATTTTTGAGATGTTGGAGAATTTTGGAAAGTAGAAGATTTTTGAGAGGTTGCAGATTTTAGAGAAGTTGGAGATTTTTGTAAGGTAGAAGATTAATAGAAGGTCGATTTTTGGGTGAAAGTGAGATACATAGAGGGATGTTTGGACGTAAGGATATCTAGGTTTGGTCCGATTGTAGGAGGGTAGTTAATTGAGGAGAAATTAAGGGATAAGGGTGTGCGAATCTTGCGCTCATCGAGGTCTTTATAGCTGGGATTTGGGGTTTAGGTGCACTGGAACATTTGAGGGCAACTCACCACAATTCAGAAATAAGAACTGATTCTTTGGAAGGTTCCTAATCGACAGACAGATGAAATGTCTCTCTTCTGAGTTACTAAAACTATCAAACTAGATAAGAATATATCGGTCAGACATTTATAGTCTTGAAAATCAACAAGGAGATGAAATGTCTCTTTTGTAAGTTACTAAGACAATAAAACTTAATACCTAAGACACCTAAATAAGAATACTATATCTGTTAGGCTTTTATAGTCTTTATAGTCATGTAAAATGTTACACTGATAGAAAAAAAATTTTGTAATTTTTTAAGATTCTAAAGGTGCCTCCTTAAGGATGCATTAGGAGTGCGTCATTAGTGCGTCATGAATGCGTCAAGGATGCTTCAAGGTTGCATTAGGAGTGCATTTGGTGCGTCATGAATCCATCACTGGTGCGTCGCGAACCCATCATTGGTGCGTCAATAGTGCGTCATGAATCCATTATTGGTGCGTCAAGGGTGCGTCGCGTATGTCTAAGTAGTTATCTTGTGACGCACTCATGACGCACTCAGGACTCAATATTTTCTTAAATTGACTTTAAGGCAGTAGTCTTGTGACGCACTGATGACACACTACTTTGTTAAATTGACTTAAAGACAGTAATTGTGACGCACTCATGACGCACTGCCTTGTCAAATTTACTTTAGGATAATTTTTGTAATTTTTGATGGTTCGAAAGACATCCCTTAAGACAGCAGTTGTCTTGTGACGCACTCAGGACGCACCCACGACTCACTACTTTCTTAAATTCATTTGAAGGTAGTATTTGTCTTGTGACGCACTCATGACACACTACTTTGTTAAATTGACTTAAAGACAGTAGTTGTGACGCACTCATGACGCACTGCCTTGTCAAATTTACTTTAGGATAATTTTTGTAATTTTTGAAGGTTCGAAAGACACCCCTTAAAACAGCAGTTGTCTTGTGACGCACTCATGACTCACTACTTTCTTAAATAAATTTGAAGGTAGTATTTGTCTTGTGACGCACTCATGACGCAATTGTTAAATTAACTTTAAGGCAGTCCCCACTGAATGCATATATATCGCGATAATCTCACAACTTCAAAAGGGCTTTTCACTCGAATATTTTGGGCCAATATAAAATGTTGCACTAATATAAAAAGAATGTTGTAATTTTGTAAGATTCTAAAGCTATTGCCTTAAGACACCTAGGTAATCCATTCCGTTATTTATAGAGTTAAATGTCTAAAAATGAGCTACAGGACATCGGAATAACTTTTGCAGTTGTATGTGTGCCAGAGGGAGTCAGAAAACCCCAGTCCTTTTGAGGCAACCACCCCCTTCCGACGTCTCCATAGCTGGAACGTCCATTTCCCTCGATACAGCCCCGGCAATCCGTAGCGTATCGGCTCGCGTATACGTCGCGGCGCACAGGCAGGCGCAGCTAATTAAACTTCGCCAGCGACGGAGCACGTTAGACTTTCATTCGTTCGGCTTTCTTGCCTCGAATCGAACTTGCAGGCTTCTTTACGCGAATTACACCGGGGAGGATTTTTGAGCCCCCGTATACGGTCGACTGATTTTATTCGCCCCCTTCCACCATTCCCGTGTCGTTTTCTATCGGAAGAATGTCGGGAAAAATGAAAGTTCGAATTCGACGGGAATTCTATGGCATGATATGCTGACGGAATGATTCACTCGAAGTTTGGGGTGAAGTTTCAATGCGTTTCAAACCTTCTTGCGTTTTCCTCAACGTAATTTTCTGTCTGGTAAAGGACTTCGTGTTCTTATGAACGTGGGACTGTGAAACCATCAAGAGTGCAAAACTGCCTAACTCTTCTCAGAACTATAAACACAGACATACACAATCTGTCTAATACAGAGTCTATTAGCTTCTACATGTTCTTCTAAACGTAGCTTGCAATCATCAAGAATGCAATATTGCCTAGTGACTTTAGTGACCTCTCTTTTCACAACTTTGTAGGAAGACTACCTTTGAATTTTAGTTTAAGCTTAAATTTTGATTCGTGAGATATACGAAGGACGAGCTTCATATCACGAGAGCAGCGATCATTACCGTTGCAATTAGTAATGTGATTGTTAAACTATTTTTCCTAATGGCCGAATAATAAGCTCCGCAGCGATATCGATATAACGGGGTGTTTCACAGCGGCGTTGATTAATGACACGAAATTATTAACAACAAAATATTCATTTTCGATAATACACACAATGAAAATGATTAATGGACCATAAATCAACGACAGATCGATGATTTTCGAGCGGAGCGATTCGTTAAATATTAATTCGTTGGAAAATTCACGGTGATCTCGAAGAACTCGAGCGATTCGAGTTCGATGAAAATAGTACGGACACGCTGGGGCTTCGGGTTATTCGGAACGCTTCGATAATGGATAGATCGATATAAAACGAGGGCCGATTAATTAATTCGATTGTGGCAGATAACGCGAATACGTACGTCGAAAACTACGCTTCCATCATTTTTTTAAATCGTATGTTAATCTTCTTTGGCTCTGGGTTTCTGAATTCAAATTTGCCGCACTTTTTTATTCTTGGTCACTATGAAGTTTACTTTCATTTATTTTACTTTGTTATACTTTTATTTTATACTTTTAAGGATTTATATTTTAATGCAGAAATGTTTGAAGTGTTACATGAGTGGGGTTGAAGTTTTGGCGCGCTTTTTAAACTGCTTTTATTTTTGTTTGTTGAAGAGTCTAGCAACTAATAAACTATTGTTATTTTGTTTTATTATTTTTCATTATTTTATTTATATTTTAATGGAGGAATATTTGAAGTGTTACATGAGTGGGGTTGAAATTTTGGCGCGTTTTTTAAATTGCTTTCATTTTTGTTTGGTGAAAAGTGTAACAATTAGCAAAAATCGATTGTTATTTTGTTTTACTATATTTTATTATTATATATTTGTTTTATTATACATTTTAAAGTAGAATTTGAAGTGATTTTACGTGAGTGGGAGTTTTAGCGCGTTTTTTAAACAGCTTTTATTTTTGTTTGTCGAAAAGTGTAACAAATAACAAAAATCTATTGTTGTTTTGTTTTACTGTATTTTATTACTATATATTTATTTTATTATACATTTTAAAGTAGCATTATAAGTGATTTTACGTGAATGGGAGTTTTGGCGCCCTTTTTAAACTGCTTTTATTTTTGTTTGTCGAAAAGTGTAACAAATAACAAAAATCTATTGTTATTTTGTTTTACTATATTTTATTATTATATATTTATTTTATTATACATTTTAAAGTAGCATTAGAAGTGATTTTACGTGAGTGGGAGTTTTGGCGCCCTTTTTAAACTGCTTTTATTTTTGTTTGTTGAAAAGTGTAACAAATAACAAAAATCTATTGTTATTTTGTTTAATTCTGTTTTATTATTATATATTTATTTTATTATACATTTTAAAGCAGCATTTGAAGTGTCTCTACATGAGTGAAAGTTTTGGCGCGTTTTTTAAATTGCTTTTATTTTTGTTTGGTGAAAAGTGTAACAAATAACAAAAATCTATTGTTATTTTGTTTAATTCTGTTTTATTATTATATATTTATTTTATTATACATTTTAAAGCAGCATCAGAAGTGATTTAACGTGAGTGGGAATTTCGGCGCGAAATTCAAACAGCGAAAACGAATAAAACAAGAAAGAATCGATTCTGACTAAAATTTTTTGAAGTTCCCGACCGAAATCGCACACCGAATGTTTATTTCAATTCCCGAACGAAAGATCCCGAAAATATACCATGAATCAGGTTAACAGGACGGTTCAAGACCATCGAGTGCGATTGAAACCTCGAATTAAACCTCGTTTAATTCGTAAAGAAACGGTCCACGATTAATTTCGGCCCCTTTCGTCGAAGAACGAAAATTCACGACCTAGTTCATCGAATTATTGAACGATCGTTCCAGCAGTTTTATTATTGCAAGTTTTACTCGGAATCCAGGTTGACTTAAAATTTCATCTCGCCAAACAATAACCACGGAAGTTTCCTCGTACTACGCAATTAAAAATAGTGCCTTCGAGTTCACATTATTATGAGATTATGATTTACAGACTTAAGGGGTTCAACTATTAGCGAAGACTTTTTATGGAATTTTTTATAAATAAAATTCTACCAATGGATTTTATTTTTTTCTAACTACTCAAGACTAAAAAAGGATCTAAAATTCTATCTCAGAAACTGCTAAGTACTTTCTGATTCTTACCTCACGAAAAGAATCGAATAATCAAACAAGTTTTAATTTTTGAAAATTATTTAAAGAATCGTATGAAGAATTATTATTAAAGAATCATATGAAGAATTATTATTAAAGAATCGTACGAAGAATTATTATTAAAGAATCGTATGAAGAATTATTATTAAAGAATCATACGAAGAATTATTATTAAAGAATCATACGAAGAATTATTATTAAAGAATCATACGAAGAATTATTATTAAAGAATCATACGAAGAATTATTATTTAACAATCTATTTATGTATAAATATCTATTTGTATATCGATGTAATTTTGTAGACGGTAATTTTAAATAAACTATTAAAGTGATGTATTTTTTGATATTACCATATGAGTTGTGAAACTGTTGGTGATGAGACTCGAGACCGGTTCCTGGGTGGTGGATATCCAGCATGGCTTCCGGCTCACCTCCGCTCTCAGAGCAGTTGCTCAGGGCTAAAACCAAACCGATAGACACACACCTTGCGTTTAAACTTCAAATCAGTTTTCATGGTGGCGAACCATTGTCGCGCGATATAATACCCTCGCTTATAATTTCTTTCGCGTTTCTCTTGCTTTTGCGCGCTCTGATTTTAACCTGCACCCTTCGGTTGTCTCTTTGCTTTCTTTACGGAGATTTGGTTCCGAATGGACGATCGCTATTTTTTATTTTTTTTGGAATTTTGCTAATTTTATTTTTGAGTTTTGAGGGTTTTAATTTTGGAGATTTGCGGATTGACACTTGGGGGGTTCTAAATTTTCAAATTTCCAAATTTTCAAATTTTGAAACTCTCAAATTTCCAAATTTTCAAATTTACAAATTTAGAAATTTCCAAACTCTCAAATTTTCAAATTTAGAAATTTCCAAACACTCAAATTTCCAAATTCTCAAATTTCCAAACTCTGAAATTTCCAAACTCTCAAATTTCCAAACCTTCAAATTTTCAAGCACTGAAATTTCCAAACTCTCAAATTTCCAAATTTAGAAATTTCCAAACTCTCAAATTTCCAAATTCTCAAATTTCCAAACCCTCAAATTTCTAAACTCTCAAATTTCCAAACCCTCAAGTTTCCAAGCTCTCAAATTTCTAAATTTAGAAATTTCCAAACTCTGAAATTTCCAAATTCTCAAATTTCCAAACCTTCCAGTTTCCAAGCTCTGAAATTTCCAAACTCTCAAATTTCCAAATTTTCAAATTTCCAAACCCTCAAGTTTCCAAGCTCTGAAATTTCAAAATTTAGAAACTTCCAAACTCTCAAATTTCCAAATTCTCAAATTTTGGAACTCTCAAATTTTCAAATTCTCAAATTTTGGAACTCTCAAATTTTCAAATTCTCAAATTTTGAAACTCTCAAATTTCCAAATTCTTAAATTTTCAAATTTTCAAATTTTCAAATTTCCAAATTTCCAAATTTAGAAATTATCAAACTCTCAAACTTCCAAATTTAGACATTTCCAAACTCTGAAATTTCCAAACCCTCAAATTTCTAAACCCTCAAGTTTCCAAACTCTTAAATTTCCAAATTCTCAAATTTCGAAACTCTGAAATTTCCAAATTCCCAAATTTCCAAGCTCTCAAGCTTCCAAACTCTGAAATTTCCAAACTCTCAAATTTCCAAATTCTCAAATTCTGAAATTTCGCAACTCTCAAATTTCCAATCTTCCAAATTTCGAAATTTCCAAATACCAAAGCTCTCAAATTTCGAAATTTCGAAGTTTCCAAACTTCCTCTTTACAATAACCAAATATCCGTCCATGAAAAGCTTAATAATTTTCCTCCATTAAACCGGAAGGGTGACAATATAAAATCATCGGAGCCGCCCACCGCGCGAAACAGAAAATCGACAAACGAGAACCAACACAACGTGCACGAGAAAGAAATCATAAAACGGAAGAGCAGGGTCATGTCACTCTTAAAAGTATAACTTATCGATAGAAATAAAAGTACGAAACGAAAAAAAGAAACAGCGTCTTCGGCGTTGAAAAGCGTCTGAAATCTGCATCAGTTGTTACTTGAATATTTTTTCAACGCCGCGTACGCGAGTTTGTCGCGAAAAAACATTGTCCGCTGTAGAAAGGAAACCAAGCAACAGAACAGAAGGAAGAAAACCGAAAAGGGGATCGATCGGATGAAAGGAGCGCGTACGCGGAAAAACAGAAAGGAAAAGCCGACGAAAGAAAAACGCGAAAGCATTCAGCCGAGTCGCGAGATTCGCGAAACGATTCGATCGTGGTGCGTGTCTTTATCCGTTTGGCTGCTCGGATATCGTTGAAACTTCGCGAGATATCGATTTTACGACCGACACCTCGAAAAAGCGTTTCCCATTATTCTTTTTTATTTTTCTTTGTTGAGGTTCCGATCTTCCGTGCAGACGTTGTTGTCATCATCTTCGGCCGACGACGGAACTGTCCGATCGTTCACGAATCTACCATTTTATGGCGGGAAATTTTAAGTGCTCGGTTACGAAGAACCGTCCTTGAAATTATAACATTATGAACATTCTGCATGCAGCCTTTGAAGGACAGAAATTCTTCAAAATTGTTTTTGTAGAACTTTTTGGGGGAGTTATGAAGGTCAGGTTTCTTTCAAGTTTGATAATTGATAATTTTAGATGGGACCCTTATGTAAATACCTCAGATAATTGTGAAAATAATTGTGTTATTTTGATGTAACGTTACTGGACTTTGACTTTGTATAGATTGCTTTTACTGTAATATATGTTGAGAGTAAACGTCCCTTCAGTGGACCAACCAGTTTTGAATAATCGGTTAAGCGATTGTGACGTTGTAAATTATTGTAGGGATCCTTTAGGGTCTTGAAAGAAAATGCAGAAATCACATTCCCAGATGTTCGACCATTCCCAGATATTTCTTTCGGTCCAGTTTCCTTAGAATTTGACAAACTTAAGGGTTGCAATACCTTCAGACAGATGAAAATACGCTATTTGTGAATTTTTTTCGTATAGACACCTTTGTTTTGCATTTTTGAAACTTCAGGTATAATTTATTCTAACTATTGCCTATCACAGAATATTTTCTGTTTAGCAAAATATTTCAAAATGGCCGAATTATGACAATCTTCTCTGAAACTGTTTTGGCGCGTCTCGTGACTGGTGGGTTCTAGCTTTATATCCGAAGCAAGTTTGCAGACAATGTTTCTGCAACTAACATTCACAGACGAACCTCAGAAACGTGTAAAATATATAAAATCGAAGAAATGGTTTAAAGAAAAACTTTGAATTCTATTGAAAATTTTTGCAATGTTCCGCAATAAAGGACTTTAATGTTCAATTTATTTCATACATTTAGTTTCGTATGTTAGATAGTATTGTCATGGATACGTGGAAAAAATTTGAGCGCGATAAACTAGTTTTTGAGTTAGCCACCGCAATTTTAAGAACGTAGTTTTGAGAAAAACGCGTTTAAAGTTTCGGTCCTCCGCACTGAACGTGTATACCGCGGCGCTGATCGGCCATAACTTCAAAAGGGCGTTTCACTTGAAAATTTTGGGACAATGTAAAATGTTACATTAATAGAAAAACAATTTTGTAATTTTTTGAGATTCTAAAGGTATTGCCCCCCTTAAATTACTCGTTGCGAAAGTATAAAAGCTTGTCCCTGTGATTCAAAACCTCAAGAATGTTAAAACCGCCCTAAAGAATGTTAAAATTAACCCTTTGCACTCGAGAGGTGAGTCATCATTTTTTTAAGGTAATTATTTAAGCAGTAACAAAGCATTTTTAATTAATTTTATAATATGGCAAGTGATGTATAAACATAGTGAAGGAAACAGTAGTGGAAGATACTAGTAGAGAAATAACCTGAAAAGAATTCATTTAATTGTTTGAGTAGCGAGTTTTAAAGTTGTTGTTTGCTGTGAAATGACCTTCGAGTGCAGAGGGTTAATCGTTGAGAACGCAGAAACTATAAAAACACTAGTATAGTGATATTCCTGTGATAGAAAATCCGAAACCACCCCATGAATGTTAAAATTAATTGTTGAGAGCGCAGAAACTATAAAAACTCAATTACATTGACATCCTTCTGATCCGAAATCCCAAACCGCCTCAAGAAGGTTAAAATTAATACTTAAGAGTGCAGAAACTATAAAAAGCCTAGTGTAGTGATATTCCTGTGATCCAAAATCTCAAACCGCCCTATGAAGGTTAAAATTAATCCTTAAGAGCGCAGAAAACCCTAATGTAGTGATATCCCTTTGATCTGAAATCCTAAAACGCCCTAAGAAGGTTAAAATTAATTGTTAAGAGCACAGAAAACCCTAGCGTAGCGATCTCTGTGATCCGAAATCTCAAACCACCTCAAGAAGGTAAAAATTAATCGTTGAAAGCGCAGAAAACCTAATTGTACTGATATCTCGTTAATCCGAAATCCCAAAGTGCCTCAAGAAGGTAAAAATTAATCCTTAAGAGCGCAGAAAACCCTAGTGTAGCGATTCCAGTCATCCGAAATCCCAAATCGCTCCAAGAAGGTAAAAATTAATCGTTGAAAGCGCAGAAAACCCAATTGTACTGATATCTCGTTAATCCGAAATCCCAAAGTGCCCCAAGAAGATAAAAATTAATCTTTGAAAGCCCAGAAAACCTTAATGTAGCGATTCCTGTAATCCAAAATCCCAAATCGCCCCAAAAGAAGCAAAAATTAATCCTTCAAAGCGTAGAAAACCCTATTGTATTAATATCCCTCTGATCCGAATCCCAAAGCGCCCCAAGAATCTTAAAATTAATTCTAAAAAGCGCAAAAACTATAAAAACCCTACTGTATTAAATATCCCTCTGATCCGAAATCCCAAACCGCGCCAAGAATGCAAAAGTTAATCCTTAAAAGCGTAGAAAACCCTAATATATTAATATTCCTCTGATCCGAATCCCAAAGCGTCCCAAGAATCTTAAAATTAATTCTAAAAAGCGCAAAAACTATAAAAACCCTACTGTATTAAATATCCCTCTGATCCGAAATCCCAAACCGCGCCAAGAATCTTAAAATTATTCCTAAAAAGCGTAGAAACTACACCTATTGCACTAATATCCCCATGATCCGAAATCCCAAACTACCCCAAGAACATAAAAATTAATCCTAGAGAACATAAGACCAGAATATAAACTGCAATGGCACACCAGAACCCCAAACGCGATCCAAAATCGCAAACTCCAAAAACGACGAGTCTCGAACGTGTCCTCGTACCAAGCTAAGGCGTCCTAGGATTTCTCTATCACGTAATTTCTGCGAGAACAGCGTGAAATAACGATTAAACGTGAATTGAAAGGAGAAAAAAAGAGAAAGGGTTGTGGGGTGATTCGAGCCATTTTTTCCCTCGTTCGCGAAGAATCATCCCCTTCCATTACGGTACCAGCCTGTACATACGCCAGTCACGTACGTAACAGTAGCAGACTGACATGTATGCCTCGTAACAGTAAGCCGAGTTCCCACTGAGAACCCTATGCGGTGGAAAAAGAGGGTCGAAGGCTAGAGTGAAATAGGGGTAGTGTTACGCGGCCAGGTACCGCGTCCGTTATTATTGTAAAAATATTTAACATTTACACGAACACGACCATCGTCCACACGATTTCTGACCCTCTATAGCAGCAATAAACTCATGAAGCCGTTACGAACCCCGCGAGTTTCTTTAGAGTCACCGTATACCTACGTTTATTGCCAGTAATAGTTTTTAGCTTTTCGCTTTTTCAAACACATGTTTTCTTTCCGTCGAGGTGCATCCTAACTTTATTGCTCGCTTAAGTCAAGGGTCCATCTAATAAATCATAGTTACACGACCATTTCAGGGTTTTTCCCAAAAATCCTGACGTCACATATAGGCGGTCCTACAAGACCCCTCACTACACATTTTTTACTCCAATCACAGAAAAATACCCCCGTACATTACTCAGTTAAACACACCCACACGAATTTACCTACACGACAACTCTTCAGACAAAAATCAGAATTCTAACAACATCCGACACGATAACATCTTAAACTCCATAGCATTTTATAATAAACAGTATTCGTTAAAGTTTAAAACTTCATATCTAATTTTCAACCATCCAAAGAACTACTCTTCCCGCTGTAAAAACCGGTTAGAGACGTATATCAATTCGAGATACCGAAATAATTCGAGTAAGGATTTACAACCCTTACAGACTTGAGTTCGTCCAACTCAGTCTTGTCGCGATTGATATAACATTTTTTGGTCCTTCGAGCCGGATTCGCGTGTTCGGAATCAGTGCTCTAATATACGACAGACTTTTTAAAAGTGATATCTATAACCACATCGGGCGTGCAACGTCATCATCAAAGATCTACACATCGCCACGCAGCTTTCTACGTGGATCATTCATCGGGACATCAGCTCGATTTCTCCAAGTCCAACGTCCTGACGCAACTACCCGGACCTCTGGACAATAAGGACATCCGCAGGATCACCAACGCAGCGATCCTGATATCTACCTAAGGACATCCGCAGGATCACCAACACAGCGATCCTGATATCTACACAAGTACATCCGCAGGATCATCAACGCAGGGTCCTGATATCTGCGCAACAAAGGTAGGCTCATTTTTGTTTCGCCGATTCCCATTATTTTTCCTTCTTTCTTCCTAAAATGCCTAACGATACTCTTGAACAATCCGCCGGTCAGTCTATTTCCGCATTACAAGGAATAAATCTCAGTACTCTACGACGTAGGCGCGGGAACATTATCGGGCAAATTACCACGTTCACAAGATTCATTGAAACAGTCGAGCAGTCGCAACAGCGGAATATCCCTCTAGTTAAAACTCATCTTAACGGCTTAAACGAAGCATGGAAGCGTTTCGATGATATTCAATTCCAATTAGAAGAATTAGATGAAACAGAATGTCCACGACGATACGAAGTGCAAACCCAGTACTACGAAATAATTACTCGCGCCAATAATTTAATCGAAGCATCCCGAACGACACGTAACGCGCTAGGAAATACGGTTGACGCATCTTCATCTCCTGTAACGGCTCCTATGGCGATAAAACTTCCCGAAATGCGTTTGCCCACGTTCGACGGTACAATAGAAAAATGGACTTCATATTTCGACATCTTCTCATCAATGATTGATAATAACGAAGATCTCACACCGGTGCAAAAGCTACAATATCTACGATCAACATTAACGGGAAAGGCGGCTGCATGTATTCAATCCCTTAGTATCACCGACGCTAACTACTACGATGCTCTTAGTTTATTAAAGGATAAATTCGATTGTCCGCGACGAATTTTATTACGCCACTGTGACGCGATTCGGGAACTTCCGAAATTGACCAGGGACACTCCCGAAGCGTTAGGAAATCTAGTTGATACGATCAATCAACATTTACGCGCATTGAAAAATCTCGGTGAAAACATTTCAACTTGGAATAGTATGCTAATTTCAATCATTTTATCCAAAATTAATTCAGATTTAGCGTGGCAATGGGAACTTACTCTTAAGGATAAACAGATGCCCGCATATACAAATTTACTTGAATTTCTCGAAAAACGGGCAAATTGCGCTCCAGCCGCAATAGTCAAACCCGCAACTTCATCAATAGTTCGCGCACATGATCATAATAGGCCTGCTAGATTCGTTCCACCGCGGGGACACGCATTCGTAACTACCCCGATCATCAAATGTCATATATGTAACGGCTCGCATGATACGCGATATTGTAACTTCTTTCGACGACAATCAGTCGAAGAGAGGATAAAAATAATAGAAAGAACCTCGCTATGTCCAAATTGTTTGGGTGAAAAACACCCTATTAGATTATGTCCGTCGGGAGCATGCCGAATTTGCAACAGGAAACATCATACACTTCTACATAGACCAGAATCTGTACCTTCTCCAGATCGGAATATCTCTCAGTCACCGCGAATTAATACAAGTGAAGATACAACTGCCAGGTTTCATCCTTCGACATCAGCATGACTAGAACATGTAAATATCCCTAAATGCCCCACTATTTCGAAGACATTTCTTTTAAATTCCGTAACCGATGAGCTAATGGTAACCGCGCAACTCAATATTCTGGATAAGCATCTTCAACCCGTTCAGTGCAGAACGTTGTTAGACACGTGCGCGACCGCGAATTTTGTCACGGAACGACTAGCGGATCGTCTCGGTCATCCAAAGACAACTTGTACAATTCCCGTCGGATCCCTCAATTCTCTGTCTACGGTATCGAAAAATGCAATCACTGCCACCGTTAGATCAAGCTGCAACAATTTCGAACGCTCGTTAACATTCTTAACGATTCCTGAGATTTCTTCGGCTATCCCAGATCAGCCGATCGACCGTCGCTTAATCGCGATTCCGAAAAACATTACCCTTGCGGATCCAGAGTTCCACCGACCAGCACCGATCGACTTGCTGCTCGGCGCAGGAACAGCGCTGTCGCTACTATGCGTAGGACAGATCAATCTTACTCCATCCAACGGTCCATCATTAGTTTTACAAAAAACTAGGCTGGGATGGGTAATCGGGGGGAGTGTTCCAACAACTTCCTCATCACACGCGAATAACTATCATATTCGTACTTCGCATCTACAAGATGATATTACGCGCTTCTGGGAATTAGAAGATGGTCCGCAAATCCAGCATCTTTCAGAATCCGAGAAGATCTGCGAGGAGCATTTCAGGGCCAACGTCGAACGGAACGAAGAAGGAAGGTACATCGTGGCTTTACCGGTCAATGAGAAGATCACGCAATTGGGCGATTCGAGGCGACAGGCGATGAAGAGACTGCTATCACTCGAACGGAAGTTGAGACAGGATCCATCGTTGAAACAGCAATATCATTCCGTACTACAGGAATATTTGGATTTAGGACACATGTCCAAAATCGCGCAGGACACTCCTGATCATGATGGTTATTATCTACCCCATCATGGTGTAATTAAAACAACCAGTCAAACAACGAAATTAAGAGTTGTTTTTGATGGTTCCGCGAAAAGCAGTTCAGGCATATCTTTAAACGATGCTTTACATATTGGTCCGAAAATTCAAGAAGATCTCCTTTACATCCTCTTAAGATTCCGTATTCATCGCTTCGTCCTCACGGGCGACATCGAGAAAATGTATCGTCAGTTTCTCGTCCGTCCTGAGGATAGAAGATTTCAGAAAATATTATGGCGCGATCCCAATGGTCAAATACGAACGTATCAACTTAACACCGTAACTTTCGGATTATCATCAGCGCCGTATCTAGCAATTCGTTGTCTCCAGAAGTTGGCAGAGGACGAAAAACATAATTACCCCACCGCATCAAAAATCTTGCAACGAGATTTCTACGTGGATGACGTGCTGACTGGAGCGGCCACGAAGGAAGACGCAATCCTGCTGAGAAAGGAACTCACCCTGCTTTTAAAGGAAGCTGGATTATATATAAGACAATGGGCATCTAACGATCGGGATTTATTAGACGGTTTGGCAGAACAAGATATTAATCAAAAACTCGCTATCGGCGATTCAACTCTAAAAACTTTAGGCGTGTTCTGGAATTCTTCGAACGATTCAATACACTACGCGGTAAAAACAAATTATCATAAAAATATAACCAAACGAACGATAAGTTCGGAAATCGCAAAAATCTACGACCCTTTGGGTCTTCTTGGGCCAATCATAATAACTGCAAAGATTTTTCTCCAGAAGCTTTGGTCAATCAAAGTAGACTGGGACGAATCACTTCCGTTAAATATGCAAAATGAATGGGATAGGTTCTATAAACAACTACCGTTATTGAATAACGTAACTTTTCAACGAAAAGCCATCGTCGATTCATCGGTAGATTTGCAACTGCACGGTTTCTGCGACGCGAGCGAGAAGGCGTATGGAGCTTGCGTGTATCTCCGCTCCGTCGATAAACACGGTCGCGTCCGCGTAGAATTGTTAATTGCAAAATCTAGAGTAGCCCCTTTAAAACAACAGTCGATTCCGCGTTTAGAGTTATGTGGAGCATTACTCCTCGTAACATTAACACAAACAATCAAAAAGGCTTTACATATTTTCATCAACCGGCAATTCTTTTGGAGCGACTCCACCATCGTTTTACACTGGATCGCGTCTACTCCGAACACATTAAAAACATTTGTAGCCAATAGAACCGCAGAAATTCAGAGATCCACTCACGAATCTGATTGGCACCATGTGAAGACGAAGGATAACCCCGCCGATCTCATCTCGCGAGGTCAAACCGCCGAAGAGTTTCTTCAACCTTCGATATGGTATCATGGTCCATCGTGGCTCACAGAAGATCCAGCGCATTGGCCAACCTCGGAACCGCCGGCAATTAATGATATACCGGATCAACGAAAGGCATGTTGTTTGACGACCATTTGCTCAGACAACAACATTTTAACAAGATTTTCATCGTGGGACAAACTGATTCGCGTCGTCGCCCGTTGTTTGCGATGGCGATCATCTCGTTCGAAAAAAGACAATCTCAGCGTTTCGGAATTGCAACTCGCACGCGATAGAGTTATTAAATTGTTACAACAATCGTATTTTGCCGATGAACTGCGATGCCTCAGCAGCGGAAGAACATCTGAAGTCAAGGGAAAGCTTCAGCGCCTGAACCCGTTTATTGATAAGGATGGGATTCTTCGGGTAGGAGGTCGATTAAAACATTCAGTCATGCCATTCTCACAAAAGCATCCGATCATTCTTCCAAAATCAGCGGTAACAGAACGCATCATTGAAAATGAACATCGCATACAACTCCACGCTGGAACACAGGCCACACTATATGCAATTAGAAGACGATATTGGCCTATCGATGGACGGAGCCAAGTATGGAAAACTATAAAAGATTGCGTCCGTTGTCGTCGGTTTCGTCCTCCACCGGTCGACTATTTAATGGGTAATCTACCTGAAGCGCGTGTTACAGAAGCTCGACCATTCTCTAACGTGGGTATTGATTATTGCGGACCCTTTTATATAAAGGAAAAACGCCACCGGAATCGAAATAGGATTAAGGTCTACGTAGCCGTTTTCGTATGCCTCGCGGTCAAGGCAGTACATTTAGAATTAGTTAGCGACCTTACAAGCGACGCCTTCTTAGCAGCTCTGCGGCGATTTATTGCACGACGAGGACATTGTAGTAATATTTATTCCGATAATGGCACCAATTTTGTCGGTGCTAATAACGAATTGCGCGAACTTCATGATTTATTCCAATCCAGAGAACACAAAGAAAAGTTAAATATTTTTGTGTCAAATCAGTTCATCCAGTGGCACTTTATGCCTCCACACACACCTCACTTCGGTGGACTTTGGGAAGCCGCTGTGAAGGCCTTTAAATATCATTTAAAACGCGTCGTAGGGTCTGAGTTATTTACCTTTGAAGATTTTAATACACTTATCATCGAAATCGAAGCGATTTTAAACTCCCGTCCCCTGACTCCAATTTCATCCGATCCAAACGACCTTCTCGTCCTATCACCTAGCCACTTCCTTATCGGCGATTCATTAATGAGTTTATCTGAGCGAGATTACAGGGACATGCCTTCTAATCGGCTGTCAAGTTGGAAACATATCCAACAAATCAAGCAGCACTTCTGGAATCGTTGGCGCCGGGAGTATTTAAATGAAATCACCAGCCGCAATAAGTGGATGAAAGGCAGTCATCCCATCAAGGAAGGAACCATAGTCCTTCTTCGAGAGGACAATGTACCACCAGCACAGTGGCCGCTAGGCAGGGTCATCAACGTCCATCCTGGTACCGACGGTGTTGTCCGCACGGTCACCGTGAAAACTAGTTCAACCACGTTTGACAGGAGCGTCAAAAAACTAGTACCTCTCCTCAACTCATCCCAGGAGGAGATATCCACACATCCAACATCTGAGGACAGGACATCTTAGGAGGAACATCCAACCATGGGGCATATGAAGAATCCCATTAATTGATATTTATAATGATATACCACACATATTTATTTGTATTTTTTATATGTTTAAGATCATTTTATCATACATTTACAAGCTCACACACATACACTATTGCTTTGATCGGTACCCTCTCAACGGGGGGAGCATGTTACGCGGCCAGGTACCGCGTCCGTTATTATTGTAAAAATATTTAACATTTACACGAACACGACCATCGTCCACACGATTTCTGACCCTCTATAGCAGCAATAAACTCATGAAGCCGTTACGAACCCCGCGAGTTTCTTTAGAGTCACCGTATACCTACGTTTATTGCCAGTAATAGTTTTTAGCTTTTCGCTTTTTCAAACACATGTTTTCTTTCCGTCGAGGTGCATCCTAACTTTATTGCTCGCTTAAGTCAAGGGTCCATCTAATAAATCATAGTTACACGACCATTTCAGGGTTTTTCCCAAAAATCCTGACGTCACATATAGGCGGTCCTACAAGACCCCTCACTACACATTTTTTACTCCAATCACAGAAAAATACCCCCGTACATTACTCAGTTAAACACACCCACACGAATTTACCTACACGACAACTCTTCAGACAAAAATCAGAATTCTAACAACATCCGACACGATAACATCTTAAACTCCATAGCATTTTATAATAAACAGTATTCGTTAAAGTTTAAAACTTCATATCTAATTTTCAACCATCCAAAGAACTACTCTTCCCGCTGTAAAAACCGGTTAGAGACGTATATCAATTCGAGATACCGAAATAATTCGAGTAAGGATTTACAACCCTTACAGACTTGAGTTCGTCCAACTCAGTCTTGTCGCGATTGATATAACAGGTAGAGACAGACACACCGCTGTAATAGGTGTTCCTGCTGGTGTACATAGACGTATACCGCATGCATGACGTGGAGGATGAGTCAGCTTGTGGAAGCAGTTTCAGGGAGAAATTCATCACGAAACTTTTTCCAAAATATTTGTCCCGTGCTTCGATGACCTTTCGAAGACATTTGCTACATTTTTTAAAGGAGACGTTTTTGTAAAATGTTAAACTGCGGATCGATAGGTGTTTTACTCAAAATTTGGTTTACTAGACGGTGGAACTTGTGAACTTAATACGGACTTTTCTGGATGTAGGCTTTTTGAGACTTGTATTCTTTCGGGTCTGAAGCGAAATATTCTGATTCGGAATGATCTGACGAAATTTTGAAAGGAACATGTGAGTGGCTTGTGCTTTACACATGACGCAGGCATTTTGTAGTACTTAATTGTGTAATTGTGGATTGAAGAGTGTTTAATTTTTACAGGACACTTGGAAGTTGATTTTATGTAATTACTTAGCAGCCATTTTGAGACAAAAACAAGAAAGAGAAACAAGCTTTAAATTTTACAGTTTAATATAGTTTAATACAGTTTAATACAGTTGTTGATTGAAGACCAAACAATTCTTATAAGACACTTTCAGACTGATTTTGTGTAATTACCTAGCAGCCATTTTGAGACAAAAACATGAAAGAGAAATAAGCCTTAAATTTTAGAGTTTAATATAGTTTAATACAGTTTAATACAGTTGTAGATTGAAGACCAAACAATTCTTGTAAGAGACTTCCAACTTGATTTTATTTAATTATCTACCAACCATTTTGAGACAAAAACATGAAAGGCTTGTACCTAAAATTGACATGGAGCAGCCATTTTATATTACTTCTGTATAATTATAAATTGAAAACCAAACAATTCTTATAAAACACCTCCAACTTGATTTTATGTAATTGTCTACCAGCCATTTTGAAACAAAAAACATGAACTGCTCGTACCTAAAATTGACAAGGAGCCATTTTGTGAAGAAGAAATGAATCTTGTGCTTTAAATTAATATGATGTATTTTGTATTGCTTCAAGTCTCTCCAATTAGAAGACACTGTGTAATTGTCTATCAGCCATTTTGAAACAAAAACATGAACAGCTCGTACCTAAAATTGACATGGAGCCATTTTGTGAAGAAGACATCTTGTACTTTAAATTAATATGATGTATTTTGTATTGCTTCAAATCTCCACAATTAAAAAACACTATGTAATTGTCTACCAGCCATTTTGAAACAAAAACATGAACAGCTCGTACCTAAAATTGACATGGAGCCATTTTGCAAAGAAGACATGAATCTTGTTCTTTAAATTAATATGATGTATTTTGTATTGCTTCAAGTCTCTACAATTAAAAGACACTGTGTAATTGTCTACCAGCCATTTTGAAATAAAAACATGAACAGCTCGAACCTAAAATTGACATGGAGCCATTTTGCAAAGAAGACATGAATCTTGTACTTTAAATTAATATGATGTATTTTGTATTGCTTCAAGTCTCTACAATTAAAAGACACTGTGTAATTGTCTACCAGCCATTTTGAAACAAAAACATGAACAGCTCGTACCTAAAATTGACAAGGAGCCATTTTGCAAAGACGACATGAATCTTGTACTTTAAATTAATATGATGTATTTTGTATTGCTTCAAGTCTCTACAATTAAAAGACACTGTCTAATTGTCTACCAGCCATTTTGAAACAAAAACATGAACAGCTCGTACTTAAAATTGACATCAAGCAGCCATTTTGTGAAGAAGAAATGAATCTTGTACTTTAAATTAATATGATGTATTTTGTACAATTAGAAGATACTTTATATAATTCTGACTCTGTCAGTCAAACTTGAATGAATCCGTATAGTATTTTTTAACTTGGTACGAGTGAGAATAGTTTTTCGAAGCGATATGCGAAAGCAAAACACTTTTATCTGTTTCCAAATCGGTTCATTCAGGAATCCGGAGTATAAACAGTGCCGTATCTATCGGCAAAGGCTGGATCGAACCGACGAGACACGATTAACGCGGGATTAAACATCGATTCCCGGTTGGAAAATCGATTTTTCGGGCGCGTGTCGGCCCAGTAAACTGTGTTTTTCAGTGACGAGAAAAAGGCTATTCGGTGAATAGGGTGCAGATGTCACGAAACACCTTTCGAACAGCTGTTACCGTAACCTAGGAAAATCTGACCTTCGTTCACCTTTCGATTAGAAAATCATATTATAAAATTAAGTATTTGAGAGGAACAATCGATTGCGTTTTCTTCGAACGCAACCTCGGTTAACGGCGACAAGAATTAAACGTCGTTCGTTGATAAACGAAATGTGACACTGGTATGTTTGACGATAAGCCTGCTCTCGAACGACACGGTAAACGTTAACAAGAATTCTTTCGCCTCGTTCTTCAAATAATTTTCTAGAATCCTCACAAATAAAATAGCGCCAATTCACAAAACGAGTAATTAAATTGATAAAACATTTACAAGCTCGTAGATTGACAAATTGTGATATAAAAATTCTGCGAAGCGCTAGTGCCTACGTATTTGATTTGCGAGAGGTGTTAATAACAGAAGCGAACGGTGAGGGGGGAATATTCTATACTTGGAAGAAAAGAAAAAAGGAATCTCAGGCCTGGAAACAGGGGAGCCAACACGTTGAAAATAATTGTCCTGTGACTACAGGCCGGAAACCACGGTGGTCAGCGTAAAAGCCCGCATCATCGATTGCTGTTTATCGTGCGTGCCAGAGAACGCGCACGTGTTCCTAAGAATTTCCTCTTTTGTCTTTTCCTCCATTTTCAAGGTATTTCTCCTACAAGTCTTACTCAGAGTTAATTTTATTTTCGACAGAGCTAAAAAATATTTTACAAAACTGTAGAAAGAAGAAAATCCTGCAGGGGCAGGAAGAAGATGCCCACGAAGTGCAGGGCAACGAGCATCCTTGAAACAGAACCTCTTTACAGTCTTCTTCTTCTTTTTTTCGTCTTTCTTTTTTTTGTTTCACCTTTCGAAGCACCTCTACAACGCCGACAGATGATGTGGGTACCACGAGGGTCGTGACGTCACAGGAGCACCATCCTCGTCGCTCATATGACCGTCTCCTTTCTTTGTCGGTCGCGTTTCGAGGGCTGCGAACGACACCTTTCCACGACCAGCTGTCAGTCGCATCTGTAAGTTCTTTGAGGCGAGTTCTGGAACTCGATCGGAACGGGGAACAGTTTTATGTACGATCATTTTCTAGTTTGGGAACATCCCTCAAAATGTACTATGTAAACATCATTTACGTAGAAACTAACATATGTAACTATTGTATGTAACTATCGTATGTTCCTTTGAATGAGACCTTCTAACGAATCTGATTAGAAGAAGTCTTGACAAGTTTCGACAAAAATCAGACCACTAATCAGCAGACAGACTCAAAATATACATACTATGTACATCACACAGAAACTAACATATGCACTTATTATATGTTCCTCTGAATGAGACTTTCTAATGAATCTGATTAAAAGAACTCATGACAAGTTTCGTCAAAAATCAGACCACTAATCAGCAGACAGACTCAAAATATACTATGTACATCACATAGAAACTAACATATGTACCTATCATATGTTCCTCTGATTGAGACCTTCTAATGAATCTGATTACAAGAACTCATGACAAGTTTCGTCAAAAATCAGACCACTACTCACCAGACAGAACTTATGATCCTTTAAAGAATTCATGGCAAGTTTGACTAAAAATGAAACTTCTGATTTCAAGAGAAAATTCAGGATCTTTCAAAGAACTTTGCAATAGTTAAAACAAGTTTAGTTGCTCTACATGAGACCTTCTGACGAATATGACTAAAGGACCTCATGATGACCTTATGACACATGACTTCATGACAAGTTTGACTAAAAATGAAACTTCTAATTTCCAGAGAGAAGTCAGGATCCTCTAAAGAACTTTGCAACAGCCAAAACAAGTTTAGTTGCTATAAATGAGACCTTCTGACAAATCTGACTAAAGGACCTCATGATGACCTTATGACACATGACTTCATAACAAATTTGACTAAAAATGAAATTTCTAATTCCTAGAGAGAAGTCAGGATCCTCCAAAGAACTTTGCAAGTACTCAAAACAAATTCAGTTGCTCTAAATGAGACCTTCTAATAAATCTGACCAAAAGACCTCATGATAACCTCATGATATCATAATTTTAATATAAATTTGACCAATAATCAGACCACTGATCACCAGACAGAACTTAGATCCTCCAAAGAACTATATAAGCAGTCAAAACAAATTCAGTTGCCCTGAATGAGATCTCCTAACAAATCTGACTAAAGATCTCATGATGAGCCTATGACATCATAATTTAATGAGAGATTTGACTAAAAAACCTCTGAACTTAGATCCTTAGATTTGACTAAAACTGAAACCAAAGAGAACTTAGATCCTCCAAAGAACTATGCAACAACCAAAACAAATTCAGTTGCCCTAAATGAGATCTCCTAACAAATCTGACCAAAGATCTCATGATGAGCCTATGACATCATAATTTAATGAGAGATTTGACTAAAAAACCTCTGAACTTAGATCCTTAGATTTGACTAAAACTGAAACCAAAGAGAACTTAGATCCTCCAAAGAACTATGCAACAACCAAAACAAATTCAGTTAGCCTAAGACCTCCCAACAAATCTAACTGAAATACCTCTTAACTTTCACCAAAAATGAGACTACTGATCCCCCAAAGCGAAGTTGGGATCGTAAAGAGGTTTGACACAATTGCTCATAAGATAGAACGAATTCGGAAGTAAAAGTGGATAACCTTCGATTGTCAAGGCTCAATCGGAAGTTCTGACAAAGTCAACCTACTTAAAGTTCCCGATAACGAATTACGATTTTCACTTAAGCGAGTTTGGCACGCGACAAGTTCAAAATGGCGTAGATCACGGAAACTGAAATCAGAGGCGCAGTCACGAGCACGGATAATGACATATCTTGGTGGGGAAAAGTAAATAAGTGGACACGGGAGACCTGCTGGCTCTGTAACTAATGTACCTGACCCGTTTCAACGATCGATAACAGCGGTGGACGATTAAGCGCGAACGATGGTCAGAAACGGATACACTGCATTTCAACCAATGTATTAACAATTATATTTTCTGCTAAATTTTATATTACAGAAAAGTTGTTGAACACTCGATTAAAAAGTTAGCGAAAGTGGATTTTGGTTTCGAGTCAATTTTATAATCGTCCGGACAGTCGATGTGGACACGCGAGGTCTTTTAAGCATCGTTGCTGGACAAGAAGCGTGTTTCCTTCGGTCAGAATCGTGGCTCGATCGATACGACTATTACTACAATACCGTGTGTGCGTCCATTTATTGCCAACGTACGAGCTGAAGATACGAGAACTGGAATTAGCACCGTTTTCACATCGATCCTCGCTCTGAATCATTTACGAGGATTTGCATGCGGCCGAGCTCGAGTCTTACTTGCATTCTTGGGCCACAAGAATGCACCGATCGATTTTATAAATTCGTTTCATCTTTTTCAAACTTCAATCTTGAAAAGTCGTTTTAATCTCTACAAGATTACGTCACGGGATAATGAATGCACATTCGAAAGAAAACATCAGTTAAAATAGTCGCATCTCGAACGTGTTTTAATGAGACGACACCGAGAGACACGCTTGAAAACGAGCGGGAAAGAAACGTGGGAAACAATGGCGGGCCTCTAATCTGAAGGGCATTGGATCGAACCCTTCTTCTTCAGCAGCATTGTCTCCGCGAGCGAACCCTTTGCTACTGCCAGAGCTTTTCTTCCAAGCTATCCCGGCCCATTTCACGACCCTTAAGCAAGACAGAGCTCGCTACAGAATAGTCACTGGCCCCTTCTCGACATTATCTTTGCGCCTTTGCCAAGCTACAAAAGGAACGGGGGGTGAGAACCAACGGTGCCTGCGAGAAATGTTTGTCCTCCAACTTTGCAAACCTTTCTTGACCTTCTTAACTTTCCTTTCCTCAAATTTTATTTCTATCTAATTTTTCATCTGAACTTCATATAACATTATGTTCATTTTTGAGAAGATGAAGGAACCTTGAGTCAGAGGTTCTCTTTAACCCCTTACGGTACCATTTGTTCAATAGAGGCGTCAGTCAAGACTATAAAGGGCCATAACATTAAAACGAACAGACATTTTGTTTTCAGGGATTCTTGATAATGCAATTTGGACCTGAACTTCAAGCTGAAGTTGTTCAAAGTTTAAATAAGTTTGTCATACTTGAGCTGTAAGTGCGTCACGAGTCAGACTCGTCAAAGTACAGGAAAGGGTTAATGATGAAGAACGCTTCATTTTTGAGAAGATGATGAAGAACCTCAGAGGTTGCCATTTAGTATAGCTTCGACGTAAAAAGCTGTGAGTCAGAGATGACCCACATCTTGGTCCCCACAGTAAATAGACAGCGAAAGCTAATTTGGGTCCATAACGAAGACCAAACATCCCCATAGAACGAGTAAAGTTATAAACCTCGAGGTTAAAAGAAGTGAAAGGTTGGTAAAGTGGTAGATAAAAGTAACCCTGAAGCAGTTCCGGTAGCAGTGCAGTCAGCATGGAAGTTTGGTGTCTATTAGGCGCGAAATCGCGCAGCACAGATAACACGTTCCCGAACGGACAGGGCAAGTCTCGGGAGAACGGGGAAGGGATGGAAGGACAGCGTGGCAGGGGCACGGGTAACATGGCGTCGTCGAGGTCGCGTTTGCGCGGTGACGCTTGCACCGCGTGACCACGATCAATAAACTGTACGCGGTGTGTTGTGCCGGGGCAAAGGATGTTGAATTCGAAAAGTGTTATTCCGCGCGTCTATCTCTGAATGATATGGAAGGGAACGCCTCTCCACGTGGGTGCCACGTGTGCGCTTCCGCCCGCGTCTCTTACGCGCGTGCACACGCTCGACGTTGTCCGATTTTCCGAGTAACGAAAACCGAGCACCGTGCCAGCGAATTTTCGCGCCGTCTTCCCGCTGAATTTTCGTAACGATGAGTCTCTTTACGCCTACCGTCGCGTATATAGACCCTAACCGGGGAGCGTTATATATTTCGGGATGAGATTTTTCGCTGGAGAAGAGAAAGTTTTGGAGAAACAGTATCCGAGCAAAGAGCGACTCGGTGTTAGAACGGAAGACGCGTACGCGGTTTAAGAAATGCAAGATCGAGCGACACGCTAGATCGTGAGGGACAACGATAGGACACGCTGTCCGTGAACGCGTGATGTATGAACGCGAGGCGCGCGACTACCGTTATAGCACGTTTGGCGAAAGTAAAGGTGACGAAAAGAAGGAGCGTGTATCGTGGGAGATTCGACGGAAAGGACTAACCTGCTAGCCGCAAGGCGGACATTCTCTGAAACTCGGGCTCCTGTAGCCACTTCCACATCCGTCGGAAGGTCTCTCGGCCGCTCTTGAGCTTCGACCAGGGCTTCGGGTTGCGCAGTAAATCGCTGAGGGTACCCTGGCTACGACAGAGAACCCTCTGCGCGAATATCGCCTGCGGTATGCTGTACCTCTTGAGCTCCGCGCTGATCCTCTGCGCTAGTTCCTTGGTGTTGATCTCCTCGACCTCGCCGGCACCGTTACCCGCCGACGAGACCGTCTTCATCACCACCGAGGTGTGCTGCACGTGCTGCGTGTGCGATATCGTCTGCTGCTGCATCGACTGCTGCTGCTGCTGTTGTTGTTGCTGCTGTTGCTGCTGCTGCTGCTGTTGCTGCTGCTGTTGCAGTTGCGTTTGCATAGGCGGCGGCGAAGCAGCAGGCACCGAATGCGTGGGCGGGGAATGATGAGAAGGCGCGAAACTGGCCGTCGCCGAAACGGCCGGCGGCGAGGAAGGACTAAGGGCCGCCGGACTCTGCTGCAACCTCGGCAAAAAGGCCGGGTCGTAGTGAGGACTGGCGGACTTGTGCGGCGAGTTCAATCCGCTCTGACTGTAGGCGCTCTGGGGCGAGAGAGGACTCGGTTGAAGACCCGCGCCAGGCGAAGGATAATTGTGCGGCGGCGACATGCTCATCGAGGGCAGTTTGTCGTACGCGTACGGCGAGCTACCCATCCCGAGGCCGATGTTACCGAGGCCGTTGTTTTGCATGACCGCGAAACTACCGGTGACGCCGCCAGCCGCGTGTGCACTGTATACAAACTTGTCGCTCATCGTCGAGATCGGCGGTAACGGCTGTAACGGCGTCAGGGTCGCGTAAGAGGAGTTCGGACTGAAGCCGGGCGGCGACATCCTTTCCGCGACCGAGGTCAGTGTCTGATAGGTCGGCTCCGGCTGCATCGCCCTGAAGTCCGTCGCGTCGATCATACTCGCGACCGAGACGCTTATCCCCGACGTCGGCGTTAGCTTGCCCGGACTGAGAAGCTCCGAGTCGGCGTCGCGCGAGTCCACGTCCACGTCCTGAGGTGGCACGATCACCGACAGGGACTCCCTCGCGTTCTGTCTACCACCGCTACCACCACCACCTCCACTACCACCGCCGCCGCCGCCGCCACCGCCACCACCGCCACCGCCACCGCCGCCGTTTCCGTTGCCACCACCGGCGCCACCGACGGCACCTCCGCCGCTGCCGCCACTGCTGCTGCTGCTCGTGCTGCTCGTGCTGCTGCTGCCGCTGCCGCTGCTACCGCCGCCGCCACCGCCACCACCACCACCACCGCCACCACCACTACAACCACCGCCACCGCCACTACCGCCACCGCCACCGCCGCCACCACCTGCCCCGTTACCGCTACACGGTGGCTCCTGGGACGACGACAGATCCTCCGCGGCGGCGAGCTCTCGCTCCTCCTTGACGCCGAGCGCGCCAGCCGCCAGTAGTTCCAGCGGCAAGCTCGCGCACGCGATGTCCGGGCTTTGCGACGCGGAAGACGACATACCCTCCGCGTTACCACCACCTCCGCCACCGTTACCACTTCCACCGATATGGTGCCTGCCTCCCGCCGTGCCTTCGTTTCCTTCGTGCAGCTGCTGTTGATGATGATGATGATGGGGATGGTGATGTTGCTGCTGTTGTTGTTGTTGGTGCTGGTGCTGGTGATGATGATGGGATTGTTGATGATGATGTTGATGATGTTGTTGGTGGTGATGGTGGTGATGATGGTGGTGGTGATGATGGTGATGTCTACCCCCACCGACCACCGTTCCTCTACCACCGCTGTTGTTACCACCTCCGCCTCCGTTCCCTCCACCGCCTGCACAGTTCCCATTCGAGCCACCCCCACCGGTTCCCCGGCCATGCGTAGAAACCGCCGCCGGGGAATCGACCGAGTCCAGTAATTGCTCGCTATGCGATTGATGATCGGCTATGTCCCCTATACCTTCCATTTACGCACATCTAGTTCGGGTGGCCGCGCACTCGCTCTCCCGTGCTCGGACACACCGCGTGCACACACCGGGACGATCGTTTCTCTCCGAATTCCCGCGCACTTTGTCCTCCTTTCCCTCTCCTATTCTTTCTTCCCGACGTTACGTTATCCTACGTAACCGACACCGTTCGTTTATCGTCCGATCCTTATCGCGGGCTATTCACGCGCGCACCGGTAACACGATTCGCTTTTATCTCTCTCGCGTCTCACGCACACTCTCCTTAATATCTTTCCCGCTATTTTCGTCGTGTCACTGAGCGGAAGACCAGTCGCGGATCGCGTCGCGTCGCAACGAGGGAAACAACGAAGACGAAGACGTGAACCACCACCACCACCGACACCGCCTCGTGTCCGGTAACCTCGAACGAATCAGAATCGTCGCGCCACCGTGACCGCGACCGAGGACGTCGCTCGTGGACGAGGACGCGTCTACTCTCGCTGCTGTTCTCGACGAGTCAACCGACGATGACGACGTTGCTGTTGCTCCTCCACATCCAGCACGTCGGATCGGCATAGAGATCCGGTACCACAGCGGCGGCGACCACCGTGCGCCCATGACATACGCGGAGCGAGTGAGAACGCACACTCTGCGCTCGAGTGAATACGTTAGTTCGTGTCGAGCGACAGGGAGAGAGCCAGGGCAAAAGAGCAACGGAAAGAGAGAGAGAGCAACCGTAGAGAAGGGGGACACCTCTCTGTCTCGCCGTGCGCGTCGATCTCTCTCCCGCGGTGCCCGCCGGTACCCCGAGCTGTCCAAAGGACCCTTCCGTTCCGTTTCGCTTATGCCCCTCTTTTTGCCACGAGACACTGCCACCACCACTACTATCCACCACCACCAACCACTACCACCACCAGTACCACCGTTACCACCTGGTCCACCCTGCTAAGCGGCGTGCTCGCGTGTTCTTCGGCTTTACCGTTCCGTTCGTACGTTCGTTCGTTCTCGGTTGCGCGACACCTTGACGCGTGCTACGCTCAAACTACGCTTCCTCCGGGTCCAGGTGCCACTCGTACGATATATCCACCTTTCTTCCCCGCGACTCTACACGCGCTACTCTCTCTGTCCTTCTCCCTCTACCCTCTCGCACGTTACAACTGCGTCCGCGCCAACCGACATCCCAAAGTCTACCACCACCGTCACAACGTCACTCGCCACCGGTGAGCGTGTACCTGCACTCTCTTTCCACCCCGGACACTGCGATCCACGTGAAAACCCTTTAGCGGGATTCTTCCGACACAAATACGCGTTCGTTCACGATTTCGGATGTCTCGGTTTTTTCTCGTTGTCGTCGTTTTACGACCACCCTTAAGTCTCCAACGATGACATATTCGTCGTGGCTGCGAGGAACCACTACGTGCGCGCCGTCGGCATCGTCGCTACCACCTCCACCGCCGTCGCCACCGCCATCGCCACCGCTCTGGCGTCAGTCAGCTTTCTATCGATTTTCCGATACCTCGCA
The DNA here is from genome assembly GCA_963576845.1 of Megachile leachella. Classification (NCBI taxonomy): domain Eukaryota; kingdom Metazoa; phylum Arthropoda; class Insecta; order Hymenoptera; family Megachilidae; genus Megachile; species Megachile leachella. The sequence continues at coordinate 2,313,179 of OY756252.1, read as the reverse complement.
ACGTTGTTCGATGCGCCGATACTTCGAGCATAAACATCGACTAAGCGCGTTCCGCGAGGGTACCTCGATCCGTTTATCGATCCTCTTCGAACAGTTCAATCCTCTCGATCTTCCATGGATTATTTTCACTCCGAATTTGAAACTCTCAGAACAACGAATCGAAGTTGTTCGTGAAACAATCCGTGGAACTCACGGACAGGTGGCACGTCGAACCGCGCCACGGCGAACTGCGACGTAATCCCAGATCGATAAGCAATCGAATCCGATCGATCAGCGTAGGTCCACGTGTCTGGAATCGTTAGCGACGCTCGAACGTGTGTCTGGTCTCAGGTCCAACGCAATAGCACGATCGAAACGCGCATCCCCTGTCCAGGAAGGAGGGGAGGGCAAGGGCCAGTCTTCAAGATGTCCTCCCCTGGGTCTTCTGCGATCGATCGACCACCCCTTTAGTCGTTGCTCCGCTAGCTGGCACGATCGAGTAGTCGAAGCGATGGTCGAAGCGAATCGAGGACGCGCTGCTGGCTCTCCCTTGGTCGCCCAGCGCCCACCGAAGCCGTCGATAGGCTGGATCAATAAGGGGAGGGCAGAGGCGTCGAGAGGCGTCGACGCGTGCCGGTACGATCGATCTCCGTCTCTCTCTGTTCCGCGACGAGAGCTTCGTTCGATTCTCCTCGTCGAAGCAGCTTCACACTGGCCGATCGGTCGATGAATCGACGACGATGTTGATTCGAGCACGCTCAACGCGCATACACCCCCGACGTGATCCTCTTCGACTCGCGATCCCCGGCACGACGCGAGTGCGCGTTCACGCGCACGCGTGCGCACCCTTCTAACCCTCTCCGCTCCGACAGAATCTGCTAACCCTGTACAACCGAAACTCTCGAATTCGAGATTCGATTTCTTTAAGAAACGATGCTCGCGGACCAAAGCGCTTTACGAAAGCCGCGCCGCGCGCTCGCAGCCCGCGAGAGGGAGCGAGAGGCGTACGCTTGGCTCGAACGAAGAGGAAGTCGCAGGGTTGCGCAAATCGCGAACGCGACTGCTACGTGCCTACCGGCTACCTTCGTGCGTCCTTCGCTGGCCGAGGGACCTACGGGGAAGGGAACAGGGCACTCGGGTGGGGAAACCGAGGGGTGGAGATCTTCTGACGGGGATCTGTAACGAACTCGATACGCAGGGGTCGCCAACAGACGTGCGAGGGGTGCAGGAGGAACCCCTACGAGGGGTGGCTCAGGGACTGGTTCACCGTTCTTCGCGCCCGACGCTAAGATGTCTACAATTGCGACGCTTCGTGCAATTCTCTGAAATTGACAAGTTACGACTCTTACCCAGAACCTATTCTAGGTTTTACATTTCTCTGAAATATTTACCCTAGAATTACAGACTGTTTTTTAAAGGTTTTTCAACGAAACAGGTTGCAGACTTCTTACGTTCATGGATTTTATAAAAGTTTAACTCTTAATACGTTGACTGCCACATGACAGTAATTTTCAATTGCTTTAATTCTTGATCAGTTTTTGTAAATATTTGCACGATATGTTACATTTATTTTCTATAGATGCATGTAATTAATTCGAGAATTTGTGGTTAGTAAAAGGAATAAATTTTTAACAATATGCTAAATCAGTTTAGATATTTAAATGTCATATAAGGGTGACAGTCAACGAGTTAAATTAGTTGTAGAAATGAAACATACCAGTTTTAATCTTATAAATTATATACAAAATGTAGGAAAGAGTAGTGTTGTATGCCACCCAATCAAATACGTAATGGCGTCATCTGTTCGTTTTAATTTTAATCAATCGTTTCAAGGTACTTTGTAAATTAATTTCTTCAGGTAAAATTAGAAATATTTAAGTGGATATTAGAAATATTTAATTAGAATTTAAGGATTAACTAACGTTATCTACTGATTGCAAGGGATTAGTACAAATTTCGCGCTCGGACGTAGCACGCTTCGATCCAAAGCGCGGAATATTTTCCCGCGCGAAAAACTCGACTGATCGGTCGATCGCGCGCGCGATGCTCATCGATCGGCTCTCCTGACGGAATCGGCAGAGTAATCGCTCCAAGGTGCACCAGACGAAATCCATCGACTCTCGCGAGGAAATAAAATCGATATCGAAGGAAAAAGCGTACGAGAGGAACCTCTGATTTTTTCGGACCAGCAAAATCTTTTTTTAGATCTGGTCTTGTTGAGGTCTCTTTTACTGATTATTTGCAAATTGGTTTAATTGTACATTTTCACCTCAGACAATCATGTGAGCCGTTCTCAAAACGATTCCACTTTCTGAAAAATCTTAAATTTAAGTGTAAAAGCGCTTGAATGCAAACTTTTTATGTTTATACAAATTTTTCTAAACATAAACGACAATATTTATTTTAGCCACTGAATAATAAATAATATATTTCAGAGGCCTGAATAATATTATTCAGATGAAATAAATTTTTTCTATTCTTTTTTCATAATTTTACATCTTTTAAAAGATAGCCAGATTTATGCATTCTGCACACTTTATTTGAATTTATATTACCAAAGGAATTTTAAAAACCTATGCACATTATTTTATCGCATTTCTCCGCTTTTTGTTTTATGGGTTAGTCGATTTGTGCATTGAACGACTCTTGTGATAAATAGAAACGTAGGACATCTTGTTAAGTCTGAAGACACCTTGTTCGTATGTTTACATGTCTGATATCTTTATTATGGATCAAAATCAATATCAACCTAAAATAAGTTTACAAAAGAAAAGACATTATTCTGTCTTTGATCTAACTGTGACAATCATATGATAAACAGTAACCTACCTTGTTAAGTCTTAATGTACCTTGCTCTTAGGTCGACATGTCTGATATCTTTATTACAGATCAAAATCAATATCAACCTAAAATAAGTTTACAAAAGAAAAGACATCCTGTCATTGATCTAACTGCGACAATCATATGATAAATGCAACTTAGAACACCTTGTTGTTAAATCTTAAGGTTAAAGTTAAGTCTTGCTCTTAGGTCGACATGTCAGATATCCTTACTACAGATCAAAATCAATATTAACCCTCTACACTCGAAGATAATCAAACCCTTCACAAACAGCAAAATTAAAATATTAATTAAGATATGACTTCTTTTGAAGTTATTTCTCTACTAATAATTTCCACTACTGTCTATGTTTATACATCGCATAAGCACTATTACAGAATTAATTAAACAATGCTTCCTTTAAATTATTGTATTAAATCGAATGGCGCCTAAGAGACGCCCCTCTTAACCCAAAATAAGTTCCCAAAAGTTGAGACCTAAGTGTTTGATCTAACTTTGAGAGTGAAAAGTGAATTTGAGAAGGCACATTGGCGCCCAATTCGCACGGACCTGAGGGTAGAGCAAAGACTGGAGGGGATGAGGCCGACGGAGGGAGTACGGCGATGTAACGTCGATATCTCGCTCTATACCGGGCGTCGCGACGCCGAGTGGGGCGACCGGGGTTAGGGGAAAGTTCCACATGGGTAAAATAATCGATAGCGCGACCGATATGTATGTACCGAGAGCTTTACACGTACACGGTGACTCGCGAACACTGAAGCAACCGCTGTACCCACGTGTGTGTGGTTTACGCGCGAGCGCCGAGAGACAAAAAGACAGAAAGAGGGGCGAGAGGAACGGTCAGCTTGTGCACATAAACGCGTGCTGCCATAAACACGGAAACGAGCTGGGGTTAGACAGGGGAGACGTTTTCCGTAAGACTACTGATAATTTGCGGAGGTTCATTTATTTATTTGGGAAATTCAATTTGACGGAATTCAAAGTCAAAGTATGGTAAAGAATTTGTCAGTTTAACACATTGACTGCCACGTTGAAACAATTGAAAATTGCATCAAGTGTTAAAAAATTATACCAAATATTTTCACAATTTCTTTTCTGTAAAACCATGTAATTAATGCAAGAATTTTTTATGGGGAAAGTGAATACATTTTTAATAATACTCATGTAAGTTTAGTAATTTAAGTGTCATTCGTATGTGGATGACATGACAGTCAACGTGTTAAAGAATTCGTTGAAAGAACACAAAAGAGGGGTGTAGATTTGCATAGAAGTGAAGTGTCATACGATGTAACAATTTTAAAAAGTATGGTAAAGATTTTGTCTGTATTCAAAGTCAAAGTATGACAAAGATTTTCTCAGTATTTAAACTCAAAGTATAGCAAAGATTTGACCAGTCTTTAAACACAAACTATAGCAAAGATTTTGTCAGCATTCAAAGTCAAAGTATGTAAAGAATTTATCAGTTTAAAGAATTCGTTGCAAGAGTACAAAAGAGGGGTGTAGATTTGCATAGAAGTGAAGTGTCATACGATGTAACAATTTTGAAACAGTATGGCAAAGATTTTGTCTGTATTCAAAGTTGAAGTATAGCAAAGATTTTCTCAGTATTTAAATTCAAGGTATAACAAAGATTTTACCAGCATTCAAAGTCAAAGTACGTAAAGAATTTATCAGTATAAAAAATTCGTTGCAAGAGTACAAAAGAAGGGGTGTAGATTTGCATACAATTGAAGTGCCATACGATGTAACAATTTCGAAAAATGCGGGCGTGAGTCAGTAATTTGAAGACTAGAGGGTTGATAAAGTCGGCAAACGTATCTAAAAGAGGGTGAGTGTAAGAACCGCAGCCAAAGATTTTCTAATAACATACAGTCCTCTACATGAAAACGTGTCTCAAAAAGCAGCAAACATCTCTAAAAATCGTAATTCGAATTTGCGTAAGAAACGTCGAGTCGTTTGTGTGAAACCGTACATGTCCGAAGAGAAACACGGAGGGACAAACACGTACTCGGGAAGTATGTGCGACCGCAAGTATATGGAACGAGGAGGGAGGAAGCGCGAAGAACACGAGCGTAGGTGTCGGTCGTAGGAGAGAAAGCGAGAGAAACAGGGAAACCATATGTACCTAACGAGAAATTTGTACATAGCCGCAAACCGGCGAGACTTGGAGCGAGGGGGTTGGAACGTGTACGTACGCTCGGACACACGCGAGTGATGGTTAGAACAGGCGAACGGGCATCGCGCGCGCGACCATAGCGTCGGCCATTGCAAATTTTCCGAAACTGTGCCGTGAACCGTCTAGTCACAGGTGTTCGATCGGTTTATCGAACCAACCAGATTTCGACGCTATCTTTACACTTTCCCTTTCGTTTACTATTTTTCACGGTGTAGTACAAATTGTCTCTGTTGTAACTTTTACTAATTCTTTATCACATATGTGCAAGTTGCTGGAATTATCAGATTCATAAATGTTAATAAGAGTGGAATTCTTTTTGGGTACCCAAAGTGTTCAAAGTTGTTTTATAATGAACTCGTGTCTATTTAATGATGTACATATATGAACTATTAAGAGTACAAACATGTATGTAACACGTGTCATATGTGAGGTAAATGTACCTCAAGGATGGAATTGATTTTAGGAACTCAAGGTTGAGGATCATTTTATAAATTAACTCATGTCTATTTAATGATGTATCACATGTGAACTACTAACAGTAACAACATATATGTATCACACATGTCATATGTGAGGTAGATGTACCTCAAGGATGGAATTAATTTTAGGAACTCAAGGTTCAGGATCATTTTATAAATTAACTCATGTCTATTTAATGATGTATCACATGTGAACTACTAACAGTAACAACATGTATGTATCACACATGTCATATGTGAGGTCAATGTACCTCAAGGGTGGAATTAATTTTAGGAACTCAAAATTCAGGATCATTTTATAAATGAACTCATGCCTCTTTAATGATGTATCACATATGAACTACTAATATAAAAAACATATATGTATCACACATGTCATATGTGAGGTAAATGTACCTCAACAGCTAGGTTCTTTTTAAGAAACCCAAAGTGTTCAGCATTATTTTATAATGAATTCAAGTCTCTTTAATGATGTATTCACATATGAACTATTAACATATCACTTCTTTATTAAATTCTAGCTAACGAATAGCAGAAATAATACTTGAAAGCTAAAACTGACTTAGTTCTTATCATACCTATTTTCTAATTTCGTGATAATAAAAAGAGTATGTCTTCATCGATTCAACCACGTATTTTAATTTCGAGGCAAAAAGAATTTCCCAGAATTAACGAGATTTTCCAGTTTAGCGGATAGAATGTAATTAAGTAGAAACAGGAAGCCCTCAGGCCTCCTCCGATGCATCCCCCTGAGACAAGGTTTCCTCCTTGTCCATTTTTGTCCACCTTTTTATATAAATACTGTGTAAATAATTCGTAATCAATTTACTTTGAATGTATCGACTAAGGGTTCTACCAATTAAGCTCCCAGACGTAAGGGTAGCGTGAGAGGGTGAGTTCGAGGAGGTTAATCGCAGAAAAGAAAACGGCACGGGCCCCTCGTGCAGATGTCTCGTCAAGTCGCACCTGGCGGCAGGTGGTGGCTACCGTGGGGGTTCCTGTCCACCTTTTATCCCCCTTCCATAGTTTCCTGAAGTAGAACACGCGCCACATATGATCGAGCACGTGGTGGAGACTTTAAAATCATTCTCATCGACATCTATAGGTGCCTCTACATATCTTATACAGTTACAGTTTACATGTAATAGCTGCTAACATGTCAGATGACAGGATTCTTCTACAAAGACATAGGTCAGACACAGATTGCGCAAAATATATTTTTATTCATTTTCTCAGGGGTGTAAGGTACAACAGTGGATAGAATGTGCTACAATATTTCATAACATTCATAATTTCAGTAACATTAAGTTGAACTTGGGGACTTAGGAAGCTTGTCAACCTTGTGGAGCTTGGTCAACCTTGTGAAACTTGTCGTTGCATTAGTTTTGTACGTCCTGTTGAAGTTAGTCCTGTTTGAGTTAGACATACTCTGCACCTTATGAAGCTTGTCATTGCATTATTTCTCTAAGTCCTGTTGAAGATGGTTCTCTTTGAGTTAGACATACTCTGCACCTCATGAAGCCTGTCATTGCATTATTTCTCTAAGTCCTGTTGAAGTTAGTCCTGTTTGAGTTAGTCATACTCTGCACCTTATGAAGCTTGTCATTGCATTATTTCTCTAAGTCCTGTTGAAGATGGTCCTCTTTGAGTTAGTCATACTCTGCACCTTATGAAGCTTGTCATTGCATTATTTCTCTAAGTCCTGTTGAAGTTAGTCCTCTTTGAGTTAGTCATACTCTGCACCTTATGAATCTTGTCATTGCATTATTTTTCTAAGTCCAGTCAATTTTGAGTTAGTCATATTCTGCACATTATGAAGCTTGTCGTTGTTATTTTTCTAAGTCCTCTTAATTTTAAATTAGTCATACTCTGCACCTTGTGAAGCTTGTCATCATTATTTCTTTAAATCCAGTCAATTTTAAGTTAGTCGTACTCTGCACATTATGAAGCTTGTCGTTGTTATTCTTCTAAGTCCTGTCAATTGTAAATTAGTCATACTCTGCACCTTGTGAAGCTTATCATCATTATTTCTCTAAGTCCAGTCAATTTTAAGTTAGTCGTATTCTGCACATTATGAAGCTTGTCATCATTATTTCTCTAAGTCCACTCAATTTTAAATTAATCATATTCCACACCTTATGTAGCCTGCTCCCGCCTTCTCCAAGTCCCTCCATCTCAACTTAATCATACTCCGCGCCAATAGTGATGCTCATCTCCTCCGAAACGATCTCCGTCTGATGGTACCAGCGATTCGTGTCCAGAACAACTACACAACAAACATATGAAACCCCCAAATTGAATTACCATATGAAAACTTACTTATGTCTCCAGAATGCACCACGACCTCCAGCCTAGTACACGAGTAGTGGCATTCCCTAGGCGGTTCCAAGATCCACAGCTTCTCTCCTTTGATCTGCGCCTGCCAGGAGGGATGCTCCACATTGTCGACCTAGAATAGCGTACAATAGAGGTTCGATAAGTGGCAGCTTGATATTAAGGCTTACGTGCATGGGAGCTCCATAGCCGGGACTGCCCATGAAGATCCAGTCGGTTCTCTCGCTTTCGGCGGTGTCGGGTAGAAAATACGGCTTGCGATAGTGTTTTCGAAGTATATTTCCTATCTCATCGTCGCAGTTGCTCCTAAAAATCAAACCTTCTTGATCGAATTTCTACATCGAATACTTTCTAGGTAATTCATGACGGCTAAGCTCGTTAGAAGGATTGTGTGCATACGTGTGAGCTTTAGGGCAGTTATCGAAGCCTCGGAACTGCATCGTTCACGGGCACCTCTCACCTACTTCCGGAGCGCCGCAATTTCGAAACTGTCCTAAATAAATCGGAGACACTTACCAGCCCACGTACCACGGTTTAGTGCCCTTTTCCAGGAGAGAGCGACTGGCACTCATGTTGAAGACCTCCTGCAGGTTCTTGAACTCCGTTTTGTACGGGAAAAATTGGCAATTCGCGTCCTCGCCTTCGTACAGGGACTTAAAGAAGGGGAACGAGAAGACGGACGGGGCTGTCCAGTTGTGGGTGGCGTCGGTGACCACCACTGGACGACCGCTGTATGCGTAGCTGCCAAATTTCAACTCGGTTTTTTTCAAATTTAATATTACATACACTTTAATGTAGTATGACTCTTTCAGATTCTTAGCAACTCTTAGCTTCTTAGCTTCTTAGCTTCTTTAATATTACAAAACAGATGACAGGGGTTCTCAGATGTGTGCTACAGTGTGAAATATGTGACAAATATACTTTTCATTTATTATAAAATATGTGGAGTTTATTTATCTGAAATCGAAGTATATTTAACATATGTAAAGTCGAAGAAAGATGTTCATATGACAGAGTGCAAAGAGTTGTTAAGATGAAATTGCAGATTATACCGTTCCTCGAATGTGGCAGGATCCACATTGGATATCCTGTCAACCTGTTGAACATCCTGGCAGATCGAACAATCCTCGGCCGGCCGGAAAATGTTCTGCGTGAACGAGGGAAACTCTGCCACACACTTAAACATTTTATCGATTAACAACTTTATAGATTTAGACACAACTTTGTATATCAACAAGGTTCACAAAAATATTATCAAGCTTTAATTTAGCTGAATTTAGCTTTAATTTATTTCTCCAGTCGATCCAAATTTATATTGTACACGTAAACTGAATAAAAACAAAGAAACTACAAATGTGAGTAACACAAAAAATTAGAAATGTGAATAATACAGGAAATTAAAAATGTAAATAACACAGGAAAGTACAAATGTGAATAACACAGAAAAAATTAGAAATGTGAATAACAGAGGAAACTACAAATGTGAATAACACAGAAAATTAGAAATGTGAATAATACACGAAATTAAAAATGTAAATAACACAGAAAACTACAGTACAAATGTGAACAACACAGGAAATTAGAGATTAAGAGTGACAGAACGTTATTCAATAAAAAGAGATTGCGATCCCAAGATCTCACCTTGTCGTACCGAATCGATAGTCCATAATTCCACAAAAATTGTCCCAGAATCCAGGCAGGAATCAGTAAGATCCACAGGTGTGTCCTCTGAACCTTGGAGCTACCGGGTTTCAGCAAGGAATAAGCGTGTAGCAATTTCAGTGATCTGCGCGGCAGTCGTGTTCCTTCGATCTTATTCACCAGAGAACGCAATTCCTTCCTTGCGAACTCTACACTCTTTTTCGAGTCGGTTAGCTTGTTGCTGTTTATGTCCGTCATGACATCAAACTATTGACCTAACCACTCAAGATTCCAAAATATTGTTCTTTTTGAAGTATTGTTCTTTTAAAGTGTGTTAGACTTTGAGGTTTCGACCTCGAGTTATTTGGAGGTTTGTGAATTTTAATCGCTGAGCAGTTTCAGATTGGACTTCAAGTTATGTGGAAGGTTGTCAAGTTTAATCACTGTGGACTTTGAGATCCTAGGACCTTAAGTTGTACGGAGGGTTGTCAAGTTTAATTACTGCGGACTTTGACTACTTGTGGATCTCAAGTTATCTCAAAGATTATATATTTTACTCACTTGCAGACTTTGAGATTCTTGGACCTCAAGTTATCTCAAAGATTATCAATTTTAATCACTGCTGACTTGTGACGTCCTTAGACCTCAAGTTATATGAAGGATTGTAAATTTGATTCACTACAGACTTTAAAGTCCTTGGACCTCAAGTTACCTTAAAGATTTTCAATTTTAATCACTGCTGATTTATAACGTCCTTATACCTCAAGTTATATGAAAGACTTTAAAATTGATTCACTGTGTACTTCAAGAACCTGGACCTCCAGTTACCTCGAGACTTATGAATTTTAATCACTGACAGATTGTGACGTCGTTGATACGAGATTTAGTATACAGCACCGTAAGGATGTTTGAGTAGCGAGATTGTTCTTAAAGTACGGCCATCAGGAGTGACAGTGGTTATGGTCGACGTTGAACTGCGGTAGAATCCTTTCACGAGGTTCCACTACGCCAAAGGACTCTCGCGCGTGGGGATGATGCGAGCACAGGGGTGTGAAATGAACAAGAAGCTGGTATCGCGATTGATTGAAATGAAATTTGTGGGAACTGGGGTCGAAGCGATTCCCTCTTTCCTGGGAATTTCAATCCTTGTCGATAAAGGTCATTAATGTCATCTTTAAAACCCTTCAAAATACTTTTATAGTACAAACACTATATTCTAAATTTTTTGATTCGTGACGCACTCGTGACGCGCCTTTGACGTATTCATGACGCACCAATGACACTCCTAATGCACCCTTGACGCACCCTTAACCGCGGATAAATATAATCGTAGAAGTATGGATGGACGATACAAATGAAATGCAGCACCGCGGATGCGACGAATCGTGGATAAGTGAACCTTCACTAAATCATGAATTTGTGAGGCCGTGGATAGGTGGAACCGCGGGTAACTGAAACCGTGGATAAGTGGACCTCCACTAAATCACAAATTTATCAGACTGCGAATAGGTGAGACCGCGGATAACAGAAACCGTGGATACGAGGAACCGCGGATAACTGAAACCGCGGATACGGGGAACCATGGATAAGTGGACTTCCACTGAATTACGAATTTATGAGACCGCGGATAAGTGGACCTCTACTAAATCACAAATTTATAAGACTGCGAATAGGTGAGACCGCGGATAACAGAAACCGTGGATACGAGGAACCGCGGATAACTGAAACCGCGGATACGAGGAACCATGGATAAGTGGACTTCCACTGAATTACGAATTTATGAGACCGCGGATATGTGGAACCGCGGATAAGTGGGTCTCTAGGATAAGTGAACCCGCGTATAAGTGGAACCGTGGATAAATGAACTCGCGGACAAGTGGAACCATAGGAAATGAAAGACCATAAGTAAATCACCAATTTTGCAACCGCGGATAAGGGGAACCTTGCGTATTGAATTCGATTAGGTTCATCTAACTGTGAATGTTAGTTTTCGAAACATTGTAAACTTGCTTCGGACCAATATAAATCTAGAACGATTCACGAGAGACGTCAAAACGCTTCCAGAGAAGATTGTCATAATTCGGCCATTTTTCCATATTTTGCAAAACAAAAAATATTCTGTAATAAGATATAGTTATAATAAATTACAGTCGAAATTTTAAGAATGCAAAACAAGGGGGTGCTGTACAAAAAATTCTGAAATATCAGCGTATTTTGGGGTATTAAAAATACGTTGTTTTTGTTCGGCCATTTTTTCGACGATTTCCATTTAGCAGGGGCATAAATTGGAAAAAAGGAGTATGACCCACGTTAAACCGGCGGTCGAGTGGATGCTGTCGACTTTCTTATCACACGGAGCAGGTGGTGGTGTTCATTGAGCCGTGAGGATTTTCTTGTTAAAATACAATCATCGAGGCAACCGTTATCGAGCGTTCCCATTTCTTTAACGCGTTTCATTTCCACGATGAATCGATCAATCTCCCGTGAATTTCCGGCCAAAAATCGATTAAAAATATTTAGAAAACTTTCATTGTACCGCGTGTTCAAATTATGTAAATTGTCCCATTATTTTTGAAATTCTTGAAAAAATATAAAGCTTGGTGTAAAAACAAGATAAACCTTTCTGTAATTGCAACTATTTTTGAAGTTGAGGAAAAACGACAATTGCAAAAATAGAAAGGGTTTCGATTGCCAGAAGGGGTTCGCGTTTTACGATTGCAAATTGACAATCTACCTCGCAATCTATTTCTTCGTTAACAATTATCCGATGCGAATTCGATACATTTTTTTCTTCTACGATATTCCGGAATAAAATACAGAAGAGGCAATATAGGGAGAGCTGGAAAATATCATCAAAATAAAAACAGCAATATTGTAAAAATAAAAGACGTAGTAAAAATAAACGACACAAATATTGTATAAATAAAGAAGAAAAATATTATAAAAACAGAAAATAAAAATATAGTAAAAATAAATAAAAATAAAGAAGAAAAATATTGCAAAAATAAAAGACAAAAATATTATGAAAATAGAAAATAAAAATATAGTAACAATAAATAGAAAAGTAGATAAAAATTAAGAGGAAAAATATTGTAAAAATAAAAGACAAAAATATTATGAAAATAGAAAATAAAAATATAGTAACAATAAATAAAAAAGTAGATAAAAATTAAGAGGAAAAATATTGTAAAAATAAAAGACAAAAATATTATTAAAATAGAAAATAAAAATATAGTAACAATAAATAAAAATATAGATAAAAATAAAGAATAACAATATAGTAAAAATAAAAGACCAAAAATGTTATAAAAATAGTAAATGAAAATATAGTAACAATAAATAAAAATAAAGAAGAAAAATAAGGAAGAAAAATATTGCAAAAATAAAAGACAAAAATATTATAAAAATAAAGAAAAATAATATTGTAAAAAAATATAGTAAAAATAGAAGACAAGAATATTATAAAAATAAAGAAAAAAATATTGCAAAAACAAAAAACAAAAATATAGTAAAAATAAAAATATAATAAAAATAAAGAACAAAAATATAAATAAATATAACCATGTCCAGTGCCTCCCCTTAAATTAAAAAATTTTGAGAATGATGATGAAGGGATGAAAAATAAAGAAGTACACAAACGCTGTGTTCAGCGCAATTAAATTCTTTAATTGTTGTCAGTCGGGTTCGAAATACACTAGTCGATCGTTTATCATTAATAATTATTGTATATACGTGGTACTCCTCCGGATATAAATAATACGACGTCAATAAAATAATGACAATATGCGTTCATCCTCTTCGTTTCACTTTCTTAACAAAATTACACGTTGCGTTATTATATTAATACCTACTTCGCACAATGTCTCGTGTGAAAAAACACGTACACTGAGTTAAATAAAAAAACGACGATGATGATGAGAATGATCGAATGACGATGATAATATTATCCCCACCGTGTTCTCTGGAGGGAAAAGAAGCTGGGGATGATCCTAAAATACTTTTCTATCTCAATTATTAAATACATATTATATCAAAAAAGACAAACTGAAAGATTTGCTGAAAATTTTTAATAATAATTTTTAAATTATTTAAAAATACATCTTTCATCAAATTTTGTCAAATGTTCAAATTTCTTGGAGAAACTTAAATTGTCAGCAAACTTGAATTGAAAGGAAGCTTGAATTGTGGAGAAACTTGATTTGAAAAGAAACTTGAATTGAAAAGAAACTTGAATTGAAAAGAAGCTTGCACTGAAAAGAAACTTGAATTGACAAGAAACTTAAACTGACAAGAAACTTGAATTGAAAAGAAGCTTGTATTGAAAAGCAACTTGAATTGAAAACAAACTTGAATTATCAAGCAACTTGAATTGAAAACGAACTTGAATTATCAAGAAACTTGAATTGACAAGAAACTTGAATTGAAAACGAACTTGAATTATCACGAAACTGGAATTGACAAGAAACTTGAATTATCAAGAAACTTTAAATAAAAACAAACTTGAATTATCAAGAAACTTGAATTGACAAGAAACTTGAATTATAAAGAAACTTTAAATAAAAACAAACTTGAATTATCAAGCAACTTGAATTGAAAACAAATTTAAATTATTAAGAAACTTGAACTGACAAGAAACTTGAATTATTAACGGACTTGAATTACAAAGAAGCTTGAATTGAAAACAAACTTGAATTATCAATAAACTTGAATTGAAAACAAACTTGAATTATCAAGAAACTTGAAGAGAAAACAAACTTGAATTATCAAGCAACTTGAATTAAAAACAAATTTGAATTATCAAGAAACTTGAATTATTAAGAAACTTGAATTATTAACAGACTTGAATTACCAAGAAGCTTGAATTGAAAACAAACTTGAATTATCAAGAAACTTGAATTGACAAGAAACTTGAATTATTAAGAAACTTGAATTGACAAGAAAATTGAATTATTAACAGACTTGAATTACCAAGAAATTTGTATTATCAACAGACTTGTATCACCAAGAAACTGGAGTCACCAAGAAACTTGAATTGACAAGAAGTTTGAATTATTAAGAAACTTGAATTATCAAGAGACTTGAATTACCAAGTAACTTAAATCACCAAGAAACTTGAATTACCAAGGACCTTGAATCACCAAGATACTTGAATTACCAAGAACTTTGAATTACCAAGAACCTTGAATCATCAAGAACCTTGAATTATCAAGAAACTTGAATTACCAAGGACCTTGAATCACCAAGATACTTGAATTACCAAGAACTTTGAATTACCAAGAACCTTGAATCATCAAGAACCTTGAATTATCAAGAAACTTAAATCACCAAGAAACTTGAATTACCAAGAAACTTGAATCACCAAGAAACTTGAATTACCAAGAAACTTAAATCACCAAGAAACTAGAATTACCAAGGACCTTGAATTACCAAGAAACTTGAATTACTAAGAATCTTAAATCACCAAGAAACTTGAATTACCAAGAAACTTAAATCACCAGGAAACTTGAATTACCAAGGACCTTGAATTACCAAGAAACTTGAATTACCAAGAACTCTGAATTACCAAGTACCTTGAATCACCAAGAACCTTGAATTACCAAGAATCTTAAATCACCAAGAAACTTGAATCACCAAGAACCTTGAATCACCAAGAAACTTGAATCACCAAGAACTTTGAATCACCAAGAACCTTGAATCACCAAGAACCTTGAATCCCCAAGAAACTTCTCAATTCCCAAATCAAAAAACCAATATTTCCAACTAAATAACCAGGATCATCCCCCTCTCACCCCCGCGTCGGAGCTACATGTTACAATTAATGCTAAATGCGTGGTGAAACTCCTCTAATACATCTAAAATGCACATCCATGCTTACTTTTAATGCTCGTTTAAATTTTCTTGTATTTTTTCTTAAATACGTGTACTTGCAGCACTGCTATCTTTTTTTTTTGTTCTTTTCTATATACTCGTGACACTCTTGGTGTATACGTGTGTGTGTATGTTGTGTGTATGAGCCACGTGTTCTATATAATATGAGAAGAGATGAAATTTCCATTTTTTTTTTTTTATTCTTCTATCTTCTGCGTCTTCTGTTTATTTCCTCTTCGGCCGAAGGTTATACGTACCTCGAAGAATCTTTTACTTTCGTTATTCGTTCGTTTCTCGCTGTTTCTTCTGTTCATGATCTGATGGAATCACTCGGCTACGCTATCAGTCTTCTCGAGTGATCGGTAACGATGATCGCGGTGAAGGGGTGAACTCGTGATTTTACGATCGATAGCACGGATATTGAACTCGATTGTACTCTTCGTAAAAAAGTTGGTCTAATTCGGTGCGAACCCCTTGGACGTTACTACGCACTCGTGTTTTAACCCCCAAATTTAAAAAAGTCAACTTCTACTCGTGAGATTTTTCAAAACGAACCTTTTCCAAATTTATGAACATCGAGTTCAATTCGTCGTTGGTAGACAGCTCCTTAGGCCGGCGACAAAACGTGTAAAAAACGGTTTAAAAATCGCTAGTAAAACGCGACAGTTAGAAAAGTTCGGGGCTGACGAGAGTCGTCTCGATCGAACCTTTCGCTAAACAATTCTACAAAATTTTACAAACGTAACGAAAAAAGGATCGATCGATCTTTGAGCATGAAATTCGCGTTCGATTCAGGCGAAGCCTCAAACGGAAAAGATCGACGATTCGTCCCGACTTGACTGAGAATTTTAATACGTAAAAATAGAATTTAAATAAGCTCGTTAAAGGAACGCAATTGCATTGCGATAGCTGCCGATTTAAAATAAAATTGCAGAGGTCCCTGGAAGACGAATACGCTTCGCTTGATCGAACGAGCCTCGTGAGACTACAAAAGCTCGTTTATACAAACTTCTTTGCGCGCAGGGTGTCCAAACATAAATATGTTAGAATTACGTCAACGTAATTACGACCCTTTTACGGGGTTAATCCCCCCGTAGCACTCGTGTTTGCGAATAATTGATTCGGAACTGTAATCAGAGCCCATATGGTATGCTTGTAAATTATAGACTCGATTACGCCATAGCAACGGTTCAATAATTAATTCGAATAAGAAATAAGACACCCTGTAACAGGTGAAACGGTTACCCTTTGTTCACGAGGCGTTTTCTGGATACAACTCGTCTGTGCCGAGGAAATCGGATTAATCGATCAATTCTATTGATTAACGATACCATTCTCTTTATGTTAGATCGCTGAATATTTATGAGAACGTCAAAGCTTCTTTTAGGGACTGAATCGACACTTGAGGGAGTAATACCTTTAGAATCGGAAAATTACAAAATTTTCTATTGTTAGAGTAACATGTTACATTGTCTCAAAAGTGTGTCACAAGACAACTACTGTCTTAAAGTCAATTTAAGAAAGTGCGTCATGAGTGCGTCACGAGACAACTATTGTCTTAAAGTGAATTTAAGAAAGTAGTGAGTCATGAGTGCGTCATGAGTGCGTCACAAGACTAATACTACCTTCAAATGAATTTAAGAAAGTAGTGTGTCATGAGTGCGTCATTAGTGCGTCACAAGACAACTACTGCCTTAAAGTAAATTTAAGAAAGTAGTGCGTCATCAGTGCGTCATCAGTGAGTCACAAGACAACTACTGCCTTAAAGTAAATTTAAGAAAGTAGTGCGTCGTGAGTGCGTCATCAGTGAGTCACAAGACAACTACTGCATAAAAATCAATTTAAGAAAGTAGAGTATCATAAGTGCGTCACTAATGCGTCACAAGACAACTATTACCTTAAAGTAAATTTAAGAAAGTAGTGCATCCTTACTGCGTCATGAGTGCGTCACAAGACAACTCTTGCCCCAAAGTGAATTTAACAGAATAGTGCGTCGTGAGTGCGTCACAAGATAACTAGTCATACACGACGCACCCTTGACGCACCAATTATGGATTCATGACGCACTATTGACGCACCAATGATGAGTTCGCAACGCACCCTAGACGCACCAGTGATGGATTCATGACGCACTCGTGACGCACCATTGACGCATTCATGACGCACCAATGCACTCCTAATGCACCCTTGAAGCATCCTTGCTGCATTCATGACGCACTAATGACTCCTAATGCATCCTTAAGGAGGCACCTTTAGAATCTTAAAAAATTACAAAATTTTTTTTCTATCAGTGTAACATTTTACATTGTCTCAAAATTTTCAAGTGAATAGCCCTTTTGAAGTTATGGCCGATCAGCGCCGCGGTATACACGTTCAGTGCGGAGGATCGAAACTTTAAACGCGTTTTTCTCAAAACTACGTTCTTAAAATTGACGTGGCTAACTCAAAAACTAGTTTATCGCGCTCAAATTTTTTCCACGTATCCATGACAATACTATCTAACATACGAACCTGAATGTATGAAATAAATTGAATATTAAAGTCCTTTATTGCGGAACGTTGCAAAAATTTTCAATAAAATTCAAAGTTTTTCTTTAAACCATTTCTTTGTTTTTTTATGTATTTTGCACGTTTTTGAGGTTCGTCTGTGAATGTTGGTTGCAGAAACATTGTCTGCAAACTTGCTTTGGACCAATATAAAGAACCCTTGATTCACGAGATACGCTGAAACACTTTCAGAAAGGATTGTCATAATTCGGTCATTTTGAAATATTTTGCAAAACAAAAAATATTCTGTGATGGGCAATAGTTATGATAAACTATAGCTGAAATTTTGGGAATGCAAAACAAACGGGTGCTGTACAAAAAAATTCACAAATGTCGGCTTATGTTCATCTCTGACTAAAGGTATTACCCCTCGTAATTCTTTGAATTTTCTTTCTTTTTTGAATTTTTTACATATTTATAGACTATTCCTAAGAAGAATTAGTGATAGTTATTAGAAATTACTGAAGAGAAGGGTTTGTTGCTTATAAAAGTATTAAATCATCAATGGAATCTGATATAATTTCGTTCGCGTGCGAAATACGGTAGCGACGTTCGGCTCCGCTCGGTAATGATCGGCGCTCCTCGTCTGGCGCCCATTACGAACGCCTATAGTGCAACCTCGCATTCTTCAAATCCTTCAAATCTCTCAAATGCCTTCAAATTTTCGAATCCTTCAAAACCCTCAAATCCTTAAAATTCTCGAATCCTTCAAATCCCTCAAATCCTTAAAATTCTCGAATCCTTAAAATTCTCGTACCCTTAAAATTCTCGAATCCTTAAAATTCTCGAACCCTTAAAGTCCTCGAATCCTTAAAATCCTCACATCCTCCAAATCCTCAAATGCTTCAAATCCTCGAATCGTACACACAAATTACAAAATATTAATTTGCTTCTCCCACTCAAATATAAAATACAAACAGTTTCCTCGGCACAGTCTCGACCTACACGAAATTTGTCAGCCTCCAGGATTTTAGAAAATCGTCGCGTCTCCCTCCACCGATTTTTCTCTTTTGTCGTCTTAATCCTCGTAGAAAATTAGAAACTGTTACACGGAAACGATATAAAGCGGATATCAAAATGTCGGTTCGTTCGTGCCGTGAACACGAGGATTTCCTGCGCACCCTCGACTCGTGTCAACGCCGAGAATTTCGCGAATCTACGATCTACTTTAAATGCTTGAATCTGATCGGTTCGAAACTTTGCGCACTTACAGAGAAGTAATTCCACAAAATACTTTCGTACTTATACTTAACTGTGAGCATGTTACCCGTTTATTGTAATTATATTGCCTTCTTATTGCCTTTGTAGGACTATAAGAGAATTTGTGTATCAGAAAGATTTTTAGAAATCAATTTTGCAGGATTACTTGAGCGTGCGCAAAGTTTTCTACTCTAACTACGTTGCCTAAATTTTGATTCGTAATTACCATCTAAATTACAGATTGACACGAGTCGCGTGCAGCTCGCTCGAGCGGAATGGTCCAAAGTCCTCTCTAAGAGGTTTTCGTTTTACAGTCTCGATAAGCTCGAAGATGTCTCACGCGGAGAGACCTTGCTTTCCGCCGAAATTGATGTCACACTGTCACAGTGTTACAGTTCGTCTTACAATAGAAATCGCATACACCTGGCAGAGTAACGAGTGAAGGATCGCTCCTTAATTACTCCCGATCTCGTCGCTCGTTCGGAGAACGATAGTCGCCTTAAGAGGAGTATATACAAAACTAGGGACAGCTAGGAGAGGAGATATCGTGAACATTTGGACCGGTTGAGCGACACGATCGACGAGACCGATCAACGCGCACTATCAATCAAAAATTTGAGATCTCGTTCGAGTTAACCTTGTAACAACTATAGCTGATAAAAAGAATTTTTATAGAAACATTGAATATCCAGATAACAGAAGGTCTCAAATTTTTGATAAGTACATACAGAGTGTATAAAAACCCTTGAATATTTCGAAGGATTTAAGTTTTATCAAAAAATGTCTCAGACAAAAGTTGTAGGGTTTAAAAAGTTCTATTTACTGGCGTTATCGTTTTGACCTTGAAGAGTCACTGGAAGGTCACGTGAAGGTCATTTCAATTTTTTTAAATGGACCTTATATATTTTTGCATATTCTTGTAGCTTAGAGAGCTTTCTAAAACACTATGATAAAGTATGTTTTGATTAAAACATACTTCACGTGACCTTCCAGTGACTCTTCAAGGTCAAAACGATATTCCCAGTAAATCGAACTTTTTAAACCCTACAACTTTTGTCTGAAACATTTTTTGATAAAACTTATATTTTTGAAAATATTCAAGTGCTTTTTATACACCCTGTATTTGGGAACTACTAGTCGCGTGAAGACGGAGTTGTTTTTGAAACGTCTTTCTGATCCGTTTTCACGCGGACTTGCCTACATATCGAATGAATGAAAAGAAAGAATAGCTGAACGCGGTGTTATACTTTCACGTGGCTAAATCACTCACACTCGATTCAACTGTCGTAATAATATTATTTTTAAGAAATAGAACAAGGATATATTTATTTGTATATATATAATATATATGTATATATATCTATATATATATAATATGTATATCGGCTATCAATAGTCATATCTCTGTCAAACGTTCGATAACATTGAAACATCACATTCTGTCCTTTCATTCTTCCCACCTTGGTCTCGCGCGATAGAAGAAGAAAAATCGTAATAACGTGCGGAGAACCACGCGGTCCCCCGGCAATATATTCATTTAGTCGCTCGAGAACAAGAACGAGACGCAAAGTGCTTGTTTCGAGTGGACAGCTTCACGGGGCAAGCAGACGAAAGAAATCATGCATACAAACGCGTGAACACATACAATCACTCTCTCTGTTTCGTTCGTGAAACGATTTCAGAACCGGAAGAAACAAAGTGCAGCTCGCTAATTGTTCGGCATCCTCATGCCACACCCACAGCCTCAGAAGTTTACATAATACAATAATGTAGTAATCGATACGTGTGTCGGTGTGTGTAGAATGTATGTCTATATAATATATTTATATATTCATTCCCTCCTGTGTATTTATAGCCACGGTGCACCGTGTTCTATAATAATAATATTATTAATACCGTCTACTTATTCTTAGTAGTACTTTTGCGGTCACCGCGTACACATATACATGTATTAATTTAGAATTGTGCAATGAAGGTTTAGAGCCATTAGTGCGACTACTGCTGCGGATGTGGTCGGACAAGTCGCTTCTACTATACATTGAAAAAAAGTGGGGTGCGGGTTCCTCCGGATCCAAGGAAGTCTATACACCTCTATACCCTTCTTGTCCTCAGTCTTCTTCCCTCGATCAATGCCCTATGAGTTCCCTTCTCAGAGGACCTTAGAGGGACCTTGCCACTAAATGCCCTATCCAGTTTTCCGTATCCAGAGTTCTACGCTGAACTCGGCGAGACGACGCTTTCGGACACCGAGTTCCCGTGCACCAGAGTCCCCATCTGTCGCTGGTAATCTAGGCTCAACGTTAGGACAGGCCGGGCCGTCGAAACACCCTGTTATACCCACGAGTCACCCGCAGAGGCAGCCGTCGAGTTCGGTGGCACGTTCACCGTCGCGGTGCTCGCTGAACCGTCAGGGACACCCACCACTCCGTCGGACACCCATTGGCCGGTCGGCGCACCGCCCGACACGCCTACTCCAGGACCCACCGGGCCCTGACCCTGGCCCTGGCCCACCCCCAGCTCATACTGCCGCTTCTTTTTCTTCTCCAAGTTAACTTGCGCGTAGAGCGGCTCACCGGGTTTCGGTTGCTGCAACACACACACAAGCCAACGGTTAATTAAAGCCCGGGCTCTTGCCGGGGATGGGGAGGGCTGTGCTGCAGGGACCAGGGAAATGGGCCCGGTCGACAACTCCTCCTACCTTTCTCAGGACTATCTCACTTTTTCAGACCTACTCCATATCTCACATTTTCAAGGCTAATTCATATCTCACATTTTTAGACCTACTTCAAACCTTACATTTTTAGGGCTAATTCAAATCTCACATTTCAGACCTACTTCATATCTCACATTTTTAGACCTACTTCAAACCTTACATTTTTAGGGCTAATTCAAATCTCACATTTCAGATCTACTTCAAATCTCACACGTTTAGGACTTTAAAACTCACATCTTCAACCACGAGTTTTACTTATGGTCCTCGTGAATTACACCTTCTGTCAACATCTGCCTCAGTTACCTTGAAAGGAGCGTAAAATGAAGGAGGTTTAGAAGCGAAGAAAAGTAGATACTGTCATACTCTTTTATTATGCTCGATTAATTTGGATATAAATAGATTATAAATAAGTTCGTGCAATAGTCAACGTGTCACTATAAACCATGCTCGAGGTGCGTCTAGCGTCTTCATACGATAAAAGTTCCATAAATGTACGTGTACAAAAACGAAATTCCTCTGTCCAGTCCTACCCTGCTGATGCGAACCCTACGGATTTTCTTCCATTCTGACGAGTCAAATTAAACGTATACTTGAGATGAAGGGAGAACCTAAAGGGTTTGATTGGTAGATTAGGCAGCAGCCTTCGAGTTTGTGCGTTTTTTGACCAACGGATTTTGAAAGACTGGCGCTCCCTAATCGTGAAAAACGTTGGTCCGGTAATCTTAGGCGAAAATGGGCGTTCTAAAAGCCGAAATTATGAGGATGATCTACAGTTTGATGTACATTCTCTTTGAGACGCTTGTTATAATATAGATATTATGTAAAAATGCTAGATACCATGGACTGACGCGTGGACGCGTGATCTACAGGTTAATACTGTACTCTAGCGAATATGATGCTCCACATAGTGTGGAACTATAATTGGTACTCGTTAATTGACTTAGTTTATACATCTATGTTAAATGTTCTTAACACGTTGACTACCATGAAAGTGTCAGATCAAAATTAAATTGTTAAATGAACTAATTAAATTGAAGTCATGAAGGCAGTTAGAACATTTCACCTGAAATGATGAAGTCAGTGCAGATGAGTCAAATGATACTGAAACAAATTCGTGATGTTTTTAAAACTTTGTATACCTAATAATCTCCGTATAATATGACAATAGTTTTCATTGTGATAGTCAACGTGTTAATCAACTACTCTCTCCCCGCCGTATCACAACTATGTATTCACCTCTTGTCACTCAACTCCTCAACGCTCCATTCGCTTGCTTGAAATGTCACCATTTCGATCCTGATGCAAGATAAATAGCATAAATAAAGTCCTGCGATTATCCATGCATACGTATTCCAAGCATCTCGGTGTATAAATATAGAATTGTTAACAGAAAGAACTAAGAGAATCTTGTTTTACATTAGCTCTCGTTACGTCAACCCTTTACACTCTTGGTTACCGGACGCAATTTAAGGTCTTGTGCCACATATCAAGCTTTAAGTTTCGGGAGATAACAGTGACCCCATCTCGTGACACGTCCTTGTCAACTGTAATCTATTGTCTATGTTCAGATGCAGTTCTCAAATGGTGAATGATTTACATAACTTGTACTATTTCATGTGAAGGTCCTAGAAGGTCCTAGGTCCGATAAAGATCCACCATTCAAGAATTTTCCAATAAGTGAAGTAACGAGTGCAAAGAGTTAAGATGGAAAGGAAGACTCAGTTTGAGCGAAACCTTCAACGAAACTCGTGGATCGAAAACTAAATGGTAACTGCGAATGAACTCGACTTACACTGAATACGCTCTATGTACCTACGGTGTCGGCCAACAGCGCATTTAGTTGTTGTTACTTACTGGCTGATAGATAGTCGGTCGGCCAACGTTGTTCGAATTCATGTTCGCCCTTTGAATCGTTCGATCCTCGTATCTGGTGCTTCCTTGGCTCGCCATGGGTCGGTTCAGTGTGCTGCAATCATAGCTACGGTTCAACGTGAGGGTCGGACGTTCGGGACCTTCAAAATTCGGGACTCTGCTTTAAATTAAACTGAGGAGAAACGAAGCGGGTACTTAAAGAGAAAGCAGAGTCCGGAACAGAAAAGGAAGGAAATAAACTGAGCCGTTTTAAGAACTTAACGCAGCTTGCCAATTGAGTTAACCTGATTATGTTTGACCAAATGTGTGATGAAAGTTTTAGGTAAAAGGTTAGCAAGGTTAGTGTTGGAGTAAGGTTAATGATGGAGCAAGGTTAATTTTGGACCAAGGTTAATTTTGGACCAAGGTTAATTTTGGACCAAGGTTTATTGTTGGACCAAGGTTAATATTACAGCAAGGTTAATGTTGCAGCAAGATTAATGTTGGACCAAGATTAATGTAGGACCAAAGTTAAGATTGGATCAAGGTTAATGGTGCAGCAAGATTAATGTTGCAACAAGATTAATGTTGGATCAAAATTAATGTTGGACCAAGGTTAATGTTGGACCAAGATTAATTTTGGACCAAGGTTAATGTTGGACCAAGGTTTATTGTTGGACCAAGGTTAATGTTACAGCAAGGTTAACGTTGCAGTAAAATTAATGTTGGACCAAGATTAATGTTGGTCCAAGATTAATGTAGGACCAAGGTTTATTGTTGGACCAAGGTTAATGTTGGACCAAGATTAATATTGCAACAAGGTTAATGTTGGACCAAGGTTAATGTTACAGCAAGGTTAATGTTGCAGCAAGATTAATGTTGGACCAAGGTTAATGTTACAGCAAGGTTAATATTGGACCAAGATTAATTTTGGACCAAGGTTAATGTTGGACCAAGGTTTATTGTTGGACCAAGGTTAATGTTACAGCAAGGTTAACGTTGCAGTAAAATTAATGTTGGACCAAGATTAATGTTGGTCCAAGATTAATGTAGGACCAAGGTTTATTGTTGGACCAAGGTTAATGTTGGACCAAGATTAATATTGCAACAAGGTTAATGTTGGACCAAGGTTAATGTTACAGCAAGGTTAATGTTGCAGCAAGATTAATGTTGGACCAAGGTTAATGTTACAGCAAGGTTAATATTGGACCAAGATTAATTTTGGACCAAGGTTAATGTTGGACCAAGGTTTATTGTTGGACCAAGGTTAATGTTACAGCAAGGTTAACGTTGCAGCAAAATTAATGTTGGACCAAGAATAATGTAGGACCAAGGTTTATTGTTGGACCAAGGTTAATGTTGGACCAAGATTAATGTTGCATCAAAGTTAATGTTGGACCAAGGTTAATGTTACAACAAGGTTAATGTTGGACCACGATTAATATTGCAACAAGGTTAATGTTGTACCAATGTTAATATTGCATCAAGGTTAATATTGGACCAAGCCTAATATTGCAGCAAGAATAATAATGTTAGAGCAAGGTTAACGCAGATTGGCAAGCTAAAAACCAACAAAAAATGTCCCAAAATGTTGGTCGAACAGTGTCTACCTATTGGCGTTATTGGGTGAATTAGGCCCTGAATTCCGAGCAGCCACCGTTTTCGTGACAAAATCTTGCTCCTTCCATCCATGCTTTTTATAAACGTCCCTCAGTTCCTGATGCTGCCACATCGTGAACAGTACTTGGCCTAAAAATTAAACACCCATCAGTAAATCTACCAACACAATCCATCAAATCTGAGACTTACCTGCGAACTTAAGAACACGCGGCGTGTACTTCTGGCGTTGCCTGGTGATGTTCATCAGTCTGTCCACACCGCCGGCGTCCAGCAAAGATCTGGAGAACTCAGCATTCTTTTTTATAACCTCATTGAGAGTAGCAAGCACCGCCGCGATGGTGTCATCGCTGGTGCCCTGATCGTGCTGGTTATTTCCTGAGGGTAACTTCTGTATTAAATCCCGCATCGCGTACTTTCCTATTAACTCTTTATTGCGTTGGTCTATCGCCAGGTTCCTGAGTGCCGTGGCCACCGCGCAGACCACACGATCCACCTAAACACAGATTAATTAGTCCCGGTACTTTCACAAGTTTAATATTAAGATTACCTCCATTCGCAGCAGCTCGACGAGGATGGGAAGACCTTTCTCTTTGCGAACAGCCGCGCGAATCTCGATGCTGGGCTGCCAGTAGCAGGCGGCGAGGTTCTGGAGGGCTCCAGCGGCCGCCTCGAGCGTTTCCGGGTTCGAACAGGTCTGCAGAAGTTTCAGATACGATTGGACCACTTCTGGCTGCCAGAGGAGCTCCATGCCTCTGACAGGCTCTGTTCGGGGGCTCGTTGTTCTCGACGCGGTGGTCTCCTTCTGGACGGGCTGGCCGTCCTTCTTCTTTTTGCTGCCGCCGAAGCATCCCAAGTTTTCACCTAGGTAACAGAAGAACTGAGATTAAACAAAATGGAAGATGAAAGATGACACATTCACTTTCACAGTCCAAATGTTCAGATTCTAATTAAAAGTCTTGTAAGTCCCAAGCTGAGCAAGTGGACCGCCAAAGATTGAAATAGCAAACTCCAGAGTATTCGTTTAATCTACAAGGCCTGATAGCGCATGAAGATGCAAGCGAAGGATGCCCAGGCGACTCAATCACTACTAAAATTAATCATAACGCTTCAGCGGAACGTACGTGTGTCTTGTACGTGTCTATCGAATGTAAACGTGATTGAGATTATCTACGTATATTGAAACAGTGATTCAGATGAAAACTTCCACGGAGGCATGCACCGAAAGAAAAGGAAGTGTGAACTAAATTAGCGGTATTACAAGAATGTCTTACCTTGACATAAACTGTACGCTAAAAAGATTGAAACACATTTTAATTCATGCTAAAACTAGGAAGGACTTTTTTTTTGTTCTAAATTTAACGCGGTTCAAGGACACCGAGAACAGAAAATGTGTTAGTGTTCTGCAAAGTACAATTCTGTCCATCGATATAAGCTTCTTCAGACAAACGTAAGCATCGCAACGTTCGGTGTGCACAGGTGTGGAATTTTCATAGATTGAATATACACAGGGTCTACTAGCCCTAATTACTACGTTTCACAGATATAACCCGGAATGTATATACAGTACTGTACAAGCGAATGTCAATTACACTTTGTCCTTTCAGTCACGACTTTATCCTCAGCCTAAATATCGATCCTACTGTTCGTAGAACCAATTTTCATCGTACAGTTCAACCTACTCTATGTAGAACAAGTAGCAACTTGTGACTGCGATTATTTAGCTACCTTCGTGGAACTACAGGCTGCTTCAAAAGTGGAGCTGCGAGGATTCTACTTTGAGCAAATTAAGAGGAGACCCTCTGAAACGCCATCTCTTTATACAAGATCTTTATACAGATTCTACAATTATTTTTCTTTCAGAAATCCTTTTAGAGCCACTTTTGAAGCACCCTGTATCTGTACAGTCGCTCGATAAGTCAGAGTTCGTATCTTATCACCGTCGACGCGTATCATCCAGCGCACACACAATTCGGCTGCATGCGTGTCGCCGCATGCCCACTGACTAGGAAACCCGTACCATCGCAAAGAGAAAGAGAGACAGGGCAGGAAAAGAACACTCTCATTCTCGGAATGCAATGTCCACGCCCTCACCTTTGGCCGGTGCCGCTACCCTGTTCTGCACCGTGGACTGAATCGGATGCTTGTCATAATTCGGGTCCTCCACTTCCTGACACCGGTAGCTCAGGTTCCGTAGGATGCACACGCAGTTCTCGACTATCTTGTTGCCGATGTTCGACTTCTCTATGGCGGACCGTACCACGTACAGCAAGGCGTCGACTAGACCCTCGCATTCACGGAGCTTCTTTCTGGCGTACTCTCCGGCGCTGGAGACGTTTCTTAGGACTCCGGAGGCGTTTCTGAATACTGTTGACCAGCAGGTCTCCCCGCTGGAGGAGCTGGGGTCCCAGCCACTGTGCGGTATGATTATGTTGTTCACTACCATCGTTACGCCGTCGTCGATTATGGACTTCTTGAGGTCCTGGAAAGGAAATTTACAGCTTAAGTTTACAACTTCAATTTTTGGGGTAAGTTAGGATAAGAGATTGTAGACCCTCTTTGGGATACTGTTGACCCCAGGATGAGTTGTGGACTCTACATGGGTTCACATTAATCCCTGGTTAACTGGAGGTAGCCTAACAGAGTGTATATAAAGGCTGGATGATGATGTGGATCCTCTTTAGGATCGTCTGGGTCCTGGAGTGTTCATGGGTCCCTATAGATCCCTATCTAACAGAGAGTAGCCTAACAGAGTGTATAGAGAGTCTGGATGATGATGTGGACACTCTTTAGGATCATCTGAGTCCTAGACTCTCCATGGGTCCACATTAGTCCCTATCCAACTGAAGGTAGTCTACTAGAGTGTATAAACAGTCTTGATGTTAATGTAGACCCTCCTAGGATCATCCTAGGTCCTAGACTCTCCCTAGGTCCACATCAATCCCTATCTAACCCAAGATACCCTACCAGAGTGTATAAAGAGTCTGGATAATATACGACCTAGTGGCACTACTATACAATAAGGTACACATACACACATTGTGTACTGCCTCAACCTTGCATAAAGCCTGTCTCTCACAAGTAGCTCACCTCGCAGGAGGACAGGTTCCACAGCACCCCGGTAACCAGCTCCTTAACGTCCGCGTCGGACGTCCTGCGTAGCAGATTGATCAGAGCCGGTACCCCGCCCGCGTTCTTGATGGCCCTCTTGTTCTCATCGTTCTGTCTTCCGTACGACAGATTCCTGAGCGCTCCGCAAGCGTTTCTGTACACATCAGGATTATCGTGATCCAACAGCTGCACCAGCGGCGGTATACCTCCGAGACTTCGCGTCTTCTGTTTGTTAGGGTCGTCCATGTAGCAGAGGTGCTGCAGATAGGCGGCGGCGTTGGCCTTGATAATGTTGTTGGGATTGCTGAGGAAGCCTATGACCTCGGAGAGGTTCGGATCCCTCCATCTCATGGACTTCTGGTCGTCGTCGAGGGGGCTGGCCATGCCGGGTACGACTGGATGCCGGGACTGTAGCCGTTGGAGGTGTACCTCGTCCTCGAACATGCCTGGTGGGACTCCCGAGGTCAGGGGAACCGGATGGCCCTCGTCGTAGGCGGGTACGTCGCTAGGAACTGCCACTGGACCCACTCCGACGCCAGGGCCGTAGCCAACGGGTCCATAGGGGGACGGAGACACGTAACCGTAGGCCACTTTGTTCTCGTCTGGAAAGGAATGACGCGTTACCGAAGGAACGTTTCGTCGCAGAACACTTGTTGGCGTTTCGACGATGCGCATAATTCACTCGCATTATCGTTTAGTGGAATATGGAAGTTAAACGAAGATAAACGCCGGACGAGATGAAGCTTACGAGAGCGAGAGAAGAAAGAGAGTGATAGAAAGAGCGACAGAGAGAGAGAGGAAGGCGTTAAATAAATTATTGATGTGACCCTACCATGAGGATGCTGTGAGGGTTCGCCGGAGTCATCCATATTCCAAGAGTTGCTGATTTGATCTAGAGGGGACACAAAATAACAAACGAATGTCAGGCATTGGGGATAATTAAAGTGAATTATGCTGCGGCCCGTGCGAACACCGGACGAACAGCCGGCAACACGATATCCACAGTATCCACACGATATCTAGATAGACCCGAAAAGCTCGAACCAATTCAGGAATCCGCCGTCCCAAAACACAACGTACCATATTGATCTCCAGGACCCCCAGGACTAGGAGTGATACGATAATGATCTTGCAACGCGGGATTCAGACCTGGATCGATGTCGTTATAACCGCCTTCCACGTACGGTGCCGCCTTGCGCAAGTACTCTGTAAGCACAAAACGTTCTGACAACCACCGTCAAATGACTAATACCAAAAATAACTCACCATGCGGCGGCGAAGCGCGACTGTGTTCCGAAGGACTGTGAGGACTGTGTGGAGAATGCGAGCGTGGCATGTAGATACCGTGAGGTCCCGGATAACCGGGCTGCGGCGGATATCCAAGATACTGCTCGTAATGGTCGAAGCCAACCATGTAGGAGTCTGTCGGATACCGGGGATCCGCATGTTGATAGTCCTGGGACATCAACGGCACCGACATGTAGCTCACCGCGCCTGGGTCCGGCTCCATGTGCGAAACCTCGCGTACCACCTTTGATACGTTCGTTACCTGCAGGTGGTAATAGAGTAACATCACAATTACAAATTTAAGGAATGTGCAATGTGAATTGGGAGGATATATGGGGAATGTGTTGTGTGGAGGTACAATATGTGGTGGTTCTATTAGCGGTTTCGATGTGTACTGATCTCATAGGGGTACCATGCGTGGTAGTATGACGCGTAGTGAATCTAATGCGTGGTGATACCATCTTTAGCGATTTGGAGACGCGGGGAATGCAATCCATAGGGATACAACGCGTGGTGGTACCAAGATTAGTGATTTGGACGCGTTTGGGAGTCCAACCCGCGGATATACCACGCGTGGTGGCACCACGCAAGCGATTTAGACACGCGGGGAGTTCAACCCATGGCGATACCACGCATGGTAATACCAAGCTCTGCGATTTGGACGCGTGGGGAGACCAACCCGCGAGAATACCACGCGTGGTGATACCAAACGCAGCGATTTAGACGCGTAGGGGGTCCAACTCATGGGGGTGCCACACTTAAGCGATTTAGACACGCGGGGAGTTCAACTCATGGGTATACCACGCTTCGTAATACCACGCTAAGTAATTTGTATGCGTGGGGAGTCGAACCCGCGAGAATACCACGCGTGGTGACACTACGCATAGCGATTTAGACGCGTGGGGGTCCAACCCATGGGGGTACCACGCTTAAGCGATTTAGACACGCGGGGAGTTCAACTCATGGGTATACCACGCTTCGTAATACCACGCTAAGTAATTTGTATGCGTGGGGAGTCGAACCCGCGAGTATACCACGCGTGGTGACACCACGCTTAGCGATTTAGACGCGTGGAGAGTCCAACGCGTGGAGACACCATGCTCAGCAATTTGGACGCGTGGGGGATACCACGCGTGGTA
Source organism: Megachile leachella (assembly GCA_963576845.1). Lineage (NCBI taxonomy): Eukaryota > Metazoa > Arthropoda > Insecta > Hymenoptera > Megachilidae > Megachile > Megachile leachella. The sequence continues at coordinate 2,282,396 of OY756252.1, read as the reverse complement.
ATACGATGCATGGCAAATCTAATGCGTGGTGGTACCACGCGTGGTAATACGATGCGTCCCAAATCTAATGCGTGGTGGTACCACGCGTGGGGACACCACGCTCAGCAATTTGGACGCGTGGAGTATACCACGCGTGGTAATACGATGCATAGCAAATCTAATGCGTGGTAATGCGATGCGTCCCAAATCTAATGCGTGGTGGTACCACGCGCGGTAATACGATGCGTCCCAAATCTAATGCGTGGTAGTACCACGCGTGGTAATACGATGCGTCCCAAATCTAATGCGTGGTAGAACTTGGCTAAAATTAGAAACGAATCCTCACTTGTTGAGTGGTTTGTTGCTTATGGCTCCGTATGAGTAATGGATCCTCCTGGACAGACAAATGGGACGAATGCAACGAATGGGTGTCCGCCTGGCCGTTACTTCCGTGGTAATCTGCATCACTCTGTCCGCTGCAAAACGTCGGGAAATAATGATCAATTAGAGGGAAACGAGCTATCGGGGTTTTTATTTGTTCGATGGCTTACGTATATTGCGGCATGTCGGGGCCCTTCTCCTGGAGAACGCGTCTGTAAAAGTATAATTGGAAAATCACCGAGATGTTAGACGCGTGACGGGAACAAACAAGAAATTATTGATCTAAATGGCACGGATGAACAAATCTGTTTGGAGGATGGAGGTAATGGAAAGCGATGAAAATGAAGCGGTGCATCCTAACGATGCCTAACTACTCGTCACTTTCAGACATGCTTAACACACGGACGTTAAGACACACACGCTGGTTAGTGCGGTTGAAGTTATTCATTCTGAGTGTCATGTGTACGTTTCTGGAGCGGAAATCGATGAAACTATGCCAACTATCTTTTTCGATCGAATGAAACAATCTACTGTTTCGATAATTTTCTAACCTTTGTAGACACTTTGGGTCGATCCACTTGAGTTGTTCCACCTTTTAATCGATTTTAAAATGGCAGGGAATTAGAAGAAGGAAATTAGTAAGTTTTCGACCGAAAAAGAGTTGGACCTCGCTCGAAGCTTTTCGAGGATGAATGATTAGCAATGATAACGATTGCGATGAGTACACTCACGTTCAGAATGACTAACCTCTGGTTGATTAAGTCATGTTAGTCACCTCTGCGTGATCTCAGTGTGCGTAATGCTGTGCTCTTGTCTCTGCTCGATCCGACGATTCACCAGGCTGACATTAACAATTTCGCAGACGATTAATTAAAATTCGTGGTTGAACGTTTCCTAACTCAAACGTCTAATTACCGACGGTACAGTCAGTAACTGTCTTTTTCATTGAGTTAGAAATACCGTATAGCCAATGTGTGAACAGGGTGTTGCCAATTAGAGAGGAAAGCAGAATTTGGCGAGAGCGAAGAGGGGGATTGATTGGTCAGTTCGAGTAGAGAAAGACACTTACAGACAGGAGTCAACCAGCTGATTATTTGACATACCAGCTGATTCTTCGTCTCTTGCTGCTCAGCAGTCGATGACGTCCCCTGAAACATACAAAAAATTGACGGTGACTACATGCGACTGCATTTGACTATATGTGACTACATGTGACTATACGTGACTCTATATGTGACTATATGTGACTATATGTGACTACATGCGACTATATGTGACCATATGTGACTATATATGATTATATGTGATTCTATATGCGACTATATATGACTATATGTGACTTTCTGAGAACAGCAGTAAGGTATATATCTCTACCGACACATGAAATATGAACCATAAACTCTTAAGGGAAGCAATATCTTTAGCATCTTACAAAATTGCAAGCTTAGGAATTTGGGACCTTGGAAATTTGAGGCCTTGGAAATTTGGGACTTTGGAAATTTGGGACCCTTGAAAATTTGGGACTTTGGAAATTTGGGACCTTGGAAATTTGGGACTTTGGAAATTTGGGGCCTTGGAAATTTGAGACTTTGCAAATTTTGAACCCTTGAGAATTTGGGACCCTTGAAAATTTGGGACCTTCGAGAATTTGGGACCTTGGAAATTTGGGACCCTCGAGAATTTGGAACCCTCGAGAATTTGGGACCCTTGAGAATTTGGGACCTTGGAAATTTGGGACCCTTGAAAATTTGGAACCTTGGAAATTTGGGACCCTTGAGAATTTGGGACCTTGGGAATTTGGGACCCTTGAGAATTTGGGACCTTGACAATTTGGGACCCTTGAGAATTTGGGACCTTGGCAATTTGGAATCTTGGAAATTTGGGACCTTTGAAAATTTGGGTCCTTGGAAATTTGGGACCTCTGAGAATTTGGGACCCTTGAAAATTTGGGACCCTTGGAATTAAGGACCTTGACAATTAGTAAAATATTTTGCAATTTTCAAAAATGAAAAAAAAATTGTCCTACAAAAGAAAATTCACAAATATCAGCTTACTTTCATCGAACTAAAGGTATTACACCCTCAAAACGTTAATTGTGATCCATCCGATTACCACCCCTCTTTTTTCAATCTAAGTCGTTAATTAATTTCATCACTTTCGCATAGGCCGGTCGGTTAACCGTAGCAAAGCGTATCACTCTAACACGCTATCGCGTATAATCACATCATTAAAAAACGGTATAAAAGAAAAACGAACAAAAGACTTTAATTGATTTGTCGCCTCGTCGCTCTTTTTATCGCCCGTTTCGATTACCCCTCCTTCAGTTCTCGAACACGTACGTGAACGGAGGAGAGAGAGTAGTTCGCTAACGAATTCACCTAACGCAACTACGATGCCTGAATTTTGCAGGGACGAGCCTCCTAAAAGGATTCCTGCTTGTTCGACTATAGTTCCCTCCTGTTGGAATTCTATCCAACTAACGAACTTCGTTTCCACTTATTGTCCCTACGTTGTTCTTTTTTCAGGGATAATCGTCTTGCCTGATAGAAAACCATTCACTACTAACAACTATTTCCAGGCTGTACAAATTCACCCTGTACAGTACAGTGGATTGTAACATTATGGCAGAAGTTTGTGAAAGGGAGCTTCCATTTACATATTACTGTACTCTTCGATAGTACTGTAAGAATGGTGTCCTTTCAACGATAGGAACCTTCGAAGGGAACTTGGAAGGAACCTTGAAGTGATGAGATGATGGATGCATCGGAGCCTTCCACATGTGGTACTTCTTGGAAGAGACTCCCTTCCATCGATAAAGCTACTCAGGAGGTCTTGCAATGGAAGAGAGTGCAATGGTGGCAGTATACAGGGATGGGATCTGACAGTGAGAGTATTTGCCACTTATAGGGCTAGGAGTGATGGGAGGTAGCAGTGATGGGACCTAGCAGTGATGGGAGGTAGCAGTGATGGGACCTAGCAGTGATGGGAGCTACCAGTGATGGGAGGTAGCAGTGATGGGAGCTAGCAGTGATGGGAGCTACCAGTGATGGGAGGTAGCAGTGATGGGATGTACCAGTGATGGGAGGTAGCAGTGATGGGACCTAGCAGTGATGGGAGCTACCAGTGATGGGAGGTAGCAGTGATGGGACCTAGTAGTGATGGGAGCTACCAGTGATGGAAAGTAGCAGTGATGGGACCCAGCAGTGATGGGACCTAGCAGTGATGGGACCTAACAGTGGTGGAACCTACTAGTGATGGGAGCTAGTAGTGGTGGAACCTACTAGTGATGGAACCCTGCAGTGGTGGAACCTACTAGTGATGAGACCCTGCAGTGGTGGAACCTACTAGTGATGGGAGCTAGTAGTGGTGGAACCTACTAGTGATGGGACCCTGCAGTGGTGGAACCTACTAGTGATGGGAGCTAATAGTGATGGGACCTAGTAGTGATGGAACCTACTAGTGATGGGATCTACTAGTGATGGGACCTACTAGTGATGGAATCTACTAGTGATGGGACCCAGCAGTGGTGGAACCTACTAGTGATGGGACCTAGCAGTAATGGGGCCTCCCACTGATGGGGTCTACCAGTGATTGGACCCACCACTAATGGGACCTCCCACTGATGGGGTCTACCAGTGATTGGAGCCACCACTGATAGAATCTCCCACTGATAGAATCTCCCAATGATTGGACCTACCATTGACGTCACTCGTCACTGCCAGCCCCTGCCATTGATCTAAACACCACAAATGAAACCTATCCCAATTATGATACCTATCACCCTTAACAGTGATACTATCAACCAAACGTATCACAGCTAGAACATACATCGACAGAATCACCTACCAATATAGCTTCCACTAGTACCATTCATCAAATAAGCCCGCAGAGTGATGCACAAACAAGACTTGTCACCAGTAGAATCCTAAGTAAGCTAACATGCCATAAGCTTTCATTTAGGTATTCTCTCAGTTGGGTACATATGCGCATTCCGTTACCGTGATACGACGTGTCTATATAGACATAATCGTGTATTCATACGGCACTCTATCTTTTCGAGTAATAATTGCGTTAACGTCGATTAGGAACGGTAGCCCGGTGACATCGATTTCTTTCCTCGAACGAGCTGAATATTCCAGGTCGAAAGAAATTCCCTTTTACCATCCGTTCTTAGGAAGGAAGAGCTCTACGGATTCTCACGTTATTTGCCGTAGTCATCACTTTCTTCTTCTTTTGTTTTTACGTTCAGCTCTTCGGTTGAATTCGACCACGTGCCCTTAATAATTCCATCAGGAATCTGGAACTTGCTTCTGGGCTGACTCGCGTTTGTTCGAGATAAACGAAGAAGATGAATTGAAACATATTCGAGCAGGTACAAGTAGATTGTGAAGGATGATTTGATTGGGTGAAAGGTTATTCACCTCGGGATACAGGATGTTTCAAACATTTTACTGTTGATTTTGCTATCTGTGATTTTATCTGGGGGGTAAAAGTACACTTTACTCTTCGAATGGGAGACTGAGAGAATAATTGATGCGATGACAAATCGATAGGTTGATCTGCAAAATAGCTGTCGCAGTAGTCTAATGCCGCATCCACGATGGAGTACGCAAGCGTGGCTGCGGCTTAATGGCATGTAGGAACTGCAAGATTTAACAGGGAAATATCTGCTGCATAAACACGTATCTCAATCTGCTGCATAAAGACATATCTCAATAGACAAGTGCCACATTCACGATGGAGAAAACAATGAAACGTGGCTGCGGCTTAATGGTGTCATGTACAAACCACAAGATTGGACAGTGCTGCATATATACATATCTCAATCTGCTGCATAAAGACATATCTCAATAGACAAGTGTTACATTCACGATGGAGAAAACAATGAAACGTGGCTGCGGCTTAATGGTGTCATGTACGAACCACAAGATTGGACAATGCTGCATATATACATATCTCAATCTGCTGCAGAAAGACATATCTCAATAGACAAGTGTTACATTCACGATGGAGAAAACAATGAAACGTGGCTGCGGCTTAATGGTGTCATGTACGAACTACAAGATTGAACAGTGAAATATCTGTTGCACTATGACGTGTCTCAGTAGCCTAAAGCCGCAACCACGATGGAGAAAAAAAGCAAATGTGACTGTGACTCAATGGTGGCATGTACAAAGTACAAAATTGAACAGTGAAGTATGTGTTGCATTATGACGTGTCTCAGTAGTCTAAAGCCGCATCCACGCTTGATAAAACAAACAAGCATGACTGCGGCTTAATGATGCCATGTTCAACCCTCAAGATTGAACAGTAAACTCTCTGTTATATAATCCCATATCTCAGTAGCCTTAAGCCGCATCCACGCTTCATAAAACAAACAAGCATAACTGCGGCTTAATGATGCCATGTACAACTTTCAAGATTGAACAGTAAACTCTCTGTTATATAACCCCATATCTCAGTAGCCTAAAGCCGCATCCACGCTTGATAAAACAAACAAGCATGACTGCGGCTTAATGATGCCATGTACAACCCTCAAGAGTGAACAGTAAACTCTCTGTTATATAACCCCATATCTCAGTAGCCTAAAGCCGCATCCACGCTACAAAAAACCCTAAATCGTGGCAGCGGCTTAATGTCGATCTCTTCAAGAGCTCCCGCAATTTTGACCCGTATCTCAAAAACCAGCGCTCCAATCGCAAAGCAGCAAAGGACTTTCCGCTCCCGTTTGACTCAAAGAATCCCCAGAAAGCACGCATACCGCCCCAGACAAAAGCATTTCACCGATATCGTCATACAAACCGCAATTACGTTATTGGCAATAAGATATGCGATCTGAGGGTAGGAATAAAAGAGAGGAGGCGGAGCTGACGCGTTCCAGGGCACGCGCTTAACATACTTGCTTTGAATGCGTAATTTTCAACGAGCAGCAGAGAAGAGGGAGTCTTATAAAAGACATTCCACGTCGTTTACCCGGTAAAAAAAAAATCGACCATTAATCTCTTCGACATATCGCCGGGAATATTTTAAGATAAAGGAAGGTAACGTCTTTGAATGACTATTGTAATCGCTGATAGGAGGGTTAACGCGTTCGGGGAAAAATGTGGGACAACGTCGCTGCGGGGCCTGTCCCGTAACAGTGTCTGGCGTATTAGATTTTTTGCACGTCAGGACGAATTCATAGCGGGCCTAGAGCCTTTAGCTACGAATATCCGACGGCGACGCTGCACACAATCGCGACTGATTTTCCTCCTCGGAAATTTCACCCAGGAAACTACTCTCAGGACTTTTTCACAAAATACAAAGCATAGGAAATCGAAACGGTATAAGTAGGCTAGGTAATATTTCCCACAGTCGAAAAGATGGCGAATGTGGAGTTTCTGTACTGTTACACAGGGTTTGTCCAATCGGGACTGTTTGGAAGGTCAGAATTAACTAGATCGATGCATTATTATGTATAATAGCACAAAATGCTTATCCAGTCACTTTTTGGCTTCAACATTATTTTTCCCGATGAAAAAACAGTGTTTAATCGACACACGAAATTCCTTTCTATCCATCGTCTTCAAAATTACGAAACCGGGCGCACTAAAATGACTGTTACTTCTAAACTAACTGTCAGAATACCATGAAATTTTCACACGTAGTGTCTGAAGGTTAGTTTTATCGGAAAGTAGTGTTGCTACGTTATCTGTCAGGAGTGTTGCTATATATGTGTCAGACCGGGGACTCTGAACGTGAAAATTTGGGACCCTTGAGAATTTGGGACCCTTGAGAATTTGGAACCCTTGAGAATTTGGGACCCTTGAGAATTTGGGACCCTTGGGAATTTGGGACCTTTGAGAATTTGGGACCCTTGAGAAATTGGGACCCTTGAGAATTTGGGACCCTTGAGAATTTGGAACCCTTGAAAATTTGGAACCCTTGAGAATTTGGGACCCTTGAGAATTTGGGACCCTTGGGAATTTGGAACCCTTGAGAATTTGGAACCCTTGAGAATTTGGAACCCTTGAGAATTTGGAACCCTTGAGAATTTGGGACCCTTGAGAATTTGGAACCCTTGAGAATTTGGGACCCTTGAGAATTTGGGACCCTTGGGAATTTGGGACCTTTGAGAATTTGGGACCCTTGAGAATTTGGAACCCTTGAGAATTTGGGACCCTTGAGAATTTGGGACCCTTGAGAATTTGGGACCCTTGAGAATTTGGGACCCTTGAGAATTTGGGACCCTTGAGAATTTGGGACCCTTGAGAATTTGGAACCCTTGAGAATTTGGGACCCTTGAGAATTTGGAACCCTTGAGAATTTGGGACCCTTGAGAATTTGGGACCTTGGGAATTTGGGACCCTTGGGAATTTGGAACCCTTGAGAATTTGGAACCCTTGAGAATTTGGGACCTTGGAACGTGATACTGGACAAACCCTGTAGGTCTGGCACGTTCCCATGTAAGATTAAGCGAGAACTAATTAAGGTGGTCAGCGCGGTAAATTAACGTCTACGAAATCCTCTTTTCACCTGTCCCTATATGAAATAAAATAGAATACAATTAAGTTGTTCCTTGCGGATTAAGTTTGCGGGAAAAATCGTTGGCGGGAATCTGGCTAACGAATGATCGATTTTGCATAACCAAACGAGCGCTCGTCGCGCGAGTAACGCGTTTAACGAGACTGATCCTCTTTGCCGCGGATCTCGTTTTAATTGGCTTGTTTTTCGTCGTGCGGCAAACAGCGATATCGCGATGGTAATTAACGGATCCGTCGCGGTTTTAGGCGTGGACTATGTTTTATTTTTGAGGAAGTCTAGCGAAATATAGGCAAGCTCGTTAGAGGTAAGTCCAGGATCTCTGTAAACGAGTTTCCCTCCTCTTGAGAGGCTGTTTCTTCTTTACCGCCACTACCGTGTTTCAAAATATACCTTTTAATTATTAAACGCTCGGCGAATGCGAGAATTGATCGTGCAGTTTAGAAGAACGTTCGAGTTGTCCGATAAAGCTTCGTTGCATGACACACTTATCGATACACTCCAAGCGAGACTAAACAACGCTTAGCTCGATAACGGAGAATTTATCCGTAGCGTACACAACCGTTTGATTCAGAGTGGGTTACTCGACACGATGGAGAGCTGTGTCGAGTACTTTGCCAAAGGAATTGTACTCGTAACAGATGTTATTCATTGACCTTCGTGTTTATGGTCGTACGATCAGTTAGTGAGGACTCTAACGTTCAATTATGGCAGATTATGGTCAAAATTTTTGCTCTCTCAAAGTACTATGTTAGAAGAGCATAAACTATGCTCTTTAACACTAAACCTACAATGTACATTTACTTTGATATTAGTAATAGAATCAAGTCAAAATGACGGACAATAGATCTGTTATAGATGACAGAACTTGTTAAGAAATTTTTGTAACAATGTCAACTTTCAACTTTTGGCAAAAGAATCAATGTTTTAGACAGTTTATATATTATCTGCAATTTATTTATTTTTCTAGTTCAGTTAAAATTTGAATGTAAGTATCTAGTGTTAAAAATGAAATTCAAGAATACATATACAAATGACAAAATACTACAGACAATACTACAGTAAAATACTACAGACAATTATTCTTTATCTTGATGAAGATCTATGCAAGGAGTGTATCAAGGAGTGTACTTTAACAGAGTGGGTATGTTATAATAAGAAACTTGTGGAGTATTTAACTGATTTGGTAGTTTTAGTGTTGAATGTAGCAACACACTGAAATAATTGAAAATTGCATGATATAGTGTTTCAATTTTTAATCAATATTATTTAAGTAGTTTCATCTTTTTTATTGGGACAATGAATACATTTTTAATACAGTTACATCAGATTAGAAACTTAAGGGGGACAATACCTTTACCTTCCTAATTTCCAAAGGACCCAAATTCCCAACGGTCCCAAATTCCCAAGGGTCCCAAATTTTCAGGGGTCCCAAATTCCCAAGGTCCCAAATTCTCAAAGGCCCCAAATTCTCAAGGGTTCCAAATTCTCAAGGGTCCCAAATTCCTAAGCTTCCTAATTCCCAAGCTTCTCAATTCCCAAGAGTCCCAAATTCCCCAAGTCCCAAATTTTCAAGGGTCCAAAATTCCCAAAGTCCCAAATTCCCAAGGTCCCAAATTCTCAAAGGCCCCACATTTTCAAGGGTTCCAAATTCTCAAGGGTCCCAAATTCTCAAGGGTCCCAAATTCCCAAGGTCCCAAATTCTCAAAGGCCCCACATTTTCAAGGGTTCCAAATTCTCAAGGGTCCCAAATTCTCAAGGGTCCCAAATTCCCAAGGTCCCAAATTCTCAAAGGCCCCACATTTTCAAGGGTTCCAAATTCTCAAGGGTCCCAAATTCTCAAGGGTCCCAAATTTGCAAGGGTTCAAAATTCTCAAGGGTCCCAAATTTGCAAGGGTCCCAAATTCCCAAGGTCCCAAATTCTCAAGGGTTCCAAATTCTCAAGGGTCCCAAATTCTCAAGGGTCCCAAATTTGCAAGGGTTCAAAATTCTCAAGGGTCCCAAATTCCCAAGGTTCCAAATTCTCAAGGGTCCCAAATTCCCAAGGACTCAAATTCTCAAGGGTCCCAAATTTGCAAGAGTTCAAAATTCTCAAGGGTCCCAAATTTGCAAGGGTCCCAAATTCTCAAGTTTACTATTTTTTAAGATTCTAAAAGTACTGCTCCCCTTAAGACAGTAGTTGTCTTATGACGCACTCATGACGCATTATTCTGTTAAATTCACTTCATTGTAATTTTTGTAATTTTTCAAGATTCTAAAGATATTGCCTCTCTTAACATCCCTAACACATTCTCTGCCACACTGCAACAACTGAAAATTGCATCCACCAGTGTTTTAATTTCTACTAAATTTTACTTAAACTCTTTCACAATATATTACATTTATTTTCATTATTTATTTTCATTTATATTATATTTAGAAAAATGTTTAATACAGTCACATCAGTTTAGAAACTTGTGACCCATATACATGACATGTTAAACATCCCCTCAAGCTTCTTGCATAATCTCAGTTCTAAGTGTCACCTATAAATATCGCAGTCACTTCCTTAATTGTCCAAGTTTCCAACAACAAGTTGCCATGAGTTAAAACTTCGTACTTTGAATTTTGTGAGTCAAATTCTTCAGCTCGTCTATCTTCACATATTTGCCGAGGGAGATAATGAGATAAAGAGTGTTTGCACAGGGTCGAAAGAAACAGGCACCTGAAATCGCAGCGGAAGTTAGCATCTAGATTAAAGCGAGGGTCACTCGACGAGTGGCCTTGAGCCGGCAATTGATTTTGCACGGTATAAAAGCGTCGACGTGACACTCGTTGAACGGAATCCAGACTTCTGGTTATTATCTTTGTAGAGATACAAGAAAATCGTACAAGAAATTCGCTAGGAGCCAGCTATTAGCACTCGGGATTCAATTTGCGGTTCTCGAGCGCAACAAACGATCGAGACGATAAGAACGGTTTAAGCACGTACAGCTTTTGCTTCTCGACTGAAAAAGGGTTGAACGTTACGTTTCCCAATCACTCGAGAAATCAAAGAAACGCAGGAACAAAGGGGTAGGGAAAAAGCTGGCAGCGATCGATCGAACACGTTTCGAGGAGCCCTGTAAGTACGATCTCGGCTCTTTCGAGGAAGGGGATAGATTGAGTTCGTGCTAGGCGATACCATCAATCAATCCCACGTCCCACAAACTATTTCTGGATCGATCGAGAGCCTCGTTGGGTTCGACGCGTTTCTCGATACTCTCCGGTTGTCGCGGTGTCGGTTCTACCCGCTTGGTGATCGTGGTCCGAGCCAGATAGGAACGTCTGGCATCCGCCGAACAGAATTTCCAGGCGGAATCAATCGAAGAGTAAGTTCGCCGATAAAGAAGCTCCTGAATCGTCCGGGCAGAAACGGGAACGTTTCGCGGGCTCGAACAATGCGTTCGAATCGGTGCCGTGACTAAGCGACCTTCGCTTCGCTGCAAAACTCGATACGAGGACAACCATTCACCGCACGAGCGAGCGCGACCATGCCAATCGGGGATTTAGTTAAATTTCATTTAATTGGATCGAACGGGTTTCCTTCGTTAATCCTTTCTCTCGAGAAAAAACAGCGTTCTTTCTTTCAAGATCATGTTATAGTACTTTGGACTTTAACTGAGGATTTACTCGAATAGGAAGATTTGGAGGAGGACAGTAAGTTTCGGGTTTTGGGTGTGCACAAAATGGCGGACGGGAGAATGGTACACTTTACTTGAAGTTTTTGGATCATTTACTGCATTTGGATTTCTATTATTTGTCACATTTGTTGAAGTTTATAAGTTGTTACGACTGTGTGCTACGAACTTCAATTCTGAAGGGGATTAATTCTGAAGGAGTTCAATTCTGAAGAAGTTTAATTTTGAAAGAGTTCAATTTTGAAAGAGTTCAATTTTGAAGGAGTTCAATTCTAAAGAAATTCAATTCTGAAGGAGTTCAATTCTGAAGGACATCAATTTTGAAAGAGTTCAATTTTGAAAGAGTTCAATTCTGAAAGAGTTCAATTTTGAAAGAGTTCAATTTTGAAAGAGTTCAATTTTGAAGGAGTTCAATTCTAAAGAAATTCAATTCTGAAGGAGTTCAATTCTGAAGGACATCAATTTTGAAAGAGTTCAATTTTGAAAGAGTTCAATTCTGAAAGAGTTCAATTTTGAAAGAGTTCAATTTTGAAAGAGTTCAATTTTGAAGGAGTTCAATTCTAAAGAAATTCAATTCTGAAGGAGTTCAATTCTGAAGGACATCAATTTTGAAAGAGTTCAATTTTGAAACAGTTCAATTCTGAAAGAGTTCAATTTTGAAAGAGTTCAATTTTGAAAGAGTTCAATTTTGAAGGAGTTCAATTCTAAAGAAATTCAATTCTGAAGGACTTCAATTTTGAAGGACTTCAATTTTGAAAGAGTTCAATTCTGAAAGAGTTCAATTTTGAAAGAGTTCAATTTTGAAAGAGTTCAATTTTGAAAGAGTTCAATTTTGAAGGAGTTCAATCTTGAAAGAGTTCAATTCTGAAAGAGTTCAATTTTGAAAGAGTTCAATTTTGAAGGAGTGCAATTCTAAAGAAATTCAATTCTGAAGGAGTTCAATTCTGAAGGACTTCAATTTTAAAAGAGTTCAATCTTGAAAGAGTTCAATTCTGAAAGAGTTCAATTTTGAAAGAGTTCAATTTTGAAGGAGTTCAATTCTAAAGAAATTCAATTCTGAAGGAGTTCAATTCTGAAGGACATCAATTTTGAAAGAGTTCAATTTTGAAAGAGTTCAATTCTGAAAGAGTTCAATTTTGAAAGAGTTCAATTTTGAAAGAGTTCAATCTTGAAAGAGTTCAATCTTGAAAGAGTTCAATTTTGAAAGAGTTCAATTTTGAAGGAGTTCAATTCTAAAGAAATTCAATTCTGAAGGACTTCAATTTTGAAAGAGTTCAATTCTGAAAGAGTTCAATTTTGAAAGAGTTCAATTTTGAAAGAGTTCAATTTTGAAAGAGTTCAATTTTGAAAGAGTTCAATTTTGAAGGAGTTCAATTCTAAAGAAATTCAATTCTGAAGGACTTCAATTTTAAAAGAGTTCAATCTTGAAAGAGTTCAATTCTGAAAGAGTTCAATTTTGAAAGAGTTCAATTTTGAAGGAGTTCAATTCTAAAGAAATTCAATTCTGAAGGAGTTCAATTCTGAAGGACTTCAATTTTAAAAGAGTTCAATCTTGAAAGAGTTCAATTCTGAAAGAGTTCAATTTTGAAAGAGTTCAATTTTGAAGGAGTTCAATTCTAAAGAAATTCAATTCTGAAGGAGTTCAATTCTGAAGGACTTCAATTTTAAAAGAGTTCAATCTTGAAAGAGTTCAATTCTGAAAGAGTTCAATTCTGAAAGAGTTCAATTTTGAAAGAGTTCAATTTTGACGGAGTTCAATTCTGAAAGAGTTCAATTCTGCAGCAATTCAATTCTGAAGGAATTCAATTCTGAAGGTACATCAAAGCAATGATCAAAGCAATCAACCTAACAAAATCAACAACAACATACAGATTAAGGAAAACGTTCACTTTAATTTCAAATATGGCGGACGACAAAATGGCGCACCCTACTTGAACTTTTTAGTCCATTTACTATATTTGAACGTCTATTATTTATTATATTTACTGTCGTTTATAAATCATTTATTAATTGTCGTTTATAAATGTTCTACAAACAAAAAGTTCAATATTGAAGATACATAAAAACAATGATCAAAGCAATCGACCTAACAAAATCAACAGCAACAACATCTACAATGAACATAAAAATATCTGCCTAAGGAAAACGTTCAAATATGGCGGACAACAAAATGGCGCACCTTACTTGAACTTTTTAGTCCATCTACTATATTTAAACGTCTATTATTTATCACATTTACTGTCGTTTATAAATCATTTATTAATTGTCGTTTATAAATGTTCTACAAACAAGAAGTTCAATATTGAACATACATAAAAGCAATAGCCCTAACAAAATCAACAACAACAACATCTACAATGAACATAAAACTACCAGCCTAAGAAGAATGTTCAGTTCAATTTCAAATATGGCGAAATAAATCGAATTTCCAAGAAAATCGTTTTCCTGCGTATCGTAAACAAGAGTCGCCCAACCTGTGCTACCTGTCGCAGGCTTGACGAGCCAATAAAGCGAAGCTGGTCGTCGCTGAAGGGACAAGGGGACAGGAAGAACGGACGAGACAAAAATTAAGTCACGCTACCAGTTCTCCGCGAGGCACGAAAAGCGCGTTCGCGAGAGAGGAGACACGGTTCGAGAACACGCGACAACGGGACAACGAAAGTTTGCCAGAGAACAATAGCCCCGGGACAAATCCGAACAATTTTTCCGTGGCGGAGAAATAATCCCGGCTCCACGGTTTACCCTCTTTTTCTCCCTTTTTTTTTTTAATTACAATTTGCAACAGCCTCCGGAGGCCCAGCAATTTTCACGTACCATTTCGAATTTCCCTGTCGATCCAATTTTTATACGATCTCAGAATTATCTTGTGGATGCGAAAGATTTTTCATGAACTACCGCGTAGCGTGCTGAAATTTTAATTAACGAACTACAATGTCGCTCAACCTGACAAACGTCGCGATTCGATCGATTCTGGAACGTTTGAAACATCAGGAAATTACGGACGGGTTTGGAATCGCGAGCCAAGAGTATATACGGGGTGGTCGACGATTTTGCGATATTTTAAGAAAGGATTAATTTATAGGTGATCCTGAATTAAATTCAGAAAATTTTTAAGAGGTACCACTCTAGAAAATGAGGTCAAACTTTGACAATTTTTTCTGGGAGAACGATACATAGATAAGAATTTCTTTTCAGAGGGTTTATTTAACATGTATTGAACTATGAGAAAATAATTTTTTATTGTCATTTTCGTGCAAAATGGAGGCGACAGAGGCGATCATTAATACAGTCACATCAGTTTAGAAACTTAAGGGGGACAATTTACCTTCCTAATTTCCAAGAGTCCCAAATTTCCAAGCTTCCTAATTTCCAAGAGTCCCAAATTTCCAAGATTCCAAATGTCCAAGGTACCAAATTCCCAAGGGTCCCAAATTCTGAAGGGTCCCAAATTACCAAGGATCCAAATTACCAAGCTTCCTAATTCCCAAGCTTCCTAATTCCTAAACTTCCCAATTCCCAAGCTTGCCAACTCCCAAGAATCCCAAATGTCCAAGCTTGCCAAGTCCCAAGAGTCCCAAATTTCCAAGCTTGCCAAGTCCCAAGAGTCCCAAATTTCCAAGCTTCCTAATTTCCAAGTTTCCCAATTTCCAAGCTTGCCAATTTCCAAGAGTCCCAAATTTCCAAGCTTCCTAATTTCCTAGCTTCCCAATTCCCAAAATCCTAAATGTCCAAGGTACAAAATTCCCAAGGGTCCCAAATTCTGAAGGGTCCCAAATTCTCGAGGGTCCCAAATTCTCAAGAGTCCCAAATTTCCAATCTTCCCAATTCCCAAAATCCCAAATTTCCAAAGTACCAAATTCCCAAGGGTCCCAAATTCTCAAGAGTCCCAAATTACCAAGGTTCCAAATTCCTAAACTTTCCAATTCCCAAGCTTGCCAACTCCCAAGAGTCCCAAATTTCCAAGCTTCCCAATTCCCAAAATCCCAAATTTCCAAAGTACCAAATTCCCAAGGGTCCCAAATTCTGAAGGGTCCCAAATTCTCAAGGGTTCCAAATTCTGAAGGGTCCCAAATTCTCAAGGGTCCCAAATTCTCAAAGGTCCCAAATTCTCAAGAGTCCCAAATTTCCAAGCTTCCCAATTCCCAAAATCCCAAATGTCCAAGGTACCAAATTCTCAAGAGTCCCAAATTTCCAAGCTTCCCAATTCCCAAGCTTCCCAATTCCCAAGCTTGCCAACTCCCAAGAGTACCAAATTTCCAAATAATTTTCTATTATCATTTTCGTACAAAATGGAGGCGACAGGGCCGATCGACAAAAACAGTTTTTGTAAAAACTCTCCTACGGGAGGACGGATTTCTCGTTACGTATGAGTCGTGTAAAAAAAATCAAAAGAATGTATAATCTATATACTATCAGCTTTGGAAGTACGTAGGGATTTTTGATTAATCAATTTTTGTGGAAGTTATGCGTTTTTTAAGGAATGAATCGACTTTTGTATGAAAAATGAGCACTATGTTGTTTATAAAAAAAAGTTTACATTCAATCAAAAAACGGGTAGGTACTTCCAAAGACAATATTGTTGTGAAGCTACTGTAAAAATTTCAATTCGATCCATGCAATAGTCACCGAGTAATCCGTCCTCCCAGTATGAAGAAACTGGTTTCGAGAAAAACGCGTTTGAAGTTTTATGAACATTTGCATCCTTAAATTCTCTGTTCACCGCTAATCGCAATGCCTGTACCATTTGGTTATCCAGATCAGTGTTTGGCATCTTCTCTAGCTTTCTGGACACTTCTGTTCGTTTTGTAGGTAACAAGTAAACTTATTATTTTAAATGATAGCAATAATACGAAAGCGATGAATATACCGCGCGTCAGTGCGCGCTCTGAGGCGGTAAAATTGATAATTAAACCACATAAAATTTCTTTTCCACTATAAATCAAACGGCATTCTGTTCTTAAGACCCTAAAGTACTATTTTAGCCAAAAAAAAAATTCTGAAAATCCTAGACTGGTGTTAAATAAAAAAAAATCAGTAGTAAAATGTTGCGAGTGTGATTCTAAAGGGGTCAGTTTACGTCGCAGAGTACAGCCGAGGAAGCGGCAAAGAATCCTATCTATATCGCGAGAAAGAGGGTCGAACGGGGAATAAAATGATAGAAGAAGAAAGAGGGTAACGAATATATCACGAGAGAATGAGAACTCTGCCGCAACCTCATTCTCCTTTCCGGCTGACGCGTTGAAAAGCTGTCCCTTCCTCTGCCCCACTCCCTGCTATTCTTTCTCCCCCCACCCCGACCTCACCCCACGTGACTCGGCCGTGCGAACGCATATAAGGCCGACGCGACGCGTGTTTGAATGAATGGCCGGCTGGTGGGAGACTCTGGACGCGTATACGTGCGTACGATAGTACGAGAGAGGTTAGTACGCGTTTCTCTGTGTTTACTCGCGTACAACGCGCATGTCTCGTGATCACGCGACCACCGAGCTTCCGTTTCGGTTTTTCGGTCCTTTTTCATGTGGAGCACCCGACGTTTTTGTGTCGATGAATGACGGATTTTTAGGCTTTCTTTTTTTATACCGGGATGGCAGATTTAGGACTGGAGACTTGGGATTTGGGGCTTTGTTATGGTATTTTGACTTAGAAGGGACTTAAGACTGAGATAAGAAGCTGAGAAGCTTGCAATTCCCAAGCTTGCAATTCCACAGCTTCCCAATTCCCAAGGTCCTTTATTTTCAAGCTTGCAATTTCAAAACTTCCCAATTCTCAAGCTCCCTTATTTCCAAGCTTGCAATTCCAAAACTTCCCAGTTCCTAAAGTCTCTAATTTCCAAGCTTGCAATTCCAAAGCTTCCCAATTCCCAGGCTCCCTTATTTTCAAGCTTGCAATTCCAAAACTTCCCAAATCCCAAGGTCTCTAAATTCCAAGCTTGCAATTCCAAAGCTTCCCAATTCCCAAGCTCCCTTATTTCCAAGCTTGCAATTCCAAAACTTCCCAGTTCCTAAAGTCTCTAATTTCCAAGCTTGCAATTCCAAAGCTTCCCAATTCCCAGGCTCCCTTATTTTCAAGCTTGCAATTCCAAAACTTCCCAAATCCCAAGGTCTCTAAATTCCAAGCTTGCAATTCCAAAGCTTCCCAATTCCCAAGCTCCCTTATTTCCAAGCTTGCAATTCCAAAACTTCCCAATTCCTAAGGTCTCTAATTTCCATGCTTGCAATTCCAAAGCTTCCCAATTTCCAAGCTTGCAATTCCAAAGCTTTCCGATTCCCAAGCTTGCAATTCCAAAGCTTTCCGATTCCCAAGCTTGCAATTCCAAAGCTTCCCGATTCCCAAGCTTGCAATTCCAAAGCTTCCCGATTCCCAAGGTCTCTAATTTCCAAACTCACAATTCCAGAGTTTCCCCATTTCCAAGCTTGTAATACCCAAGAAGCTGAGGACTTAAGGATAACATTAGAAGCGGAGGACTTAGGGCTACGATAAGAAGATGAGGACTTAAGGCTGAGATAAAATGTTAAGGACTTAAGGCTAAGATAAGAAGTTGAGGACTTATTATTGATATTGATGGTATGACTACGTTGGTTGTTTGTGAATGATTATTGATGGTATGACTATGTGATCAAGGTTCCATGAGTTCCAAGGTTCCAAGGATCACTTTGAATTTAGGAACGTTAAAATTGTCAGACGTCTGAACTTTTTAAGTTTGACTATGTGAAGTATGTCATTGAGGTTCTTCTTATCATATCATGGAAAGCCTCCCATAAGTGTGAGCACACTTGGAACTTAGAAAGCTCTCCAATTTCCAAGCTTGCAATTCCCAAGTTGCCTTATTTCCAAGCTTGCAATTCCAAAGCTTGCAATTCCCAAGCTCCCTTATTTTCAAGCTTGCAATTCCGAAACTTCCCAATTTCCAGGCTTGCAATTCCCAAGGTCTATAATTTTCAAGCTTGCAATTCCAAAGCTTGCAATTCCAGAGTTTACCAATTTCCAAGCTTGCAATTCCCAAACTCCCTTATTTCCAAGCTTGCAATTCCCAAGCGCTCTAATTTCCGAGCTTGCAATTCCAGGGCTTCTCAATTCGCAAGCTCCCTAATTTCCAAGCTTGCAATACCCAAGTTTGCAATTCCAAAGCTTCCAAATTGTTGAGCCACTGAATTTTTGAAGTTTGAAGTCTTTGGTCCTTAGAGCTCCTGGACTCTGAAGCTTAAAAGATTAAAAGACTGTATGATTATATGAAGTATGTCATTGAGGTTCTTCTTATCATTTTATAAAAAATCTCCCATAGGTCTAAACACACTTGGGACTTAGAAATCTTGAAATTGTTGAGTCACTGAATTTTTTAAGTTTGAAATCTTTGGTCCTTACAGCTCCTGAACTCTGAAGCTTGAAAGACTGTATTACCATGTGAAGTACATCACTGAAGTTCTTCTTATCATATTATAAAAAGTCTCCCATAAATGTAACCACACTTTGAACATAGAAATCTTGAAATTGTTGAACTATCTTCCTTTTTAAGTTTGAGTCCTTGATTCTTGAAGTTGTTGAACTCATGCTTTCACACATCCCTAGTTTGGAATTAAGGAAATTGTAGAAGTACAATTATTTGAGAATGTACACTTACATAATTGAAATGTGGGTGTAGAAAATTTCGGAAGTTAGAATCGTTTACGGAATGCAAATACCCTCATGCGCCAACAAGTACCTTTCGCAGGCATCGTATCTCGGAATGATTGTAAATTGGAAGAATGCCAAGCGAAATGCATTTTCGACAACAGAATCCAATAATTCGTATCGAAAGTCATTGATGCGTGAAAAGAAAAGTACAATAGAAACTACCCGGACTGGCAACCCATACAAATATTGATAAAAAATAATTCATACCGTAAATAAAATTATTGAACCATAATTTTACACCGGTATGTCGAATAGAGATATCTTCGGAATTTTTCCCATTTTCCATATCCCAGAAGGAAGTTTATGGACCTGTGTATATATTGCGATAAGAAAAGCGTAGACCGCGGAGGAAAAATAAGTTTGCACTTTGTCTCACACTCTGGGGACTACGATCTAATAAAACTGGGTCTCTGGGAAACAGGGAAAAGCTGATTTTCCAGGTTAGCAGCCTACGATTTCAATAGATAACGGTGAATCAGATTACTGTTCTTTTCCTTTCGAGATTAGAGTTAAGGCGGTACAGGACTTCTCAAATATGGCGACAGATTTTGAGAAGTGGGACTTCAAGATTTTAGTGCTTTGTGAATTTGCAATATCTCAACTTTTCACTTGTGATTTGAAGAATTAAATTACTGTGTAAAGTTTGGGAAGAGTTATGTAGGTTAGGTAAGTTAGGTGGGTTAGGTATGTTAGGTAAGTTAGGTGGATTAGGTAAGTTAGGTGGGTTAGGTAAGTTAGGTAGGTTAGGTAGGTTAGGTAGGTTAGGTAGGTTAGGTAGGTTAGGTAGGTTAGGTAGGTTAGGTAGGTTAGGTAGGTTAGGTAGGTTAGGTAGGTTAGGTAGGTTAGGTAGGTTAGGTATGTTAGGTGGGTTAGGTGGGTTAGATAAGTTAGGTAGGTTAGTTAGGTTAGGTGGGTTAGGTATGTTAGGTAGGTTAGTTAGGTTAAATATGTTAGGTAGGTTAGGTAGGTTAGGTACGCTAGTAGTTATAGTAAATTTCAAAAATGCAAAACAAAGGGGTGTTGTACAAAAAAAATTGACAACTATGAAATTATTTTCTAAAAGTATAGCCTCCCTTAAATACTATCGTTTACGACGATATCTGATCTTTCGACCGAGAGTATCGAAGCTTCGATAATTGAGGAGCGCACGCAGTATGAAATAGAATGAAATAGAAACAGCTTTAATAGCTTCAGCGATAAAAAAAAGAGCCGATAGAGGAAACGAGTTTCAATTTTCATCTGTGTTCCGCGTATTATTGCAGTGTTTCCGTGTGCATCAAAAGAGGAAAAAAGGAGGAGAAAAACGAGGCTCGCAAACCCAGTAATTTCTACATTTTAATCAAGCCCGATAATTCGATCCGCATCGGGAAACGAAGATTCGTCGAGGCCAATTGAACACGTACACGGCGGCAAGGAAAAAGAAATTAATAAACCGTGAGCCGGGGAAGGTAGGAAAAAACATCGGCTGGAAAAATCAGTGCACTCGTTCCCATCTTTTTTCCACCCCGACCAATTTGAAATGAACGTCCCTTAAAAAACACACGCGCAGTTCCAGACGCCTGTTACCCGTGAAATATTTATCACCGGATATCGTAAACTTTTCCCGGTTTTCCCTTATCCGCGCGAAAATAACGACGCTCCGGTGATAACGAAATAAAAAACGCTTCATAAATTATCGAAAGGAGAAATTAGCGATTCCGTGGCCTGGACACCGGATAAATTCCGTATTCATCGGACTTGTCGTCATCGTTCCCGTTGGATTCGAAAGGAGGGAAAAAACGACGGAAATCAAAGTTTCAAAGAAGTCAAAAGTTTGCTGTCCGGCTGGGAAGTTCCTTTGGAGAACGACAGAATTGTAAAGGAAAATTATTGCGCTGCGGAGCGAAGATTTTCTTCGGGATTTTGTGAAAATACTGGGATTTCGAGGAGACTGTTCTGCTGACACTGGTTTAACGCTCTACCGTGTCACGTATACGTTTCAAGTTTTATATATACCATGTTATTAAAAATTTGTGCAGTTTTCTTAGCTTGAAATACTCGAATAAATTACTTGGAGATATGGAGAACGGATATTTGTACGATATTGTAAGAATATTTCGCAAGATTTGTTCATCCTTTTTTTTTTACAAAAATGTGATGCATCCATGAGGCATATGTAGTAATTGTGACGCACCTATGTTGATCAAGACGCATCTGTAACGCATACAGTATACTTGTGAAGCACCTATGAGGCACATGTAGTAATTGTGACGAACCTGTGTCGATCAAGACGCACTCGTGACGCATCTGCGATGCATACAATACACTTGTGATGCACCTATGACGCATATGTAGTACTCGTGATGCACTTGTGTCGATCAAGTCGCACCTGTAATGTGCACAACATAGTCATGACGCACCCATGACGCATACAACATATTTCTAATGCACCCGTTATGGTCAAGACGCACTCGTGACGCATCTGTGATGCATACAATATACTTGTGATGCACCTATGACGCATATGTAGTACTCGTAATGCACTTGTGTCGATCAAGACGCACCTGCAATGTGCACAACATAGTCATGATGCACCCATGACGCATACAACATATTCCTAATGCACCCGTTATGGTCAAGACGCACTCGTGACGTATCTGTGACGCATACAATACACTTGTGATGCACCTATGACGCATATGTAGTACTCGTGATGCACTTGTGTCGATCAAGACGCACCTGTAATGTGCACAACATAGTCATGACGCACCCATGACGCATACAACATATTCCTAATGCACCCGTTATGGTCAAGACGCACTCGTGACGCATCTGTGACGTTCAACTTGCAAATTAGTACAAGTGCAACCTCACATATCAGTGATTATTAAAGTTATGGACTTAGGATGTAGGTGTTAGCAGCAGTACCTATTTCCTAGGGATCCTAGCCGCGTCTGATGATTTACAGCTGTGGAATTTTATAACGTACAATCGCGATGGAATGCAAACATTGCATAATTACAAGAAGCTGCGTCGTGGTGAAAGTATCGATAAGATGACTCGAAAAAGCGTCGATCGTGAATTTCGCAAGCAAGTTGTGCAAAATGTTTTGGTTCCGATCGCAGTGGCGCAAGAGTATTTGTAACCGAGGAATTTCTTGGTGGGAAATTTGGAATTGTGAAATGAAGAGAGCTTCATGGAGTCTAATCCAATTTGAGGTGATCGCTAAAAAAGCCAAAGGGTTAATCAGAGCGGCCGACGAAAATCCTGGAATTACAGGACTTAAGAAGCTTTTCGTCAAACATTACGATCTAGATTAAGTTCTAATTAAACGAAGATTTCACGGGATAAAACGAAATTTCTACCCGGTGTAATTAATCGGAGGGAATTTATCAATCATATATTACGCGATAAATCATTCGAGTTAGCGTCACGTCGAATCGAAGAAACGAAGAAAAAGTAAACGAAATAAGGGGAAAAAGTAAGCAGGGCAAATTACTTTCGACGTTCATTCAATTTATCCGGTTCACCGTGCAAAAGGAGAGTAGAGGCTACGGGAAAGAGCAATCGGTGCCTCGATCTAGATCGATCGATACCGATCGAACCATTTCACGTCCAACGAAAATCTACGTCTGTCAATCCCGTTCATTGAATACCTTTCGAATCTTAAAAAATTACAAAATTTTTTTCTATTAGTCTAACATTTGACATTGTCTCAAATTTTCAAGTGAAACGCCCTTTTGAAGTTATGGCCGATCAGCGCCGCGGTATACACGTTCAGTGCGGAGGACCGAAACTTTAAACGCGTTTTTCTCAAAACTACGTTCTTAAAATTGCGGTGGCTAACTCAAAAACTAGTTTATCGCGCTCAAATTTTTTCCACGTATCCATGACAATACTATCTAACATACGAACCTGAATGTATGAAATAAATTGAACATTAAAGTCCTTTATTGCGGAACATTGCAAAAATTTTCAATAAAATTCAAAGTTTTTCTTTAAACCATTTCTTCGATTTTATATATTTTGCACGTTTCTGAGGTTCATCTGTGAATGTTAGTTTGCACTCACTACTTTCTTTAATTGACTTTAAGGCAGTAGTTGTCTCGTGACGCACTCATGACGCACTTTTTTTTTAAGATTCTAAAGGTATTGCTTAAGCATCGAGTGCAGTTTAATTCCCGTACGAAAAGATGCGTTAAACGATCTCGCGCGAAAAGCAGAAACCTGAACGGAACTCGGCCATTTTTTTCGACCTCTCCGAAAAGTAGTTCAACCACTCGTGGACTCCGTCGTCGTGGTAAATCCGAAGCGTCTAATTAGCCCGGTGCGTTACGCTGCCTCGAGACGACTAATTTAAGTTTCCAACCTCTTCCTCCGCCTCTTCTTCTTCTTCGTTTCGTGCATTCGAAATCATGGCCCGTGCCGTGACACGCGACTTGCCTGCACGCACCGGAATCTAACTTTTAAACACGTCGAATCTTCTCTATATAAATTCTTGCTGAAATGCAAGCTTTGAAACTTTCGAGCTTTCACATTTTATAAGGCTGCTCTCCTTTGCTTCAGAAGGTAATTGTAAATGTTGCTTAATGTGGGTGGAAGGCTGAAGCTTAAGTGGACAGTGGGACTGACCATAAATCATGAGGAAGCTTAGGCTAGTCTAGATGGAACCAAACTGTCTTGGTGTTGTAAGTGTTAGTGGAACTTCAGTAGGCAACATTCTAGACGAGTCCAGAATTTACTGTCAGGGAAGCTCAGATCAAATCTAAATGTACTATAAGTGCAGCTATAAGCAGTGTAAGCCTTACATCAAGTCTGAATTTATTATGTCATTAGTGAGGGTTATATCAATTCTTAATGTACTATAAGTAGAACTTGGATCAGTTCAAATGTATTATGAACAAGGCTCAGATCAATGTGAATGTCCTATGAGGAGTAGAGCTAAATACAGTTCTAAATGTATCAAGAGTGAGGCTCACATCAATTCTGAATGTACTGTGAGTAGAACTGGGGTGACTCCAAATGTACTATGAACAAGGTTCAGATCAATGCAAATGTCCTATGAGGAGTAGAGCTGAATACAGTTCTAAATGTACCAAGAGTGAGGCTCACATCAATTCTTAATATACTATAAGTAGAACTTGGATCAGTCCAAAATGTACTATGAACAGTGGTCAGATCAATTCAAATTGTACTATAAGGAGTAGGGCTAAGAATAGTTCTGAATATACCATTAATGAGTCTCACATCAATTCTGAATGTATTGTAAGTAGAACTTGGATCAGTCCAAATGTACTATGGACAAGGTTTAGATCAATTCAAATTGTACTGTAAGGAGTAGGGCTAAGAATAGTTCTAAATATACCATTAGTAAGTCTCACATCAATTCTACATGTACTATAAGTAGAACTTGGATCAGTCCAAATGTACTATAAACAAGGTTCAGATTAATGCAAATGTCCTATGAGAAGTAGAGCTAAGAACAGTAGTTAATGTACCATTAGTGAGTCTCACATCAATTCTGAATGTACTATGAGTACCACTTGGATCTATCCACATGTACAAATAAAACTTGAATGAATCTCAAATGTACTATGAGTGGAACTTGAGAGAATCCAAATGTGCTGTGAGTGGAACTTGAGAGAATCCAAATTTGCTATGGGTGGAACTTGAGAGAATCCAAATGTGCTGTGAGTGGAACTTGAGAGAATTCAAATCTGCTGTGAGTGGAACTTGAGAGAATCCAAATGTGCTATGAGTGGAACTTGAGAGAATCCAAATTTGCTATGGATGGAACTTGAGAGAATCCAAATCTGCTGTGAGTGGAACTTGAGAGAATCCAAATCTGCTGTGAGTGGAACTTGAGAGAATCCAAATTTGCTATAACTGGAACTAGAGAGAATCCAAATTTGCTATAACTGGAACTTGAAAGAATCCAAATCTACTATGAATAAAACTTGAAACCATCCAAATGTGCCATGAGTAGAACTTGACTAAATCCAAATGTGCTGTAATTGTACTCACATCAATCCAACTATACTAAATGAAACTTGCATCAATCCAAATCCCACAAAACCCTAAATACAAACTCTAAACCCACCCCAAGTGATCTCGTCCTAAGTCTAAACATCCCACCTCACAAGTGATCACCCCACCCCAAATGCCTCAAGGTTTAAATTCAGAACCTCAAGTACACCACTAGATCCCAAGAAAATCCCAAAGCAGAACCTTGTACAGACCCTCCAGACTAATGAATCACGAGTGAACAAACCTCAAATGCAAGAGTTAAATTCGTATAAACTCAAGTGGATCAAGTGTACGAGAAAATCCCCAGCAGACCAGCCTCCCAAATGAGCCACAACTGATCACTTCATTGCATCTGTCTATAAATTTACTTATAAATGTTGAACTCATCCGAAATGTAGCTGAGACAAGGTAGAACCAGCAGCGTAAATTGACGCACAGAGATTTGAAACAATAACGAGGCTCATTGTAGAGGAGTGAACAGAAGATGCCGGGTAATCGTGTCCCATTCTTTCGAACGGGTCTCTTAAAGAATTTATGGAATTCGTTTCCTACTCTCCCTGTCCCGCGGGACCACTGCCGGTTTTTATTCAGCTGAATGGCCAGGCCAACGTACCTCTACCGTCCTGGTCTTTTCGTAAATTATACACTCGGTCATTACTAGCGGGCAAACAGCGACCATGTGCGTCTACCTTGGCACGTTTCATCGAGATTTAATCATGTCGATCAAAAACGCGAGCATGAAACCGATAAATCCAAATGCGTGATAGTCGGTTCTCGAAACTGATAACTTTCCATCATCAATTGAGCAATCGATAATTATCGCATTAGTCACTAATCGTCGATACACAAGCATTTCGTTTGAAGTAATTCTCTGGCGAGATAAGGCACATCGATTGAGGCGCAGGAAGTGGAAGATACGGTGATATTAAACGTTTCGAATACGGGAACGTTCCCGCGAGAGATAAAAGAGATAAACCTTGGGAAAACTCGTGGCACCGTCGTTACCGAACGGCCAACTTTATCTCGGGCGTGTCCTTTTTGTTATGAATTGCCCGAGGATTACCTGTCGCCCCCTTACCGCTTCCGGTATCGATTTCATAGCCCTTCCGATCAAACTTAAAACTCCAAACACCTTGCTGTTAACAAACGCTTTCCTTAATATAACAGGTCTACCAATCGCTTTGATGACAAAGCTATCATAAAAGAACTTATGACATCAATTTGAAGCTGAAGTTTCAAGAAAATAACGCTATAAACGCTCTGATCATAAATTTTATATTAAATGACCGGTTGCTATTATTAAGGATGACTGTTTAAGTCTAGCTTTGAAATGAAGATATTAAATTGCATTTGTGACATGTTATCTAAAGACCTTTGACATTCACTGTTCAATTTAATACAACAATTTGATGTAAATACTTTTAAACTATATTTGTAGTGTTGATTATGATGAACATAATGGGACAGACTGCTTTAACAAAGACTTAACGGACAAGCTTTTAGCAAACTTAAGTATGTATCGCAACAACTATCTTGTGCAACAGTTATCTTGATATGAAGATATCAAGAAAATGCATTTGTGACATGCTAAAAGCCTTTGACATTCATCGTTTAACTTAATACAACAATTTGAAATGAATACTTTTAAGCTAAATCTGTAGTATTGATTATGATGAACATAATGGGACAAACTTCTTTAACAAAGACTTAACGGACAAGCTTTTATCAAACTTAATTAAGTATCGCAACAGCTACCTTGTGCAACAGCTACCTTGAAGTGAATATAACAAGAAATTGCATTTATGACATGTTAAAAACCTTTGACAGTCAGCATTCAATTTAATACAACAATTTGAAATGAATACTTTTAAACTAAATCTGTAGTATTAGTTATGATGAACATAATGGGACAGACTTCTTTAACAAAGACTTAACGGACAACCTTCTTAACAAACTTAACTAATTCTTGCAATAGCTACTTTGTGCAACAGCTACTTTGAAATTTAGATACCAAATTGCATTTGTGACATGTTAAAAGCCTTTAGCATTCACCATTCAATTTAATACAATTTGAAATAACTCTGTAGTGAGTATGATAAACATAATGGAACAGCGCTCTTTAACAAAGACTTGCATTTTTAACAGACAACCTTTAGCAAATTTAACTAAGTCTTGCGACAGCTACCTTGTGCAACAGCTACCTTGAAATTTAGGTATCAAATTGCATTTGTGACATATTAAAAGCCTTTAGCATTCACCATTCAATTTAATACAATTTGAAATAACTCTGTAATGATTATGATAAACATAATGGAACAGAGCTCTTCAACAAAGACTTGAATTTTTAACAGCCAACCTTTAGCAAACTTAACTAAGAAGTCTGAAGGGTTATTTTTCTATCGGTGTACAATATCAAGGATAAATTTCCTGCAGTCAATCGAAATTTAATCAGGGTATCTTTTTCGAAGCAGGTCCTGAGTGACCAAACAATCCTTCATCATTGAAGAGCGTAACGGAGACGTTATCGTGGCATCTAGAACGCGACGAGCGATCGATTTAATAACTGACCTTCGATTATTCGCACAGAGAATCGAGAGTAGGACAACGTTATTTCCGCGTGGAACAATCACGGTCGGTCATCGTTTCGGTCTGAACGTTCAATGGTTACATCTGCCACGGATCTATTCAGAAAGAGGGGACACGTCGACTCCGAAGTATTGTTACAGCCGTGGACCGCTTAAATAGACCCGATTCAATGAAACTTCGGCTTTCTTCCTTTCGCTCCGAATTAAAACACCAAATTCAGAAAGTTTTAGCTACAAAGAGAATGTTGTTATTCGACTGTTTAACTTGTTGCATGATTAAGGGAAACAAGCTCGATACCGGAATTATGGTTATCCGCGACTCCCAGCTGCCAAGTTTGTGGTCTATCTGGTCGCAGATAGTTGTTGAAAGATTATCCTGTTTTGCTACTGTGACCAGTGAATCCAGGAGCAGCGAAACCTCTGACTAGACCACACGCTTTCAAGAAACTATCATAGATTGCTTCGGGACAAATTAACTTCCTTGAACAAAACAGAAAACTTATTAATTTCGAATACCTGTTGACTGGGTATAACTGTGCCCTTATCTGACCGGATATGACCACGGGGTGGTCACGGTTTTCTAATTACAAAAAACAGGCGAAACAGGTTCAGAGACAAGAATTTACTTTTACTTTTTTTAAATAGAATGTTGAACAAAGAACGCGTGTAAAAATCGCATTATCTTTAATGGGTTAATCTTGATAATAATAATAAACTGAGTTCTGGGAGCGTAGGGTCGTTTTATAAACCCTCGTTATAAGTTTTCTTACTACAAGTAGTTTCAGTCCCCGCATACGCCGCTAATCCTTGAATATACGATGCTTTCTCTCCTCGCTGTCTACTCTTTTGCCCATTAAATTGCGTCAGAAATTCACGCATTTCTTTAGGAAGTGTTTAATAATTCATGCCGTTCGAACACCTGATTCGATCGTAATTCGATTACGCCGGACCTTAACATCGTAGGAAATGCAATCATAGCGGACGAGAAACCGTTTGCATCGTTAATCACCGTGCGTCTCGCCGTGTGATCCTGTTTTCCATAAAAAATTCATTCCTCTGCTTGGGCACCGGGCTAAAGCGCTTCTCACGTTACCAAAACGCATTTTTATGTTTACAATACTACACAAAAATTTTATTCATTATAAAGAAGACTAAGATTTGCAGTTAACTCTTATATAACAGTAATAGTAATATTGCTGACGTTGGGCCATATAGCGAGACTGTGCCATTTACGTTCTTTAACCTCGGTTTTGACGCAATCGAGTAAGGTTTACGACATAACCAGTACCTTACTAACGAGTACTAGCAATATTACACATACTGATGTGGGGCCATATAGCGAGACTGTGCTATATAACCGTTTTTTAACCTTGGTTTTGACACAATCGAGTAAAGTACGACCTAACTAGCACCATAGTAACCAGTACTAGCAATATTACACGTTCTGACGTAGGGCCATATAGCGAGACTGTGCTACATAACCGTATTTTAACCTCAGTTTTGACGTAATCGAGTAAGGTACGACCTAACTAGCATCTTACTAACCAGTGCTAGCAATATTACAAGTGTTGACGTAGGGCCATAAAGCGAGACTGTGCTACATAACCGTTTTTTAACCTCCATTTTGACGTAATCGAGTAAGGTACGACCTAAACAGTACCTTACTAACCAGTACTAGCAATATTACACATACTGACGTAGGGCCATATAGCGAGATTGTGCCACGTAACCGTTCTATAACCTCGATTCTAACGCCTATATATAAGGTACTTAACCAGTACCTTACTAACCAGTATTAGCACCTTACTAACCAGTATTAGCAATATTACACATACTGACGTGGGGCCATATAGCGAGACTGTGCCACGTAACCGTATTTTAACCTCGGTTTCAACGCAATCAAGTACGGTACTACTTAACCAGTACCTTACTAACCAGTGCTAGCAATATCACACCTGCTGTAGGGCCATATAGCAAGATTGTGCCACCTACATTCAGTTTTGATACAATCGAGACTTTTCAGCATGAAAACGTATCGGTGTGGGTTAACCCGGGCACATTCTCAAAGGGACCATAAGTCACGTCGCTGAATGCTAGCACTTTGAATTACGTTGGCAGGCGTGTGGACGCGCGGCATCGGGTGTACGCTTCAAAACAAAAACAAAGCCCGCGCCTACTCTCGAGAAAAAGCATTGTAGGGAGTAACAAGTGCCCGTACAATCGTACAGTAGACTACTGTCACGAAGATTTTTCAAAAGCCGATCGTTCGACCGAAACAATGATAGTCGACAACCGGGAGTTTGTTTCGTACAGGTTGAATTTGATCAATATCGATCGATTACGCTTGAATCTACCTTGTTCGAATGCGTAGATTGTCATCGACCGCTGATTCATACGGATATCGCAGGATTATTGCGCATCAAAATGTCACGGCATGTCGAAGAGATAACTTTAACATTGAAATATAAGTTTCACAATGAAATATAGATTTAACAATTGTGAGTATTAGTCGGCCTTTGTTTACAGTGACGCAAGGAAACACCCTCAGAAATGCATGGCGCTAACGTAGCAGCATCCCCAGCGTATTCCTACCTCGGTTTAATCGCAAACGCTATTTGTGATCGTGTTTACAGGTTAGAAACGAGTACCGTTAAACAGAGTGTTCCAGTGACAGTTCGTATCGCGTTACGGAGTCGATTCACAGAAGCGGATCGACTCGTTGCCATGTTCAAAACGCTTACCTTTACTACAATATTTCCCACGCCGGGAGTCACCCGTCACATTCCAAGAAGCTTTGACGCACGACTTAATACCGGCGACGAATTCACGAATTCGTCATCCACCCTTGTCCACTACACCACCGCCACACGCACGCGATTCGGGATTTGCAGAAACTTTTCTGGAACGTTGTCACCAGTCAAGCGGTTTGGTTCGCGAGAGACGGGAAAAAAGCACGCGCAAAAAATCGTACGCGTTGATAGTTCCACGGAAGCGTGCCGACTGAGCGACAATAAAATCTCATGCCAGCAGACACCGCCGCCGCGAGATTTCCTCGCCGGGAAAAACACGCACACGGTCAGGTCAGCCCCGTTCACACGGAGAAACCCTCGCAACCGGTGATTGCCGTCTCACACGCCGAAGAATCCGGCGTGCGATAATACGTTCGATCGTAGCCGCTGATAGTCGAATCCTCCCGCAGCAGGATCTCTTTTCGAGATTCCAAACATCTCCCGTACACACGCTCTCCGTCGGTTATCCTCTCCTCCGCTTCGCTCCCTGCTTGTTTCCCGAGCTAGTAATTCGTGCGTCGTTCAAGGCTGCACGTATCTCGTCTCTCACGGATGGAATTGAAATTAACTCGCGCGAGTAACACTGACCGTCTCAATGGCCCTTCGAAGACGTCCTGGCATCCTGATACGAGCGTCGTTTCCGCGAGTCTCCCTCGACTCCAGTCGACGATTCTCGCGCACGAAACGAGTTCTCTCGCGTTCGTGACAAGAGATCGAGGTGTACACAAGCGATACGTGGCTCTTTGTAAGAAACGAAAGAATACGGAGCACTTTTTTTTCCTGGCCGTAATTGTTGGGCCCGTTCGCGCGACACTCGAGGCCGATACGGGCTCGTAGTTGAATCCTGTCGGGTATCCGTGGTTCGCGGAACACGATTTCGAGCGTGCACGTGCGGCAGAGTACGCAGAAACCGCAAGTTTTTTTACGGACACATCCCCGACTTGTCTCCTCCTCGCCAACGCCTACACGATACACATTGCACGCAGCAACGACGCCCCTACACGCCGATCGCAGTGGCTCTCAAATCGTGGCGTCCTCGTCGCCGACTCGCCGACAGAGTGCGCAGTCGAGGTGCGTTTAGAACACGGAAATCGACTTTTCCCTATGCTTCGTCCAACGAGAGATGCGCTAACTGCCTGACAATTTGCGCAGATCGACTGTCTAGGGGGAAATTCCTAACCACGGACGTGGAACCTCCCTATAATCTGCTTTTGCTTTCGTGGTCATATACACGTTGGGGGAAAATAAACGTACAGCGAGAACCTGGAAGGATGTAAATGCATATACTATCGTACAAAATAAAGAAAACTGTACTTAATGAAGCACATTAACGAATATATTATAATATATTTGTTAAGTAAATGAATGTGGAAAATGAGCGAAACGTAATGAGAATTAAAAATCGTGTGACTTTCTACTCGCTGGGTATATTCTTTCGGCGATATAGTCATTATAACAGCGCATGAGCGTTGCCATAGATTACAGAGTGTGTAGAAACCAAAAAAATTACCAGAGGAATGCAATGTTGTATCCTATGATAATTTGGTGTGAAAACAAAAAGTCCCTAGTTCATAGAAAGTAAGTAATACTAGAAAATAGCCGTCTGTAGGGAGCATGAAATTGTAACATTGTTACGACTATTTATTTTGGAAGATATATGTATCACAGCTTGTAGAAATATAATAAATATTTATTGAAATAGAAAAAGTTTAACTTATATACCTAATTGTGATAAACGTCTATTCTAATTCGTAAGCCTTTATAATTCCGCAACAAAGATTTATAAGTTGTATGTACTCGCTTCCTCCGTCTAGCAGTCTGTAATTACACTCCTAAAATAAGGGAAAATTGTATTACTTTGTACTTTGAGAATGATGTTGACTACTTACTCCGAGTCTATCCGCGATTAAAGCTTTTTGTCTGTCTGTAAACTCGTTGGAATATATAATCCTCTCGCTAAGCTGTTCTATTACCTGCAGAAGTTATTAAAATTAAATATATATAATATTAATGTATGATTTAATTGTACTGAACAGATTTACTTGTGACGCGGCGTATGCTTCTAACATAAACGTGTCAATAAATGCCTCTGCCTTACTATAATCCTTCGTTTTACACACTTCCATTAATTCATCGATCCACTTATCAGGAACAATCTGTAATTATCTTATTTTGTAATAAAATTATTCACACAGTGTTTAATTATATTTATAGTGTCTAATTTATTACCCCAATAATTTCCACGATGTCATCAATGGTGATTTCAACATCTTTACCCTTTAATCTAGTTATAGACTGCAGGCACGTGATGGCTCGTCTCATATCTCCACCCGAGGCTTCGACGATTTTTAACAAAACAGGCTTGTTGGCTTTCAAACTTTCTTCGTTGGATATATATTCCAATCTTTCAATAATTTTTTCTTCTCCCAGTGGTTTGAATCTGAATTTCGTACAACGCGAAGTGAGCGGTTCTATAATTCTTGATACGTAATTACAAATTAAACAAAAACGAGTACTGTGAGATTCCTTCTCCATAGTACGACGAAGAGCTGCCTGTGCCGCAGCGGTCATGCTATCGGCTTCGTCCAAAATAATAATTTTGAAAGGTGGACATCGTTTTCCACTGAAATGAGACATTACCATTATTAGAGAAATATCTATTAAACTATTTTTCTATATACTATACACAAAAATATCTCAGATTCTGATCTTATCACAGAAGTTATGAAAGTAGCACACAAGATGCTTAAAGAAAAATGTTTGCTTCTAATACAGGCTCAAAAGTTTAGACCTTCACAACACCTTTGACAGTCTCTGTAAAGCACTTTGCTTTTCAGTTGGTAATAAGAGTTATTTAAATACTTAATTATAACTCCTGATAACAACTATGTGTCTAGAGCAATCTGTATGTGCATACTTTGATATAACTCTCAGACCTTTTACTACGCATCATTGTTTTTAATAAAGAAATATTTTAGCATTTCTATAAGAAACTTACTCGTCCCTCATGCCACCTGCTGTAAGTTGCGCAAAGGTTTTAATCTTATCCCTTACCACTTGGATACCCCTTTCATCAGAAGCATTTAATTCTAGTATCCTTTCTTTGTACAAGCTACCAAACAATTGCCTAGCTGCTGCTAGTATTGTGCTTGTTTTACCAGTACCGGGTGGCCCATAAAATAATAAATTTGGAAAGTCACTACCGCTTAAACATTGTCGTAACACCTCCACAACTTCTGCTTGTTCGACGACGTCTTCTACAGTCTTTGGACGACTATAAAAATGAAATAAATTTGTATATGCGTATAAGAAATTTTCATGATAGTAATTGAGGTTACACTGGTGAAATCTTACTATTTTTCTACCCATGGCGGTGGAGGAGCACTACGTTTTTCCTTTGTGCGTGAAGTCGAAGGCTTTTTAGACCCTTCAGGACCTAATTTCCCTGTTTTCAAGAAGGCTTGCATTGTCTTCCTATTTCACACTTTCCTCGTTGAATGCATCGTAGATCATTCCCGCGCATTATGGTGAATGCAGTTATACCAACATTACAAATGGAACTTACTATAATCAATTTACTTTTCTTTCATTTTCATGAGTAACAAATTTGTGATTATATTTTCAAAAGAAAATTATAGTATATCGCTCTCATAATGAGGACTTATAATATTAAAAATTGAATATGTAATGCGCAACGTTATTATGTTAAATATAATTATGTAGTCTTTGTCGAATACAAACACTGTTCTAGTTCTAAATTTCTGTTAAATTAGCAGTTACTCGTATCGTTACAAAAGGAGAAAATTTACTATTTATTCATTGCACTAATGTTGTAAATAAAGGGGAAAATTAACTGTAATAGCTAATTATATTGTATGTTGTGGAGAGATTCTATCCGGATTGTTTATTCATCTTTTTATGCAACAAATTATGTGTTCTATGCGGTAGCTCGAAGTACTGAGTTTATTTTTGTTAAATTATTGTATTGCCCCCATTGAAAACGGTTTAAAAAATTACAATCGATAATTGCAATATTCATTCAGTGATTTACTGAGTACACCAATAAACGCGTGAAAGTTAAAGTAGCGCGTAAAATGACAACATGATAACAAATTCTTCATTTGTACCATGGACTTGATAAGATTTAGCGTTATTTAAATAAACACTGGTGCCGACGTATTTATTATGCAGAGGAATTTTCCTTTAAACATGTGATACATTTTCTCGACGTTCTTTCAAATATTATATGTAAATAATGGTGTTCTGGATTGTTTCTCTAGTAGCAATTATTTTGCATTTCAGTTCTGCACAAACCAGTATGTATTTTTACAGAATTCACACAGAAAAGACATTGAATTTATAAAGAAATATTATTGATTTACATTCTTTGAATTTACAGAACCTGAATCACAGGGTTATTGTGCACCATATAGAGGAAAGATTTGCAAAAAGTATTTAGCTGATATTGAAAAGGTATGGTTCAATGACTCTAATGATAATCCTGGTGGTTGGCTAAATGAGCGTATTACAACTAATTTG
The DNA here is from genome assembly GCA_963576845.1 of Megachile leachella. Classification (NCBI taxonomy): domain Eukaryota; kingdom Metazoa; phylum Arthropoda; class Insecta; order Hymenoptera; family Megachilidae; genus Megachile; species Megachile leachella. The sequence goes on along the minus strand of OY756252.1, from coordinate 2,247,266 downwards.
TGGGAAGAATTGATACAGAGACTTGTTGAACCATGTCGTTCAGCAGCAGAGGTAATTAATTTTATTTTAATATAGCCAGGAGCAGTGAAATCTCACATTGCAGAGTATAAGAAAGATCATTTTGTTTATTATAGAAAATGCTATGTATGTATGCATTTCCACGATGTAATAATTCAGTCGGTCTACCATTATGTTATGAAGATTGTATGGCAGTACGTCATCAGTTCTGTTTTAATGATTGGGCAATAATAGAAGACAACAAACAAAGAGATATTTATATCAGATCACGGGGACACTTTACATTACCAGAATGTGAATCACTGCCAAAAGTAGTAGAAGGACAAACAACTTGTTCTCATATACATTTAACTGATATGAAAGAAGATCTTGTTACATGTAAAAAGAATTAAATGTATCATTGGGAATAATTAAGACCAAATAGTACTAGAGATTTTAACAATTCTTTTTTCAGATGACTGTATTAAAGGCAATGGTAGATTTTATATGGGTAAAGTAAATAAAACAAAATCTGGCTTAGATTGTCAGCCATGGAATGCACAAGTGCCACATGATCATGATAGACCACCAGATGTCTTCCCTCAAATTCGCTATGGAGAAAATTATTGTAGAAATGCAGGTGGAGAAGAACCAATACCATGGTGTTTCACCATGGATCCTGTAAAACGATGGGAACATTGTGATATTCCTATATGCGGTATGTAATGTAATATCTAATGTAGGTAACTGTATAATCATATTTATTTATTTTGAATACAGATAATGTAACAAGTAAAGTATTGGAAGTAGATTCAAAGGATTTAGCAATGGATACATTATTTACTCCAATGTTTATACTGATATTGACTTCGTTAGGATTTGTAATTATAACAGGAACTTTATTATCAATTATTTTAAGTCACAGACTTCATAAGAGACATCAAGGATATAACCCAACAGAGAATCAGGTATATTAAAAATACTAAATACATACAAATGTTATATTTCCCAAAGTATCTAAGAACCAGAAAAATAATGCTGAGTCTGGTCTTAGATAATTATTTGTGCTTATTAGTCTTCAGTAATTAGAATAGTATTAACATGTTTTATATCCTTCTAGTATGTCAGCATTGATTTAGACAAATTGCCAAGCAACGATGCATACCATAAAACAAGTGCACAGTTGAATCCTAAATTAGAGAAGCTCGAATTTCCACGAAATAACATCATTTATGTACGAGATTTAGGACAGGGTGCTTTCGGAAGAGTATTTCAAGCAAAAGCGCCTGGTCTTGTACCGAATGAAGAATTTACAAACGTTGCAGTAAAAATGCTAAAAGAGGAGGCATCAGAAGATTTGCTCAAGGACTTTGAACGAGAAGCATGCCTTCTCGCCGAATTCGATCATCCGAATATCGTGAAATTATTGGGTGTGTGCGCTTTGGGTCGACCAATGTGTCTTCTCTTCGAGTACATGGGTCGTGGTGATTTAAATGAGTTTCTGCGATCTTGTTCGCCGGGAAATTATATCATTCGAAATTTGGAGAGAGACGAACACTTTACAGACTCTCGTTTGTCGCATATGGATTTGATCAACATTGCACTACAAGTTGCGTCGGGAATGGTATATTTGTCAGACCGAAAATTCGTTCATCGAGATCTTGCAACGCGAAATTGTTTGATCAACGATCAAATGATCGTGAAGATAGCGGACTTCGGGTTGTCGCAAAAGATTTATTTGCAAGATTATTACAAAGGCGATGAACAAGATGCTATTCCAGTTAGATGGATGCCTCTAGAAAGCATACTGTACAATAAGTATACAGTCGAGTCTGATGTATGGGCTTTCGCGGTGTGCTTATGGGAGATATTTAGTTTTGCACTTCAGCCTTATTACGGAATGACACACGAAGAAGTTGTACAATACATTAAAGAAGGCAATGTACTTCAATGTCCTGAGAATACTCCACAACCGATATACGATCTGATGAAACTCTGTTGGAATAGAAGACCTTTAGACAGACCCACATTCAGAACAATTTACAATACACTTGATACTATAAAGCACAATCTGGAAGCTGAAAATAAGTCGGATAGTGTACCATTACGTATCCACGTTTGAATCCGATAAAAATGAATGGAGAACTCTATTATCCATACGATTATAAAGTAAGTGATATTTACATAGAAATAAAGGTAAGTAGTAAGTTATATTTACATGTTATACATAACTGCCTTTGTTATGTTTGTTACGTAGCCTTATTGAATGAAATATTTACGAGAAACGTTTTAATATTGACACATATTGGCCAAGTATTATGTTCAAAAGAATGAATACATAAATGCATCGAACAAAGCGATTAAGATTTTTTAACGTTTCTACTTAGTTTACGCGAAATTCTTGTATATATATTATATGTATTCTATTAGATCCATTTTGTTCTAAGTCATTCTTGAATCATGTTTACAATTATTACATTATCAAATTCAAATGTTACGCGAGGTGGTTATCAATAATGTCCTTTTAGATTCCACTATTGCTAATAATTTATATTTATTAATATTTATTTAAATCTATATTGAAACTAAAGAATCGAAGACTGGTACATATGGACAACACGCATATGTGATTAAGATATTCTGAATATTTTAAAGCAATCTTTCGCATATGTGTGGATTTTAATATTGCATTTATGTTCTGTCTATTGTGATTTTGTGCATTCCGTCAACGAATTTTACAATATAACGTGTTACTAACTGCCACAAAAAGAAACAAAGTACATATTTATGGCAGTCCAAACAATATAACACTAAGAATGGAACATAATGATACAAAGATTTCAGTGGTAGTATATAATAATAGAATGATTATTATGTAAGTAATAAGAATCCAAAACTGAATGTGCAAAGCAAATAATTTGTGTGTTGCTATTAACTATCGGCTTGTTTATAACTTGTGGAAGAATAGGAAAATGCTTATAAAGAAAATACAGTATTGCTGTTGCTCTTTCTCGAATGATCTGATTAAATTTTTCATAGAACATGGTTTCCAAGCTTTTGTGTGTCGAAACTTTAGTTGGTTGTTACTTCTATAATTAAAAATATTAAGACTGATAGTACATTTTTAACTGAAGTAGAATTTCATATGAAAAGCTCTTTTCATCTTTGACTATTTTTTTTAATTAAACTAAAATGCATATTAAGTTATACTGGTTGATCTTATCATAATTGTATGCATATTGTATTTATATGTGTAATTGTACGTATTAAAAAATATATTTGGTATATTTCCTCCTTTGATCAGAACAAAAATACTCTAAGAGACTTAAGATTATGTTACAAAGAACAGATAAACTTTCCTATATATATAAATATATATACAAAGCAAGAAACAATGTTTTGCTAATGCCTAAGACAGATAATACTAAATTTATATAAGTATGTGAACGATTTGGCTATAAAAAAAAATGAGTTTATATTTAGCAACGTTATATGTAAACTGTCCTTCATTGTTAGATGTTAGATCGTTGCTGTACCAAAAAATATAGCCTATTTAATGTACGAAGAATATCATTAAAAGCTATTATGAAGAATGTTACGCTAAAAGAAAACATTAAGTGAGTGTATACTGTGCAACTGTTATAGATAAGGTTTGAAAGTAAATCATTACTGTGCTGATATTTAAGTGAATGTTTCTATTGCAACATTCAATTTAAATTATTATTTGCTCTGTCTAAAATTTGCCCATTGGTTGTACAACAGTTTCTAATTCTTATTTATGGTTTTCCTCGTGTTTCTTGTAATGCAGTATTGTGATATAATTTAATCTTTGTTCCAAGTAACATCATGACTCCTATTATCTTTTACTATTATATTTACATTCCAGTAAATTTGCTATTATCATTTCGTTTAATGATATCTAGATACTAGTATGAGAAGCCTATTCATTTGTAACCAACGAATATCTGTTTAGTTGATTTTTGAAAGGAATGAATAAGCATACATTGTGCTAAGTGTATAAGCTTACAGTTTCTGTATACTATTCTTGGTTGAGCATTAACATGCAAGAAGTGTGAATGCAATATTCAATGCTCTTCCATAGATCTTTTTATATACAACTTTTATATTTGCAAAAGCAAAAGGAAACACTTCTACAAAGTTTGTGCTCTTAACATCTGTGTATTTGTATCCCGTGTAAGTAGTGTGTACGTGATATCATACTGCCATAATGCGTACAAAACGTATTGTCTATGACCAAACAAGAAATTTCTGGTATTATATAATTCGTTAGGTTCAAATGTTTTATTGACAATGTAGAATCTATTCTGAATTTTATGTACAACAAACTAATCTAATCTGTAAGGAAATAGAGATTCCTCGATACTCTACTTTGAACGATAAATAAAGTATTTGCCTAATAAAGAAGTAATTGAAAATTATTTAATTCAACAGATTACTGCTTATGTTAATTTCTTTTATTTCAAAGATAAGATTCTAAAAATTTAGAAAGACATTATGTACCTTACTACGAATATCGAGGAATTATCAATGAAATACTACAAACATGTTGAAAAAAGCTGCTATAAAACTTTTACTGATGTACAACTTTTACAAGGAATAAACAACCAATTTCATACAATCTATTCTTGTTTATTCGCTCCTGGACAAATTAGAATATAGGGACGTTGAATAAAAAGCCAAGATACATTGCTCCATAAATATATTTTCGCATGCTTTTCTTTCAATAAAGTAATGTCAAATTATTATGTATATAAAAAGCAGATATTTATATTTTATGATACATCTGACATCCTTAATGCTATCTTATACGAGGATTATCTTATATAGGCGATATCATAACTGTATATATCTGCATATACATCTAATAAACTTTGAACTACTGAAAATAATATGTTTTTCAGTAATATGTGTTTTCGGAAGTCTATATGTCTTTCAAAATGTCATTTAACGGTGGTAAAATCAGGAACCGTGTTATTTAAAGTAATATTTGTAAGATCTATACTTGTAACAGCATAGAAGAACGTGATTCTTTATACAAATCTTTTCAATTAGCTATACAATAGAATAATTAGATATTTTCTTTAACTTTTGTTACTGATCATGAGTAACCAAATACTTATATTATACAAATTAATTATAGAATTTGATAAAACATAACAAAGATAAACTGTTTACAACATATTACAACATCCATGTAGATTTACATATGCACACACTGATACGTGTCATTAAATTTAGTTACTGCTTCAATGATATGTCGCAATTAAAGTATTTATCCATTACTTTTAACACGTAAAATAATACTATGATTAAAAATTAGGCAAATGCATTGATAAAATGTTAAAGAAAATCTTTGGTTTTTTATGTTAATTTCTAGTAAGAATATGAATTTCTTGAAAAAGTTCATCGACTTTCATTAATTTTAATCACAGTGAAATCCACGTTCTTCAATTCTCATAAACCTCTGGTATAACTTTACGAGATTACTCTTGAAATAATGTATATAAAGATCCTAGCATTCCAAATTTATTATTTTCCCAAGAACGTGCAACATTTGAAGATATATGTACTTCAAAATAACTAGATAATATGCTTCAGTCCATGTTACATCAGGCAGCATTGTATTATTACCTGTACTGTACTCTTTTTAAATATATTTCTATATTATAAAATTACCATTAAAGTTTTCACGTGCAACGTACTTTATCTCTATTTAAGTCTCACATAAAATGATAGAAAAAATTCAAATTCTAAGAACTTGGTAACAAAATACTGAGATGTAAAACTATTGTACCTTATTGCGTCGTCAACAATTATTTACTAATAAAATGCGATCAAAATATCTATTCGTAAAATAATGTTTTAAAATCATAAAAAATGCGGTACTATTATAAGGTTAAAATATACTGTTTCGTATTATGTGATTGTAATATTTGATATTTCGTGGTTTTTCGACTAAAAATGACTACCTGCATACTCGCATGTACGTAATCCTTGACATGCTCTGTAATCAAAATGCATCTTTTATATTTTGAAACTGTCTTACTGCCAAGTCAACTGGTAGATCAAATTTGTAACTAGTAAGACGGTCAAGCGTGTGTAACGCATCTTGGAAACCTGTTTATAACGGTAAGACGTACATATTAAGATTATAGCTTGATATGATAACAGATAGCTTAATAATTTAATTACCTGTTTTCACAACATAACTCCATGATGCATAATGATGCTCAACAAGGTACTGACATTGTAAGATGAGTTTCAACCAGACAACCAGTTTGTTAGCACTAGAATGACAAAAATATATTTGAAACTCTCAGAAAGACATGTCTTTATAAAGATATTTACTTACTTTAAAGATGCGCATATAAATGCTTTAAAATGGGAATCATAGCTTCTTTTGTATGGGGTATGTGATGCAATAATATTTCCAATGGTGGTTAATAAGCTCTAAAAAGTTTAATTATTATGAAATACTGTGATTGGTACAAAGAAAATTATATGTTTAAGCAAAGTACCTCTTTGGAGGAAATATTCCTTCCTCCTGCTAAATCTAGATTAAAACTCTGAGATAATTTCTGTGCTGGACTAGAATTATATCGATGCCCGTTTCTAATTTCATAATACTCCAGTATTAATTCCCATGCATGGTAATAGAAATTAGAAGTAGAAGGATTTCTTTGGGGGAAACACCCCACGAATGGTACTACACTATTAGAACGCACATCAGACATTAAACCGTGTTGCATTAAGTCACGTATGGATGTTGCGAGATGCTTCCTTACGGCGGACGTTATTAATGTATTATAATGTGACGTGGAATCTGAGTCCGAGGCATAGTCATCATTATTAAGATCTTTATCTTCTAGATGACGTTCGCTTTCTGCAATGGTCTCTATAACATGTTCTACCGCGATGTCTAATCTTGTTCTTAAATCACGCCAATTATGGGCTGAACTTTTTTTGAGATTCCTCCGCACACGTTCACTACCGCATCCTAATTGAGACACTAGGAACATGTGTAATAGTACTACGACTTTCTTAACGGTGTTGAGAGTTCTGGTTTTACTTTCTTCTTCTATTGGTTTTCTTTTAAACGACTTATTAGCATACGAAGTTGAAGTAGCGGAACCACTAGTATGCACCGGGCACGCACAAGTACAGGCCAATGTTTCTGTGCTAACTTCCCCTTGAAGGTAATTTATAAAACGCTCTAAATCCGCGATTTGTGTTTTTAATTGAGATACTAATTGTTCCTTCATTTTCAAAGGACTAACAATCTGAAAACATAGTTTAGTTTTTATTCTATTTACTTTGCTATTAATATGTCTAATAAAATAAAATACTTTACCTGACTTATAGCATAATCTACTTGCCATTTTAAGTCATCAACCGGTAATTTACAGAGATCGTCGACATTGAAATTTAACTTCTCTTTCAAGTGATCTGAAAGAAACTTATAAGTTAGATTCTATAAAAGAGAAAACAGAGTTCAAAGAAACTTACTGATTATAATATTCTGTCTCTCTAATATCATACTTTGTGGCAATTCTGCATCACCAGTCTCATAAGCATACTTTTCTAGATCCTCTAATTGAGACTTTAGTTGACATATCAATTCTTTTTGTTTCGTTCTTTGTAATGCCATTTTAGATTCAACATCAACATCATTAATTACTCCAGATATCTGCTAAATTGTACACACAAAGTATTCAATTGTCTTCTGTTCTTTTGACTATTATCATAAAAATACTTTGGAATATATTAGGATTAAAAACCATGGCATGAGAATAATAAACATATACGATAGAAATAACTGATATAAAATATTTTATTGTCCAATATAATTAATATTTAATACTAGATAAATAGAAATTATAAAAATATATCACAGATTTATATGCATTTCTGCATGTTACAAGCAAAGCGAATTGCATTATCATAAGCTAAATGCATAACAAAGGTAAAAATAACAAAAGTAATTAAAACAAAATAGAATAAAAATGATGATAAAAAGAAATCAATAAAACAAAAATACAGTAGGTCTTTTATGTCTTACGCTTTGCTTGCAGGACATTGGTGAAGTTGGTGTAATTGATTTACTATCAAATGACAAACTATTTGGAACATCTGGTATTCCTCTGAAAGCAAATTCTTCTAATTCTTTGAGCAATGTTTCCTTTTCATTTGTAGGTGCATCTACGATTTGCCTTAAACGAAACTGAACCTGTAAACAATATAAATTACATTGAATCAACTCATTTCTACAAATCCAGTGTACTTTGATGAATTCAATACCTGAGCAAAATGAGTGGTCAATGCTATGAGAGATGAATTAAGCATCTCCTGCTCTTCTTCAAGCACCTTTAGCCTTTCCATATCATATGATAAACTGTTAAAAATACAATGCATCAATAAAATAGAAATAACAGGTTGCTTCTAGAATGATTCTATGCTTATAGAAACCAAAGCACATACTTTTCCATATTGTCAACATATTTATATTCATCAGAAAAATCGTTGTCACCATCATTCGCTCCAACGGGTGCCCATCTTTCACCAGAAGGTCTGTCACTTTCATCCGAATTTTCGATATCGTCGTTCTCGCATCCTTTATACTCGTCAGGATCCATTTTGCTATCGTTTACGATTTCCATTTTCTTCTATAATCCAAACTTACATTCATCAGTCTCTTATATTACCTCGATGAAAACGAATGAACGTTTTAATACTCAACAATTTTTTTTATTCAAACATACCACCAGTTTGATTATCGTTGCGATACATCACAACTTTCGGTCTTCCACCTTCGTCACGTTTAATCCATTAATTAACTTCTGCGCACGTATACGACTGGAAACGTCACTTGCCATTGTCGATTTTGCGCCTCCTAAGGCGCATTTTCATATTCAAACATCGCGGATCTATATAGGATTCGCTTGCTGTTTACGATGAAAATTACAATTAATTCAGGTTATTGCACAGCTAACCATGTTCAATAAATGATTTGCTACATTGAAAGCTGTTGGCTTTCAATCGTTTCTGTTCATTCGTGACAACGCACTTGATTAAAATCTGTTCCTTTTTATCAAACCCGGTTAATACAAAATTTTTCAATGTTCATTGAACCGTACAGATACAATGAGAAATATCGATGCATTATGAACGGACCATTAGTTCATCGAAGGTTTTTCAGTAAATAGTAGACTTGTATGGTCGTTCGATTCTTACAAATGTGTCAAATTCTTATACTTTCAAGGGAGATCCTTTATTACTTTGTTAAAGCAATTCATCGTTAACTACGCTAATTATACGAAAAATGAAAATGTGTAACGAGTAAACAGTGAGATATGTTCATGAGGGAAATCCTTAAAGAGAAATATCGAATAACCTACATCTCTTGACATCTACTTAGCGTAGATCACCGCATCGTAACGCTTTGTGAATAATTCCCATTTGACTGAGGAAGAAACTTCTCAATATTGTATCGCGTATCGTAATATTCGCTATGGTGCGACAAGAAATAACTTTGACGAAGCCAGCTCGAAAAAAACGGAACATTGACGTCTCAATGTCCGAATGATTTTCAAAAATTCCATAGAACGATAGTCTTTAGCGAGTTCACAAATCTGTTTGCTTACCATAGATATATCGATGTTCTTGAAGAATCATTCTTGAAGTATTATAGGTAATTGTCAATTACCTGTTGTTGCTATGTGATCACTTATGCACAATGAACCTTTATATACTTTCAGCTTATTATTGACACGTATAAAAATTCAAATAAATTTATTTACAGTTATTCATGAAATGGGTAGTGCTTGGTGGCAGTGCACTGCATGTTTGAGAGCACAAGAAGAAGATATCTGCGAGTTACAGTTAAATCACTGTAATCTTTATGATGTACCACCTGATGTGTTCATTTATGAAAGGACATTGGAAAAGCTATATCTTGATGCCAACAGAGTAATTATAAATATAGAAGAATTGTTTTTATGCAGCTGCTAACATTTTTCATTTTTGAGAAATTACATTTATATTTTATCGTAGATAAAGGATCTTCCAAGGCCACTGTTTCAGTGCCATGAATTGCGAGTACTTTCTCTTAGTGATAATGAAGTCACCACGTTACCACCCGCCATAGCATCATTAATTAATTTAGAATATTTAGACCTCAGTAAAAATAGTGTGTACAGAAACATCATTCATAAAATTTTTGTTGTAAACATTTAAGTATGTTTTGTTAATACTATTTTCTCTTTTTCAGGTATTAAAGAATTGCCAGATAGTATAAAAGAATGTAAAAACCTTCGTTCTATAGATATCAGTGTTAATCCTTTTGAACGTTTCCCAGATGCTATTACTCATATTGTTGGATTACGAGAATTATATATAAACGATGCATATATAGAATATCTACCAGCAAATTTTGGAAGACTTTCAGCTTTGAGAACGTTAGAACTTAGAGAGAATAACATGATGACATTGCCAAAGAGTATGAGCCGTTTAATAAATTTACAAAGACTTGATATTGGTAATAATGATTTCACTGAATTGGTAAGTTTGTGTTTGTCAAAGTGATACAATGTATTGATATGTATTAAATTGACAACATTCTTACAGCCTGAAGTTGTGGGGGATCTCATCAACCTCACAGAATTGTGGATAGATGGTAATGATATTAGACGTATACCGGTTAACATTAACCAACTTTATCGTTTAAATCATTTTGATTGTACAATGAATGCAATCCATGTTATTCCATCAGAGGTAGAAGGGTGGAGAGATATTTCGATTATGCATCTTTCATCGAATGAAATTTATCAGTTACCAGACTCTCTTTGCTATCTACGTACAATTGTGACTCTTAAAGTTGATGACAATCAATTGAATGCACTGCCAAATGACATTGGACAGATGTCAAGCTTAGAGGAGCTTATAGTTACTAAGAACTTCCTTGAATATTTACCATCGTCGATAGGACTTTTGAGAAAACTACATTGTTTAAATGCAGACAATAACTACTTGAGATGCCTTCCACCAGAAATTGGAAGTTGTACTGCATTATCGTTGCTTTCATTAAGATCAAATAATCTAACCCGAGTACCGCCTGAACTAGGTCATTTATCTTCGTTAAGAGTACTCAATCTTGTGAACAATTGCATCAAATTTTTGCCCGTTTCGATGTTAAATCTGAGTAATTTAAAAGCATTATGGCTGAGCGACAATCAAAGTCAACCGTTAGTGCCGCTACAACAGGAATTCAATTGCGAAGAGGATATGATGGTGTTGAGTTGTTTTATGCTCCCACAGAAACCACGGCAAGAACTTGAACGTAAGTGCTTTCATTCATGTATTAATTATAAAGTCACATATGTGTCATGAATATAATAAATAATTAAAACACAACACGTTATTGCTGCTAGTGGATAATGAACAGGAAGATGAGGAATGAAAGGGTAAAGTACAATCTAATGAACTGAATGGAACAATTATATTTTGTACTATTTTTAGATGTATTTTGAAACATGTATTAATGTACCATTAAAGTAGTGTTTTAATTTATGTCGCATACAGAAGTAACACCGGCTGTAGGACTAATTTCGAGTTCAATCGTTGGCACTGGAAAAAGAATATGTTTTGCTGCTGAAGTAGAATCTGAGATCCCTAGGCAACTTCATCGAGCACCGACTCCCTATCCTAAAGAGCTGCGCAACCTTGCTAGGCATGCCCGCAATTTGCATCATCAGTCCGCGCATGATCAAAGAGTAAGTATTATAATATTGTTTCTACCACTTGTTACATTTAACAGGATGAAAAACACGACAAAAATTTCAAATGAAATATAGCACTGGACACGAACAATTTCAAGTTCTATCGGTGCTTTTTGTTTTTATTTTTGTGTGTATTTTTATATTTTGATCGAAATCGAAAATATAGGAAGATGGCCAATTGAAAATTACAGATGCATTTAGAACAGGAGACTATGATCAAAGAAGCTATTATTGCTACAACTACTCTGGACCTTACCTCAAAAACCGGGACCTGTTTTTCGCAAAGTTTGTTTAATAAGGTATTGATTAGAGAATTATGGGAAAAAAGTAAATTCCAGAGTAATTATTAATAATGTTAACGAGTTTAATGAACACTAATTTGATATATCATTTATGATATAAAAATAAAATGAAATTGGATATAGCATGAAAATTGAATACAACAGAAAATTAGGTGGGATTCAAACTGTAATTTAATGTTAATATTCTCCACAGGGTTCGCACGTTTTACTTTCACCTACTGAACGTCATATGTCAAAAGGATACAAGAACAACAGCCCTACCGATGTTGGAACAGAACAGTCTGTTTCAGAAGAATCTTCCGACGAAGCAAATAAGACAGTACTAGCGAAAGAGAAAAGCCCAGACATTCGAGAAGCAAAATATATTCGTAATCCTACCTCCGAGTATCTTTCCAAGCCTCCAACAGTAGCAGACTATGTGAATTCTACTTGGAAACCGGATGAATATTCGAAAGCGAATACAGCAAAGATCGTGGAATCAGACAAATTTATAGATCCGTATAAAAGTATACCTATTGCCGTGGGTACTAAGAACACAGAACCGATGCACATTCAAACGCCGAAACTGAACGAAATTCCACCTGTTCCGCCACCGTATCATATCGCTGCTGCATTTTCGAAGAAAGCAGCTCTTTTTCAACAGTTAAATCAGTGTACGTTACTATTCATTATATAGATAATTTATGTTATTAAATTGACTAAGGTTAAATTGTTTTAACAGCTCAGTCAGACTCACCCACGATCACTCCTCCACAAGCTGAAGTAACAAATTCAAGAGCACCTCAGGAAATGCAACCACAAAATTATGATGGAGAGTCATTTAAAGTTGCGGAACACGTACCTTTATATAGTGATCAACTTTCATTGAATAATACAGATGCAACAAATATTTCTGTAACAGATGGGAAAACTTCCAATACTGAAGACCAAACAGAATCTAATGAACCGGAACAATCTTTTGAAGGGGACCGATTATTGAAACCAAGTAGAATACCTATTTTAAAAACGAAGCATCTAGAATCTACGAATTCTCTTTCGAATAATGATCTATCAAATAAGTGTATAAACTCTTCCGTTGAAGACTATGAATCCACGAAAGTACTGGACCCGTCGTGCATACCTACATCACCGGTAACCGGGAAGAAATATCGAAGTCCGCTCACTATACAAGCAAAGCTTTCAAAGAAAACGGTAAACGGAAATGTCTCCAATAATAATACTTTATGCGATAACGTAAATTCAACAAATTCAAATGTAGATGATCAAGATACAAATTTACAAACTGTATCTCATGAAACGTCTCTAAATATGAACAGTCCTGTACTCGTAAGAAATGAAACTAACTCTGGTCGAAGTACACCCATTTCAATTAACAATAAATCTCAGAATGAGGTGACCAATTCTAGCATTGATAAGTACAAGGTTACCGGGACAAATGAATTATTAAATTCTGAAAAAAAGCCAAGATTTAAGTGGATGTTTGGACCGCATAAAAATGCTAATGTGGTACGTTATTCACCTTGGTAGAGAAATTGATCAATTTTTTACTTAAACTATAATGAATAATTTACATTTACAGTTACCTGTTCAGGTGAAAAAAAATCCAGGGCTTGGTTTCAGTATAGCCGGTGGTGTGGCAGGTGCAGAAACTGTAAATATTTGTAATTCAAAGTGAAAGTTGCAAGTTTTTATAGACTTTAATGTGTCCTTCTGTTTGCCTCAGGGAATTATAGTAACTAAAGTCAATCCAGATGGTCCAGCACAAGGTACACTTCGACCAGGGGACAAAATCTTGGAAGTGGATGGTATAGATTTCACAAAATCCGATCACAATAATGCTGTGGCTGTTCTTCGAGCTACCGGTGCAGTGGTATCCATGATGATCAGTCGTCATCAATAACGTTAACTCGATGGAAATTTCTTATTTTCCAATTTCGTCAATTAGTTTACGCACATTAGACTGAGTACGTCTCATGTAAGTTTCTTTTTTATGGATAAAATTTGTTGATCGAGATTGACAAACTTATATCCGTACATGCAAGAACATAGTTGACTTTGCTTTGAACGCTTTTCACGATAGTGAATCGTACTCTTTGCGACTGATCTGTACGACTGAAACAGCGTTACCAAAGGTGAAAGTGGGGGGCACTTATTCGAAGAAAACATTTCTGGCTTCCAGTGGTCGTATGACTATATAATAACGTTTTGAAGGAACAATAACAAGAAGCAAGAATTGATCCTTAGGTTATATCATAGATTAAGAACCTGTTTTCTTGCACAATTGATGAAAAAAAGAAAATTGAAATGTGATGTACAAGAAAATTATTTTTAAGACAAATTTCACCATGGGCCAATCCACAGCTCACTCGTATTATATATTGCCCACGTAAATAGCATAAGGTAGTAACTATTTAGTGAACAATTTAAGATAAGTTTCTTCCTGACTTTCAAACTCCATAAAAGTGTTGTTTTATGGTGTTGGTTGTATTTATGTCAACTCACTTGTTCTCTTTGCAGAGAGCTGACAATGTGCCAGAACAAAATACTATTTATTAATCGTATACATTAAAAATGATTATGTATAAAACAAATATATATATAACGTATATATATATATATATATACAAAAGTTATCTCTGTCACTTGGGCAGGATTCTTATAGATATTTACTTTATGTTCTTTAAAGTATTTAGTACACATAGATATATTTTTTTTCTACAAATTATAAATTTTATAATTTATGTTTAAAATTTTACTTTTATCTGAAAACTATCTGTGAGAATCTTGTTACAGTAAGGATAAAGGGATATTCTTCTATGTGCCGTAATTTATAGCTATTTTATTGGAAGTTCCCTGAAATACTCAAATTTAAATTGTTTATACAAATCACATTCTCACATTTCATTTTGCTTGCCATTGATTCGTGATATGTTTAATTTTATTGAACGCTTGTCTTTTACTCTTGAAGTCAGCTTTTAAGTTTTTTTTATAAAATTAAATTTTTATTGTTGTGGTTGTGAATTACTATATTTGATCCGTTCTGTGCTAAAGGAACAAATGTATGTACCTTGTAGAAACTGTTATTTAACGACAGTTATTAATATGGTATGATAATGCCGAAACGTAAGATAAAACACTACTTTTCTATGTTAGTGGAGATATATCGAAAAATGAAAGTTATTCATGTAAATGGAGTAGAGCTGTGAGATAAATGTTTAGAAAGGTTGTACAATGATGTATAGGCACAAGCGAAAACTGTTCGTGTCAAGGTACGAGTTAAAACCAGTACGCTATTTGTACCCCAGAACTTTTACAACAAGATAACGATATCGCACTTCGCTTTACCTCGCATACAGAACAATTACTATGCACATTCTCATTACCTATGCATTCTTTGTTTATATATTTTACAGTTTTAATTAGCTTTTGCTTATTCTAAGGATCTTCAAGGAGTATGTTTTTATGCATTTGTGTAAATGCATTTAAGTAATGCGTATTAATTGTTTTTATATTTTTTGAAATGTCTTTCTGCATAGAACCGAAATATTTTCTGATGTTAATTTAAATATGGAGTTTGTTAATAATTTTATTAACAGTTCCATGAAAATAACGTTACAGTTACACGGTAGCTATATAACAGAGGTATATATGTATGTATATGATATACGTATATACATGTGTGGGTTGAGCATGACTTAAAATGTATACGTCTTATTTTATTCTACTCTCTGAGTATACATTATTTAAAACTGTGAGAAGCTTAGAACTTCCATGATTGAGAATTACGACAAAAAGTTTTATATTTTCAGAAGGATTCCTTCAAATATATCACGTAGAATTTACATGTTGATATATTTTCGAAAGAAAGAAAAAAAGAAGAAAAGAAAAGAACAGATTATTTTTGATCCTCACTTTACTTCTGTATTTTGTGAAAGTAATTTTAGGCAACTATATACTCAATTGTAAAGTATTCTTAGTAAAAGTTATATGTGTTTTAGTTATTTTTGCGAGTATACGTAGTTCTACTATACAAAAGCAGCTTTGTATTTAAACTTCTGAACTAACTATATTACCAACAATAATCTGCATACCTAGTCATATTGGAAAATAAGAAGTATGATCAAAGGTGGATTATACCCATCACCTAACATCTGTATTTCTAGTAATATTTTGTGTAGTTTTTTTTATACCAGTTTTACCTATAAGAGCTATGATAGAAAAGAATGATATATTTATATATGCATTTATGTTTCGATCAATACTCTTTACGTGTTTATTCTTAATAAGCGTACAAATTTTGCATGCGTATTCATTTATTTAAAGTTTAAAAAGTATTGTTGAAGATTTGAATTAGAACCATTCGTGGAATCAAATGAATATTTTAATTATTAAATGGAAGATTTTGGACCATAAGAACACATATACACTCTTTTCTACTACTCTAATTACTAAACAGACTGACTACTTTTTGAAGAAATATTTAAGTGGCATTTAAAGGAGTGTAAAGATTGTACTGGAAGCGTGTGATTGAAAAAATATAATACATTAAATTGTATATATGCAAATTACAAGCATATAAATGAACAAGTGGTCGTACTTGTACAAATTTTCATTTAATTATGAATCTGTTAAATTAAACTTCCCTTTCTTTTAATCTTAATCTATCGTTACAACAATGGAGCTTTTGCTTTGTATAAATAGAACCATTGTAGATCTTCTAATCGGTACAACCACTTTATATTTTTTTGTATATCCTATTTGAATGGTTTGTATGACATTGTATAATAGATTTATTGTATGAAAGTGCTCACAGTTTGACCGATCACCATATAGTAACTATCATACAGTTGTAACACTGAATATGTTAGAAAAAAAGATATTTTACCTTTCTTAAAATGTCCTAGTTGGTTGTGCAGCAATAAATAAATTAATATTTACGTACAAAATGTTCAGATCTTTATTGTACTTATATACAGCTATATATTTCAACAGAGTAAGTACATTTTATCGTATGCAAAGTTACGCGCCTATTAACAGAAGCGTAGGATTTTCGACGTAGTGTTTCCATAGATTTGAATATTTCGCCATAGTGACGCCATCTACAACTCGATGATCGGCGGCCCAGCTGATCGCTATTATCTTCGCAGCAACCACATTTTCTTTATCATCGAATCGAGGTAATGTTTGCACTTTTCCAAGTGCACCGATTACAATTTGTGGACTCAGAATTACCGGCTTCGTATACGTACCGCCAATCTGCAAAGATAAAATCTTTCGAATGGCGCCACAAAATCACGTGACCGAAGTATCGAATAAATCGAATAGATCGATGTCCTAGATCAGTGATGGCCAACTCTTGCGCATTGGCGGTATGCGAGTAAACAGGCTGATAACCTACAGGCGCTATATATGTCAAATTATCAAAAATTTTCAAAATCTGAGAATTTCAAAATGTTCCTCAAGTTTCTCTGACATGCTAATGACAGAAGCTGCCACTTCAGTTTGTTCATCACTGTTCCTAGATCGATCACATCGATTTTGAATAACAACTAAGAGTGAGTTTAAAGTGATTTGATTGTACAACGATTGATGTCACTTAATATCGATAAATTGAAAGTTTTCGTAGACTTACAACGCCGATGTTCGATAAGGAGAATGTCGTCTGTGATAAATCGTTCAATGGTATCGATGTCTTCCTGCCAAGTTCTTGCAATCTATTCAGTTCCCTCGCAATTTCCACGATACTCAAGTTTTGAACGTTTTTTATATTAGGTACTATCAAACCCTCCGGTGTATCCATAGCGATACCAATATTGTGGCTGTCTAAAAGTTGCAGGCTTTGATTTTCCTCATCGAGCCACGCGTTCAATTGTGGCACTTTTTCCAACGCTTTGGAAGCTGCTTTAATGAAGAAGGGCATCAAGCTTAAGGAGACACCCTGCTGTTTTAAAGTGTCTTTCACTTCGTTCCGGTAATCCGTCAATTTATCAACATTGCATTCGTCGCTGTATACGAAGTGAGGTATGCTCTGTAAACAATTCCTACATTTTACGTAACGTCACCGCGTTAATTACACGTTTATTTGGGGCATGTAATTAACAAAGTCAGCAATCATATGTGTACGTTATATTTGCAGGCTAAAAAGAAGAGGGATGAAGCGATTGAAACATCTGTGCTTTCCGGAACACTTTAACTGTGTTTCGTTCGTCAACGTCGACGGGAAATTCGGCCGAGTGGTCGGATTCGATCGATTGCTATCAATCGCGTGTGTCAACGTCACTTTTAGGCGACGCACTTCTATTATCGGTTTGCCGTGATTCTCATGTTCCAATTGCTGACACGGTGCGCACAGAATCTCTACCAGAGGCAGACTTCTGTGGTACGATTATCGAATTACGCTCTTCTTTTTTTCCTTTTACCGCTGGCGGTCATTTAATCGTTAAATCAGTTTATTCGACGCGCCATTAGCCGTCCATTGATTTATAACGATTAACCAATCGCTTATTTAGTGGACACGTGATAGACGAAATTCTGCTAATCTTGCAATTTACGCATGATTTACATTTTAACCTGCCACAGCTTATTAATATCGCGGTTAATAGGCACGCTTTGTGATTTCATTCATATAGATAGCAATCTCACCGTTCAAAATTCACATTTCTTTTAATTATTTTAACTACTGTATTATTATATTAATATTATTATATTATATGTATATTATATTTTTTATATTAATATTATATATATATTGTATTATATATTTTTACATAATATTAATATCAGTGAAATATTATTTTTTAGGTGGTAAAGCATGCAAGACTAACAGCATGAAACTTTTAGTATAAAATAGCTAAGCTGATCTGTTAATCACTTAAAGAAGTTTTATGAGTTGCTGACAACTTAAGAATTTAGGAAAGCTTAAGACTGAAGCGAAAGGTATTTTGTTACATTATGAAGAGAGTGTTCCTTAAGAATTTAATATTATTATATTATATATATTATATATATTATTATATATATTATTATAGATATTATTGTATATATATTATATTATATATTATTATATAATATTAACATCAGTGAAATATTATATTTTAGGTGGTAAATGCAAGACCTACAACATGAAACTTTTAGTACAAAAAGGTAAGCTGTTAATCACTTAAAGTTTTATGAGAGTTACATGACAACTGAAGAATTTACTAAAGTTTAAGACTGAAGTGAATGATATTTTGTTACAATATGAAGAGAGAATTTCTAGCAACATGATTGTCCCCAGGGGAAGATCCAACTTACCAGAGATTGCGTCATCGTTTTCCACATATGCTTGCTGTAGCCTTTTATCGGCACCTTCTCGGCTGTTGGTTTTTCCTCGACCCTTTTTTCCTCGGAACCAACAGAAATTTTTTTCAAGTGAGCCAATATATCCTCCTTAAGCACTCTCCCATTTTTCCCCGTGGGAACGACGTCTTTTAACTTAATATCGTTCTCCATGGCTATCCTTCTGACCGCCGGGGTAGCCAGCGCTTTTTCTATTCCAATTTGTTTTTCTCCCTCGACTTGGACGTTTCCTTTGTTCTCGATTACTGTACTTTCATCACTGTCACCGTCTAGTTCGATGTCCAGCAACGCGTCCCCTATCAGAGCTACATCGTCCACCTTGTAGTGCAAGGCTTTAACTAATCCGTCGTAACGGCTGGTAATCGTCACGGATGCTTTGTCGCTTTGGACCTCGCAAATGTTATCGAATTGAGACACCCGGTCGCCTGGTTTCACGTACCTATGCATTTCAATGCATCGAGTACAGTTCAGTTGTCTTTACGGTACATTAGGGCCGAAACACATTGTCCCGCATATCTGGTAAGTTATGCGTTTTCGACCGAAGATTTTTCAAGTGAAATTTCTATAAACATAACCTAACTTTACGTCAAAATCACGAACCGCAACCGCTCAAATTTCGATTCATAATATAAAAGTTTCACTTGCATATTCATGCATACATTTTTTTCGAATGATGCATTCTCGAGGGAACGTATGATAGCGAAGAACAGAGATAAGAGAAACAGTCTGTAATTGTCAAGACTTGTCGCAGGTATGACGGTTAACGGAAAATTCATTGTTTTGCTCACCATCCTTTTATCGTGACGTCTCGAATTCCTTCTCCGATATCCGTTAGTCTGAAGGGGACGACGGCTCCGCATCGAAAGCAGCTTACAGAGAAGAATCGACATTTTTGATCGCGTACATTCCTACCCTAAATAAACATGGATTTCTTTCTGTATTCGTCAGCAACTTCGAAATCCTGCTTCTTATCTTTAAATAATTGCGTATGTATATATTTCTGTTCATATTTCAATCATACTAGTCATGCTAGTACCGCCAATCTTTCAAATTTGGCGCGTGAAATAATTCGAAATAGTACGCAATCGGTTATCAATATTTTTGTATCATATTTAAGTGTCTAAATTATAAGATAAATAAATAAATAAAATAAAATAAATTTAACAAATATAAGTATTTAAAAATTATTGATATAACAATTCGTACTATATCGTTCGATACATTTGATTCGAGTGGTACATCGGCAGCCATCTTTAGTTTGAATTATTCTTGGTGCGCGTATGTGGAACGTCGTAAAGTGAATTAAAAGTTGTGAAAATAGTTTAAAAGTGAGAGCATGAACATTAAAAACGTAATGTGTAATGCTATTCGAGTTAGTATTAACTAATTTAAATCAATTTGTCAAGTAAAACACTTGTTCATGAATAATTTATTTTCAGGACTCAGGACGCACGCTAATCTTAATGGAGACGATAGGGAAATCAACAGCATCGGTGAGTCATTAAAAATTGCACAGCTTATCATACTTTACAGTATCAAAATTTATAATAATGCATATTGCGATAATATTCAAACGTTTTAACGTTATAAACGCAAATATTTGAACGATAAATTAGTCGTTAAAGTCGTGCCGATATTGCGCGGGAAACGTTATCCAATCCTGTCAAATGCTTCGAACGATTATCCAATACGAACGCCTCTTACATACGCGAGTCACTTTGAAACAAATTTATGTCAGTAAAAATGAACAGTTATAATACTGTTTTTCAATACGCGAACAAATAAATTGGATTTGAGACGTGGACACGTAAATTGAGTTTGAGACGAAAATCTAAATAAAACGTTATTTCGTCCAGTAGAAATACGAGCGGCGTCGCTAACTTTGACGGGTCAGTCACGTCGCGTGTTAATTTCATTTATCGTGCCACGGCTACGTGTTTATTGCTTCAGTAGTACTCCGTCGTATAATTTGTTTGAAACCACAAAATGAAGTGTATTGTAAGAGGCGGTTCTCTCGCCGAACATATTAACTCAAAGGTTAAACAAGGTTGACGTAAACGATATGTAACAAGACCAATCCTACATGTTACGATCAAACGCATCGAAATATTTGTTCCTAACTGTTTACATTGTGCGATAAATCGTGCCCCCTCAATTATGACAATACTCGCGACTCCCCGAATGGTATGAAAACACTCTACCGAAGATTTCCGAGAGCAGCCGAGATTGCACGAAGGGCATTCTCCATGACTCGTATGGTGCACAATATTTCGATTTATCTGGAAATATGTTCGTTTGACAGGTGCTCTTACCAGATACGCCAGGGCCATGAACCTCCATGTTGAAGCCATTCTTGAACAGGTTTCCACTTTCTGATCGAAAATAGTTTCCAAAAAAACGAGAGACGACAATCTGTAGAAAACAGCGCGTGTAACTTTCAACGTTTGTTGTTATCGTGTGTACGCCGTTATCAAAATATATACTCGCAGCAAAGTTACGCAATGGTAGTTTGAATAACAGTCAACACTGGCGTTCATCGACGAAATAATCGAATCGCCGTAAATCAATTATTCGCCCGATCAAAAATCTCGTTCCCGAATAACCAAGGTTCATTCCGAATGTATGTAGTTTGATTTGTATTCAAATCGAATGCCGGTTCCTTTCGTACGGACAAAGTGATCAGTCGTGGTTAACCATTAAAATCGTAATTGTAACGGATCCTGCATTTTACTTGTATCTTTTCGTGACATGACAGCACGGTGCATGCTTAATGAGAAACAAGAATATCGGGATTTTGTGTCAGTCTATTTCAGTGACCCTGGCGGAATACCGTGGTGTTTTATTAATGCCAACGAAAATTGGACTCTGCATGGAATACGGGTCATGAATATTCTTACTCGGGTCACCGGCTATTAAGATGCGCTCGAACGTGAAACAAACTTCATGCAATAATAGCCGAGCACCAGAAGTGGAGTTTATCAGTTACGGTCAAGGAAGACTTCCTTTTGTTTTTGCGTTTGCTATTGTTATGACATCAGGGTAGGTTAGGTTTACTTTCTTTTACCAACTTCTTAGACACTTTAATTCCATAACTTAACTGTTTAAAAGAGATGCGTAATTCGAGTCAGCTGTCCACTGGCCGCCATTTTGTTTTATTTTACCAAGAAGCATTCTTACCATTGTAGGTTTCTTCGAAGCGGATTAAAATGAAAAGCAGACGGATAATTTGATTCTGCATTGCTAATTTGTCTGTCACTAAAATTATAATTCCATCACCTTCACGGAATATCGTTTAATTTGTTCTTGTAAGGATAGGAGTGGGTAAATAATTCGACAGTTCATTTTGACGGGGCAACTCTATTTCAATGTTCGGTGTTATAATAAAAGATACAAAGTTATCTTTTTTTGTACGATGTAACGCGTTCGCGTTAACTTCACACTCTTGTTTTTGAAATTCCGAGACGCTTGTAATTTTCGAACCGCACGATCGAAGACTACAATCTCCGTTGAAATTGTAATTTTCGATTTCTAGAATATCTATAAACGATTCGACTATAAACTAAAAGTACTAGCCATGTTTTAGACAATGAAAATCGAAGGTGTCGAACAGATCGAGTGTGAATTGGTCGTACCAGGTTGAGTCGCCGTAAAGCGATTTATTGTCTACCGTTCGTGGAAGAGTTTGAAATTTGCCGCCACTTGTCCCCACCCTCAGACATGTATATATATCTCTCGCGAGCTACGTTAAAAGGGTCGCACAGCGATCGGTCGAATTGTACCTTCTTTCATTGACTACTTGTTAATCATTTTTTACAAAACAACTCTTTCGTGTGAAACATGCTAATTATTGAAACGGTGATAACCAGAAGGGGACGGTATAGAGAACCGGATATATCGAACAATATGATCGAATCCTCGATCTTTGCGCGGTCTTTTTGAAACAGTAAAGCAAGATACAGTCCCCGGCAACTTAACCAAATAATCGAATGAAGAGAATGTACCTATCTAACGATATACATGTTATATACATCTCGCGAAATTGTAATAAATGTTTGTTCCTCCTCTCTACGAGTGTGAACAATGAACGTCACTCGAAACAAGCTAATTACAATTTGCGTGATTGAACCGTACAGGAATAATTCCTGGCACCAGTACTTTCGATCACTCGCGAATAATTAACTGTTGAATTTGGTTATTCAGTGAAGCTTCAAATTGCAAATTTTATAATTAAAATTTGTAAGAGTGGACACGCGATATCGCGTGATGGTACTCGTGCCAGTGATTCTTCTGTATCAACGTATCATCTATATGCATGTATATGTATATGTGTGTGTCTGTGTATCATATATATGTAATTCACGAGGATAACCGTTAACAGTAACAATAACGACAACAGTGATCGCGACACGAATGATCTCGATATAATGAGCGAACAAATACGACAGTGACGATATGATCAATGTCGTTATTAGATTAATAGGCAACGTAGGTTTCCGTCCTAGTTTTTAGTCCATTTCGTAACATTAATCGACGTCGATCTAAGCGTATCTACAACACCGTTCCGCGAATATCCAGACGCTTCCTTATGAATCGAGAAAAATATACAGGAGGTAAAGTACTTAAAGAAAGTAGTTTTGTAATTAACGTTTTATCAAAAGATCAGAGCAATTTCTAAGAAAAGTTAAAAGAGTCTGGATACTTACGAACGATAGCACACACGAACCCGTTTTCCATCGTGTTTCTCGATCTAGCCTTCGAAGTTAGTCGGTGATAGCTCAAAGATCTTTATTCTCGATTTTCTACACAACATTTCTCCCACGACCGATCAGAATATCATCCCCTTTTTATTAACACACGTTCCCACCATTCACTTGCGATTCTCCCTCCTTATCGGTTGGCTCGCTGCCAGGGTAGCCCTGGTGCTGCGAAATTTGAATTACGACCCGCCAAGGTGCTGCGGTTTCTCTCTTTTCTTCTCTCTCTACAGTTGTGCCACTTGCTCGTTATTAGTTTTCGCCGATGTGTTCGACGCTAGGGAGATCTCCGTCACGCCCACCGATGTCTGCACCGCTGCTGTTAAGGCGCTTTGAAGGGGCATACTCTCGCTGGTCAACTCGCAACCTGTGTCTGAAATGCAGAAGACATAATAACATGAACTTTTTCATATCTCGCGTTATATCGCCGTGGGTTATATTAACACGCGTTGTATTTCACGCATTAAATTTTCCAAGCGTTGAATCGCTACGCTTTTGATTTTAGGACGCGTTATATAGCCTCGCGTTATATCGCCGCGCGTTGTATACCCTCGCGTTATATTGCCACGCGTTAAATTTCTCAGCGTTAGATTCTCCATGCGTTTAATTTCTCTGCGTTAGATTTTCCAAGCGTTGAGCCGCTACGCGTTAATTTTACCATGCGTTATATAGCCTCGCGTTATATTGCCACGCGTTAAATTTTTCAGCGTTAAATTTTCCATGCGTTTAATTTCTCTGCGTTAGATTTTCCACGCGTTGAGTCGTTACGCGTTTAATTTTACCACGCGTTATACACCCTCGCGTTATATCGCCGCGCGTTATATTGCCACGCATTATATCGCCGCGCGTTAAATTTCGCTGCGTTAGATTTTCCACGCGTTGAGTCGCTACGCGTTTAATTTTACCACGCGTTATACACCCTCGCGTTATATCGCCGCGCGTTATATAACCTCGCGTTATATCGCCACGCGTTAAATTTCGCTGCGTTAGATTCTCCACGCGTTTAATTTCTCTGCGTTAGATTTTCCAAGCGTTAAATCACTACACGTTTAATTTTATGACGCGTTATATAGCCTCGCGTTATATCGCCGCGCGTTAAATTTCGCTGCGTTAAATTCTCCACGCATTTAATTTTTCTGCGTTAGATTTTCCAAGCATTAAATCGCTACACGTTTAATTTTATCACGCGTTATATAGCCTCGCGTTATATCGCCGCGCGTTAAATTTCGCTGCGTCAGATTCTCCACGCGTTTAATTTCTCTGCGTTAGATTTTCCAAGCGTTGATGTCGCTACGCGTTAATTTTACCGTGCGTTATACACTCTCGCGTTATATCGCCGCAAGTTATATAACCTTGCGTTATATCGCCACGCACTGAATTTCGCCACATTAGACTTTACAGGCGTTGAGTAGCTAGGCGTTTAATGTTACCACGCGTTATATCGCCACGAATTATATAACCTCGCGTTATATCGCCACAAATTATATAACCTTGCGTTATATCGCCACGCGCTGAATTTCCCCGCGTTAGAGTAACCAGTAGTATAGTAAAAGGTGTTGAGTAACCATGCGGTCAATATTACCACGCGTTATATCGCCGTTATGTAACCTTGTGTTATATCGCCATGTATTATATTGCAATGCGTCGTATGTCCCCGTATATTCTTTCTATAAATTCCCACATTGAATTGCTTTCTGTATGATATTGTATAAACCGTTCTGTATCCTCACGGCAATAAAGCGAGAGTCTATCGTATTTGTAGACGGTTATTGTGTCAGCTAATTGAAACAACATCGAATGTTAACGTTTAGTTGGTGGTTGTTACGGTTCCCTGGCGCGGAAGTAATGTTTAAAAGGATGTTGAATTCGATTCATGAGATGCAAGGTATTTCTGAATTTAACTGGCAGTATACAGTTTATGAATAGGAATAGAGAGATGTTAACAAGCGTACACTATCGTTTGTAGCTCCGAGAAATTGTTGGCTCGAACGGCATCCCCGAAGGAAGATATTTCAATTAGGATTGCGGTATAATTTGTTCGAAATCAATTAGCCATTTAACAGTGCTCGGAGATAAATCTCATCGTTCCGTTTTATTGTTTCGGATCCTTTTATTGTTGGATGTTCAATTTTGTACGTGTTTAAAGACGAATGAATTCACTGTTGGCGAATAATGGTACACGGTTGATTAATCTCGAGAATCTCGTTAAACAAATTCGCGAACAAATCTGATAAATTGAATGTTCGATAATACAATTTAAATCGCATTCGGGTATTTCATCGTACGATTAACCGAAAGAACAAATTTTACATCCGCGCTGTGTCCCTTTCATTCGGTCATTAACAAAATTTCTGTTTAACAGCCTCGATGAAGTTTAAGGTTGATCAAAGACCAAACGTCGAAAGCGATAAGACGAAAGTGAACGCGAAGAAGATTGTTCGCGATAATTCAGCTAATTTCACGATACGGGAACGCGGACGAAGTGTCGTGTAATTAGGGAAACTTTGGAAGCGAGTATTTTGCAACAGGCGTTAGGGAGGTCTGACTGTGAGGTTCAGGAAAGCAGTTGAAACTTTCCGGAACAGCACTCGGAAATGAAAATTGCCGCTATTAGTTCGAAACTTAGACTTCAGTTTGGAAGAACAAACGCTGACCATCGCTCTCGCTATCTTCGCGATCATTCCAGTTAAAACTGTTTTAATTGGAACTCGATGTTTGGATGGCCGACTAATAACGTCGCTTTATTACTTCTCTTTTCATCAATTTTTAAAATGTCTATTATAGTACAACCTCCTTATATGGCCCTACACACAATTCTTATACTTGGTGTTGCGTACAGTACTTTATAAAACTAACTTTTTAACAAAATACAAGGTCTACATAAAATGTGTGATTCTCAGAAGAATTTGGTCTTGGAGGAATTATATGTACATGGTCGTTTAGGGCCATGTAATGGGACGGTACCTAAAATCGACGAAATTTCGGTCACAATGATATGGGTCATATAGAGTTATACTTAAAAGTAACGAAACTTATGAAATAATGGTTTGGGCCATATAGCGAGACTGCACTCAAAAACGACGAAATTCGTGATACAATGATGTGGGTTGTATAGATTTGTACCTGAAAGCAACGAAACTGATGAAATAATCATTTGGGCCATAAAGCGAGACTGCAGCTAAAATCGACGAAATTCGTGTCACAATGATGTGGGTTGTATAGATTTGTACCTAAAAGCAACGAAACTGATGAAATAATGATTTGGGCCATATAGCGAGACTGCACTCAAAAACGACGAAATTCGTGTCACAATGATGTGGGTTGTATAGATTTGTACCTAAAAGCAACGAAACTTATGAAATAGTGATTTGGGCCATATAGTGAGATTTGTACTTAAAATCGTTGAAATTCATGATATAATGATGTGGGCCATATAGATTTGTACTTAAAAGTGACGAAACTAAAAATATAATGATGTGGGCCATAAAGGGAGACGGTAAAAGCGAAACTGATACAACTGCTATAATTTTTCGAAAGATCTCCATTAAAGCATAGGAGAAATTGTGGAACGATTATTAGTTTAGTATAGATAACGGAAGAACGGTGGCACGAAGAGTCTATATCGATTGTTTGCGATAAAAAGGTTAAGAAAGACCTTCGAGAGAAAGAAAAATATCGTCGTCCTCTCGTATCGATGGTAGTCGACACGGCGTGAACAAGGACGAGTTTTCAGTCTTCCCTGGAGGGTGAAAAATGTCGATTGTAATTAGCGTTAAAAGCTTCGGATCGCACCAATGGCGTGCTCCATGTTATGCAATATTAACTACGTGTTTCGGCTCCTCCGTTAACGAACGGGGATAATTAGTACGCAGTTAATAATACATTCCGGATTGATCGATCGACGAGGAGCCGTAGCAGGCCTTGAGTTCGAGTGTTGCGAAGAGATAAGCGAATGTTTTCGATTTTTCCTCCGAAATTTCGACCCTCGAGTGGGTGAACACACGGTTAATTTCCATCTCGTGAAAGCGCAATTTCTTCCATAAATCCCAGAATGTCATTTTTCTTTGAATCAATTTTTATGATGGGAAATGTTATGTGGACTACATTAGAGATGCATCTCGGTTCCGAAAGAGGAAAAACGAAAGGGGAGACTGTTTAAATTGCGGGTTGAAATTGCTGTGGGATTGGATGGATGGGTTTTAAAAAAGCATTGGTTAACGGTGGATACAATACGTTCGCCAAATTGCGATTTAAGGAGAAATAAAAAGAGAAAGAGAAATCCAGTGTCGCAAGGGAATCGATCCGCAGTTCCTAGCGTTCGCTGGCAGAATTTTCAACGTGGACTACGAACGTTCTCGCCACTTAAATCCTCTGAAAATTTAATAGCCCGTAATATCCGGCAGGATATAGGGAGCCAGGCAGCTCGTTCGTCTAACTATTTCGCGAAATTCCATGTAGATTGCACTAGCTGCAAGATATTGTCGCGACAAAATGAATTTCTTCGATTTCTCCGTGGACTTCAAAAAATTCGTTCGCTTATTACGAACGAAATTATTCAGATTTTCGTTTCGAAGATCGACCAACTTTTCGTAAAATTCTCGTATCTGTAGCGTGTAATCCTTTAGCGGAGGATACAGGACCGTTTCAGAGAGACAGACGACCGGACGTGACGTGCACTGGATCCAGGAATTAACTTAACCCTTTGGATACGACCGTGACGAGCTGAAATGCGTTTAATTACACCTACAGAAACGTCAACCTGATTTTCCTCTGCTTTTCTACGAGTACAATAGATTTTCCGCTGGAATTTTCTTGGAAAACTGCGTTTTCGTTTAGGGCTTTTGCTGTTAATATGACGTTCTTGGAAATTGTGATATAGAAAAGGCTGCTTTGTGCTGTGATATACGTGGTGAGTACACGAAGCGAATATCACGAGTGATGTGGTGGCGAGGATCAAATAGGGCGAATTTAATGCACAGGATATTTGATGTGTAGTGAATCATGTGTGGTGATGTAGTGCGAGGGAAGTATTACGGGTGGCGATATAGTGCGAGGGAAGTATTACGCATGGCAATATAATGCGAGAGAACTATTACGTGTGCAAAATCTCTCGCGTGGTGGTACGACGCGTAACAAAATTGACGCATGGCGATATAGTGCGAGGGAGGTATTACGCGCGGCGATATAGTGCGAGGGAAGTATTACGCATGGCAATATAGTGCGAGAAAAGTATTACGCGTCTAGAATCTCACGCGTAGTGGTACGACGCGTGGCAATATAGCGCGTGGCAAATTCCACGCATGGCGATATAATGCGAGGGAAGTATTACGCGTGCAAAATTTGAAATCATAGTAAATTTGAAGCGTAGTGAAGCTTACGCGTGGTAATACAATGCGTGGTGATATAATGCGTGGCAAATACCACGCGTGGCGATATAGCGCGAGGGAAGTATTACGCGTGCAAAATTTGAAATCACCCCAAATTTGAAGCGTAGCGAATCTCACGCGTGGTAATTTGACGCGTGGTGATATAATTCGTGGCAAATTCCACGCGTGGCGATATAGCGCGAGGGAAGTATTACGCGTAGAAAATTTGAAATCACCCCAAATTTGAAGCGTAGCGAATCTCACGCGTGGTAATTTGACGCGTGGTGATATAATTCGTGGCAAATTCCACGCGTGGCGATATAGCGCGAGGGAAGTATTACGCGTAGAAAATTTGAAATCACCCCAAATTTGAAGCGTAGCGAATCTCACGCGTGGTAATTTGACGCGTGGTGATATAATTCGTGGCAAATTCCACGCGTGGCGATATAGCGCGAGGGAAGTATTACGCGTAGAAAATTTGAAATCACCCCAAATTTGAAGCGTAGTGAATCTCACGCGTGGTAATACAATGCGTGGCGATATAATTCGTGGCAAATTCCACGCGTGGCGATATAGCGCGAGGGAAGTATTACGCGTAGAAAATTTGAAATCACCCCAAATTTGAAGCGTAGCGAATCTCACGCGTGGTAATTTGACGCGTGGTGATATAATTCGTGGCAAATTCCACGCGTGGCGATATAGCGCGAGGGAAGTATTACGCGTAGAAAATTTGAAATCACCCCAAATTTGAAGCGTAGTGAATCTCACGCGTGGTAATACAATGCGTGGCGATATAATTCGTGGCAAATTCCACGCGTGGCGATATAGCGCGAGGGAAGTATTACGCGTAGAAAATTTGAAATCACCCCAAATTTGAAGCGTAGCGAATCTCACGCGTGGTAATTTGACGCGTGGTGATATAATTCGTGGCAAATTCCACGCGTGGCGATATAGCGCGAGGGAAGTATTACGCGTAGAAAATTTGAAATCACCCCAAATTTGAAGCGTAGCGAATCTCACGCGTGGTAATTTGACGCGTGGTGATATAATTCGTGGCAAATTCCACGCGTGGCGATATAGCGCGAGGGAAGTATTACGCGTAGAAAATTTGAAATCACCCCAAATTTGAAGCGTAGTGAATCTCACGCGTGGTAATACAATGCGTGGCGATATAATTCGTGGCAAATTCCACGCGTGGCGATATAGCGCGAGGGAAGTATTACGCGTAGAAAATTTGAAATCACCCCAAATTTGAAGCGTAGCGAATCTCACGCGTGGTAATTTGACGCGTGGTGATATAATTCGTGGCAAATTCCACGCGTGGCGATATAGCGCGAGGGAAGTATTACGCGTAGAAAATTTGAAATCACCCCAAATTTGAAGCGTAGTGAATCTCACGCGTGGTAATACAATGCGTGGCGATATAATTCGTGGCAAATTCCACGCGCGGCGATATAACGCGAGGGAAGTATTACGCGTAGAAAATTTGAAATCACACCAAATTTGAAGTGTAGCGAATCTCACGCGTGGTAATACGACTCTTGGCGATATAACGCGTGGCAAATTCCACGCGCGGCGATATAACGCGAGGGAAGTACCATACAAGCCCAACTGCAGTAAAGAATCGCTTAGATCGGTTTAATAACGCTTCGATAATCTCATAGAAACAATATCCGAGAATTGAGGACGAAGTAAGATAAAACTATGAAATCCTGAAAGGAGTATTTCCTTTCCGAGAGAAAAGTTATTCGTGGCAGTAGTAGAGATAATGGGGTATACCTTTAGCCATCGGAGCGACAGAGTTAATAATTTAGCATAGGAAGAACAATTGCAGTTATTATCGTTACCGTCTTAGTAATCGTCGGGTTATCGCAGAGTACCCGTCTCCCTGTAACTAGTACCGTAATTACAATAGACAGTGGTAATAGGAGAATCGATTTCCATACGGAAATTAGAGGGAGAGACGATCTGCCGTTCTGCCGGCAATAGAATACGTGTTAAATATCGGGTCAGCTCGTAAGTAACAGTATCGTTCACCTTCGACTATGTAAATATGTAGATAATGCATTATCTAGTCGCAATTTTCAACTGCAAATTACTCTGCAATCGCCTCGCACAAATAACCAGCTATTACTGTCTCGTCACCCCTTTTTTCTTCAACACAAATTAAACATTAGACTCTAGTTAAAGTCCTAACTAGACAGAAGAACTCTAGAACTGCAGTTCTAGATAGAACTCAAGAAAAGTACTTAGATTTTGGAGTAGGCATCACAAAACTCGTCAGGGAGTTTGCTAAATTCCGGTTTATATTTTAAACCGTAGCGATTGAAGCGACCACGAAACAACGAAGCATAGAGAAAGTTTGTTTTCCCTAGTTCCAGGCTCGACGACGTACAAAATTGACTTCGTGTCACGATGAAGTAGTAGGCCGACAAAGAAAATCCATCGTGTCGTCGGGTCGCAAGCGTGGAGCGGGAGGTACAAGGTGTTGGCATCGAGCCGAGTTTGCCTGTGTGTTTCGAAGCTTCATAATTTGCGATCGAGTCAGCGAATTCGGTTGCATTATTAGCCCACCGTGTTCGGTTCCCCTTTATCGCTCGAACAGATCCCGAGGGAGACAAAAAAACTGTCGGACGCTTCCTCCGGAAAAAAGAAAGATGCGAACATATTCTATTCGCGCCATTCCGTGTTTGTTCTCGCAATCGATCGTCAATGTTCCTTTTTTATGCCAGCCCACTCCAGATTTTATGGCTACCTAAAGCGCGCGTTCCGTTTAATAATGGGCTCAACGACGTTGATGGTCCAGCCGTAAATCTGCTCTTAGCGCAGCGAAATAGTCGAACGAGCAATGGGTCGAACGAGATTACGAAACGGTCTGGATTAAATTCGAAACGGATGGTGGTAACTTTTGTCGATTCAAACGGAAATTAGGACTGTGGAAACTTAGTTACTTCTATAGGTAGGTTAAAGATTAGAGGATCAACTTAATGTTAGCTTTAGTACTCAAGGTAACAGGCAGACACCTGCTATATCACGCGTAATACTTCCCTCGCGATATATCGCCACGCGTGAAATTTGCCACGCATTATATTACCACGCATTGTATTACCACGCGTGGGATTCGCTACGCTTCGAATTTGGTGCGATTTTAAATTTTCTGCGCGTAATACTTCCCTCGCGATATATCGCCACGCGTGGAATTCGCCACGCATGGAATTCGCCACGCGTTCTATTACCACGCGTGAGATTCGCTACGCTTGAAATTTGCTATGATTTCAAATTCTCCACGCGTGGTACTTCCCTCGCTTTATATCGCCACGCGTGGAATTCGCCACGCGGTATATCGCCACGCGTGGAATTCGCTACGCGCCGTATTACCACGCGTGAGATTCACTACGCCTTGAATTTGCTATGATTTCAAATTCTACACGTGTAATACTTCCCTCGCGCTATATTGCCACGCGTGGAATTCGCGACGCGTCGAATCACCACGCGTGAAATTCTCTACGCTTCAAATTTGCTGTGATTTCAAATTCTCCACACGTAGTACTTCCCTCGCGCTATATCGCCACGCGTGGAATTCGTCACGCACTATATCACCACGCGTTCTATTACCACGCGTGAAATTTCCTACGCTTGAAATTTGTTATGATTTCAAATTCTCGACGCGAAGTACTTCCCTCACGCTATATCGCCACGCGTGGAATTCTTACATATACCTTATGTTAACCAAAGTACCCTACCCAAATAATAAAAGATTTGACTCACATTTGGTGATGGAAGACGTGCCGGCGCTGCTCCCCTGCTTCTTAAACTTGTCCCCCATAGTCACCTTCCTCCGAATATTCTTATCCGGCTGAAACACGATGATGTACACCTTCGGCGAGTACAGACACACCAGAGTCACAGATGCACTGAGGCTGATCGCCACGCAGAGCGTGGTGATCTGAGTCTCGTGCGCGTTTCCAGTTCCAAAGTAGATGGGCACGAACGCCAGCCAGATAATACAGGTGGTGTACATGGTGAAACCGATGAACTTGCTCTCGTTGAAGTTCTCCGGGATCTTGCGAGTCTTTACTGCGTACACCGTCGAGATTAGGATCAGCAGCGCGTTGTACAACTGGGAGAAGAGGAAGCTCATGTCCTGGATGTTGCACTTTAGGATCACCTGCTTGCGGTCGGGGTACGAGAACCTGGTGCCGGGGGGCTCGATGATCATCCACACCAACGTTAGCACGATCTGGAGTTATTTATACGTTATTGGGGTATTTGGGAGTGATGGGAGTCTTTAAGGGAGGGTGGAGGAGGAGTAAGTTTGGAAGGACTGAAGGAGGGATGGAGGATGATTAAGACTGAAGAGACTGAAGGAAAGATGAAGGTTGATGTGTAAGTCTGATGGAGACTGAAGGAAAGATGAAGGATGATGTGTAAGTCTGATGGAGACTGAAGGAAAGATGAAGGATGATGTGTAAGTCTGATGGAGACTGAAGGAAAGATGAAGGATGATGTGTAAGTCTGAAGGGGATTGAAGGCAAGATGAAGGATGAAGGAAGATTAAGTCTGAAGAGGACTGAAAGAGGGTTGTCCAAGTCTTAATCCATAATATTAGCAGAATGTGATGAACTTATATGCAGTATTATAGGTTCATTTGATAGTATGAACTGGATGTTCTGATTGTCTACTCAGCATCAAGGAGTGAAGGAGGATCAAGCACTAAAGGAAGGAGGTCCAAGTCCTAGTTCATAACGTTACCACAAACTTGATAAACTTGTATGCAGAATCATAGGTTCATTTGGTAGTATGAAGTTGATGTTCTGACTGACTACTCAGCTTCAAGGAGTGATGGAGGATCAAGGACTGAAGGAAAGACGTCCAAGTCCTAAGACACAACGTTAGTACAAACTTGATGAACTTGTATACTATATCATAGGTTCCTTTGGTAGTATGAATATGATGTTTTGACTGACTACTCAGCTTCAAGGAGTGATGGAGGATCAAGGACTGAAGGAAAGACGTCCAAGTCCTAAGACACAACGTTAGTACAAACTTGATGAACTTGTATACTGCATCATAGGTTCCTTTGGTAGTATGAATATGATGTTCTGACTGACTACTCAGCATCAAGGAGTAATGGAGGATCAAGGACTGGAGAAAGGATGTCCAAGTCCTAATCCACAACCTTAGCACAATCAGATGAACATGTATACAGTATCATTAATTCAGATGTTCTAATAGACTCTCCAGACTCAAGGATTGATGGAGGCTGTCTGAAGGATTGTCAGGTCCCAATTACATAATGTGGACGTCCACTAAGTTTGGACACCCATAAGGAAGGAAGGATGTCCAACTCCTAATGCACAACCTTAACACAATCTGATGAACATGTATACAGTATAATTAATTCAGATGTTCTAACAGACTCTTCAGAATAAAGGATTGATGAAAGCTGTCTGAAGGAGTGTCAGGTCCCAGTTACATAATGTTCCACATTAGGACATAAGTGCACATCTCACCTGCAAGGCAATGAGAGCAGCAGCGATGCACACCTGAGACGTAGGGCTGATATACCTAGGCCTAACAGCGGACCTAGATGCAGAGTCAAAGATCCTGGCGATCCTATTAGTCTTCGTCAACAGAGCCCCATAAACGGCGCTGAAACTGACCCCAACCCCGAACCTCTGTAATATACAGGTGACCGTAGTAGGAGTAGCGAGCAGCAGAAAGGTGTTCAGATAGCAAACGAGCACTCCGGCCAGCAGAATGATCGTGAGCTCCCGGCCCGACGCTCTGACCACGGGCGTGTCTCTGTGGTGGAATAACAGACACGCGACCGTGAGTGTGGCCACGATTCCAAGGCACGAAATCACCGCTGGAACGATCGCGAACGCGCTGTTCCATCTGATGTGGTTGATGGGCAGCTGGTAGCAGCCACGCTTGTCCTCGTGCGGCCAGTAACCCGGCCCACAGTCCACGCAGGTGTACTCGTCGTAGACGAACTCGTACTCCTCGCACTGGTCGCACACCCAGCAACAAGTGTCACCCTGTTGCTTCTTTATCATACCTGGCTCGCAGGGCAGGGAACACGCGGAGATCGGTATGTCCTTTGTGCCCCGGGACCATACTAGCTCCTCCGTGCGGATGTCCAGGGAGTTGAACCATTTACCTACCACCTGGCGGAAGGGGCGTTAGCTGAATATAGATAGGTAGCTATAGCTAGTTTTATAGCTGGTTAACTATAAGTAGTTTTATAGCTAAGGAGCCATAGCTAGCTTTATAGCTGGTTAGCTGTAGCTAGCTTTATAGCTAAGGAGCTATAGCTATAGTTAGTTAGCTAGTTTTATAGCTAGTTTTATAGATTGTTAGCTGTAGCTAATCTTATAGCTAGTTAGCTATAGCTAGCTTTATAGCTAGTCAGCTGTAGCTAATCTTATAGCTACTTAACTATAAGCTAATTTTATAGCTAGTTAGTTGTAGCTAATTTTATAGCTAGTTAGCTATAGCTAGTTTTATAGCCAGTTAGCTATAGCTAATTTTATAGCTAGTTAGCTATAGCTGGTTTTATAGTCAGTTAGCTATAGTTAATTTTATAGCTAGTTAGCTATAGCTAGTTTCATAGTTAGTTAGCTATAATTAATTTTATAGCTAGTTAGCTATAGCTTTTTTCATAGCCAGGTAGCTATAGCTAATCTTATAGCTAGTTTTAGCTAACTTTATAGCTAGTTTTAGCTATAAAACTGGTATTATAAAGCTAGTTTTATATACTAGGAGAGTATGAAGGTATTAAATAAGGGATGTGGGACTATATTTCGATATGGGGAGGTAGTGAGCCGCATATGTGGAACATGAGGACGTGTAACACATGGCGAGTCTATCACTTAGAAATGTAACGACTGGCGAGTCAAATATATAGGGAATTTAATATATCACAAATTTAAGCTGCAGCAAGTATTACATCCAGCAGATTCAAAGTAAAGTGAATTTAATACATTGTGATATATGTGTGACGAATCTACGACATGTGAAGCACCTGACTAAACTGCACATTTTAATAATTTTTTGTTTAATTATGTATTTGAATTTTCTGGTGATTTCATAACAATTTGATGACCACCTTTTTTAATCCCTTTACACTTTATTTTTTATTCTTTTCATTTATTGTTGTTAAGATATGAAGACATACTTCAGAACTTTATATTGAAGTATTAGAATTTAATAAAACAAGAGAGTGTATAGTGTACCAACTAAAATATATAATCTTAATATCTATATGGTCAAACTGTTATCCAAGAAGACGAAGACAAAATGGCTGCCCTTGGTCCGCCATGAGTCACTAATGACGCATTCACGACGCACTAGTGACGCACTTATAATGCACCTTTAAGAGAGACAATACCTTTAGAATCTTAGAAAATTACAAAATTTTTTATGGGGCGTATGCCTGACGCACTAATGACGCACTCCTATTGCATCTTTGACGCATTCTTGACCCACTAATGACGCACTCTAATGTACCCTTAAGAGGGGCAATACTAAGCTTGGGAATTGCAAGCTTGGAAATTGGAGAGCTTGGAAATTAGGGAGCTTGAGAATTGCCAGCATGGGAAATGAAGAACTTGGAAATTGCAAGCTTGGGAATTGGAGAACTTGGGAATTGCAAGCTTGGGAATTAGGAAGCTTGGGAATTGCAAGCTTGGAAATTAGGGAGCTTGGAAAATGGAGAGCTTGGGAATTAGCAAGCTTGGGAATTGGGAAGCTTGGGAATTGCAAGCTTGTTAATTAGGGAGCTTGGGAATTGGCAAGCTTGGGAATTGGAGAGCTTGGGAATTGGAAAGCTTGGGAATTGCAAGCTTGGGAATTGGGAAGCTTGGGAATTGCAAGCTTGTTAATTAGGGAGCTTGGGAATTGGCAAGCTTGGTAATTGGAAAGCTTGGGAATTGCAAGCTTGGGAATTGCAAGCTTGGAAATTGGAAAGCTTTGGAATTGGGAAGCTTAGAAATTGCAAGCTTGGAAATTGGGAAACTTGGGAATTGGGGCGCTTGGGAATTGCAAGCTTGGAAATTGGGAAGCTTGGGAATTGGGGAGCTTGGGAATTGCAAGCTTGGAAATTGGGGAGCTTGGGAATTGCAAGCTTGGAAATTGGGGAGCTTGGGAATTGCAAGCTTGGGAATTGCAAGCTTGGGAATTTCAAGCTTGGGAATTGCAAGCTTGGAAATTAGGGAGCTTGGGAATTGCAAGCTTGGAAACTTGGAACCTTGGAAATTGAAGAGCTTGGAAATTGTGAAGTTACCGCCGATCAGTGCCGCGGGTATACACCCGTTCAATGCGTACAAAACACTTCCAGAAAAGATTATCATAATTCCACCATTTTTCCATATTTTGCAAAACAGAAAATATTCCATAATAGACAATACTTATAATAAATTATACCCAATATTTCAAAAACGCAAATCAACGGTGTCCCATCCAAAAAAATTCAGCGTATTTTCATCCGTCTAAATCCCCCCTTAACAATGTAACCTGTTTGAAGAACAGTGATTGACGTTGAAAGCGCTCGTGATTCTGTGATGGCACTCGGTGTTCATTGCACGCGCCGTGCCATTGAATGTTACTTTCTCCGTATTTTGCGAATGTGCGCCTTGCAGGAAGAAATACGAGCGCGAATTATCTGGGGTCTAGAGGGATAACTATATCACTCGAAAGCATCCCTTCGGCAAAGATACTCCACTTTGATAATGAGATATGGAAATTGAAATACGAGCGCAAGTTTTTGAAAAAAGGATGACCTGGTTTTTATTTCGAACAAATGGCGAACTTGTTTGGAACATGAGGTAACTTTTTGACGATTTAAAGTCACCTTTTCCGGTGTCGAGGGCGGGGTTAAAAGTTGTATTTCATCGGTGTAAGTTGTATCGGACGTTGGAGGGTGGATGCAACGAAGGTCACGTTGCAATTTATGTGCCGTCGCTGGTTTATCGCTGGAAACGCGACCGATGCGGCTCGTTCTAACATTGATTTACGATTTTTATCGAAAAGCGATCGTTAATTGAATACAAGAGGGAGTGGCCGAAGGGTGTAGCCAGAAATTGAAAATGCACCCTTCGTTGTAAATTCTTCGCCCGAGAATTATTACTTCCCTTCTAATGTTCGAAATATGTTCCGCAAAACTGGAGAAAAAACCTGCAGCGCCGAAAGTTATTTCGAGTTACCGGGAAAACCTCTGTTTTCCCAAAAGTTTTCCAAAAGAGTAATTACCCGGAGGCCGTTGAAATTCGCCGGCTCCAATAAGAGCAGCATTCGGTTTTGACATTATACCGGGGTCGAACGAGCGTGAAAAGTGGCGAACATTTACGGGCAGTCGAGTTTGCCGAAAGTTCTTCGCGGCAGGAGAAGGAGACAAAGCGAGGCCGTATTTCAGAAGTTTTAATTAATCGAGAGAAAAAGTCAAAAGTGCTTTCGCTTACCCGATAGTGGTATCCATTAGTAACGTTTTGGTCCGATTTCCGGAAGTTGAGGATCTCGTAGCGTGCTAGACCGTCTCCGTGCTCGTCGAACTTCACTTCGCTGCCGGCTTCATCTGGAACCAATCGTTTATTTGGTCATTCTCGTTATATTGCCGAATTCAAGAATGGGCTGTAGTAATATAGGTTTATTTAAGAATTATTTTGATAATTCAACGTGCTGCAAATTTAACGTGCGTTGAAATCGACGCACTGCAAAATCAACGTGCGTTGAAATCGACGCACTGCAAAATCAACGTGCGTTGAATCTAACGCACCGCAAACTCAACGCTTGACGAATTGAAGGCACTGCAAATTTTATACATCGCAAATCCAGCGCACTGCAAATTTAACGTGCGTTAAAATCGACGCACTGCAAAATTAACGCGCGTTGAATTTAACGCACCGCAAACTCAACGCATGGTAAATTCAGCGCGTGACGAATTGAACGCATCGCAAATTCTACGCATTACAAATTCAGCGCACTGCAAATTCAACGCGCTGTGAATTTAACGCACTGCAAATTCAACGCGCGGTGAATCTGACGCACCGCAAATTCGACGCGTGGCGAATTCAACGCACCGCAAATTCTACGCATTGCGAATCCAATGCATTGCAAATTCTATGCGTGGCGAATCCAACGCGCGGTGAATTTAACGCACCGCAGTTTCAACGCGCGGCAAATCCAGCGCATCGTATATTCAACGCACCGCAAATTCGACTCATTGCGAATGCAGTGCATCGTCAATTCAACGTGTGGCACATCCAACGCACTGCAAATTCAATGCACGGTGAATTTAACGCACCGTAAATCCAACGCACCGCAAATTTAACGCACGTTAAATTCAACGCATCGCAAATTCTACGCATTGTAAGTACAGTACATTTTCAATTCAACGTGTGGCGAATCCAACGCACTGCAAATTCAACGCGCGATGAATTTAACGCACCGTAAACCCAACGTACGGCAAATTTGACGCACGTTAAATTCAACGCATCGCAAATTCTACGCATTGCAAATGCAATGCATCATCAATCAAATGCGTGCCGAATCTAACGCACTGCAAATCCAACGCACTGCAAATCCAACGCACCGCAAATCCAACGCACCGCAAATTTGACGCACGGTAAATTCAACGCACTGCAAATTCTACGAATTACAAATCCAACGCACCGTCAATTCAACGCGTGACGAAATCAACGCACCGCATATTCAACGCACGGTGAATTTAACGCACCGCAAATTCAACGCGCGGTAAATTTAAAGCAGTGCGAATCCAGCGCGTCATAAATCAGCTAATTCCAGACGCGGAAAATTCACGGCGATAAGTTAAACGAGTGGTAAATCAAGTCAGCAGCAATTGAGCGCAGGCTAATCGATACCAAGGTTAGATTTTCCGACTCCTATCAAATTAGAGAAAAGTACATTCAGTCATTTCGTGATAATATCGCGAGGTCTAGAACAAATGTGGGCAGTAATAAGCTGGTCGCTAATGCCTTTCTTCATTAGTGACGCTAAGGCAAATTACAATATCAGATCGGGTCGACCCCGTGACGTTCAATTTGTAACTTGGACTGCTACATTATGTACTTATCTAATAAGAATTCGTTTTTTTTTTTCATAGGTAATTCGATTAACGTCGCTGAATATTTGACTTTTGTTCCGTCTTTTATAACGTTTCGCTTCGTGTCAATTATTGATCACGTGAACGAAGCGACGTCCAGTTCGTATCGGATCGTTAAATCGACACGATAGTCTCGGTAAATCGAAACGCGGTACGTATACGTACGTACACACATCGGGGGAAAAAAAGAAATTTCTTCCGATCCATTTCGCGAGCGACACGGCCGCCCGTAATCTCCGATTCGTCCGGTTACCAGAGTCGGATCGATCGATCGAATCGATCTAATCTGTGGAGCGCGGCAAGTCACCGAAACCGGGACATTATTTCCTGGCCATTTCGTAGAAATCTCGCCTGTCTATCAAACGAATCGATAATGTTGTCCGATTCAATTCGCGATACCGTGTACAATCGTTTCTTTGACGTATTAAGAGAAAATTTGATAGCGAAATCGAGAGGTAATTTTTGTCAAAGCGATCAACTTCCGTCGATCGCCACCAGGGGGATCGCGATACCAACTTTCTCGCTTCTACGCATACCTTTTCGTGACACAAATTGAGGAATCATGCTTGTGGCGCATCGATTTACAGCTTGGAACTTTTGCAAGATGTCTGTATTATTATTTGGATTATTAGTTGCATTATGAGTTGCATTATTGGTCGCGTTTACGGGTACAAAATGGCGGGTTGTTAATTAAAGCAAGTAATGGAGGATTTCGAAACGTAGAAGGTCTAATAAAATTTCATGACTGAAAAGTATCACGAAACCATGCTTGTGATACATCGATTTAAAGCTTAGAACTTGTACAAGATGTCTACATAAATATTTAGTGACGTTTACGGTCACAAAATGGCGGGTTGTTAATTAAAGCTAGTGATGAACCGATTTCGGAATGTAGAACGTCTCACTAAATTTCATGACAGAAAAGTATCACAAAACCAAGCTTGTGATACATCGATTTAAAGCTCAGACCTTCTACAAGATGTCTACATAAATATTTAGTGATGTTTATGGGCACAAAATGGCGGGTCGTTAATTAAAGCGAATGATGAACCGATTACAAAACCTAGAACGTCTAATAAAATTTCATGACAGAAAAGTATCACGAAACCAAGCTTGTGATACATCGATTTAAAGCTTAGAACTTGTACAAGATGTCTACATAAATATTTAGTGACGTTTACACGCAAAAAATGGCGGGTTGTTAATTAAAGCTAGTGATGAACCGATTTCGAAACTAAGAAGGTCTAATAAAATTTCATGACAGAAAAGTATCACGAAACCAGCCTTATGATACATCAATTTAAAGCTCAGACCTTCTACAAGATGTCCACATAAATGTTTAGTTACATTCACAAGTATAAAATGGCCGATCGTTAATTAAAGTAAGTGATGATCAATTTCGAAACATAAAACGTCTCACAAGATTTCATGACAGAAAAGTATTACAAAACCAAGCTTGTGATACATCAATTTAAAGCTCAGACCTTCTACAAGATGTCTACATAAATGTTTTATAACCTTCAATAACAAAATGGCCGACTTTCTGTGATTTTATAGAGCGTCTAACTTCAATTCGTTAACGAAGTATTTTAAAAAATAGGCTCTCAATATATTCACTTCGTAGATCGAACGAAGAGTGCATGAAACGGATTTTCGGCAAAAGTCGGTCTTGAAAAAGTATCGGTGAAATGGAACGCGGACCCGGTGGTCGCTTTATCCTCGTACGCGGCGCGATAAGGACGGACCCGTTGAAAAGGGTTCAGAGGGAAACTCGTACGAGGCCAGCAAGGCGTCGTGACGCCGACGGACGAGCGGAAACGAGGAAAAGCGAGAGAGGGATGGGGAAAAATGTGGGGTGGCGGTATCACAGGGGGATCGTGCTGTATCGATCCTAAATGTGCAGTCCAATGGCATTGTTTTTTTTCCCCGGTTTATCAGACCGATGCGCGATGGTGGTTTTACGTTGGAGATACGTTTGATAGAGACCGTGAGAACCAGTTATCTTCTAAAAGGACGTATTAAGAAGGCCATCACATACCGACAC
The DNA here is from genome assembly GCA_963576845.1 of Megachile leachella. Classification (NCBI taxonomy): domain Eukaryota; kingdom Metazoa; phylum Arthropoda; class Insecta; order Hymenoptera; family Megachilidae; genus Megachile; species Megachile leachella. Next base: position 2,204,548 of record OY756252.1, on the reverse strand, counting down.
AATATTCGCAAGGTTACGGTTCATCTTTCGTTATAAGACTGTCGATATCGATAAAACTTTAGGACCATCTTTAATGACGCGAAATCATAGCGGTACCAGCGAGAAAGTTGATATGTCGAACCCCAAAAACGAATTTAACGCACCGTCAATTCAACGCGTGGTAAAATCAACGCACTGCAAATTCAACGCGCGGTGTATTTAACGCACCGCAAATTTAACGCGCCGCAAACTCAACGCGCGAAGAATTTAACGCACCGTAAATTCTACGCATTGCAAATCCAGTGCACCGTCAAATCCACGCGTGGCGAAATCAACGCACTGCAAATTCAACGCACGGTGAATTTAACGCGCCGCAAACTCAACGCGTGAAAAATTTGACGCACTGCAAATTCTACGCATTGCAAATTCACTGCACCATCAGTTCAACGCGTGGCAAATCTAACGCACTGCAAATTCAACGCGCGGTGAATTTAACGCACCGTAAATTTAACGCGCGATAAATTTAACGCTCCGCAAATTCTACGCATTGCAAATCCAGAGCACCATCAATTCAACGCGTGACGAAATCAACGCACTGCAAATTCAACGCGCGGTGAATTTAACGCACCGCAAACTTAACGCGCGGTGAATTTAACGCACCGCAAATTCTACGCATTGCAAATCCAGTGCACCGTCAATTCAACGCGTGGCGAAATCAACGCACTGCAAATTCAACGCGCGGTGTATTTAACGCACCGCAAATTTAACGCGCCGCAAATTCAACGCGCGAAGAATTTAACGCACCGCGAATTCTACGCATTGCAAATCTAGTGCACCGTCAATTCAACGTGTGGCAAATCCAACGCACTGCAAATTCAACGCACGGTGAATTTAACGCACCGCAAATTCAACATGTAGCGAATCCAACGCGCGGTGAATTTAACGCACCGCAAATTCAACGTGCGACAAATCCAACGCACCGTAAATTCAACGCAATGCAAATTCTATGCATTGCAAGTCCACTCCATCAATTCAATGCCTGATGAATCCAACGCACTGTAAATTCAACGCACGGCAAATTCAACGCACCGCAAATTTAACGCACGGTAAATTTAACGCATCGCAAATTCTACGCATTGCAAATCCAGTGCACCGTCAATTTAACGCATGACGAAATCAACGCACTGCAAATTCAACGCACGGTAAATCCATTTTCGATGACGCGAAATCGTATCTGTACTCGCGAGAAAGTTAATATATCGAACCCTCTAACGGCGAGTCGTCGAAAGCTCCGCGGTTACTCGGTCCAGCGCAGCTACGTAAAGCATAAAAATCGAAACGAGAAATGCGGCGTATGTACCGAAATGTTTGGGCGATACGAATTCCAGCCGTACGGAAAGGAATGATGGAAATCAATCACGAACAAAACGATCGCAGAGGCATCGTAACCACGCAAATTACCCTGGTTTTCAAAGCGTTCCGATCCGGAGGGCTTGTAAAATTTCATATCGCTCGATCCCCCATGAATGTCATCGTTTCACCGCGTTTATCGGCGGCCCGTCGCGTCGGCCCGATATTATCGCCGGTCGCGTTTATTGCCCGCCACCAAAGGGGGAGGCAGAAAGAATTTAATACGCGAGGCCATCGATTCCCGAATATCCCCCATTGAGCCGAGGTTCCCAATATTGAATTCTTCGGCTAAATTCTCACCTGTAAAGGACACGTTCAGCAGGTAATTCCTGTAGAAGGCTCCGCGGTCGTAGTTGGCCATGGAGGAGCAGAGACCCTCGCTTTTCACGCACATGTCCCGTTGGAGGTTGTGGAGAGCCAAGGCGAACGCGTATACGGCGTCCACCACGAACTGCACCTTGGACTCCTGCTCGTAACCGGTGGAGGTGGTTAGTCTGAGCTTAGGCGAGCAGACGGTAGCGTTCGGATTGCCCATGAGGTTCTTCCTAAGCACACAACTGAACACCTCCTCCCAGTACTCGCTGAACCACGGGTTCCTCCGATTCGACTCCGGTGTCAAGGAGGCCATGTACTCGTCGAAGCCCGGTATGTTCTCCGATTGAAGCTCCACCGTGATCGCGCCCTCCGCCTCGTCCTCCAGACCCTCCACCAGCTTCAGCTGCCGACCCCAGCCGTCGCTGGCCAGCCATTGAAACGGCTGACTCAGGTTGGATCTCCTCGCCGCCTCCAGTATTCCTCTAGCATCCTCCGCTCGGGTGAATAGCACCACCGTTCTGGCGTTCGGCTTTTTGCTCAGTCTCAGAATTATGTCGTCGAACACACGGTCGTCCGCTGCGCTGGGCACCTTCACGGCCGCGGCGATGCACACGTTTCGTTCTGTTGCTTCTCGGGTGAATACTTCGATGCCGTACTCCCCGTAGCTGCCCTCGGAGTACACCGTGGACACGTATGACCAGTTCGCGCTCTTCACCACGTCCACCAGCGCGATCGATTGGAAGGTGTCCGGAGGCACCGTCCTCGCGAAGTAGTCGAATCTGAACAGATGTAACGTTCGAGCGTAACTTGAGGACATACTCTGAAGACCGTAGTTAAGATAGAAGGATGTTCTTAACGGCTTAAGGACACCACTCCTGAGACCCGAAAATTTTGTGAATTTTTAGGGGGAAAACAGATATCTTAGAATGCAAATTCAAGGGTTTTATTGTACATCTTTTGTATCGTAAAAAATATTTTTTTTATTTGATTTTCACCACAATATAGCGGTTTCCTGCTACAATTAGAGGAAAGAAAGGTAAGTTAGGTATATTAGACATGTTAAGTATGTTAGGTGGGTTGGATAGTTTAGGTAGGTTGTGTTTACTAGTATGACACAATGAAATTAATAAAATCCAAGAACACGTGAAAGTTCAAACAAAGTGTCCACATTATCCCAAAAGGTGTTCACGTCAAAGGAATCCGTAAAATGTGACCTTACCGAATATGGACCAGCGCATACAGAAGATCAAAAGCAAAAAGAGTGACACACCAACCTGGTTTTATCGCTGAGTGCCTTGGCAGTGGACGCAGGCGAGATCTGCGGAATATGGAACAGCCTGAGAAGGTTGGCCACCTGGAGAGACACTGAGCTGTAAGACCCGCCGATGACCCCGAAGATGGGACCGGCAGTGGCGGTCTTTTTGACTCTGGGCACGGACTTGTCTGCGCACTCCAGCACGCTGATATCTAAATTAGACAAGGAGGCCCTGACGAAGTGTAGGCTCTGATTGAGAGCGTAGGTGTCCCTGCCGCAGGTGTCGAGTATGTGAACGCCTAGAGTGATGCCTGGGAGTATGGTCTTGTTCGTGTTGATCTGATCGACGGCGAACAGCATCGCCTCCAGACGTTGAACGCCGCGGTTGTAGACGCTGGGGCCGCAGGAGGAGCCGCCCTTCTCGTGCACCGGGAACAAACCGCCCAGAACTATGTCCCCGGGGATGAGGACGGCCTCCCGCTCGGTGTGCACCTTGGACTGGATGATCACCGAGAGCTGCTGCAGCGACAACAGCAGCAACAGCAGTCGGCCGAGAGGATGGCTCATTTTAGGCGACTGTAGCTACAAGGACTCGTTCGACGAAGATCGCATTTTATGCAGCTTCTTCGCGATTAGTTCTAGGTCTTAGGCCGTAGAAAATAATTAGGTCGTCGATTAGGCCGGCTATCTGCCGCGGCCATGCTCGTCCATTTCCAGAGACGATTCGAGCAGCTAACGCAGCCTCCGGGTTCAGACGACAAAGTTATCTGTTCCCGCGTTCTTCGGATGCATTATCGGCGACGCGACTCCTACGGATGGCGGCCCCGTCCATCGTGCCCTCCAGCATCTCGAGTTTTCAGGCTCCCAGGACCGTCCGATGTCCCCGTTTATCTCCGCTCGATTTCAGCCCGCTGCGCGAGTAAGCAATCTCGATATTAATGCGTTAGGATCCGCCGGAGACGGGAGGATTACCGGAACGCTATCGATCGAAGGCGACGACCGGAAACGTATTATTTCCACGACCCGGAAAAACGTACACGCACCGAGATTTCGACGACTTCCGCATTTCAGCGAACAAATATCGCGTCACTCAATAAGTCCCCGGTTAGACCCACATTATTTTCCGATAAAACTAACCTTCAGACACTACGTGCCAAAATTTCATGGTATTCTGACAGTTTAGAAGTTACAGTAATTTTAGTGCGTCCGGTTTCGTAATTTTGAAGACGATGGATAGAAACGAATTTGTGCGTCGATTAAACACTGTTTTTTCATCGGGAAAAATAATGTTGAAACCAAAAAGTGACTTGATAAGCATTTTGGGTACTCTGCATCAGGGAAATCAACTATCATTGACTGGTATGCTGAATTTAACCCCTTGCAATATTTTAACGAGTCTGACTCGTGACGCACTTTTATGTCGGCCATGATCAATTTTACTCAAATTTTCAAAACGCTCCAATGTGGACTTCAAGTCCAATTATAATTTGCACAGTCAATGAATGAATCATAACGTATCGACATAACATTTCAAGTTTTTTCGTCTGTTTTAATATTGCAGCTATAATTAGTCAGTTCTGTCTGACACACTTGACAGACAAGTCATAGTGCAAGGGGTTAAACGTGGTCATATGAGCACCGATGATGCTGAACGTCTGGTTGCCCAAAATCAGTTGTTCCGGAAAACGTGAAAAATACCCAGAAAATAGTTTTAAAAGACCGTAATATGAAATTGCGTGAGATAGCTGATGTCTTGAAGATATCAGAAAGTAGTGTCTTCAGAAATTTGCGTAATAATTTGGGCATGTTAAAATTGCTTTCAAAGTGGGTTGTTTGCTGTTTCGCCAAGGCAATGCGTCGCGTTACAAGTCGATGAACACAATGGTTAAATTGAATGAATTTCGTTTTGAATTGCTTCCCACCCATCGTATTCCCCAGATTTGACCCCCAGCTACTGGCTCTTAGATATGAAAAAAATGCTCCAGGGAAATTTGCCTCAAATAAAGAAGCGATTGCGGAAACTAAAGCTTATTTTGAGATAAATCGTTTTATATAAAGGGAATTGAAAAGTTAGTGAAGGTTTGAATCAATGTATCATACTAGAAGGTGTGTAAAGTGAAATTTCTAAAAAAAATTTGTTTTTCGTAGACCGGAAACTTATTGAGTGACCTTCCGTTACTGGAAGGTTCTGGGTAATGTTCATATACGGAAAATTTTGTGGCGAATAATGTTTAAAGCTGTGGTGAATTGTATCACAAAGCAAGCGTGTAATACTTTTATCCGGAAGATTAAAACTGGAAGAGAAATTCGAGCTCGAAAGTTGTCGGAACTTCCTCGATTTTTCTGTATGTGGGAGGATTTTTCGGAGCAAAGTTTGAAAAGTTTCGGTGTCTTCAAACGAACAGAACTTTGGGTTTTTATCTGGACGCGTGTCCAATAGTCGGCTGCTCTTTTGACAAACTATCGCCCATTTAAGTCACAACCAATCCTGGGAGATACACCGATATCATAAATTGTCTGTCACTGTAGGCTTTTGTGGGAGATGGCAATTTAAGGGGTTGGACACCACAGAAATATAACAAAAGTGGAAGCTCTACAGCTTTGAGTTGTTAAATCGCTAGATTAAGGACATATAGATTTCTAGATTGTTTAATATTGCAACTGTGATTAATTAGCTGTAATCAATCAGCTAAAGTACCTCCGATCTGACCAAACTATTAAACTAACCTCAACACACAAACCTTGACTATTAAAGGAAAGGGTCTCCTCTCGATATATGGCCGTTTCTAAGATACAGCTCAGTGTTCCTACATAATCACACCAAGGTCCTAACAAGGTGCAAGCATCAAAGAAATCAACCCTCAAAATCGTACCTTTGTCAACCCGAGAAGGCTCCATATATCGCCGCAAGGGCGTTAAAGCCATAAACATCACAGTACAGCGATTTGGTCCACGGTCCCGCAGCTTTCCGTTCGCTTTTCCCTTTTTCAGCCTGGCCGTTAAACAGAGGGAAAAGCGTGGATGTGAAATTCACGGAGACTCCGTGGCGGGCTCGTTAAATTTTCCCGACTCGTACTCGTTAAGCGGACTTAATTTCACGGGACTCTAACAAGCGTAGCCTCTGCTTTCAACTTTAAATTCGAGAACCCTTCTCTGGCTCGCTCGCTCTCGTGCATTCCGCCGGTTCTTAAATCGACGCACGATTTAACGATTGTTTCCGCGGGACCGTTTCCTGGTACGAGTCTTAAGGTTTGCTAGGAATTCTACGCTCGTGTGAAGATTAGAACTTTTTGAGCGATTGTGATGAGACCAGAGTGTATTTGATAGGATGGGCTCTCTTATTAACTACTTGTGCATTTGTTGGGTTATAATTCATCACGGTGATGTTAAACATTTGCGCATTTGTCGAGTCATCATCACTGTGATGTTAAAATAGACAAGGAAAGTTTAAATGCTGTTTAATATTATTCGTTGACTATGCGAATTAGGGGACTTGAACTGGAGACTGAAGTTTATTTCAATTTCGAGTGAAATCACAGCTAAGTGCGTCATATGTGCGTCACTGATGCATTGAATGCGTCGAGTGCGTCATGAGTCCGTCACACATGTGTTGCACGCATCACGTGTGCGTCACTGATGTGTTACAGTGCGTCATGAGTGCATCACTGATGTCTTACAGTGCGTCACGAGTGCGTCACTGATGTCTTACAGTGCGTCATGAGTGCGTCACTGATGCGTTACAGTGCGTCGTGACTGCATCACTGATGCGTTACAGTGCGTCACGGGTGCGTCACTGATGCGTTACAGTGCGTCATGAGTGCGCCGCTGATGCGTCACGGCGTGTCATGAGTGCGTCACTGATGTGTCACAGTACGTCACGAGTGCGTCACTGATCCGTTACAGTGCGTCGTGAGTGCGTCATTGATGCATTACAGTGCGTCATGAGTGCGTCGCTGATGCGTTACAGTGCGTCGTGAATGCGTCACTGGTGCGCTACAGTGCGTCATGGGTGCGTCACTGATGCGTCACAGTGTGTCATGAGTGCGTCACTGATGCGTCGCAATGCATCGTGAGTGCGCCACTGATGTGCTACAGTGTGTCATGAATGCGTCACTGATGTGTTGCAGTGCGTCATGAGTGCGTCACTGATGCGCTACAGTGCGTCATGAGTGCGTCACAATACGTTACGATTAAAACTCGCGAAAATAGTGCAATAGTTGCAAGCACTCGTAAAAATAGTATTATGAGCCAAGTCCATCAAATACCAACAATTTGCATATAAAATTACCACAAACCGAATAAAATTAAAAAAATGTCTTCCTTCTACAGCTTCCATATCTACAGGTAACAAACGAACCTTTTCTCTCTCGAAATCGTGTCAAACTCCCGACCGTCCACCCGACCTAAAATCTGGAATTAATTGATACCCGTAGATTTTCCGGTTGTCGATGACCCGTTTGTTGGGAGCCTATCAGGCTCCTTTCGCAAAACGTCGCGATGGTCTCATAGGGATCACAGAGGGAAAAAAAGGGTAGGGCTCTCTTTTCCCTCGGTTCACGAGATGGATGTCCAAATGGAACGCGCATATCGAAAATTTGTCACGTCGCGGGACGCTCGCACCGAAATCCCACAAAGTGAATGGGGGTTTTATGCAAACGGGCTTTCAGTTTCCTCCGCCAAGTGCCATCCTACTCGGTTTCTTCGAGGCACGCTCTTTGTTAAACCGTTCCCACTCGGCCCACTTCTGTCACGCGTGCCCAACACGCGCCACCCTTCCTTTCGTAACTAACCCCTCGAAAAATTCCCGTTTGTCGATGCTTTTATTCTGCGAATATCAGGATTTATCTACTGTCAATCATTTCTCCTTTCTACAGCTCCGTATTGTCTCTTCACAGTTTCGAGAATGGAGGATACATTTTTTGGTGGAGGTACTTGGAGCTGGGGAACTATATTTGGGGACTTTAGTTGTGGAAATCTGGATTTGGAGGTTTGGAAATTTGGGGAGTAAGGATTTGAGGGTTTTGGAAGCATTAGGTATTTGGAATTTGCAGATTGGAGATTTGGGAATTTAGGGATTGAGAGTTGGGAGATTAGGGACCGCAAACTCAACGCGCGGCAAATCCAACGCATCGTAAATTCAACGCGTGACAAATTGAACGTACTGTAAATTCTACGCATTGCAAATCCAGTGCACCGTCAATTTAACGTGTCGCAAATCCAACGTACCGCAAATTTAACGCGCGGTGAATTTAACGCACCGCAAACTCAACGCGCGGTAAGTTCAACGCACCGCTAATTCAACGCAATGCAAATTCTATGCATTGCAAGTCCGCTCCATCGTCAATTCAATGCGTGATGAATCCAACGCACTGTAAATTCAACGCACGGCAAATCCAACGCGCGGTGAATTCAACGCACTGCAAACTCAACGCGCGGTAAATTCAACGCACCGCTAATTCTACGCATTGCAAATCCAGTGCACCATCAATTCAACGCGTGGCAAAGTCAACGCACTGCAAATTCAACGCACGGTGAATGTAACGCACCGCAAATTCAACGCTCTGAAATTTAGAAATTAGGTATTAAGGTTGGAAATTTACAGATTGTTGATTTGGGAATGTAAAAATTGCGGGTTTGAAGATTAGTTACTCCTGAAATTTACAAATTAAGTACTTTAAAATGTAGGTACTAAAGTTTGGAAGTGAATAGGGAATTTGAAAATAGGTGATCGAAAAAATTCCCCAGTCAGTTCAGTTTCGATCAATTCATCACCATGAAGCTATGGGGTGATCGGAAGTATCGCGTATTTCCTGTATCGTCTCGAATCTCTGTGAAACATTGCTGAATATTCGTGCATGGGCTGAATATTCACGCGCGTGTTTTCGTATCCCGTTTCGCTCGATGTACTTTCTCTTCGTGCGGAACTTCCCTACTCTGTTCTACACCCTTTTCCTCTCTCTCCGACTTTAAATAAAAAAGGGGGTAGTATCTTCCTGTTTTCACGTTTAGAGTATCGATCTAGTGCAGGTGCATCCAGCAAGCACTCTGGGATATTTACTCGAAGCTTTTGCAACGATTCTATCGCCTCTGATATTCGCGCCTATCCTCTTTTGACCCATCGACGTTTTCTAATTGCGAACATTCCTTCTTCGCCTTTTCAACATCTTCCAGCAATCTCTCTTTTAATTCTTTTTAAATTTCATTGCTTTTTTTAATGAAAGGATTTTTAACATCGGAGTCGGTCATTTTGAAGATCAGTCCGCCATGTTGATGATCGAAGTCCGCCATTTTGATCGACACTTTTAGTCCGCCATTTTGAAGATTGAAGTCCACCATTTTGACCGTCGCTTTTAGTCCGCCATTTTGAAGATCAGTCTTCCATGTTGAAGATTGAAGTCCACCATTTTGACTGACACTTTTAGTCCGCCATTTTAACTGCCGCTTTTAGTCCGCCATTTTGAAGATTAATCTTCCATGTTGAAGATCGAAGTCCACCATTTTGATGGTCGCTTTTAGTCCGCCATTTTGACTGTCGCTTTTAGTCCGCCATTTTGAAGATTAATCTTCCATGTTGAAGATTGAAGTCCGCCATTTTGACCGTCGCTTTCAGTCCGCCATTTTGATCTAATAACAAGTCGATCTAACGCAGCTTCAGAACAGTGTAAAGGTTGTTTTCTCAGAAAATATCAAAGGAAACTTCCACGTGTTTATGAAGCGAACTTTCCACCACAATTTGGAATACGTAAAATACAAAATGGCGGTGCACAACTCGAAGTTTTCCCTCTAACAGTACTATCAACATTAAATTAGACAAATATGAAAATATCTACTTGTGCTTGAAATTACACAAAACTTCAAATATCTTCGAATGTGAATATTCTCTGAATTTGAAGCATCGTTTAATGAAGAGAACGATCCATCAAACCTCACGAAGATCCCCTAAAACGGTCCATTATTTATCTTCCCGCGAAATAGAACGCCGAGGCCTTCAATTAACTACAAATTCACCCTTCGCCGTCCATTACGTTGCTTCTCTCAGCGTCTTTATACTCGCACATGGTGTTTTCCACGCTAAAAACGGTACGAAGAGCGATCCAAAGTGCTCGAGACCCATTTTTCAACTATTTCCACTGTTAAAACCAGACGTCGAAAATGCAGAACCAACAAGTTTCTGTGAAAACGTCTGGAACTACGTTGGACTTCGGAAACGTTCGATCGTCGTCTATGTAGGACGTACGCGCATTAACAGTTTCCTGGGCAATCACGGGCCGGAAGTTGCCCGCAAAATTATTAGTCCGAAAGCCGGATACGTTGCGACGATACACAGATTCTGTCGAACCAGTTCTGATGTTCAAGATCTCTTGGCAAATTGCTAAATGTTGAGGTGAAGTTTGGGGTCATATAAATATTTAGGTGAAATGAAATTTCATGTGAGGCTGAGGATTTTTTAATTGGAGGACGTTTCTGAGGAGGTTTCTGCTGAGTGAAATAGGCTAATGTGACATTTGGAGAAATTATGGGACTTGGAGAGAATTATGGGACTTATGGGACTGGGAGAGATTATGGGACTGAAAGAGATTATGGAACTGTAAGAGATTATGAAACTGCAAAAGATTATGGGACTGAAAAAGATTATGGGACTGCAAGAGATTATGGGACTTATGGGACTGCAAGAGATTATGGGACTTATGGGACTGAAAGAGATCATGGAACTGCAATAGATTATGGGACTGCAAAAGATTATAGCACTACAAGAGATTATGGGACTTATCGGACTGCAAGAGATTATGGGACTTATGGGACTGAGAGAGGTTATGGGACTGGGAGAGATTATGGGACTGCAAGAAATTATGAGACTGAAAGAGATTATGGAACTCCAAGAGATTATGGGACTGGAAAAGAATATGGGACTGAAAGAGATTATGGGACTGCAAGAGATTATGGGACTTATGGGACTGGGAGAGGTTATGAGACTGAAAGAGATTATGAGACTACAAGAGATCATGGGACTGGGAGAGATTATGGAACTTGGAAGTTAAGACACATGCAAGTTTTGGGTCCTGCAAATTATGGGACTTGCAAGTTATGGAACTTGGAAATTATGGGACTTGCAAGTTTTGGGACTTGGAAATTATTGAACTTAGAAGTTATGGGATTTAGGAGTTCTAAAATTTGGAAATTATGGGACTTAGAAGGTATGGGACTTGGAAATTATAGGACTTGGAGAGATTATGGGATTTGGAAGTTTTGGGACTTGAATGATGTGGGACTTGGTAGTTCTGGGCCTTGGAAATTATGAAACTTGCAAATTGTGAGACTTGGAAATTATGGGACTTGGAAGTTATGGAACTTGAAAGTGATGGGACTTGGAAGTTCTGAAACTTGGAAATTATGGAACTTAGAAGTTCTGGGACTTGGAAGTTCCGGTCCCCGACTCTAGCCACCTAAAAAGGGAACTTGAACCTCCCGAACTCCACAAATCTACAGATCAGCGGTTGTAAAATCCGTGAACCAAAAAATCGATATCTAAAGAGTCCACCATTTGGAACTAGTCCACCCCACAATTTCCAAATGACCCAAACTCCCAAATTTCTCTTAAGTACTCTCCCAAATCCACATCCTTATCCCCATCCACCTCCACCTCTACCTCCACCTCTATTCCATTGCAAATCCTCCAAAAAGAGTAAACAACCCAAAACAAAGGCAGAATTCTCCATAAAATCGAACAATACGTCCAATAACCATCAACACATTGAAAACAGCGAAAGCCCTCGGCTGACCGCTTCATAAGACCACTCCTGAAGTATAACCATGTTTTTGCGCAGTGAACATCAGTCGATTTCGAGTACAAACTTTCCAGCCTTCTGCAGCTCGTTGATTAAAGGGTATTACTTACCGGGTAGTCGTACAACCCGTCGACCCGCTTTTCTTTGAGCCAAGCAACAACCAGCAAAGTGGTATTCCTCTGTTTCTCCGTCAATCTCTTCCTTGCGTTTGATTCTCTCTTTTTCCTCGAGTTTCCATGATACGCTTCAGCACCTCCTCTCGGATTTAGGCTACGTTTGCACTTAACGGACGTTTATGGACAAATATCTGTCTCCAAATCCAGTGCCATATTTTCACTAGGGAAGTCGAATTTGCGCGACTGCATAACGGTCCATCGATCGCTTACTTCGGGTAACTTTGGCCCAGTTGTTTGTCGAGGAGCCAGAAAATTATTTTCGACTTTAAATCTGGGACTCTATATTAAATTCATTATGTAATTAATTAATGAACGAATATAATGAACATCATTTAACACTAAAACTACCAAACAGATCAAATGACACTCCACGCGTTTCTTATTATAAGATATACATTTTTAATCGACTTCGAAAAAGGAGGTTACTCAATTCGATCAGTATATATTTTTTGTTGAAATACATTTCTTGCAATCAGCATTGATTGCAAGATAAACAATAAACGTGTGTGCTAATTTATGTTTCGTCGTTTGTATATTCATCCTTTCACTTCATTTTTAATTTCCAAGTGTATATTATATTTCGGTTTAGTGTTAGTTTATGGAAAAAATGATCGTATCTCTGTTTGGAACCAATTGAACTTAGTATACCTATATACTATATGTATTATGTTGCTCAGAACTTCATCGTTTAATTAATGAACGTGTTTAATTAACGAACATCGTTTAATTATATGATCATGTACATCTTTGAACCAGCTGGACTTATATACCCAAATTATGTAGCTCAAATCTTTTTGTAAAGAGGACAGCATTTAATACATAGATAATCATCACATTCTTCTTTGTAGGTTAGGTAGGTTAGGTATGTCTACTGCACTATATAAATATTTCTATAAACTAAATTGTCAAATTTAAAAATCTCTGAACATTCAAGTTTCTAATGTTAGGTTAGGCAAGTTACGTAGGTTAAGTTAGATTGGTTAAGGTAAGTTAGGTGTGTTAGGTATGTTAGGTTAGGTAATTTAAGTGGGTTAGGTGTGGAGGTTAGGTCGGTTAGGTGGGTTAGGTATGTTAGGTATGTAGGTTAGGTCGGTTAGGTGTGTTAGGTGTGGAGGTTAGGTCGGTTAGGTAGGTTAGGCCGGTTAGGTCGGTTAGGTCAGTTAGGTCAGTTAGGTCAGTTAGGTGGGTTAGGTGGGTTAGGTATGTGGGTTAGGTAGGTTAGGTCGGTTAGGTAGGTGGGTTAGGTAGGTTAGGTATGTAGGTTAGGTCGGTTAGGTAGGTTAGGTATGTAGGTTAGGTCGGTTAGGTCGGTTGGGTGGGTTAGTAGGTTATAGTTTGTAGAGCTTGTTAAACCGTTTAAAATAAATAGGTAACAGATTGCAGGGTCAACAAAGAAGTATGTTATTGGGGTATCGATGTGACTAGCCTTTCGAACTTAACCCTCGAAAGGTTAAACGTCGCGATATACCGGCACGTGAAAACGTACCCTTACTTGTCAGACTGCGTTCCCACCCTCCCCGCTTTGGTCGACGTCGAACCACCCTCGACCTCTTGAAAACTCGCTACACGCGCAACACTTTACCAAATGAGTTCTAATTCATGCCACCTTCCACCTCCCACTCTCGCTACCGCCACCCTACCCTCGCACTCACACCCTCTTCTCCTTCTTTGAAGTCTACTCCTCGCTACTCGACTTCCCGTTTCTTCCACTCGACGACGAAGCCAGTGCCGTTGTTCATTTAACGACTCACCGTTTGGCCGCTAGTTGTTTCACCCCTGTCTGGTTACAATTCGAACTTAGCTGGTCATCCGGTTCGTTTCGTACGATCTTTGATCAAATCTCGAGTTTAGTCACGGTTCTATGAGGTGTAATTGCCGGAGATGTCTTGGGCGCTTTCTGACGGTTGACTCGAAAATTTTCTTCTTGAAAATTGTGCTAAGGGCACATTCAACCGAGTGTAATTCTGTGGAGAGGACATTGTCTTGGGAGGCTGGTGACGGAATTCTAGGAGTCGGGGAGGGATTCGAGTCTGGGACGTTTTAAAGAATTTTGGGATTTGATGGAATGCAGTAATGTGACGCACTTGTGACGCACAAGGTGTACTTGTGACGCACTCAAGACGCACAAGATGAACTCGTGACGCACTCAAGACGCACACATGACACAGAGGATGTACTTGTGACGCACCTATGACGCACAAGGTGCACTTATGACGCACTCAAGACGCACCAATGACACAGAGGACGTACTTGTGACGCACTCAAGACGCACAAGGAACACTCATGACGCACTCAAGACGCACAAGATGAACTCGTGACGCACTCAAGACGCACAAGATGAACTCGTGACGCACTCAAGACGCACCCATGACACAGAGGACGTACTTGTGACGCACTGAAGACGCACAAGGTACACTCATGACGCACTCAAGACGCACCTATGACGCCCAAGTGCGACCTAAATTTATCAAGACTGTACTACAGTAACATTTTAACATTTTAACCTTGAGTTGTCTCAGCGTTGGAATTAGGTAGCCGTCCAGAAATTGTAGGTTAACCCCGTGCAATAAGGATGCAGAAATCTGAGGAATGGTAGGAGGTATTCCGAAATCATTACGCGACGAGTTTCACGTGTCCCATAGCAGTTTCATATGCATGTCAACCTACTTTTGGGAAGACTAATCTGACCATGTGCCGTAAGAAAAGTGATACGTAGAAGTGCAGCGTCCCGTTCCGCATCCTTAATGTTCAGACACATTAGGACTCGAGTGATGGATGTTCAGCAGAATCCTCTCGAAATAACAAATGCACGAAAACGTAATTCTCTCTAATTGGAGGATAGCCAAGGATGGGAGCTTTCGATCGACCCTCGACGAGGGCAAAGTTTCCGGATTAGCCGATCGATATCCGTATAAACGCGGTTAGACTTGGTCACGGTTATTTCAATTTAAATTCTCAATTGATATTAAAGACTCCCGGGGAAATCGGACTACCAGTCTTCTGTAACACGGTTAGAATCGCCATTACGTGGTTAATCTACGAGGCGACGTTGGTTTAGCAAGAATCCTTCTCGTTGGTCCGTTTGCTTCACGATAGCGAATCAATAGTCCACTTCCACTCCCGTTCTCATTATTCCAGATACCCTGCTCCCGATGTCCTCGAATCTTCGACGTAAGTCCTACGTAAGTACCGCGATTTCACGCGTCGATACAACCGTGTTACGTCTGGATCATGCACTCGTGACGAACGTGAGGATCTAACGTACTGAACGTGTGAACTGATGCTGTTACTTTCTTGCTGTACTTCATCATTTAAAATAGAGTTTAACATATGTTCATACGTAATTGAATATGCAAGGAGACTCACATGTGAACTGATCACATACTTCGTTGCTGTACTTCACTTGTGATGAATGTAACTTGTGCTGAATATCTCAGTTGTGACAAACTAGACAAGTTTCACATATGTACATATGTAATTGAATATACAAGGAGTCTCACATGTGAACTGATCACATACTCCTTTGCTGTACTTGTGATGAATGTAACTTGTGCTGAATCTCATTTGTGACAAACTAGACGAGTTTCACATATGTGCATATGTAATTAAATAAGCAAAGAGACTCACATGTGAACTGATCACATACTCCTTTGCTGTACTTCACTTGTGATGAATCTAACATGTGATGAATGTAACTTGTGCTGAATCTCATTTCTGACAAACTAGAGTTTCACATATGTTCATATGTAATCCTATATGCAAAGAGTCTCACATGTGAACTCCTCAGATGTTACACCTTTGTTGCTATACTTCTCTTGTGATGAATCTAACCTGTGACGAATCTCATTTCTGCCAAACTAGAGTCTCACATATGTTCATATGTAATCCTATATGCAAAGAGTCTCACATGTGAACTCCTCACACGTTCCACCTTGTTGCTATACTTCTCTTGTGATGAATCTAATCTCTGACGAATCTCATTTCTGCCAAACTAGAGTTTCACATATGTTCATATGTAATCCTATATGCAAAGAGTCTCACATGTGAACTCCTCACATACTCCTTCGTTACTGTACTTGTAATCAATGCACCTTGTAACGAATCTCATTTATAATAAACTGAATTGAACATACATGAATTGAAAATATATCCATGTAACACGAAATGTAGAAAGTGAACGGCAATATAACGAGAATCTGGTGGTACAAGGTTCATCTTGATCATCCTCGTTACCTTTTACAAGGAATTAATCGATGATCGGTCAGGCTAATGAGCTCTTGGAGGGACAGTAAGTATTTGACGGATTCATCGATGCGCGGAATAATAGGAGAAAGAAGGTTATTGAGAAAACGAGAGAGACGTCAGGATGACGCACAGACAGGGTAACGACAGATAAAAAATAGAGTAACGAGGGCGGCGATAAAGAGCTGGCTCGAAGAAAGGGGATCGTTTTCAGGGAAAAACAAACAGAAGGAGCAAGCATCTCCGTGGAACAGCCAGAAGAAATAATTCCCTTCTAGCTAGTGGAATCGTCACGGAAAAATAATCTCGCAGCAACAGCGTGCACAAAGGGGAAATATAAGTATCCGCGGGCGAAACGGGACGCAAACTTCGCCAGCTGATATTGATTTGTTTTTGTATGCTCGCGGTGAAACTGGCCGAATGTGTGTCACAACGGACTTCAAATTTCCCGAGGGTGGATCTGGAAAGTGTAAACCTGTCTAAGAATTTGCAACGCGTGGATACGTTTTATCGTTGTAGTCGTAGTAGATGGGTGGGACGATAAAACTAAACTGCATAGGTACGTGGGGAATCTAAAGAAATGCTGGATTAGATTCTTGTGAGGGTGCGATAGCTCAAGCTTTGTAAGTTCAAAGGGAATGAAATTAACGAGGTCCAAAATTCTCAGGGTCCCCGATTTCTAAGAGTTAGAAATTTCCAAGGTAGCCAATTCTCAAGCTCCCAAATTTTTAAGGACCTTAATTTACTGGGTTCCCAAATTTCAAAGGTACTGAAATTTCAAGGGTCTCAAATTTCTACGCTTCTCAATTTCCAAGTGTTCAATTCCCAAGCTCCCCAATTTCCAAGGGTCAGAAATTCCCAAGTTTCCCAATTCCCAAGCTCCCCAAATCCCAAGGTTCCCAATATTCAAGCGCTCGAAATTACCAGGCGTCTCAAATTCCCAAGTTTCCCAATTCCCAAGCTTCCCAAATCCCAAGGTCCCCAATCTCCAAGCGCTCGAAATTCCCAAGGTTCCAAATTCCCAAGCTTTCCAATTCCCAAGCTGCCCAAATCCCAAGGTCCCCAATCTCCAAGCGCTCGAAATTACCAAGCTTCCCAATTCCCAAGCGTCTCCAATTCCCAAGCGCTCGAAATTCTCAAGGTCCCAAATTCCCAAGCTTCCCAATTCCCAAGGTCCCCAATTTCCAAGCGCTCGAAGTTACCAAGCGTCCCAATTCCCAAGTTCCCCAATTCCCAAGCTCCCCAATTCCCAAGGGTCCGAAATTCCCAAGCTTCCCAATTCCCAAGGTCCCCAATTTCCAAGCGCTCGAAATTACCAAGCGTCCCAATTCCCAAGTTCCCCAATTCCCAAGCTCCCAATTCCCAAGGGTCCGAAATTCCCAAGCTTCCCAATTTCCAAGCTCCCCAACTTCCAAGGGTCCGAAATTCTCAAACTTCCCAATTTCCAAGCCTCCCGGACATCCGATAAATTCTGAAGGTCTCAAATTCGACAAGGTTTCCTACGACTCGTCAAAACAAGAGCGATTTATACTTATTGTGCAAATAATTATCTCTGATGTGCATGACTTTTGTGTTGATTTTACGGTGGCTAAACTTGTATTACACACGTAAGAAAATACAGATTTATAGTTTCTGTTGTGTTTTTGTTGGCATTGATGTAGACATGTAGGGGCCACTGGAGGGGACTACAAAGGGGACTTATTGAAATGGTGGTTTGGTTTTATTATTTTTTAGAGATGGCTAATTGTCAAGGTTATAAATTTCCAAGGTTTTAAATTTCTCAAGGTTTCAAATTTGCAAGGTCCCTAATTTTCAAGGTCCTAAGTTTTCAAGGTTTTAAATTTGCAAGGTCCCAAATTTTTAAGGTCTCAAATTCCCAATGTCCCAAATTCTCAAGGTCCTAAGTTCTCAAGGTTTTAAATTTGCAAGGTCTCAAATTCCTAGGGTTTCAAATTCCCAAGGTCCCAAGTTCCCAAGGTTTTAAATTTGCAAGGTCCCAAATTTTCAAAGTCTCAAATTCCTAGGATTTCAAATTCTCAAGGTCCCAAGTTCTCAAGATTTTAAATTTGCAAGGTCCCAAATTTTCAAAGTCTCAAATTCCTAGGGTTTCAAATTCTCAAGGTCCCAAGTTCTCAAGGTTTTAAATTTGCAAGGTCCCAAATTGTTAAGGTCTCAAATTCCCAATGTCCCAAACTCTCAAGGTTTTAAATTTGCAAGGTCCCAAATTTTCAAGGTCTCAAATTCCTAGGGTTTCAAATTCTCAAGGTCCCAAGTTCTCAAGATTTTAAATTTGCAAAGTCCCAAATTTTTAAGGTCTCAAATTTCCAAGATTTCAAATTCTCAAGGTCCCAAGTTCTCAAGGTTTTATATTTGCAAGGTCCCAAATTTTCAAGGTCTCAAATTGCCAAACTTCTCAAATTCCCAAGTTCCCAAATTCCCAAACTGCCCAATTCCCAAGCTTCCTAGTTCCCAACCTCCCCAGTTCCCAAGTTTCCCAAATTTCCAAGCGTCCCAATTCCTAAGTCCCCAGTTTGCAAGGCCCCAAGATCCCCTTGTGACCCAATAAAGTCTAGCACTCCTACCATTACACCCTGCAAAGGCTCAGTTTTAATTGCGTCGTACATCTCCACGTCTCCCAGCAAGGGGAATAAGTCGAGTAATCCTAATTGCATATACAGCATTATGACTCGGGGAGATCTAAAGGGATTTGTGGGGCCGGTGGTAAGACGGAGTGTCTCGTTCACAAATGGTCTACACAAAAGGATTCATTAGACTAAATGTAATAATGAGATGATGTTCCTTACTGGCAAATATTGTGAATTGGGACATTCAACACGGATCTCATTCACAAATAAAGCCAAGAATCAGAGAATAGGTATTTGCAACTTTGTGGATTAGGTCCTTCACGACAGAATAATCGACTGTACAGAAGATTACTAATTGCCATGGTTTCGTATCCTAAACGGATTATGCGACAACTCATTTCGAAAGATAGGTGCAAAACGGTGATTGCCCTTTGAATCGAGCTATCGTCGAAAAGAGAATTCGAGCGGTAGGATTCCGGTTATCGTTCGAGCCGATACTTTTCAGTCGCTCGAGGAACAATAGCTCTGGCCGTATCGAGAGTGGCCCTATAGCGGTATCTCTAGCTCCGCGCGTAATTAACGCATCGCGGCTGTGTTTCAAGGTGCACCGATCCCTAAAAGTTAAGCGACTTTCGAGCTACCGAATTAATTAGAGCGCGAATCGTAATTACACTCCGGGACCGCGTTTTTCGAGCGAACCGGAGCCTGCCTATTAAACGGAGGATGAAAACCGAGCGATTCTCGGAGTACATCTGACGTCTCTTTACCTCTCACGACACTTAAATTTCTGACTCTTTCGATCATTTTGCATTACATCTATAGTTTTACCATTTTTTATACTTGTTCGCGTTCATATATACACTAGATTTAAACTGTTAGACTGTCTGTTGTTTGTGGACGTTGAATTTGGTGACGACACCTTTACTGAGGACACTTAAATTCCCAAATTACCCAATTCCCAAGTTTTCTAATTTCCAAGCTTGCAATTCCTAGACTTCGTTATTTCCAAGCTTGCAATTCCAAAGCTTACCAATTCCCAAGCTCCCTAATTTCCAAGCTTGCAATTCCAAAGTTTACCAATTCCCAAGCTCCCTAATTTCCAAGCTTGCAATTCCCAAGCTTCCTTATTTCCAAGCTTGCAATTCCAAAACTTCCCAATTCCGAAGCTTGCAATTCTCAAGCTCCCTTATTTCCAAGCTTGCAATTCCAAAGCTTCCCAATTCCAAAGCTAACTAATTTCCAAGCTTGCAATTCCCAAACCCCCCAATTCCAAAGCTTTCCAATTCCTAAGCTCCCTAATTTTCAAGCTTGCAATTCCCAACCTTGCAATTCCCAAGCTCCCTTATTTTCAAGCTTGCAATTCCCAAGCTTCCTTGTTTCCAAGCCTGCAATTCCAAAGCTTCCCAATTCCGAAGCTCCCTAATTTCCAAGCTTGCAATTCCCAAGCTCCCTAATTTCCAAGCTTGCAATTCCAAAGCTTCCCAATTCCAAAGCTCCCTAATTCCCAAGCTTGCAATTTCCAAATCTCCAAATTTCAAAGTTTTCCAATTTCCAAGCTTCCTTAATTCCCAAGCTTCCCAATTCCAACTATTAGATATCCTCTTTTGATAATTCTCATTAAGTTCATAGTTTTAGCATTTTTCATACTTGTTCCAGTTCATCTCTGCAGTAGATCTGAACTGTTAGACTGTTTGTTGTTTGTGAACTTTGTTATTTGTGGATTTAGATATGTTATGGACGGTTCAGATACATCGTCCATGTATCTACCTTTGGATTATGTGGTTAAAAACCTCATAATTATGAGGTTAAATAGAAATATATTACTGTCTACGTTTTCAGTAATAAATCAATGAGATGATCGTTTAAAATTGTCCATTTTAACCATTCTGATGTAATGTGAACTATGAATTTAGATCTGTTGTCATGGATGGTCCAGATACATTGTCCATGTGTCTGTTTTTGAGATATGTGGTTAAAAATCTCCTAATTATGAGGTTAAATAGAAATATATTGCTGTCTATATTTTTAGTGATAAATCAATGAGACGATCATTTAAAATTGTCCACCTTAACCACTCGGATATAAAATGAACTATGAATTTAGATCTGTTGTCATGGACGGTTCAGATACATTGTCCATGTGTCTATCTTTGTAATATGTTGTTAAAAACCTCTTAATTATGATCTGAATAGAAATATGTTGCTCTCTATGTTTTCAGCAATAGGTCAACAAGGTGATCATTTAATATTGTCCACCTCAACCATTCTGTTATAAAATGAACGATGAATTTGCATCTGTTGTGATGGACGCTTCATATACATTGTCCCTGTGTCTACCTTTGAGATATGTAGTTAAAAACTTCCTAATTATAATCTCAATAAGAAACCTTGCTCTCTATGTCTTCAGCAGTAAATCAATGAGAAGATCATTTAAAATTGTCCACCACAACAATTCTGACATAAAGTGAAGAATGAATTTTGATCTGTTGTCATAGATGGTCCACATCCATAATCCATGTCTGCCTTTGCAGTATTTGCTTAAAAACCTCCTAACTATAATCTCAATAAGAAACCTTGCTCTCTATGTCTTCAGCAGTAAATCAATGAGAAGATCATTTAAAATTGTTCACCTCAACCATTCTTATATAAAATGTATGACGAATTTGCATCTGTTGTCATGGTCCACATCCATAGTCCATATGTACCTTTGCAGTATCTAGTTAAAAACCTCCCAACTATAATCTGAATAAGAAACCTTGCTCTCTATGTCTTCAGCAGTAAATCAATGAGAAGATCATTTAAAATTGTCCACCTCAACCATTCTTATATAAAATGAACGACGAATTTGCATCTGTTGTCATAATCCACGTCCATAGTCCACATCTACCTTTGTTGTATCTAGTTAAAAACATCCTAACTATAATCTGAATAAGAAATCTTGCTCTCTATGTTCTCCGCAATAAATCAACAAGCTAATCATTTAAAATGTACCACCTTATTAATCATTCTGCTATAAAGCTTGAATGCGTGTTTAAAACGTAAAGTTAGAGGTCAACGATCCTTTGACTGTGAAGTGCAGTCCCCTCGTTCTACTTTTCCTGAGTAGTCACAAGTGATTATGAATAAGTTTTGAATAAAACTCGGGTCGAATTGACCCAAGCAACGTCTCAAAAATATCTCCACAAACGGTGATCCCTCTTCCTTGTTTACACGAAAGTTTCATCATCTTAACCCCGAGGTTCAAAGTTTGCCCATCAAGCACCTGGGACATTGTACGCGGTGAAAAATTCGTGGTACCTCTAAGCGCCTTTTAGCAAGGGTTAGCTTTTTCACCCTTCTTCTGAAACCCCTTTAGATGGACGCTTAAAAGCCTCGGGTACGAAAATTGCCGGCCGACCTACATAACGATCTCCCGCTTCATTCATCGGTGCCCGCGCAAAAACGCTGGCGGCACGCAGCCCGCGACGGCCCGGTCCACCTATCCCTCTCCGCGGGAAATAATTAGCCCCGGAGCGCTATCGTACAAATATGATGCGTATCGAATCGATAATACCGACCGACGATGGTGTTTACCACCCTCTTTGATCTAGCGTTCCTTCGATCGAATCCGGGACCTCCCTTGAACTATGATCAATACCGTGATCAAAGCGTGGATCAAAAGGTGGAAATGAAATCCTCCGCGTGTTACAAAGAGATAAAGAGGGAGAAAGGCTGGAGGTAATTACGAGGCCGATAGTCTGACCTAGGGATTTAGATAAACCAAGGTTATCTCGAGGAAGGGCGCTATCGAACGTCTTGTCCTTGATGGACCTTGCGAAGCTACTTACCAGGATGATCCTCGAATGAGACAACTCGAGCCCTAAGCGGTCCACGCGATTAGAGCAGTCGACGACCAACGGAACCACTTGTGCCCTCGATCGATGCCCGACCTGCACGTGTTCGCAGGTGCCAAGGCTCCAGGGCGAAGTGTCCTCGTGGACAGGTATCTACCCGGACCGTTTCTGGCGGACGATCCCACTAACTCGATCACGGCGAATTAAATAGCGACGACACAAAGATGGGACAGGAACTTGGTGATCGAACGGGTCGATCAGTTCATCCGTTCCGTGGATCCGTCCTCGAGGTGTCCAACGGATACTCGAGGGGGTTGTTTGGCAACATCACGGTGGAACGTGAAGCGACTAACCAACGTGGTTGTCGCCACAGCACGACTGACCGGCCGGCCGAAACCACCCTCACTGATTTTCACCCCCTGTATCTCTCCGGTTTTCCCTCTTTGGCGAGCGCGCGCGCGCGCACGTGATTCCTCCCGTCTCTCTGTTGCTACCCTCACCAAAGCGTCGCGACGCCCTACCACCACGACCCCAGCTACCACTGCTTCCTTTTCCAGCTTGCTCCCCGTCACGGTCAGTGCCGTATATCGCGAATTTCCCGCCGATTTTTTTATTTTAGGGGGACAATATTATATTTTACTTCCTTATAAGGGGTACGATGTTGTGAATATGGGGAGATATTTGTGAATTTTTTTTTATGGGAGGCATTTATTTGACAAGGTGGACGAGTTTAACGTATGGACATATGTAATCGAATGTGCAGAGACAAGCTTGCAATTCCCAAGCTTTCCAATTACCGAGCTGCCTAATTTTTAAGCTTGAAGCTCTTAAGCTTCCTAATTTCCATGCCTGCAATTCCCAAGCTCTCTAATTTTCAAGCTTGCAATTCCCAAGCTCTCGAATTTCCAAGCTTGCAATTCCCAACTACTCCAATCCCATGGTCCCTAATTTCCAAGCTTGCAATTTCCAAGCTCGCCAATTCCAAAGCTTACCAATTCCCAAGCTCCATTAATTTTCAAGCTTGCAATTCCCAAGCTCTATAATTTTCAAGCTTGTAATTCCCAAGCTCTCTAATTTCCAAGTTTGCAATTCCCAAGCTGTCTAATTTCCAAGATGGCAATTATCAAGCTCTCTAATTTCCAAGCTGACAATTCCCAAGCTCTCTAATTTCCAAGCTGGCAATTCCCAAGCTTGCAATTCCAAGGGTTTCTAATTTCCAAGATGGCTATTCCAAAGCTTGCAATTCCCAAGCTCTCTACTTTCCAAGATGGCTATTCCAAAGCTTGCAATTCCCAAGCTCTCTAATTTCCAAGATGGCAATTCCAAAACTTGCAATTCCCAAGCTCTCTAATTTCCAAGATGGCAATTCCAAAGCTTCCAATTCCAAAGCTCTCTAATTTCCAAGATGGCAATTCCAAAGCTTCCAATTCCAAAGCTCTCCAATTTCCAAGATGGCAATTACCAAGCTTGCAATTCCCAAGGTCTCTAATTTCAAAGCTGGCAATTCCATAGCTGGCAATTTCCAAACTCCCAAATTTCCAAGATTGCAATTCCAAAGGTTCCCAATTCCCAAGCTCTCTAATTTCCAAGATGGCAATTCCAAAGCTTGCAATTCCAAAGCTCTCTAATTTCCAAGATGGCAATTCCCAAGCTTGCAATTCCCAAGCTCTCTAATTTCCAAGCTGGCAATTCCATAGCTGGCAATTTCCAAGATTGCAATTCCAAAGGTTCCCAATTCCCAGGCTCCTTAATTTCCAAACTTGCAATTCCTAAACTTGCAATTCCCAATCTCTGTAATTTCCAAGCTGGTAATTCCCAAGCTTGCAATTCCAAAGCTTCCCAATTCGCTAACCCCTTAATTTTCAAGCTTGCAATTCTCAAGCTCCCCAATTTCCAAGTTTGCAATTCCCAAACTTGCAATTCCCAATCTCTGTAATTTCCAAGCTGGCAATTCCAAAGCTTCCCAATTCGTAAGCTCCTTAATTTTCAAGCTTGCAATTCCCAAGCTCCCCAATTCCCAAGCTTACAAATTCCCAAGGGTCCCAAATTCCCAAGCTTCTCATTTCCCAAGGGTCCTAAAGTCCCTAGTTGCTCAGCTCCCAATTCTCACATCCCCAATTTCTACATCCCTAATTCCCACAGCTCCAATTCCAAAGTCTACCGATCAACCCTTTCCTAAACTGATCACAAAAACTTTTCACCCTTTTTCCAAATGACTTCGCACGTATGACTGACCTTAGGACCAAATTCATACTTCGAATCATAATCCAATCATATATATGTGGACCATAAATGTATTTTAACTTGCTTTCGACCTCGCGAGTGCTCGTTTTTAGTCCCGGAACCACCATTAGCATAAATATGGCATTAATGCATTTATGATAAGTAAGATCCAATTTATCAAGAATACAGTATTGATACACATGTCGAGTTAAGTAAATTCCGAGTATAATCGCATGCAAATGGCAATTAAAATATTTGGAATTTGCATTTTGCGAAGAATGAACATAAAAAAACGTCCTCGAAGCAAACGATGACAATTAATTCCGCGAATCGAACGTCGCGTGTTTGGAGACCGTGTTAACCAGCAGCTGTAATAATATTACAACAATCAACGGCGACGTAACGCGTCACGTGTACCAGCCACCTGTAAATTATAGTAACGTCGTGTCGGACGCAGAAAATTTACGCTTTGAACCGAACGGAATGATCGATTAATCGCGTTGACGTCTTAAGGAACTCCTCGAATAGCTTTTATAAACGTGGAACAGTGTGCAGGACATTCAGAAAGGACCGTTGAAAGTTTCCTCTGTAATTAATCTTCATTCGAGCACGTTTGCGTGCACGGGTCTCCGTTTATTATAAAATATCAATTACGCAGTTTATAATCCCTGCTAATTCCGTTAATGCAAATTGATCGTCCTCGGACATGCAATACATTACGATTATTATAAAACGTCTCATACGTGTCTTGCAGTCAGCAGCACTCGAAGAGACTAAAGTTCGCGGGGGTCAAGTAGCTGGCTCTATTCATCCACCCTCTACGAGAACAATCATTCCGAACGTTATTAGACTTTGGAAGAATTTGTAAACGACCCAGTTAGCTCGGTAACCGGTTCTCTGTATTCCTCAGAATGTACCACGCTACTCGAACAGCTTCGTTCATGAAAATCCACACGCTGCCAAGGAAACGATAGAAAACCAGAAGCGACGATGTTCAAGCTCGATGTTGTTTGCTCGCTTTTTAAGAGGACTCCGCTCACAAGCGAGCATCCGTGACTCTGTCCTTGTTGCTGCCTTCTGGCGATTTTCAAGCGTTTGCACGACAGGTTAAACAACGTTACGCGTCAGACGGTGAAGCCTGCAAGATTTACTCTGTCCGGGGCTAAAGCGACGAGAATAATATCCTTAACCTACGGAGTACAGGGTGTCTTCGTTGAAACGCGATGCCGTTCAGTCTACATATTCCTCGCGATGAACTGAATAAAAAAGTTCTTTACCGTTTTTCGATACGATGCTCCGTTCTCGAGATATAGCGAATTAAAAATTGAGTACTCCACTTCCGGCGGAAGTTGCGTTGCGCGATCTTTGAACGCTCATATCTCGGAAACGGGTGGACGTATCGAAAAACGGTAAAGGACTTTTCGGTTTGTTTTGAAGGAAAGAATGTGATGGTGAAGTTTCGTAACGATACTGTAAAAAATTGAGACGTTTTTAAGTAAGATTGTAAATGGGAACGCAATGTTGTTCAGTCTGCGTATTCTTCGTGTTAAACTGAAGCGAAAAGTTCTTTACCGTTTTTCGATACGATGCTCCGTTCTCGAGATACAGCGAATTAAAAATTGAGTACTCCACTTCCGGCGGAAGTTGCGTTGCGCGATCTTTGAACGCTCATATCTCGGACATGGATTGTCGTATTGAAAAACGGTAAAGGACTTTTAGGTTTGTTTTGAAGGGAAGAATACGACAGTGAAGTTTCGTAAGGATACTGTGAAAAATTGAGACGGTAGATTCTTAAGAATAATTGTAAATGAGATCATGTTTAAATATTAACGCATAGCTCGTTGAAATGTACGATTAAATTTGCATTCGAACACAGAAAGTTCAATTCCAGAAAGTTTACCAATTTTTTCTCGGTCTAAGTCAGAACGCAATGTCGTTCGGCCTATATATTCTTTACAACAAACTGAATCAAAAAGTTCTTTACCGTTTTTCGATACGACGCTCCGTTCTCGAGATACAGCGAATTAAAAATTGAGTACTCCACTTCCGGCGGAAGTTGCGTTGCGCGATCTTTGAACATTCATATCTCGAGAACGGACCGTCGTATCAAAAAACGGTAAAGGACTTTTTGGTTCGTTTTGAAGGAAAGAATGTGATGCTGAAGTTTCAAGAGGATGTTGTGAAAAATTGAGACCGTAGGTTTTTAAAAGTAATTGTAAATGGAGTTCAGTTTAAATATTAACGCATAGCTCGTTGAAATGTACAATTAAATTTGCATTCAAACACAGAAAGTTCGATTCCGCAAAGTTTGCCCATTTCTCTCGGCAATTTTTCTAAGCCGGAACGCAATGCCGTTCAGTCTGCATATTCTTTGTGTTAAACTGAAACAAAAAGTTCTTTATCGTTTTTCGATTCGACGCTCCGTTCTCGAGATATGACGAATTAAAGATTGAGTACTCCACTTCCGGCGGACAGCTGATCGCACCGGAAGTTGCGTTGCGCGATCTTTGAACGCTCATATCTCGAGAACGGAGTGTCGTATCAAAAAACGGTAAAGGACTTTTTGGTTTGTTTTGACGAGAAGAATGCAATGCTGAAGTTTCGTGAAGATACTATAAAAAATTGAGACGTGAGATTTTTAAGAGTGATTGTAAATGGATTCCTCCTTAAATATTAACAGATATTGAAATGTACAGTTAAATTTGTATTGAAACACAGAAAGTTCGATTCCGCAAAGTTTGCCAATTTCTCTCAGTCTAAGCCAGAACAATTTTTCACCGACGTGCAGCTGTGCCCGGCATTAATCAATTACAACTCGAAGTCCAATTTCTTTTCGCTTATTCGAACTCCCGATGCGTGTTCCCATGGAGTTTAGAAATACTGTGAACATGGAAAGTTTGAAAGCGTCGAAAGTTTAATAATTCCAATTACCGCATCTTCAACTCGATTTCGATTCCAACAATTACGGTGAACAATAGTGGGAAAACGTTCGCCAAAGGTGAGAGTTAAATTAATCAAACGGGTCAAGTTGGAGCGCTCAGAAGCGTGATCTTCTCACGGAACTCGAATTCGACCCGAAATATAAACAGTTTGCCGAACTGGCACGATCTCCAGTAATTAGCGACCCAATCGAGACGACCAAAATGATCGAACGGAGGATGGACTTTTAATTCCGCAATCGGAAGTTTTGGCTCCGTTTATCGATTCCGTCGGCTAATATCGCCCAAAGCTGGCCGCGTTTCGCCCTGCATATTTGCACAATTTAACTCCGGCAGGATTAAATATTTTTTTTATTCGTAATTTAAAAATTAAAGGCTTCGATGAAAGCGTTCTTTTTTATTCTTTGAGAGGTTTAAATATACTCGTTATCAAATAAATTAATCAACCTTATCGACCGACTGCGTCGTGCCACAAGATGGCGGATCGATCTTTGCGTTCGACGCAACGGAAGAAAGGATCTCGCGAGAGAAGAAGCGTGACTCGTTAAATGTCCTTATTCGAGCCGTGCACCGTGATTACGTCGATATTCTTGCATGACCTAATTTCCGTCCCACCCCCTTTTCTATCCCAACCTTATCTCCTTACCCCCTGCGACTCGTCAAAACAAGAGCGAGTTATACTTATTGTGCAAATAATTATCTCTGCTATGCATGGCTTTTGTGTTGATTTTACGGTGGCTCGACTTTTATTACATACGTAAGAAAATGCGGATTTATTGTCTCTTTTGTGTTACGTTTGTTGGCATTGACGTAGATATGTAGGGGACACTGGGTGGGGACTGTAAAGGGACTTATTGAAATGGTTTAGTTTTTATTATTTTTTTGAGGTGGCTAATTCTCGAGGCTGTACATTTTCAAGGTTACTAATTTCTAAGGTTTCAAATTTTCAAGGTTTCAAATTTCCAAGGGCCCAAATTTCCAAGGGCCCAAATTTCCAAAGGCCCAAATTTCCAAGAGTCCCCAAATTTCCAAGGGCCCAAATTTCCAAACTCTTCAATTCTCAAGCTTCCCAATTCCCAAATGTCCCAATTTCCAAGGGTCCCAAATTTCTAAAGGCCCAAATTCCCAAGCTTTCAAATTTCCAAGGGTTCCAATTCCCAAGGGTCCCAAATTTCCAAGGGCCCAAATTCCCAAGCTCCCCAATTCCCAAGCTTTCTAATTCCCAAGGGTCCCAATTCCCAAGAGTCCCAATTCTCAAGGGTCCCAAATTTGCAAGGGTCCCAATTCTCAAGGGTCCCAAATTTGCAAGGGTCCCAATTCTCAAGGGTCCAAATTCCCAAGGGTTCCAATTCTCAGGGGTCCCAAATTTGCAAAGGTCCCAATTCTCAAGGGTCCAAATTCCCAAGGGTTCCAATTCTCAAGGGTCCCAAATTTGCAAGGGTCCAAATTCCCATGGGTCCCAATTCTCAAGGGTCCCAAATTTGCAAGGGTCCCAATTCTGAAGGGTCCAAATTCCCAAGGGTTCCAATTCTCAAGGGTCCCAGTTCTCAAGGGTCCCAAATTTGCAAGGGTCCCAATTCCCAAGAGTCCCAATTCTCAAGGGTCTCAAATTTGCAAGGGTCCCAATTCTCAAGGGTCCAAATTCCCAAGGGTCCCAATTCTCAAGGGTCCCAAATTTGCAAGGGTCCCAATTCTCAAGGGTCCAAATTCCCAAGGTCCCAATTCCCTAAGTCCCAAAGTCCCAAATATCCAAATTTCCTAGAGGTAGTAGTCCTCTTCCGTGGAATGGTGGTCCCTTAGCACCTCTATTCTATAGATTAGGTCCTCCTACCTGAATGGTCCCTAGTGTGGGACCTTTGGAATAGACCTTGCTCTGCTATAGACCCTCCTATAGGATCTCTAGCTTCTCTTATTTCTGTAAGAAAGAGATTCCTTCCCTTCTTAACAGGATGTCCATACACTGCCATTTACCCTAGTTTGGTCTTTCAATGTACATTTTCCAATGTGCATCTCATATCAATATCAATATACGTATTCCAATGTTATCTCAAATCAATATCAATGTACATACTCCAATATATTTTTTCCTCTTTATACTGTAACAATTAAAGCTTGACATCCAGTTATACATTAAGTTAGTGCTTTATGCAGCAGAAATTTGTAGTGAAGTCTAGGGTCCTCAGACCTTAAAAATCGTACGTTTTACCCTAAAGTGTGAAGATACTTAAGGATGTAGGGACAGAAGGAAAGGTTTTGATAACAGGTTTATTAGGTCCCATCAATCTTGACGATGCCCAGCAATTCATATTTTGCCATAGCTACTCGACAGCACAATGTGAAATTTAGAACGAGCGCGACCGTGGTAATCAATGAGGTAAGCCGGGATACGCGTATCTCATTGGTTATTCCGCGACAAGGCGCGCATGACGGTCTAACCTCGACTCTGTCTTTGTCCGTTCGCACCATAGGCATATATGGATAAAGTCAAAGTCGACATAAGAGAGAGAGAGCGATAGCTGCAGTTGTTGCCTCTCTTTTCGACGTGTGAAGCGGGGGGAGTCCTTTGTGCGTGCGATACTTCCCTCCCTCACATTGGCGTAGCTTTAGAAGACGAATGTTTAAAATGGACATCTGATAAATTCCCAAAGTTTCAAATTTACAAGGTAAAAAATTTTCGAGATAAAAAATTTTTAAGGGCCCAAATTTTTAAGGCCCCAAATTTTCAAGGTCCCAAATTCTCAAGGTTTCAAATTTACAAAGTAAAAAATTTCAAGGTCCCAAATTTTCGAGGGCTCAAACTTCCAAGGACCCAAATTTCCAAGGACCCAAATTCCCAAGGTCCTAAATTCTCAAGGTTTCATATTTACAAGGTTTCAAATTCTCAAGGTTTCAAATTTACAAGAAAAAAAATTTTCAAGGTCCCAAATTTTCAAGGGCCCAAACTTCCAAGGACCCAAATTCCCAAGGGCCTAAATTCTCAAGGTTTCAAATTTACAAGGTTTCAAATTCACAAGGTTTCAAATTTGCAAGGTCCGAAATTTCCAAGGGCCCAAATTTTCAAGGGCCCAAATTTTCAAGGTCCCAAATTCCCAAGGGCCCAAATTCTCAAGGTTTCAAATTTACAAGGTGTCAAATTCTCAAGGTTTCAAATTTACCAGGTTTCAAATTCACAAGGTTTTAAATTTGCAAGGTCATAAATTCCCAAGGGCCCAAATTCACAAGGTCCCAAATCCCCAAACTCCCTAATTCCCCATCTCCCAAATTCCCAATGTCCCAAATTCTCAAGGTCCCAATTCCCACATCCCTTAATTTCCACATCCTTAATTCCCTCACCCCTAAATTCCTAATCTCCAAATCCCCAAATTTTCGAAAACTCATCACGCACAATACAGACCATACTAAACCTAGAAAATGTCCCAGAACAAAAATGATAAAATGCTTGGCTTACGCCAATGGCCTCATCTCTGTGTACAAGCGAGAGAGCACTACCACACGTCCCTTAAAAGCGCGCAGTCTACACAGAAGACCATGGGTCTAACCTGTCCTCTTCCCGCTGTATTTCCCTCTTTCGAAATCTCTTTTTATGTCCGTCGGTTTTTCCTAACCGAGAGGTATATTATTACAGCGTGATGAAAAAGAATAATTCCCGTTATTTCCATTAATTTCTTTCCCGGTTGATTCAACGTTCGTTTAATTTTATTCCCACCAGAAATCGATTAACATTAAAAAATCACGGGTCTCCAGTTTCTTCGCGAAGTCAACAGAGATGAAGTTTTAATTAATAATTCGAATAAATTAAATAGACCGCCGGGGCTCAGTTCAGTTTTCATCGAATAAACGCTCCGGGTGGGGGATTTTTAATTCCAGATGAAAGCAAAGTAACGTTTGTTAGCCTCTCGAAAGAAACGGTATTAATTAACGAAATGGTGGTCCATTCGCAAAACGAGTTTCCGTTTGTATATATTACCGTGAAAGATTCGATATAAATCGACAGCGATATTTAAGGACTGCTTCAAATTTTCGAGACTCAAAAATAGTACGTTAAATATTTGCGATTCCTCTTTACGCGAATTAACAACTTCCCGCGAAAATTAGCTTCGCAATAAGCACATTGTTAGCAGACACAATTGTAAAATTCCGATTAGAAAACTATCGATTATTCCTTTCTCCGAACGTTTAAACATTGCTCAAGTGTGTGTATTCTCCGATAAGATATAATCGTTTCGAAATCAGATTTGGTCAGCAATCTTGGCGAGTCGGTGATGCATTCGCGTGCAATCTCGTAATGTGTGAATTGTCCGGCAGACGGCGGGAGTGACGTTTTTAACGGGCGCTTTAATACGAAGCCCATTACCAGCCTACTGTCAACTAAACACTTCATCTCCTCAAAGTGAAACACCAGCTGCGTGAGACGCTGTAAAAACGGCTGTCCGCTTAAGTTTCTGAGTCAACGTTCGCGGACAAACGAAAGAAGCGATGTGACTAACCGCGAGTGATCAAAAATAGTTTTATAGATAGTCGAACAGCCGACAGAACAGGACGCGTGTTTACAAAGAACGTTGTGAAATTTAAGCTAGGCGCGTGCATCGGCCGATGCATAATCGTATTAGATTCTTCTGTGACAATAGTTACCAGTTGTTTGAACGAGATGCGCTGAGACTCGATCGGCTACGATGTTGTAACCGTGATCGTGCGCGTATGAAAATGTAATCTCTTTTCTCTGTGGTACTTAAATGTCTTGGAATACATGCTTTCTAAGATTTACTTGTTGGGTATGAATGGACAGGTGCAGCCTTCCAGGGAGAGGTTAGGTAGGTACCAAATTGTACGCGAACAGACGCGTGCAAATCGTTCTTTAATTTTACCATGTATGGACACAATGAACACTCGATCGTATTAGTCATGCTGCTTTAAGCAATCGTTTAATTTTTTCCTCGCACTTCGTTTCCTGTAAGTGATTCAGAAGACATAAATCATTTCACTTTTAGGAGGTTTCACAAACAGTACAATAGGATTGTTCTCTGGAATGGTTGCTACGGATCGTATTCCAAATATACAGTTAGCTAATACAAATAATGGACTACCCATGGATGATTCCAGTACTACGACTGAGGTTGACGGAAAAGTGAAAACGAAATTATTGTCTATGTGGAATAACGTTAAATATGGTTAGTATAATTAATGTGATGCATCAATGGATTACGAGAAATACTAAGTGGATACAATTTTTTCCAAGGCTGGACCATTAAAATGGTTAAACCAAACTTTTCTAAAGAATCTCCAGTATGTTTGCTTGGGAAAATTTATCGTAAAAAGCCGGAAGAATTTCTGGAGAAAGCTTCAGAAGCGGAAAAAACATTAGACACTGGAAGTGAAATATCTTTAGCAATGGATGCTATTAGTTTTGAAGATAGTATAGAGGAATTCAAAAAGGACTTTACGTCCCGTCTATGGTTGACGTACAGAAGAGAATTTCCTATATTAAATGGTTCCACCTTCACCACCGACTGTGGTTGGGGCTGTATGTTACGTAGTGGCCAAATGATGTTGGCACAGGCACTAGTCTGCCACTTTCTTGGAAGAGGCACATATTCTTTTTATAAATTTTTGCAAGAAGTTTAATAATATAATTGTATTAAATGTCTTTTCATATATATTTTTTCTGTAGAATGGCGATGGCAACCGGATCAACCAATAAAAACAGAACAGCAAAAAATAGATGAAAATAATCACAGATTCATTATACAGTCGTTTGGAGATTTACCCGAACGTATATCTCCATTTTCTATACACACGCTTGTGTCTCTTGGTGCTTTATGGGGAAAACGTGCAGGAGATTGGTATGGACCTTCTTCTGTTGCTCATCTATTAAGTCAAGCGGTAGAACACGCAGCTGAACACCTTCCAATATTTAGTAATTTGGCTGTTTATGTTGCTCAAGATTGTGCAGGTAATACGGCAGTTCAGTCGAGATTGCGTTTCAAATTTCCGTTCAATTAATTTTTATATTTACTTTTAGTTTACCTGCAGGACGTAGAGAGTGTATGTCAAATGCCCGATGGCAAATGGAAATCTCTTATCCTTTTTGTACCTTTAAGACTTGGTACTGATAAATTAAATCCCGTTTATACATCCTGCTTAACGCATTTACTTACATTAGATACCTGTATCGGTGTTATCGGAGGTCGACCCCGGCATTCTCTTTATTTCATTGGTTTCCAGGAAGACAAATTAATTAATCTAGACCCGCATTATTGTCAAGAAACTGTAGACGTATTAAAAGATAATTTTCCTCTGACAAGTTTTCATTGTACTTCACCGAGAAAAATGTTAATTTCCAAAATGGATCCCAGCTGTTGCGTGGGATTTTATTTTCACAACAAAATTCAGTTTACTAACTTTATGGAAATTGCCCCTTCCGTATGTATGACTGTCCCCCTTTAGATACCGAACGCGCTGTAAACAACGTGGTAAGCCAATGAGTGTATTTTTGACATTGCAGTACTTGGTGCCAGAAGATGAAAAGGTCGACTATCCGATGTTTTTATTCTGCGAAGGGAGCGGAAAAGATCTTCATCAACAGATCGAAATTGCAGAAACGATTCCCTCTACTACCTCTTTCCCAGGTAACGAAACATATGATGACGATCTAGACGAATGCGAAGAATTTGAACTGGTACAGTAAGATGTTTGTCACAGCATACTGTGTACTTAAAGGCATTCATTGATAATTTTGGAGAAAAATGATAATGTTAACCATTAATCAGAATTCTCCGTTCATTCGTCCATACATAATGTATAAGGAAGAAAACCAATTGGTGACTTCAGCAAGTAGAACTTTGCATTAAAATTGGACAGTTAAATGTTATTTTCTTAAATGAATTTATGCCGCAACACGATCTGCAAGATCTCAACGTACTCGTTGAACGACTGACGTGGATTAAAATATATCGAATACTTTCGGGTCGCGGTGGTACAGTCGCGTGTAACTTAGGCTTCCTTTAGATAAAAGATGTCAAGAAAAAAGTGTTATCTTATTGTGTAAGGATCACATATCCTAGGTTAGACTTTCCTTAGATGCTAAGTTTCGCTTAGGATTTCTCTAGGTACTCCTTACACCTTAGATTCTAATTAGAATCCCTCTAGATTCTCCTTAGATTTTTTCTAAGGAAGGCTCTTAAGCTTTCTCTAATGTTTAAGCGTAGACCCTGCTTAAGATCTTACGTTCTCCCTAAACTTTCCCCAGGTCCTAGTAGCTGTTAGAAACCTATTCGTATACTTAATCTTAGCTAAAGGAAGCTAGCGTTGCACCTGAGTGTACATCTATATTAGATGGTTATATAGTCTTATAATAATTCTGTGATTATAACTTGATGCGGCTTTTCTATTGGAATTGTTTTGTTGCACAATTTTCATTAACTTTATTTGTTGATCTCAGAAAAATGAATCATTGCTTGTAATAACAATTTAGGAAATTAATTTAATGTACAATTTAGAATGGTATTTATTCTTTTTCATCGATGATAATCGTGTGTAGACTTGCGTAGATCGTAAGTTGACGATTTTTTGCTATGAAACGTAATTTTTTATACATATATATATCTCAATTCCTTTACGGAAATGTTCCTGATATAACTTATTTTATAATACCAGCAATATTAAATTTCCGTCTAGATTAAACATGACCGTATTTCAATTTGTCCTTGAATCAGATATGCGTGCGTGTGAGCAGCACACGCGTATTTGTATATTGAACCGTATCTACCTGTCATAATATTTAAACCCGAATTAATTTATAGTTTACTTAATAAATGTTTAACTTATTTATTTATTATTTAATGTATTAATCTTTGCCTTGGATAATCGTTATCGAACTTATACTAAGTTCCCATGCTTGCATCATTACGTTCGACATAACGTTTTATGTTATGAAAAACAAATGTATAATTAACAAACATATATCGTATTAAGATATTGTTACTATTAAATGGAAAAAACACTATGACTTGGTTTTCAAAAGGAAAGAAATGTGAGCATGATATATCATGTATATTATACTCTCATATTGTTTAAACTCTGTACAATTGAAAATTGTTAAAATTCTTATATCGGTACAGTTAAAAATAAACACACCAAAAAACTAGAAGAATTAAGTTTTAACGTTTATTTCCTATTTATCATTACAAGTACATATATATATCTTTTCATTTAAAACAGTATAAACAGAATACATTTCAGTACACCATTATAGAACATTAACAATATCTCTTACCGACTCACAATCGGTCCTCAACGTATTTGATCCCTTTTTATTACGCTATCAACAATGTTTTATAAATGATTTGTATAAAATATAACAAATTCGAAGTCGCTTAACTTTTATAAAATATTCGTTCCCCTACCGTATAATAAGTTTGTCAAATTTCATTTAACAATATTTAAAAATAAAAGTGACAATATAAAACCAAATGATATGTACAAAACGAAGTAAAAATTGTAGATAAAAATTGTAACTCTTTGTACTATATCAAGGAAAAGTATTTAAATTATGATTCAATTGTTATACATACACAAAAATTGCAGAAAAATATATGGATCAATCCCACATTTTTTTGTCCACCTAGTCAGTTCATATCTGTGCGTATACAAACATATAATACTAAATCTTAAGATACATTTACCTTGTAAGAAAATGTCTATCGATTAAGTTTGAACTAATTCATAATTGATTATGCATTATAAGCCATTTTGCATAGTATCTCACAACTGTGACATAAAATCTGTTATAGTATTTTTTACATGTGGCCACATTTCATTCGTGGTATTCCCACTGAAGTTTTTCAGAATTCCTAGATCACCATAGTAAACTAAGAGGGGCTTGGTTGCTTTCGCGTACCTCTCCAGTCTTTCCTGTACTATTTCTACCTTATCATCCTCCCTTTTGCTCAAGGGCTCCCCAGTTACATCGTCTTTACCCTGAAAGAGAGACAAAATACTACTGTACCAGTTTGAGATATTTACAGAAAACTGAAGACGTCACTAAGGAAACATTGATATTTGGATGAAGATCTAATTATGAAGCACCAGGCACTCTATCAAAGATATATTTGTACTCTCCTTTTTTACTTACCGGCACCTTTGGACTGTTGAACCCAACATTATAAACTCGTCCACTGGGTAAATGAACCCACCTGTTTTTTACACGATTCAGTATCACGTCATTAGGCACGTCAAGGTATAGTACGAGATTCACAGGATGCGATTTTTGTAATTTTTTCGCCTGTTCTAGCGTTCTTGGGAATCCTGTACCAATGCCAATTATTTATTTCAAATTTAGTTGCTGTTGCGTAGCTGTCACGTTTCATGGCCACTCTACAGATATCGAACGTTTCGACCGGATTTACTTACCGTCCAGCAGCCAATTTTCTTGTCCGACCGCTTCGATTTCTTTAGTTATTAATGAGATCATTACATCATCCGGAACGAATTTACCAGAGAGCACATAACTCGATACTGCTTTCCCCAATTCTATATCGTTTAAAATTCAAATATATTCATCGTTAATTTCGTAATATATTGAACTTTGAAATGAATGATACAATTCATAAATAGCATTGAAGATCTTTCGAAGAGCTACTTTTGTACAGGGTTAGAATTTTTTTATTAACGATATTGTGTAGAATTAGTGCGAAGCGGGGCGTATGTACTAGTATTAATCAAGCTAATGACCAAACTGATAATATGAAGGGAATTTATATCTAAATACACTCGTGTGCAACATAGATTTATTTTTCAATGAGACTACGTTGCACGCGACTATACATGTAGCAATAATTTCGTGAACCACGTGGGTTATTCGAGGCTATAAACACCGGCAGAAATAACGGTTGTAACACAGCAAATAAAACATGTGAATGTAATTCGAACCGGATGTTGAAACATTCAAACGAATATTTATAACCGGACGATGTTTTATACAGCAGGTATCGTCTAAATTTGTGACAAATATATAAAGAGTTCAATAAACAAGGATAATTTTAACCTGTTAAAGAACATCGAAGAAACAAGCGTTCTTCAAGTTGTGTTTCATGAAATAAAGCATCTGGAAGAGTACTTTTCATAGCAACATACCTAAAACCGAAAAACGTTTTTGACAAGTCTAATTCAGAAAATCGTGATTAGTTCAGTCCGAGGCTGACGAAATGATTCGACGACGTGGGGGTTCCATGGGTTTGACGTACCAGTATTGCTGTTCATATGAAGGCGTAACTTGTCACCGCTAGATATGTGAGCCACCTTAAAAGTTTCGACAATTCGAGCGGACATTGTGCCTTTGCCGGAAGCTGGGGCGCCCATTATCACGGCCCTGAAGGCCGCAGCCTTGGCACACCACGTGGATAGTGCAACCATTGAAACGTCACTTTGAACACAGTAGAAAAATTAGTCAATTGTTTCGGTTAATCTTCTTGCGTTTCCTTTCAACGCTTATACCCGAATGCAGCGGTAACTACAACTCTTCTGACACAAAACATGTTACTGTATCTATAACGATTGACCTGTGAACCATGATGGCGACCAGTTACAGTCTCGGTAGATAATTGCTCGACCAATGGACGATACAGTCTAGTTTTTTTACCCTCTCCGGTTGGCTGTCTTGTGATAATTCAAAGCGTGCATGTGTTGCAATCTAGCGATTGCAAAATTCTTTTGTTCGTACGTAAGAGTTCAATAACCGTGGACTATGTTCGAAAGATTTATGATAGGATAGGTGATAAGAATGGTACAATCTTTTATTGACAAAGTAGCACTTTTATTCATATGAAAAAGTAATACAACATTAGGGCCTGTGCTCATCTTTTTTCTTGTATCTCTTCATTTTTTTATATTTTATTTTCAAAGGCGTATATAACGAGAGAACTAGAGAAGGCCTTTTTCCCATTTGGACATCTTACAAGTTCTATGTAACAATAGATCAAAATTACAAATTGTGAAAATCTCGCTGGCAACGAAAGCCTGTCAGTGTACTACAGAGTAGTAACGTCTTTCCGTTTACAAATTTGCATTTATATTAATTCAGATGTTTCTTTTCCTAATTTATCGATGACTTAAAACAATGTACAATTTATATTATTAAAACCATTTTGTGATATTGTATACCCCTTTAAAATATATATTTATAGATCTTTGTAATCACGAGCTATCATTTGTGTATCTTAACATTCTCGATTAACACTAAGCACCCAAAACGTTTGTCAACGTGTCGCAAGTTTGATCAAATGCAGTTGAAGCTTAACCTGAGCCTAGTGCTACCTGGGGTCTGTACTTATAACATATTTCTTAGTTTTAGAAAGACTGTATTTAAATTCATTTTCCTTATCATTGCTTCCCCATTTTTTATTTCAAATGAACGTTCGTAGTTGTCAGGAAGACCACTAAGAACATATTGAAAGTGCTTTTACCGCAATCTGTTGCTTCTGGACAAAGATAAAAACCAAAGAGCGAAACATTTACTTTCTTAAACTATAACTTGGGATTAAACTTTAATAAAGATAACACATGAATTGTCGCTGTTATATCTCATTTCAATCCACGGAACAAAAACGTAATAAGAAAGAAATGTATTATCCATATTTTAGCTAGTGAAAAAGACTTAAAATTCGTTAGCTCTTCTTAGAATGGTGCACACGTTAAGTGCTCAGAATCTGTACGGTATGTAAATGCGTGTTGCCTGTGTTACGCGTGGTATTCTCTAAACTTATGAAGGTAAATAAAAGGATCAACAAAAGTATTTGATCCTTTACCACAGCTCTCCATCCTTTTCTTTCGCTGGAACTTCGATCACTCGTGGCTTATCGATTATTCTAGCTGTGCGATTTCCTTTTTCGACGATACCAATAATCCATGCTTGGTATCCTTCCTGCTTCTCAATATCCTTACAATACGCAGCAGCCTGGAACATATTTGTGAACCATGAATACATGACAAACTAACTAACATTATGTATTATATCATAAATGAAGTGTAAGAGAATTGACGACACCAAAGTGATATGGTCACAAATTGGTATGGGTATCTCTGTTGCTCTCCCTGCCTTTCTTTAGAGTATACTATTTTGTTTGTAATATACTCTACTGTATAAACAGGGTTTACTATGAACCAAATAAACCGTTACCAACCTGTTCCCTCGGTAGACAAATAAGCAATCCACCGCTGGTTTCTGCTGAATGGCCTTGTAGGAGTTGGAACATGTTACCGCAAGCTTTCGCTACAGCTGCCATTTTCGCGATAACAGGTAAATTATGGATAACAAAAGAGACTTCGTTCTTCTGGTGTTTGGCCAGATTTTGTGCGTGTCCCAAAAGACCAAAACCGGTAACATCTGTTGCCCCGTGTGCATTATACTTATGCATTAATCTGGCAGCTATTCTGTTAAGCCTGGCCATACTGTCCATTGCTCTCTGATAAGCTTTCCTCACGTCATCTTCGCTAACTACAAGTTTAATTCTATTCCAACGATCCGGTTGGTCTAACCATTGGTGAGCATTAACAGCAACTTGAGTTCCAAGAGGTTTTGTCAGTACAAGGACATCTCCCACAACTGCATTGTCTGGCCTAAAAATTAGAGATTATTATCAGGAGACAAATGAAACAATTAATCCTTAAACTTTGTGGGAAAACACATACACAATGTATTCATTTGGTTGGCAAACAGTGGAAGCCACACCTCCTATCGTACACCAAGGATTAACAACTGTCTGACCTCCTGTAACTGTTGTGCCAGCTTCCAAAGCAGAATCTTTAAAACCTCTCATGATCAAAGGAACAACAACATCTCGTTCTTTCTCAGTCATTTTCGTACTGACTCCCAGTAACATTAACATGTTATCGCATTCAGTGACACCCATGGCATACAAGTCACTGATAACATTAGCACACGCGATTTTACCTGGAAAAGTACTCCAATAGCTGTGGTCAAACAGGATGTACAATACATTTTGTATTACTTCCTTAATGAAGGAAATATGAAAGTTATGCAAATCAACTGTTTATGTCAATAAAAAACAACAAACTGAAAGTAAATCAAACAGAGCATCTTTAATTTGGTTCAAGTGCTACACTGTTTATATCTTACCCATCATATAAGGATCATCGACTAGTGGATAAAAGAAGTCTGTAGTCTGTACCAAGCTAAGCCCCCCGTGCCTCAGTGGAGTCACGGAGGAATCCATACCAATGCCTGGAACATAGAAATATAAATTTTATTTAATACACAAAAATATATTGTGGATGAAAAAATTTGTTAATTGTTAATATATAAAGTTGGTTAAGTTAAAGTTAATATATAAAGTTTTTTAATTTTCATGTTCTCAAATTTTTAAGTACATTGAATTTTTAAATCCCCAAACATGAATGGTGGGGGTCTCTTTCCTTTACGTCACCATTTTCCCTAGGAGAGCTTACTCTGCTCGCCACTGTACATCGCTAAATCTTAAGAAGTTGAGAACACTCGTATTTCCGGTGGCGTGGGAGAAATCGGGCGGGAGGCGATAATATGGCTGCTGGCACAATAGGACTGACTATTGCAATATTGTGCCCTAGGTACTAACAGCAAACTTATTTATTTGCAATCAAATTGTATTTTAGTAAACAATGTCATAAAAGCATGCTTTCTAAACTCGAGCAGATAAACTTTAATCTTATCGAGTCCCGCTATAAAAAGAGTAAAAAATTTACACCGGCAAAATTCCTATAACCAATAACAGTGTTTCTAACATTATCTCCTCTATTAAAAAATATTAGTTAAAATGTCGAAGAAGTATTCGAACTACAGACAAACTCGAATACTTTTATCACTATAAATAAGACGAGAATCAATATGAGAAAAAAAAATGCGAGAAAACAAAGACGCGGCAGAAAATCAAAGATGTCGGCATACAAATGTCCGTGCACGCGCACAATAAAAGCAATCACTCACCGATGCGTGGAATGGCCATGTGCATAAAATGGGCATGCTCATGATCTTGTGCGCTACCATCGTCGGCCTGTAGTCCCTCAAGGAGTTTACCAAGAACCTCCTGAGGGACTTTACACCCTCATCCTTTTAGGTCGGCGAACCGCGTAAGGCGGAAGGTCGCGTCGAGATCATGTGCCACCGGGTCAAACGGCCTACGCAAAGCCAAGGCATTCGGATTCCCACCGAGTTCTAACTGGGCTACGGACAGGGCGTCCTGTGTGACCGGGGTTCCCTGTAATTCCGCCATCTTGCTAGAACCAAACTACCGAGTACCGACGAGCCGGGTACGCGACGCGTTTCGCGGCCCTGCGACAACGGCTCTCTTCCAACGGCTTCTTCGATTCTTGCGCGTATCTACGAGTAGCAGGTTCTCACGCTTGCCGCTCGCGCTCTCTGTTGCTCCCGCTCTATACACCGTTTCACGAACGCCGCAGACAGACAGCCACTGGCTTCGTAACCCTTACTACCGGTAACGCGAACTCGTCGCAAACGGGAATTATACCTTGCACCGGCGTCGACTACCCGGGATCGTACGTACTGACAAAATGGACGCGCCTCCAGGTTCTACGGAATCGGAAGAACGCGCAAGGCCACCAAGAGCCCCCCCAGTGCCCCTACCGTGTCACTGCTTTATTCTGATTGGTCTTTTCGAATCGACGCAAGCGCAGTCCACAACTACCGCTCAGGTACGTCTTCACCATGATGCTGCACCCGTGTTTGCATTGCACGTATGCGCCCCCGATTCGCGAACCGCCGCGACAAGTGTGCCCTTGTGACGCATATACGCTTTACTCTTGATAACTTCGACCAGTGACTAGCAACACGCTTCTTAGTCATCCTCACATTAAACGAAATCTGTTATATCATTACCCTCTATTTTACATATATCTCTACTAATATATCTCTACTAATAGCTCTAAAATTTAATTTCCATATTAATTTTCATATTTACCCTCACAGCAGGTTCTTGCTAAACTGAAAATTTTTTCGTTCTCAACCGAGTAAGAACGAATTTTTCTGTCAACGAAAATTCGAATATACGCCAATGAAGGTACAATCTGATTTAAAATTCTTTCCTACACGGTTGCTGAAGTGACAGGTAAATAACGAGGATGGTGTGTACAATTTTTTTATTATTTATCATACAAAACTTGTTCTTATATTTTTTATTTTGTGTCTGCAAAGAAATAGTCGAATCTTTTAATGCTAGGCACGCTCGGTTTTCGTTACAGTTTTTTGTTCGTTCAAATTTCCCGCGTTGCTGCGATCTACCAGTCGTGGCTTTGCAGTGGTTCTCAATCATGAACCAGTATTTAAAGACGTCATTTTATTCATTTTTCTTCAAATTCTTTCGCGAACTTACATTAGCAACGAAAATAGGTGGCCGGAGAGTGACAATACATTTTCGTTATTCAGTCTTGCAATTATTTGTGTCTCTTTGTTCTGACATATCTTGCTACATACTATGAATAATTACAGGAATTTGTTTATGCATTATGTGCGTCAGGCCTTAATGCTATTGTAACATTAAATTATTGTATCTTATATAATATACATTACTGGCACGGAGATTATTAGTTTCCCGCGCAAATCGTGGCGGGAAGTTCCTTCCCACACGTTCTATTAAATATACTTTACATATTGAAAATATTTCACGTTTATCAGCATCTACGATGCAAATTCATTCCCCCTCTTCATCCTGCTGTATTTTCATTACAGAACTAGGAGCGTCGTTCTCTATAGACATTGATTCCTTCCCGTTTAATATCTTTACTATCAAACTCAAGACTGATATTTTAAAAGTTCTTTTCTCGGGACTAGTCATTTGGTGAATGTCCGGTAATATGCTCTTCAGGAACAACCAATCCGGGTCATTGAACGCCTCCTCGAGTTCCTGTCTATTGCTTAAGATGTAATTTTCCGGCGACCTTTGTGTCAATAACTTATCGTTTGTAAATTTGATCGCTTTGTTTCGCAAGAATGAGTGCTCTTCGATCTTTGTGTCGCCTTCTTTATCCAACAGCGAAGTCTTTTGATCGAATTTGTTCGATTTCTCGTAACTGGAAGATATGTTTGAGGCCACCTCCTCGTCGTTCCAGGTCTCCTGTGCCAGCGTGTCCTCCTCGTTTGAATTGTCTTGTCTGAAAGCACAGAAAGATACATTTTTTTGTGCACACGTATACAACGTAGGCTTCCTTTATTTAAGAGTAAGTGTAGGGGAGAAACCTTCCTATGTGTGTTGGAACCTAGGGAGAGCTTAGGATAGCATAGGGAA
This sequence comes from Megachile leachella, assembly GCA_963576845.1. Taxonomy (NCBI): domain Eukaryota; kingdom Metazoa; phylum Arthropoda; class Insecta; order Hymenoptera; family Megachilidae; genus Megachile; species Megachile leachella. Next base: position 2,160,517 of record OY756252.1, on the reverse strand, counting down.
TATCGTGGGAGAACCTTCTATTCTTGTCATACAGAACCGCGTGGTGGGGCACTCCTTCCCCTACGCTTCCTGAAAACTAAGGGAAGCCTAAACTACACGTGATCATATTTCAGTAAACGAAGGATCACGTGATCCGTTACTAATTTACGATCGCGTTTTACAGTCACCTGCCAACTTTACTGTAGGGAAGCAGGAAATCCATGTAACTGGCCATGTAATATGGTTTCTTGGACTTTGAATTTCCCGAGATTTTATTTCTCAGGTGTCTACTGTAACTGGCACGCAGATTTTTCCACTTGTCTTTACATTCTGCCGCTACGAGGAAAACTTGCGCGTGTAAATATGTATGCTCGTATATCTTTTTAACGAAATCTACGATACGTTTGAAAAGTTGAAAGGATCTTACCGGTAGCGTTCACCTCTTGCGCCACTGCCTTCCACATTTTATTTCGTACGATTCTGTTGTGGTAGTCATTGCAACTGAGATCGTACAGTACTGGGTACTTTTTGACCGTTAGTACCAAATTTATGTAATCCCTCGTCTCGTCCATTTTTTTCTAAATATAAAAATATTTTAGCTATAAATATTCCATATTAAGTTCTGTATAAAAATAAAACGTTTAAAATGTTCGTGAAGTGAAACTTTTATGGGCGCGATTTGGCGCGGAACCGTTACGGCTGATCGTTAAATTTGAACGTCACCTAAAATGCAAACAACTTCTCAAATTTCCATATTTAACAATTTATGAGTTTCCCAAAGCCAAAATTTATAAATTTCCAAGTCTTTATTCAAATTTATTCATAATATAGTTTCACTTCTAACGCGCGTAGCCACCGCGCATACACTATGTTTTTAAACGTTTTATCATCGCTGATTATCAAAAGCCCAATTATCAGGGGAATAGCTCTTACATTACTACGAATTAGTTGCTAGTTTACGTTCATTACTCCACTGCCTGTGTCGCGACGTTCATGTCATTGGAAGTTCGCAGACACGCGACGATTGCAAACATTTTTGGTATCACTTTCACGTGTTCTGCTATTTACCATAAATCGATTGTCATAGTTTCTGAACATTGAACAATAATAGTGACACTACGACACAATGCGTAAAATATGATACGTGAACTGTTCGATAACAGAAAGTTGTCGCGTCACCGACAAAACATCATGTCGTCTCGCGTCTGCCATGCACAGGACCATACACGGTATTGCTGAACCCCTGTTCCATCTTATATATCATAAACTTTGTATCGCCGTTGCTAAGTGAATACCAAGTTACCTCCTAAGTATTGTCGAACATTGTATATGGAAAGTTGTGTACAGGAACTGACCAGTAGGTACTTCATAAAGAAATGCAATATTTTACGACCGTCTATATTGCAGTACGGTCATGTAGAGATATTTTTAACATTCTTGTGACCGGAATAAAGATATATATACACACATACTTTTAGCAATGTCGGTCTCTATATTATCCTCATGCGATAGCTTGAGCTATCTTCAAACAGCTAGCACAATTTTTAACTTCACTGTATTTATTATTTAGCAATAACTCATGTATTTATTCCAGTATAATTTTTTAATGTTTTTTTAATTTTACGTCAAAATTCGTTTTGAAAGTCAGTGTCCTCTAGTGGTAGACGACGACATTAACGAATGAAAGATCGGTGTGTTACCATCAGATGATTTAGAGGAAGTTGGAGGTGTGGCCGAGTGGAGGCGCTGGCCGCCATTATGAGAACCATAGAGTATGGTGAAAGCCGAGCGCGTACGATTTGACACGATTTGCCCTGAGTCGATCGTGTTTCGTAGTTGTGCTCGGGCCAGCGAGCAAGTAACGTTGATGTTGGTACTCTTCGCCGTTCGCGAGCGTCGTTTACGATTTTCATTCCGATTTCTTGGTGTACCACGATCGATCGGTGCCGGAATGACGTTCGTGGGATCTCCTCGTTGAATGAGAGTCCTCGTGGAAGGGTAGCCAACGACAGCCGTCAAAGATGATGCAGGAAATCAGTGACCAATCTTCCAGGACAGTTCTCCTGAATACTTTCGTGGTAAAGAAGAAACGGTGCAGGGTCTACTTTCATCGCGGAACGCTGATATGGGAAACGGAGAAACCACCGTACAGTAAGTCTTGTCGCGTACTGATGCCAACGATCGTTACTGTTAGGGAAAGGGTTCGGGCGAGAAAGCGTTGTAAAGCGGCCTCGTATCAGCAAAGATCAATCGCGTTTCCGCATCTCTCGCGGTTCGAAACAAAGGAATTGCTAGTCGCGTTATTACCTCTGGGAATCCGAATGATCTTGGCAATTTTAACATTCGCATGCTATGTTGGCTTTCTCTAAATAAACAAGGGGAAGAACCACCACTTCATTTTTAACACAAAAAATTTATCTTCAAATTTTTAAAATGTTAAAATTCTCAAGTTCTCATAAAGGAGTGGTGGAACCTCTTTCCCCTACGTCTTCATTTTTCCTACAAAAGGTAAAGTATAACGCGATCATTTTGCAGAGGAAGTAAATGTATGAATAATAGTAATATTCATATTTTTATTCATAATACAATCAACACAAGATTGCATTACAACCGATGTGAAATAATAATAATAAAAATAACGTTAAGTACTGTTATTTTGACTAACTTCATTTACCCGGCGACATCCACGATCCTTGGTCCGTGAGTAGCTGTTTAGCCATGTATCTAAGTGTTTAAGCGTGCGCGATACTTGAAACAAAAGTGTTGCGATAACTGACACACGATCCGTTAATTACACCCGATTTAGAAATAGTTAACGTCTAGGTGGGCTCCGCACGATAATGCGTAACGCGTACATTGGAATTTGTACGCGGTTCTACTGCAGTGCAGTGTCCATTACAGCGACGTCAAGACGTCAAATTCTGAATGTACTATTTGTTTATTCATGCTTTAGGCTATAGCCATCGTTTACAGAGAACGATTCAACGTGATCAAATTGTTAAAGTGCTAAACGATCGAGATTAAAATAAACGTGTCACTGGCTGTTTGGAAGTTGGAAGCGATCTATGGGTACTTTAAAAGCTGCGAGTTTTTGGTACTTAGTTCTAACCTCGAAATTTAACTTATCACAAGTTATCAATGTTTGTATCTATATACGCGTGTCGATTAACGGTTTATCAAATTGTCATTAGTGAACAATTTAAAGCATCTCTTATGATATCTAGTTTTTTAATTCTCACGAAGGTATTATTGGTCAACTACGGTCACACGTTTACGGGACTTGAGAATCTGAGTGCTTAGTTTGCATTATACGAAACTGTAATTCCAGGTTGGTACTTCCGGTTTTGCGAAGGTACATATCATTATGTCAGCAATCCTACACGGAACATTGGTTGCTAAGGAAGTGTCGATGAAACGTTTTTATGAGAAATTCAGTTAGAAGTTGTCGTACGAGGCTGTCGAGTTTTTATTTGAATTTCGCGCTATCACAAGCAAGGCATCAAACGTCAAATAGTTTCATAACGTCATGAGTACACTAATTATCGATAAAAGTTGATGGATCATGCAAGAAAATTACCGTAACAGTTTTCCCGGGTATTCATTATACAACCGTGAGATGATTGCGTTTGAAATTAAAAAAAACGAACGATCGAAATGTCCTCGATGTAAGTTAACTTGTCATTTATTATACAGCTTTCTTTTTTGATTGATCGGTTCGATGATCGAATAAGTTTTTAAATTATCGTATCAATCGATAAAAATTGATATTGAAAACGTTATCTACGCGATAATATTTAATTATCATGTATCTTTATGCTTGTTATCGTTCTTATTTTGGATTCTGCATTTATTTTTTCTTTCGAACAGGTTGTTAACAAGGTACAAGAGTACTTAGGAGTAAGAAAGGAATATAGAAGAAAAGTTCGTTTTCGCTGACGGAAGTGATTGACACGTTGACAAAGAGATAAAGGAATTGCCGATAGTCAATACGGTTTTCTCTTTAATATTCAATATAGTAATACACGGAACGAGGAACCGGAATCGCATGCAAATGGAACTCAAGGACGCGCGTTTAGATACATATGTTTCTGCTTCTACGTGAGCCGATCACCGAAAAACTTATCGGTATTCCATGCAGGCCGCGCTATCGATCGCGCATACATTGAAAAAGTATTGGTAATTCTTTGATCTTGATGTGCATTCTCTTGATAACTATTATTCATCTCAATTTATTTATCAGAGTTAAGTGAACTTAGAACATTCTTGTCATCATTATTTGTTATTTGTAATTGTAATCATATATTATAAAAATTAATGTATAAAAATTAATTAAGAATATTTTACCAAGTTCATCGATTTTTTCCAACAGTAATGCACTTATCAAGCTTACGTAAATCGAATGCATGCAAAAGTGAAACTTGCAAGTAGCCATGTATACCTACATGTACTTTGATATAATTTATGCGAGTGTCCTCATTACGTAATTTCTTTTGGCCCGAGTAAACAGCTGTTCAAAAAAATGTAGGAAAAAGAAATTCCTTCCAGTCTAGCCGGTTAGGCGTCCAGTTTGATCGCGGTTTGGCATTCGTCCCAATTGACTCTATAACTCGCGACAAGTATGCCTCGAATATTATATTTGGGGCATCCTTTATTCCTTGCGTTTCATTTTTTATCGCACTCTCTTTCTCTTTCTTGCAGTATTTACCGCCGAGTTCAACCGCTTAAAAGAAAATGTAACGAGCGTGTACAAATAGATGTCTTGGACTATTGATTTTGGTAGAAAGGTCAGATGCGAGGAACGAGCTTTAGTTGATAATATCTGGAGCATGGTGTAGTCAAAGAAAAAAGTCCTTCAAGTTAACTCGAAGATTAAATGGAGTTTATTGATCGTCGGCTTTTGAACTCCTGCTTTCATTAACTTTTTGGAGACTCTTTAATGCTGAAACTACTGGAATATTATTTTTAAATTAAGGATGGACATAAATTCTTTGTAAGACTTTAAGTACCTTGACATATTATGTTAGTTAAATTATGAAACTGTTATTTTGATTACTTTAGTAGTTTTAGTGCTAATGAGTGGTTCTATGAGGTTATTTTATTTTGGATTCAATTTTGAGACTCTTTAACATTGAAACTACTGGAATATTATTTTTAAATTATGGATGAAGTTGTACACATAAATTCTTTGTATAGATTTCAAGTACTTAGACAAATTATGTTAGTTAAAATATGAGACAGTCATTTGACCACTTTGTTAGTTTAGTGTTAAAGAGGCTTCAAGAGGTTATTTTAATTTGGACTCAGTTTTGAATTTGAATGTACAGAATTTTAGTTTGGATTTATTTTTGAATTTGAATGTACAGAATTGTTAATTGGATAGATAATTATTTTGGCCCGTGCTTTCAGTTCAGAATATTCCAGCTTCAAAAATTTTCGAAACGTATAAAGTTGCAAGGTCTGATGCATACCAAATCGAATAGCTTTGAGTCGCTAAACTCGTTTCTTGAATTCCAACTTCTTACGCAAGCAATTTTTGCTGATTTTGCAAATTTTTGTACACCTCGATAAAAATTATTCGCGTGCACGAGATTAATCCCTCCAGAGTTGTGCGTCAAAGCTTAATTGGATCGTGTGCACCATCCAATTTAATGGTTCTCCCAATTTACAGTCGACAACTAGCAATTTGCATGCCGACCAATAGAACCGTCAAAACTGAATGAAGTATCTTTTCTCTTGTATACTTTCTTATATAAACCGGATGTTAATTGCGAAACACCTTAATCGTCATGAGTCTTTGTTTTCTCACGAGGCGTTGGCTTATTTGCTTTTCGAAAATTTCGCAAGCGGGCTATCAAACGATTACGAGATTCGCATCGACCCATTTTCAAGAACTGTTGTTGACGTATCGTTAAACCAAAATAGCGGATATAGGTGGTTAGGTGGGACCGCAAATGTATCGCGTTTCAGAAAAATGTTCGAGAATAGAAAGAAACACGAAGTAGGCGGACAAAGTCGAAGTAGGAAGAACAACATTCGTATTAGTGGCACGACACGCGTCGAGTCTCGATTTGGCGGGGAGAATCCATAATTTCTCAGCGACACGAGCTCGTTCAATGCAGCCTGAATTTGTTCAGGTAAATTTAGGCGGTCCGGTCGTTCACACTGATCCTCTTCGCGAGACCCAGTCGGGTCACAAGGGATCCGAAGGTCATTAGATTCCACCTTACCTTCGATTTTTATCTCTTTATTCTCCTTCACACTACATTACACTTTCACACTTATTTTCTTTACAGAGTCGGTGGCAAATTGTGAAGTCTAAAGAATATGGAGAGCATAGAGATCTTGGAGGAATTGTACTTAGCAAGAATTTAGCAAGAGGAGATATTTGAAAGTCTACGTCTGAGGAGAGAGAAGAGTTATCTGATAGTTTGAAACATTATTTAAATTAGTGTTTATGTGTTAGACAATTATATTATAGAGAGAAGTGTAAGAGTTATCTGATAGTTTCAAACATTATTTAAATTAGTGTTAATGTGTTAGACAATTATATTATATTACAGAAAGAGGGCGATGAGGGTTATCTGATGGTTCCAAACATTATTTAAATTAATATTAATATATTAGACAATTATATTATAGAGGGAGATACAAGAGTTATCTGATAGTTTCAAAAATTATTTAAATTAGTGTTAACGTATTAGACAATTATATTACAAAGAGAGATATGAGTTATCTGATACTTTCAAACATTATTTAAATTAGTGTTAATGCATTAGACAAATTATAGAGAGAGAGAGATATAAGTTATCTAATAGTTCCATTACCTAAATTAGTATCAATATATCACACAATTATATTATATTCTTCAGACATTAGTGTCTTTGCAACTTCTTTATGTGTTTTCATGCGACAACTTGCTACCTCTTTTGATACGTACTCTATAATTACACAAGTATAATTACACATCTTAAAAAACTTGTATTAATGACTGCAGTAAGAAAATGTTAAAGAAGATTAAGAATGTTACAAACAATGACAAAAAGTTTCCTGGAAATCTTTTAATGAGATTCTAATGTAATCAAGATTTTAAGTCTTTATAGCTTCTTTAAATTGTTTTTTGTTTGCCAGTTTAAGCGACCGGTTTCAGTGATTACTGTTCTCTTCGAATGACCATACCCGTCGACCTTCGCTGATCACATTTATTTTCGCGTGTCTGCTAAATATGTATTTTTCGTTGGAGGCTACAGCTTCGGCGACGTAAAATTGTACAGAGACTCAAAAGGGAAAATCTCTTTAAGAATCTTTAAAGGAAAATGATTGTAAATTGTGATATAGTTTGTTAGAATGTTTGCATGTCGGGAAACCAGTTTCTTGTACACTCTATTAAACCATTCGCTGTAATTATTATTCATTATCGAGGAAAAACGTTCATTAGAACCTATTTTTATCAGCGTAGGTTAAAAAGGAGGTTGAGCTGAATCCCGCAAGCGCTGAAAAACATGGCTTCTTTTTAGAACTATCAGAATACGTCATTAGATTGCGTGCAAAGAAGTATGTTAATCTTCTAAAATTATTTCACATATGTTCAATTATCGACTTTACCAAATTCATCGTTATCATTTCTGGCACGTATTTTCGAGCGCACGAACTTGTCGATCGTGACTCGACCCGCGTTCCAATCGCCCAATTATTTCCAGCAAATTCAGCTAATATTAACTCCGACAACCATTATCGACAACCAGTCTACAAGTTTGCGTTACTGTTTCGCCGTTGTTTAATTAAAGTTTTAATTAAAACTTCAAAGAAGTAAAAAGTTGTTTAACTTTCAGCAAGATGGACTCTGCCGCTGACGGACGTGCTCGCAGTACGCTATGGAGACGATTGGATACCCGGGAACGTTAAAGAGAAACAACCTCCGACTTCGCCCACTTCTTCCACCGTGTGCCCGACAAATTTCATTTTACACTACGCCGTTCGTGGGCCGAAGATGAAATGGAGTCATCACAGTGTGACCATGAGCCACACAGACCCCAGGCAAGTTGCATCCTGGGTGAAAACCATTCGAAATTACCTCATGGGTGAGTTTCATGTAACCTTCTACCCTCTAACTTCTTTTAAGAAACTTAGTTAATTATCTATTTTTGGAAATAGGTACAGCTAGGAGTGCTAGGAGTATGGAACTTCATGTTTAAATTGAAGCCGTAGGAGTGTCTCAAGCTTAGGATCATTAGGATTGCATATACTTCCTTTAGGATCATCTTCTCCCTATAGGATTGCATCTCGTTCCTTCAGGATTGGATCTCCTTCCTTCAGGATTGAATCTCAAGTGTTCTCATAATGCATACTTTCCTAAACACCAAGAGTTCTCAGTACGTTAAGGCCAAAGTTCTCCTGTCTACATCTCATTGTTAAATTTTTCTTGGGAGTGTCTCAAGCTTAGGATCATTAGGATTGCACCTCCTCGCTCTAGGATCATCTCCTCCCTATAGCATTGCATCTCCTCCCTTCAGGATTGGATTTCAAGTCTCCTTCTCAGAATGCAAACTTTCCTAAACACCAAGAGTTTTCAGTACGTCAAGGCCAAAGTTCTTCTTTCTATATATCTCATTGTTAAATTTTTCTTGGGAGTGTGTCAAGCGTAGGATCATTAGGATTGCACCTCCTCCCTTTAGGATCATTTCCTCCCTTCAGGATTACATCTCAAGCCTTCTCAGAGTGCAAACTTTCCCAAACACCAGTTCTCAATACTTCAAGGCCAAAGTTTCTATCTCATTGTTAAATTTTTCCCAGAATCCATATATGGAGTCCCCTACATGGACCATGCATTGTACCAAGTGAAATTTCTCAGCAAATTTCACTTCTCAATCAATTCCTTTTCATGGTGAAATTCCCAGGTTTTCTTATTCCGATCAGTCGTTCCACAATCGAAGGATTGTCGAAGCAAAAAACACGAAATGAAGGAAAAGTAGGTGAAAGTTGAACTTCAGCTTATACGTGTGGTTTCCTTTCTATTCGCGACTAGGGAACGGCTGAATAATTGATCCAGTATCGATCATTAAAGTCTGAGTAAATGTCGACTGGCATACTTAATCGAATCGATCAGACGTAGTTGAAAAGTAGACTTCACAGCTTTACACGGCGTTGTTAAACTATGAAACTGCTTACAACTTCTTTTCTTAGGTAAACTTTGTCTTAGATTGGTTTCGATGCAAACAAGTTTGTGTTCAACCGGTTGGTGTCTCCATTTCGATTCAGCTGCAACTAATCCTCTATCGAGGCTATTTGATTATGCGATTTATCGGTTGTATCATTTTCACGGGCTGCAACTTTTAATTTCGCGTTCCTGTATTCGGTGGGGCGAATACGAGTAGAAAGGATTAACGCGGTGGTGTATGATGAAAACTAGGTCGTCGGATCAAGGCTGCGTAACTAAGACCGTTTTTACTGCCGTGTAAAAAAAAAGATCAAAACCGTGGAAACACAGGCGACCTGCTTGGTAATAAAGCGGCTATACGGTTGCTCCGTTTCGTTTGATCGCTACAGACACTTCAGTTATTCGTACGCCCACATACGACACGAGATGGTAGCTCTACCCATGACAAAACCTTACTCAAATCCGAACCTAAATAAATTTGCAAATATTTAAGCTCGATAAGATCTTTGCGACTAAATTTAACCTGAGTAAATTTGCCAATGAATGCTGGGAACTTTTTTATGTAACCTCACCGAAATGTAACCCAAACTTAGCCTGTAAATATTTCCTTTCACATGGTTTTTAAGGCCATTAGCCAAGTTAATGAACCTAGAAATAACCTAGACCCCTTCAAATATTTATATGAAAGAGACTATGCAGAAACTTTCCAAAGCTGTCTGTAGTTAGAACTTAATTAGATTTGTAGATCATTTATATTACTCTGTTAAATTAAAAAAAACGATACGTTGCTGACAAAGCACTCTTTCAATCAATCAAAGTCATCTTCATGTTCCCCCTTTAGAAAAACAATGGGGAGTGGTTTGTTTTAGTGTGTGTAACATGATCCCTTGTATCGTCCTGTTGGAAGGACGACTACGGTATTGATCCGAGTCTCGCTCGATACATGCACGTTTCTCCGAAAAGCTAAAATAAATTCTTTATTTCTAGGTCTAACCCATCGCCCAAGGAAGATACTGTTGTTTGTCAACCCTTTTGGAGGGAAGAAAAAGGGACTCAAAATTTGGGAGAAGGATGTACAGCCTCTGATGACCATAGCGGGTATTGAAACCAAAATGCTGGTCACTGAAAGAATTGGACATGCTCGAGACACACTTCTAACTGCAGATCTCAGTGACTTTCATGTAATAAAACCAGACGTTATTGTTAAATAAGTTTTTTGAAGTAGGACCAAGATATAGCACATATTGTGAGAAGGTTCAAAGTAATTTTATTGTAGATGTTCAAATTAAGCTTCTTTCTCACTATTAAATTAATTTTAAACATCAAGGTAGTACCAAGAAATAGTACATATTATAAAAAGGATCAAAGTAATTTTATTGTACATATTCAAATTAAACTTCTTAAGTATCTCACTATTAAATTAATTTTTAACATCAAAGTAGTTTAGTACATATTTTAAAAGAAATAGTACATATTGTAAAAAGCTTCAAATTTTATAGTACACAAATTATCTTCTTAAATATCACCCCTTTTCCTCAAGAACTTCTTATACATGATATAAATCTCCCAACCTAATCCTACCTGCATCTTTCAGGCGGTGGTGTGCATCGGTGGAGACGGTACTCTCGCGGAAGTGATCAACGGCCTTGTGCTGAGGACCTCAAAGGAGCAGCAGATCGATCCCAACGACCCTGAAGTCTCTCTGCCAACCCCCTTGTTGCCTATAGGGGTGATACCCAGCGGGAGCACCGACACGGTGGCGTACAGTCTCCATGGGACGACTGACGTTCAGACGGCCGCAATACATATCATTTTCGGCGACAGTACTGGCCTCGATATCTCCTCCGTTCACAGCGATCAAACATTACTGAGGTTGTACGCTAGTGTACTTAGCTATGGCTATCTGGGTGACGTGATACGGGATAGCGAAAAATTCAGGTGGATGGGGCCTCAGAGATATGACTACTCGGGTCAGATGATAATTCTGTTCAGATGATAATTCTGTGCACTTGGAAAATATTCACCTTCTAACATTTTTTATTCCATTGCAGGTTTCAAGAAGATTATAGCAAACAAAGGGTATGAAGGGGAAATACAATTACTGTCTGACCCTTGTCATCCAGCTACGAGCACAAGATGCACAAAGAACTGTACCAGGTGTTTGCAACACATGCACAAGAGCGTTCCAGACAAAGAAATTTCCAGTGAGTATATTGTCCAGTGTGTTTGTGCTCATTTATGTAAACTGATACGTTTTAGGATGGATGACCATCAGAGGAAAGTTCTTCATGGTGAACGGTGCTAATCTCGCCTGCGCCTGCTCCAGGAGTCCCATGGGATTCAGTCCTCACTGTCACCTGGGAGATGGCTGCGTAGATGTGATTCTAGTTCGGCATACGTCACTTTTTAACAATATAAGAATGTTGCTCAGGCTGACCAGCAAACAGAAAACTCTGGTATATTTTCTGCAGTAACTAAATGACGTCAGAATATTTCAGTTGAAGGAATTGATTGATAGAGTAAAGGCAATCTGTGTTTGCAGTACGATCTACCTTTCGTCGAGGTGTACAGAGCAAGGGAGTTCACGTTCCGTGCCCTGCCCACCTTGCACATGCAGTCTGATAGCGAGATTAATAATCGCTATATGAACTCGAGCTTGAGTGTGTGGAATTGCGACGGTGAGGTGATCGATAACTCCAACGTGAAAATCAGGTAAACACTCGTTCTATTTGCAGATACTTTTAAATGATAATTCTAGTTCAGGTCAGTGTTCGTTCCTATAAAGAATAAAATATATACTTGAAATCTGATTTAATTGTAATTTCAGGGTACACTGCCAACTAGTGAACGTGTTTACCAGAAGAGCGGAGGAAGTGGTTCACGAGAGGACATGTTTTTGTTAATTGCGATCGCCAATTGATGTTCTAAAGTGGCGGTGTTTAACACTTTGACAACCACACGTTTTATTTCCAAGTCCATTATGTTTCAGATTTTAGTAGTAATGCACATATAGTACCAATTTTATGAAATGTAGATAATAATGGTCGTCAAAGTGTTAAGACAAATATGATGCGCGTTTCCGCTGGGACACGATGGCCATTGAAACCCTATAGTTCCTTCGACTTGCCCGCAATTTACGAGCTATCGCCATGTGATGTGCGATCTTAGAATGCTGTTCGACGGTGATATTTTGTGATCTCATGGTACATTTTAAAACGTTAACACTTTACAATTATTAAATTATTCTTTATACCTCACACTACTGATTCTAGGTACGTCGAAAATTTGAGGTTGAAAAATTTGGCAAGAGGAGTCACAAAATATCATCGTCGCACAGTTCGACCATCAACGGAGTTATTTTACACCGCTGCTTGGCAAACCTTTTCGAGCTAAACGTTTTGACCCAGTGCGAACGAAATCAGCCTAAATAAGGTCTAAACTCATTGAACACCATCTAAACGTCCACGAAGAACTCAGTATGCTATCCTCATTTACGATACTCGGAAAATTTCCTTTATTTTCTCTGTATTTTTAGATATAATTCACAAACGTCTCAACATTCCACTCGCGCGACTCAGAATGTACTTATAAAATTTTGTACGAAACACGACCTAGGTTTTTCCTGGTCGTTTTTTTCCGGCATTGCTATATTGGTTGCGCGCGTTTTTCGTACTTAACAGAAAACGAAATATGGAAAGGAGAGATGAATGTAATTGTAGATTCGGTGCACGGATATGGATTCTTCCTTGTACGATATTTCCAAGGATATTACACCATTAGTCCCTTAACACTTTGATGTGAATCTCATTGGTCGAATGAAATAATTAATAAATACAGTAGACTCTTGTTATAGTCTTGTGAAAATAACGATGGTCTACTGTATTATTTTTGCCAAAAACGCGTAATGGTATATAGTAATATATATAACAGCGCTTTATAATTATTAAAGTGTCAATTATTTCTATGAATTACAGTGTCATCAAAGTGTTAAGTTTAAAGATAGGATTCGTTCGTAGAAAGTATGTACAGTATGAGGAGTCGTACTCCAGAAAACTCAGTATATTTTTCACGTATTAGCACGATCCAAAGGGACGAGCAGATGCAATTGAAAATCGTTAGGATATACCGCGCGTCAATAATTCATCGATAGCGTTGTAGCGATATATTTTAAAGAGAAAGGAACGACGCGTATTTTCTTGAAACGAGAGCGATTTTAGCTGTGGCTGTTAGAGCTTAACGTTTACAATTAAGCTAAGAATTTCGAGCGGCATTTACTTTACCAGAACAAGTATTTCGACCTATTTATTTAACGCTATAAGATAGGTTCTATAAAAAGAATATTGAAAATTGTAATCGATAACAATTTGATTCGAACGAGCAACGAGAGGAAATTAATTTAATATTTTCTAGTCTGTTGCGTTAAGACACGAGCACTCCGTCCTTAGTTCCCGTTTTCACGAGCCCAGTGTATTGTAAAGGGCGGAAGTTTCCCTCGTCGCTTCGTTATCTTTGATAATGTCAAACCTTGAGATTAAAAGTGTTTTGTAAAAAGGCGAAGGTACTCTGTGATTTTAATTGTTTAAAAAATTAGAAAATACTTGCTAATTCTCTGCTGATAGAAAATTTCATTTTTTATAGAAATTTAATTTTTAATTCTTGGAACATTACAAAATTTTCATTTTAAGACAACATATCACATAGAAAAGACAGTGTACCTTGCTAAGAAACGAGCCACGTACCGAATTTCGTCCAGCTGCATTTTTTCCTTCTTTTTTACGTCCATGCTTGGCTAAACTCGTTTAAAATTCGACTACTCGTTGCTTCTACCGTTTGCGGTCCGACAACCGTTACTTCCGGTTAAAGAGTGTATTTAGTTAAGTATTTCGCATCGCGTTCTTTGGATATAGAGTTTTTTTATTGTAATTATTTTTGTATCATATGATTGCGCACACGCTTCCGTATAAGCAATTCTTTCCGTGAAAGAAGTGTTAATTTAATCACAATTGTAATTGTTTGAAATTGGAGGATCGCAAAAGATCAACGACAGACAAGAGAATAGCGATTATATAGATAAAGATTATTTTGTAGATTCGTGTGTACAGGTTGTACAGATATATATACACACTTATATATATAAATACATATGTATATATTATATATTTTAATTACGTATTTATATATATAGAAAGGAGAGCTGAAAACCGATCGTTGTGTATCAATTGCGATGCAACTGTAACGAGAGTATTTAATTAATTTTGTGATGGTGCACCGAATGTCAAGTGGCTGCGTATATTAATAAAAATTGTACTTCACTTTTTCAAATTTATGTTGTATTTCTTACCCTCCTATTATATTTTATAAATCCCTATTTTTTAAAATTCTACTCTCATTTTGTTAAAGGACTTTCATTTTTATTTTATTTAAGTACTGATACCGACTGATTTCAACATTACCGACCGAGTGACATAGTATAATATGGGCACTAATGTTATATTGATAATAGTAAGAGCAATAAGTATAATTATTATAGTTCTAGCGATAATAACAGTATAATGTAGGCAGCAAGAGAATATATACTGAAGCTTCTGTGCAATGCTTCTACATATTACTTTCTAATTAACTAAGGTATCAAGGATAATTTTTTAAATAAACACACATAGAAAGTATTTTTAATGCGATATTTATTAAATTATTAATTTATACAACTTACAGTTCTACTTACCGACACGTTAATTCTTACCATCAGCCGTTTCCACATTAGATAAACCACAATTGAAAAAAGAAAAAATCTTAAACAAAGAAAATAAAATAAGAAAAGTATTTACAAAAGAAATTACCGAGGCAGGATAAAAAGGATTTTCCATCGAAGTCGAACTCTTTTCCTCTTTTATATATTAAGAATTTTTAATAATCAATATTGTCGGATATATATATAATATATATATTATATATATAATATAATACATTATATTAATTGAGACAGTATGGACACAACGTATAATTGGCGCGGTAAGGTGACAAATTGTCCCTTCGTCGGAGGGTTGCCAGCTTCAAGGTCGGTTACCTCCCGGATTTATAATTTTTCTCTCGCTTCTCTCTCGTTAATTTTGGGCTTCCCCAAACCGCGGGCGGAGCTTTCTCCACGCTTATCACAACAGGTTTCTTAAGCATTAAAGTCTTTACGAAATCGACCCTGAAGAAAGAGGGTGCATCGCAAAAACTGTCGTAAAATTCAAACCAAAATGTTTTGAAAAAAAAAACAAACGTTCTATAAACTATCTTAAATTAAACGTTAACCCTTCGAACCCCAGACTTCTCTAAAATTTTCATATTATTTTGATTTATAAAAGAGCCCTGAAGAGTTAACAGTGTCCAGTGTTCCAGAAATGAGGGGAAGTCGATTCTGAACAAAATTTCTCTTTGGAGAAATTTGATTGGGAGCTTCGTTTCTGAGTTATGGAGGAAAAACGGCGGACCAATGGGAGCGGCGGTGCGCGCGCAGCGGCGGAGCGCGCGAAATCCGTGCGCGCTGATTGGTCCCGCGGTTTTTCCTTTATAATTCAAAAACGGAACGTCGTATCGAAATTTCACAAAGGGAAATTTTGTTCAGAATTAATTTCTCTTTTGGATACGCTGGTTTTCAACTGAAAATAACCACTCTTTCCACAGAGATTACTACGCTCACCCCTTCCGGTTACCACTATCACCACCTTTGTCACAGCCCTCCCTCGGTTATCAAGGCCAACCACCTTTTTTTCTGTTTAATTTCTTTTGCCCTCGTATTATACTATTTAGTCTAATCCCTGATATATAACATGAACCTCGTTCACAATCGTAAAAAAAAGGATCGTGAGACGAAAATACTCTTCAGCTTCCTTTTTGCCAAGTCTTTCGTGCTCTTTACTCTTTTGTTCTAACTTGGGGCTCCTGAGGGTTGCAATTCTTTCGACATTTTTTTTGGCTGCAATTCTCTTTGAAGAATTAATTTAAAGACTTGAATTCATGAAATGATGTGTGGTTTGATGAAATGGTGCGATGTATGATCACACATGTGTAAACAGAAATATAAAACAAACAAATGTAATAATATTTTTAATATTTTTTTTGTGTGAGCATTTTTAAAGTTACTTTTAATATGTAAAATAACAGAAGATATATCAGTTTATAATTTTCGGTGGTGTCATATGTGTGAAGTATCATATGTGAAGCATCACATGTGGCCTTTAGTGACACACATATGTGCTAATATTTAATTTTCACCCTCAAAAGAGGTTGTAAGGGGTTTATTAACCCTCTTAGTGCCGGACAATATATAATAGCGCCTTACTTGCAACATCCAGATAAAATCCGTTTATCGCCCATACTATGCAATGTTATCCAAGCTTGCAATTTCCAAGCTTGCAATTTCCAAGCTTGCAATTCCTAAGCTTGCAATTCCCAAACTTCCCAATTTCCAAGCTTGCAATTCCCAAGTGTCCCAATTCCAAAGCTCTCTAATTTCCAAGCTCCCTATTTTTCAAGCTTGCAATTCCTAAGCTTGCAATTCCCAAACTTCCCAATTTCCAAGCTTGCAATTCCCAAGTGTCCCAATTCCAAAGCTCTCTAATTTCCAAGCTCCCTATTTTTCAAGCTTGCAATTCCAAAGCTTGCAATTCCCAAGTCTTCCAATTCCCAAGCTTGCAATTCCAAAGCTTCCCAATTCCCAAGCTTGCAATTCCCAAGCTTCCCAATTCCCAAGCTTGCAATTTCAAAGCTTGCAATTCCCAAACTTCCCAATTTCCAAGCTTACAATTCCCCAGTGTTCCAATTCCCAAGCTCCCTATTTTTCAAGCTTGCAATTCCAAGGCTCCCCAATCTCCAAGCTTGCTATTCCCAAGTCTCCCAATTCCTAAACTTGCAATTCCCAAGCTTGCAATTCCCAAGCTTGCAATTCCAAAGCTTCCCAATTCCAAAGCTTCCCAATTCCCAAGGTTCCCAATTCCCAAGCTTGCAATTCCCAAGCTTGCAATTCCCAAGTTTCCCAATTCCTAAACTCCCTAATTTCCAAGCTTGCAATTCCCAAGTTTCCCAATTCCCAAGCTTGCAATTCCAAAGCCTGCAATTCCTAAGCTTGCAATTCCCAGGCTCTCTAATTTCCAAGCTTGCAAATCGATCTCTTATCCTTTATTTTTCTTCGTGAAATGTCAATTTTTTTTTACAAAACAAATTAGAAATGCAAATTATATGTCGCGTACTAAGTGGTTTATATAAAGTTATGATAAAACAATGCCTTTCTTATGTGTAAAAATGATTTGAAAGATAGAACTGAATTTTTCTATTATTTATAATTGTATTGTTCGTATTATTTTCAATCGATATTGGAGAATCGTTATCATTGCTTTATTCTCCATTTCGTCCCGAATACGAGGCATTTTTAACCACGTAAATATCATTTGTAGTTTGGTTTTTGTAAGCCAAATATATATTTTCCAAATAATTGCATATTTGTCAAATTCTGTTATCTTCGCATAGGCACTCGTTTTTCGTCCGGCACTAAAAGGGTTAAACTGTAAACGGTAATCTAATTGTGCGTAGTGTACCTGAAAACAGAAATTTCTAAAATTGCAACCCTGTAGCCCAACCAAAAACCTTTCGCCTACGTTTTGTACAACCAAATACTACACAGTGTGCTATTCCTTGCTCAATAAATATTCGATAAATATATATCATTGTATTTCATTATATAATAATATATATATATTTATATTGCAGTAGTATAATAATCGCACTATCGATCGCGGTCGTCGCGTTTACAATTAAACTTTATTATCGTTTCTCGTAGCTGAACTTGCACCTGGTTATGCTCTACAGACATCTACCCAAGGGGAAATAAAAAGAGAATTTCTTTTCGAAATCAATCGTTTCAGTCGTTGAAAGTATTCTTAAAGTCTAGCAGTATCGGTCGATCGCGTGTCTGTAGTCTCGATTTACGCAGAAATTCTGCGATTTACTGCGGGTGGCCGCCGGGATATGGGGATACAACCCGAGTTTGATCGAGACGCGCGACCCTCTCCGAGCTACCCTTAAGCTTTCCCTACAAAATCTAGTACTAGTCAAACAAATATTATCTTACGTAGAAAAATTTCTCGTCGGCCCGCTACTTTCGCTAACTGCTGACTTTCTTCTTCTTTAATCGCTTTATTCTTTTTTATTTTTTATTCTTTTTCTTTATTGTTGTTGAGACATGAAGACGTACTTTAGAACTTTGTAGTGAAGTGTTGGATTGAATTTTATAGAACAAGAGAGTTTGTGCATCAAGTAAAATATATAAACTTAATATCTTTCCTTAATAGTTTATGACGAAAATGTGATTCAAAAGAACGAAGACAAAATGGCTGCCCTTAAGGGAGGCAATACCTTCTAATTCCCTCAATACCTACCAATTTCCAAGCTTGCAATTCCAAAGTTCCCTAATTTTTCAAGCTTGCAATTCCCAAGATGCCTTATTTCCAAGCTTGCAATTCCAAAGCTCCATAATTTCCAAGCTTGCAATTCCCAAGCTTCCTAATTTCAAAGCCTGCAATTCCCAAATTTTCCAATTACCAAGTTTGCAATTCCAAAGCTTCCCAATTCTCAAGCTTTTGAATTCCCAAGCCCTCTAATTTCCAAGCTTGCAATTCCCAAGCTTGCAATTTCCAAACTTGCAATCCCAAAGCTTGCAATTCCCAAGTTTCCCAATTCCCAAGCTCTCTAATTTCCAAGCTCCCTAATTTCCAAGCTTGCAATTTCCAAGCTTCCCAATTCCCAAGGTAGCAATTTCCAAGCTTGCAATTCCCAAGTTTAGAATTTCCAAGCTTCCAATTCCCAAGCTCTGTAATTTCCAAGCTTGCAATTCGCAAGCTTGCAATTTCCAAGCTTCCCAATTCCCAAGGTAGCAATTTCCAAGCTTGCAATTCCCAAGTTTAGAATTTCCAAGCTTCCAATTCCCAAGCTCTGTAATTTCCAAGCTTGCAATTCCTAGGCTTGCAATTCCCAAGCTTGCAATTCCCAAGTTTCCCAATTCCCAAGTTTCCCAATTCCCAAGCTTCCCAATTCCCAAGCTTAAAATTTCCAAGCTTGCAATTCCCAAGACTCCCAATTCCCAAGCTTGCAATTCCAAAGTTTCCCAATTCCCAAGCTCTCTAATTTCCAAGCTCCCTAATTTCCAACCTTGCAATTCCCAAGCTTCCCAATTCCCAAGTTTCCCAATTCCCAAGCTTCCCAATTCCCAAGCTTAAAATTTCCAAACTTGCAATTCCCAAGACTCCCAATTCCCAAGCTTGCAATTCCAAAGTTTCCCAATTCCCAAGCTCTCTAATTTCCAAGCTCCCTAATTTCCAACCTTGCAATTCCCAAGCTTCCCAATTCCCAAGTTTCCCAATTCCCAAGCTTCCCAATTCCCAAGCTTAAAATTTCCAAGCTCGCAATTCCCAAGTTTAGAATTCCCAAGCTCGCAATTCCAAAGCTTGCAATTCCCAAGCTTGCAATTCCAAAGCTTGCAATTCCAGAGCTTCCCATTTCCTAAACTCCCTAGTTTCCAAGCTTGCAATTCCCAAATTTCCCAATTCCTAAACTTGCAATTCCTAAGTTTGCAATTCCAAAGCTTCCCAATTCCCAAGCTCTCTGATTTCCAAACTTGCAATTCCCACGTTCGCAATTCCCAAGTTTGGTATTCCCAAGCTCGCAATTCTCAAGCCTGCAATTCCCATACTTGCAATTCCAAAGCTTCCCAATTCCTAAACTCCCTAATTTCCAAGCTTGTAATTCCCAACCTTCCCAATTAACAAGCTCCCTAATTTCCAAGCTTGCATCCAGACTTGATGAGCCATAACTTCAAAAGTGCTTCGTATTTCACTTAAAAATTTTGAAACAATGCAAGATGTTACACTAGCATATAGAAAAGAACATTTTGTAATTTTTAAAGATTCTAAAGGTATTGCCTCCCTCAAATGTCCGCCATGAAATGGCTATCTTATAAAATATCTGCATCATGAAATTTATTTTTTTTCTTTAAAAATGTATAAACCTACATCTTTAAATAAACCGTGTCTCCATCAAATATAAAAATAGTCACCCCTCATAATTTTCACATAAACTAATTGTCAAAAACTAATTGTCAGAAAATGTTATTTTGAATGAAAGAATGATGGATAAGCAAAAGAAGAAGAACGTCAGCATATGGCGTTAATAAGTGGCTCTTACGACGATTCTTTTATAATGCACTTTCGGTTCAAGGCAGCTCGAGACGCTGTACAAAAGTGTATTTTCCTTCGCGAAAATGAACGCGACGCGAGCTTGACATTTTTTGAGCAGAAACGTGGAAGGGTGGATTCGAACGGTTGGTCGCGAAATTAAGCGAAGAAGGGAAAAATTTTACCCCTTTCCTTTATGCGCGAGAAAACTTTTCCCTCGAAAGCTCACCCTAAGGATATCCTAACTTTTCTATGGTTATTTTACAATTCTACCGATTGGCACTCTAATCTAATCGCACGTTGATGATCTATCGATTCATAGAGAAAATTAAAATCATTTTTAGTGTCGATTATTTGTTTTGTAATATTGTGACGCACTCGTGACGCATATGACACACTTGTGAGATACATGACACACTTATGAAGTATATGACGCATTCGTGACGCACCTGTGTTGCACACAAAGCACCTGTGACGCACTCGTGACGCATATGATCACTACACTTCAAATCAAATTAGTATTTCGTCTGCTATTTAATTTTGCTTTTGATTCTAATTATAAATCTTCTCTTGAAACATAGTGATGCACTTGTGACGCACTTGTGACGCACACTAACTCGAAATTAAACCTGTCTCTTATCTGCAATTGAATTTAGCGTTCGACTCTAATTATACTCTTCGTAATCAAGCGTCAGTGAATACGTAACTAAATTTTCAATCTTCTTTATTTATCTTCAGCTTGTATTAATATTTAGTCATTCGTACATGACGCAACTGTCCATAAAATTGTACCTTAAGAATCAAACAAAATGGTTGAACATATTAAAAGTTTCATTTAAAAAATATTTTTGTCAAAAGAAATTTAGAAGAGAAAGTTTCGTAAAAATGATTGAAGTAGTAGTCTGATCACCAACGTGCAAAAGAATACTAAACACGACGATAAAACCTAATTCGCGTATCCCGGAACCACCCTCGTTTCATAAATAGACACCGCTGTTCGTGAGAATTTTCGTGAAAATTTTTCATCAACGACGAGCGCGTTTAACAAAATAAGAACACGAGTTCTTTCTTTACAATCCCTATTGGCATCAAGGAAAGTATTAAAATCCCTTACACTAGGTCTTCAACCCCCTCAATTCACCGCATTCTAAAATAAAATTCTGCGGAAGAAATGAAAATCTCGCGGTGATTAGAGAGTTGAACGTTTAGGATCCTCGGATCCGGGGCTTCGAAAGATTTCAACCCCTGTGCGTAATAACTATCCTCTCTTCAATCTTTTACTCCTTCATCGTTCAGGGTCTCGACGACATTCTTCTTGTCTTTTTCTCAAGCGAACCTAATCCCTTTAACTCTAATTTTATAAAACGCTACTTAACTTGCTACTTAAGCCACCTTCTCTTTATTGCCCTAATTGATGTACGTCGAGTTGTCCGTTTATCTGCTGCCTATGCATTTTTTTATTCATTCAATTTGAGATAATATTTGAGTCTGAGCTTTTTTAGAAAGAATTTGGGAGATCACTTAGACGCTGAGTTTTTATTTTTGATGAGTTCCGACGCGTGGTTATTCGATGCGGTGCGATTTCAATGCGTGGTAACTCGATACATTGCAATTCCAGAGCTTGGTAGTTCAAGGTAAGGTAATTCGACGCGTGGTAACTCGACAAGTGGTAATTGGACGCGTGGTAATTTGATACGTTGCGGTTCCAGCGCACGGTGATTCGATACGGAGTGATTCGACGCGTGGTAATTCGATACGTTGCGATTCCACCGCGTGGTAATTCGAAGCGTTATTATCTACACGCGTGGTAATTCGACACGTTACTGACTCCACGCGTGGTATCTCGACGCGTTACTATCTCGACGCGTGGTAATTCGATGCGTTATTATTTCCACGCGTGGAAATTCGACACGTTACTGACTCCACGCGTGGTAATTCGACGCGTTACTATTTCCACGCGTGGTAATTCGATGCGTTACTATTTCCACGCGTGGTAATTCTACGCGTTACTAACTCCACGCGTGGTAATTTGACGCATTAATATCTCCACGCGTGGTAATTCGATGCGATGCAATTCCAACGCGTGGTAATTCGATGCGATACAATTCCAACGAGTGGTAATTCGACGCGTAGTAACTCGACGCGTGGTAACTCAACGCGTGGTAATTCGAACCCTTGCAATTTCAACGCGTGGTAATTCAAACCCTTGCAATTTCAACGCGTGGTAATTCGACGCGTGGTAACTCTACGCGTGGTAATTCGGTCGCTACCAATTCCAACGCGTGGTAATTCGAACCCTTGCAATTTCAACGCGTGGTAATTCAAACCCTTGCAATTTCAACGCGTGGTAATTCGATCGCTTCAAATTTCAACGCGTGGTAACTCTATGCGTGGTAATTCGGTCGCTTCCAATTCCAACGCGTGGTAATTCGAACCCTTGCAATTCCAACGTGTGGTAATTCGAACCATGCAATTCCAACGCGTGGTAATTCGAACCCTTGTAATTGTAATGCGTGGTAATTCGATCGCTTGAAATTGCAACGCATGGTAATTCCGTCACTTCGAATTCCAACGCGTGGTAATTCGAACCCTTGCAATTCCAACGCGTGGTAATTTGAACCCTTGCAATTTCAACGCGTGGTAATTCGAACTCCTGCAATTCCAACGCGTGGTAATTCGAACCCTTGCAATTCCAACGCGTGGTAATTCGAACCCTTGCAATTTCAACGCGTGGTAATTCGAACCCTTGCAATTCCAACGCGTGGTAATTCGAACTCCTGCAATTCCAACGCGTGGTAATTCGAACCCTTCCAATTCCAACGCGTGGTAATTCGAACCCTTGCAATTCCAATGCGTCGTAATTTGATCCCTTGCAATTCCAACGCGTGGTAACTCTACGCTTGATAATTCGCACCCTTGCAATTCCAACTCTTGATAACTCGACGCATAGTAACTCAACGCGTGGTAACTCCTCTCATCGTGAGTCTCCCCTAAACTCCAAATGCATAAAACTTTCGACAACAGAATTTGTAATTTTAACTTGCTGAAATTTAACTTGCTTGCGTCCAATCCAGTAATTACATGATAAAAATGCTGAGGCACAGGTAAACGGACAAAGTCCCACAACGACAGCACGCGTTAACATACCCTATCCATATGTACACTAATAATAGTTCTCTCCCGTAGTAACCGTAAAGCGATTAGTAGTTTAGTCGATTATTTAATAGTAGTCAGAGCGGCCCTCGGTTTTCGACTTACTTTAGGCGGTATAGTAACATAGTATGCGGTTAGCTCGTCCTCGTCGTGTACAATTAATAGTATAGTAGCGGTAATAGTATTAGTTTAGAATAGCGCTGCTAGTAGTTAGTTAGTTAGTTAGTTAGTAGTAATAGTATTATTGGTGGTGGATGAGTGGTAGTTTTTTTATCTTTCGTATCGATGGCGGTGCTGATGGTGATCGTGGTGATGGTAGTTGTGGTACAGTAGTAGTCGGCGGTTCGCCGTGTAGCGTTAATAGCGTTACAAGCATTATTATAGGAATATAGTAGCGTCGTCGCATCGTTTATCTTATATCAAGTATCTTACGTTATTGCTAGTTACCGATATTGCTAGTCTCGATCTCTTTGTACTATCACTACGAACCGATTGACAGGGTGCGTTCTTCCCCATTCGACCCTGTATGGATCCCTTTCACCCTTTAAATAAAATGTCTCCAAACTTCACTAGCGATTCGGTAATTGTCTTAACCCTTTTAGTGCCGGACGATATATCGTCGTTTGCTACACTAAAAGTGCCAACGACGATATATCGTCGTGCGTGTAACAGTGCCTTATTTGCAATATCCAGATAACTAAATAGCAATATTTATAATAATAAATAGTATAGAAAATTATATATCATAGATATATTTATAATCATAACATATATTTGTGATAATAAAATTTTGTTTCAGCAATGTTGTAGTATACTACACCAACTGCTTGTCGCGCAGCAGATAAAATCCGTTTATCGGCCGCACTATGCAATGTTATCCAAGCTTGCAATTCCTAAGCTTGCAATTCCCAAACTTCCCAATTTCCAAGCTTGCAATTCCCAAGTGTCCCAATTCCCAAGTTCTCTAATTTCCAAGCTCCCTATTTTTCAAGCTTGCAATTCCTGAGCTTGCAATTCCAAAGCTCTCCAATCTCCAAGCTCGCAATTCCCAAGTCCCACAATCTCCAAGCTGGCAATTCCCAAGTCTCCCAATTCCCAAGCTTGCAATTACAAAGCTTCCCAATTCCCAAGCTTGAAATTTCAAAGCTTGCAATTCCAAAGCTTCCCAATTCCTAAACTCCCCAATTTCCAAGCTTGCAATTCCCGAGCTTGCAATTCCCAACCTCTCTAATTTCCAAGCTCCCTATTTTTCAAGGTTGCAATTCCTAAGCTTGCAGTTCCAAAGCTCCCTAATCTCCAAGCTTGCAATTCCCAAGTCTCCCAATTGCCAAGCTTGCAATTCCCAAGCTTGAAATTTCAAAGCTTGCAATTTCAAGGCTTGCAATTCCCAAGTGTCCCAATTCCCAACCTCTCTAATTTCCAAGCTCCCTATTTTTCAAGCTTGCAATTCCTAAGCTTGCAATTCCAAAGCTCCCTAATCTCCAAGCTTGCAATTCCCAAGTCTCCCAATTGCCAAGCTTGCAATTCCAAAGCTTCCCAATGCCCAAGCTTGCAATTCCCAAGTTTCCCAATTCCCAAGCTTGAAATTTCAAAGCTTGCAATGTTAAAGCTTGCAATTCCCAAGTGTCCCAATTCCCAACCTCTCTAATTTCCAAGCTCCCTATTTTTCAAGCTTGCAATTCCTAAGCTTGCAATTCCAAAGCTCCCTAATCTCCAAGCTTGCAATTCCCAAGTCTCCCAATTGCCAAGCTTGCAATTCCAAAGCTTCCCAATGCCCAAGCTTGCAATTCCCAAGCTTACAATTCCCAGGCTTGAAATTTCAAAGCTTGCAATTTCAAAGCTTGCAATTCCCAAGTGTCCCAATTCCCAACCTCTCTAATTTCCAAGCTCCCTATTTTTCAAGCTTGCAATTCCCAAGCTTGCAATTCCAGAGCTTCCCAATTCCTAAACTCCCTAATTTCCAAGCTTGCAATTCCCAAGATTCCCAATTCCCAAGCTTGCAATTCCAATGCCTGCAATTCCTAAGCTTGCAATTCCTAAGCTTCCCAATTTCCAAGCTTGCAAATCGATCTCTTATCCTTTATTTTTCTTTGTGAAATGTCAATTTTTTTTTTACGAAACAAATTAGAAATGCAAATTATATATTGCGTACTAAGTGGTTTATATAATGTTATGATAAAACAATGCCTTTCTTATGTGTAAAAATCATTTGAAAGATAGAACTGAATTTTTCTATTATTTATAATTGTATTGTTCGTATTATTTTCAATCGATATTGGAGAATCATTATCGTTGCTTTATTCTCCATTTCGTCCCGAATACGTGGCATTTTTAAGCATGTAAATATCATTTGTAGTTTGGTTTTTATAAGAGTTTTTGCCAAATCGTTGCACATTTGTCAAATTCGTTATCTTCGCATAGGCACTCGTTTTTCGTCCGGCACTAAAAAAGTTAATCTAGGATTTTTAATAACATAGAATGTTAGTATGTTACGAGTACAGAGGAAACAAGCACAATCAAGAGGATTAGGAGTGCAATGAAAAATCAACTGGTGGCTGTTGAACGATCTTATTTTCTTGAACTAATCAACACGCTGACTGTCGTGGTCTTAAAGACATTTACAAATAGCAGACATAGAATTAACAAGGGTAGAATTTAGAAAATGAAACTTGCAGATATTAAATTAAAATTGACTATTTTACAAAAAACCCTCTTATTCCTATGTCCATCGAAGACAAAGTAAATAGCAGTCAACGTGTTAACACAAGATGAATCGATCAAATTGGATCCAAGTAGTCGCTAATGGGCAAGACGCAGCGCACCCTTTCAACCATCACTCGAACAGAAAAATAAGTACTGAAATGTCACTTTACAAAACTCCAACGAAGAATCGTGTACCTCGCTGCCATCACGATAATTCTACGTACTAATTCTTTGTTAACGTTCAAACGAAACATTCAAATCGTCTTAACAATAACGTATAATTTACAGACCCTGCAAGGGTCGATTCCAACAGAAAGAAAAATCAAAGTCTCTTTAACGTATAGTCGACGGAAAGCACTTTGGACAATAATAATAATGTACAGGGTTTTTCCTCACATGTGGGACTCGCTCCAAATTAGAACTTAAACTAACATAATTTTTGGAAAATTTGTCTTTATAATTTTTGGCATGAATTATAGATGTGTGGTAATTCGACGCATTGCAATTCCAGCGATTGGTAGTACCACGCGTGGTAGTTCCATGAGTTGCAATTCCAACGTATGATAATACTACGCGTGGCAATTCCAACGCGTTCAATTTCAATGCATGACAATTCCAACGCGTTCAAATTCCAACACGTGGTAATTCGATGCAATGCAATTCCAGCGCTTGGTAATACCACGCGTTCCAATTCCAAAGCGTCCCAATTCCAACACGTGGTAATTCCAACGTGTTCCAATTCCAACGCATAGTATTTCTACGCTTGGTAATTCGATGCATTGCAATTCCAGCGCTTGGTAATACCACGCGTTCCAATTCCAAGGCATTTCAACTCCAACGCGTTCCAATTCCAACGCGTTTCAATTCCAACGCGTTTCAATTCCAACGCGTTCCAATTCCAACGCTGTTCTAATTCAAACGCGTTCAAATTCCAACGCGTGGTATTTCTACGCGTGGTAATTCAATGCATTGCAATTCCAGCGCTTGGTAATACCACGCGTGGTAATGCGATGCGCTGAAATTCCAACGCATTCCAATGCCAACACGTGGTAATTCCAACGCTTGGTAATTCTACGCGCGGTATTTCCAACCCGTGGTAATTCTACTCGTGGTAATTCGATACATTGGAATTCCAACGCTTGGTAATACAACGCGTGGTAATTCGACGCATTACAATTCCAGTGCTTGGTAATACAACGCGTGGAAATTCCAACGCTTTGCAACTCCAACGCGTGGTAATTTACTGCGTTGCAATTGCAACGCGTGGTATTTCTCAATGTGCTGCAATTCCAACGCATGGTAATTCTCAAAGCGTTGCAATTCCAACGCATGGTAATTCTCAATGCGTTGCAATTCCAACTCATGATAATTCTCAATGCGTTGCAATTCCAGCGCGTAGTAATTCTCACTGCGTTGCAATTCCAATTCGTGGTAACACTACGCATGATAACTAAACGCAATATAATCAGTTCCCAAAATACAAATCGCAGAATACATGTGAATACATAAAATAAAATTACAATAAAGCAAGTACCGCATGTAAAGAAACACCCTGTAGTCTAGGACCTTCGTTGTCGTCGAGTTCGATGTTACAATTAATAATATATCTCGTCGCGCGACGTTTACCACTAAATTTCTAAATAGTTAATAACTATAGATCTCTCACTATCTCGAATATCGTCCATCTTCGTTTTCCCAATTCTACTTCCATTTTGTGTTGGCTCGTGCACTCTTCCTCTTCCTCTTCTTTCCTCTTTCGCAGCAGTTCAACGGGTATAACGTGTTTTTCTTATTTTCTTTTTTGTAACCGCTTAATTCTCGATAATAATTTCAATATTAAATATTCACTTTGTTTCTAACTAGCAGCCTCTGGTGACTAGTCCGCAGCTAGTCTTCCTCTCGTTTCTTAGTTCTCGTTGTGTTCACTAGTGTTAGCACTAGCCTGAGCATTTAGGCGATTATTATTTAACGATACAATTAGAAAGTTATTTAATATTATTATTATCCGTGGTTCGTGGACCGGTTTAACATCCGTTCCACCGGACTCGTCGATCGGATCCCCTCGACCTTCGTCTCTATAATAATAACAATAATTATTATCTTTTTTTTTTACCCTTCTTGTTCTCTTTCTCTGTTTTTCTTAAAAACGCTCGAAGAAGAAGAAGAAGCTTCTGCCTCGACTACAAAAAACCACTTCCGCCGACGCGTCTAAACAAGCGTGTGTGTTCCTTCATAAATATTATAAAAAAATATAATAGAAAATTATAATTTCGTTATAATATTTATAAGCTACTCGAGAAATTGGCACTAGAAAATCTTTTTTTTCCTTTTTCTCCTCGCTAAACCAGGTCTGCCAAGCAACCTCCGAAGGTCAACTACTATAGCGTTGTTACATTAACTCAACATTATTACATTATTACAATTGTTAACAATTAGTTCACACCGGCCTAGTACCTTGGGTGGAGTTAGCAGAGTTAAGTCTAGGTTATATTAATACATTGGAGTGGCTTAATTTACATTGCGGACTATCAAGCCTTGTAAGCAATACTACTACTGGATAGTATCACTACCATGGTATAATCTTATCTATTAGGTACCAAGTACTAGGGCAGCGCTTTACCAATTATCAAAATCTAATTACAATATTGTCTAACGCTGAACAGAAAGATAAAGGCTACATTCCCTTCGGTTCGCTTCGCAGACGTGGTTCAAATCTTTTCTTGGAAGAGAATTTGACAGGGGACCAGAAGTGTCCCTTCGTTCCCTTCAGACGCTACTACACTCTAGAATCCTCTAAAACGTTATAAAATACCGCGACGACGAGACCGACAGCCGTCAAAGAACGAGTCTCGCGTGTATGTACAAAAACGCTTTCGGAAGGGCCTCGAAGCAGGAAGAATAGGAATAGATCGTTTATAAAATCGCGCGAGAAACGATTACTCTAGTTCTCTCTTGCTTTGATCACTTTTTAGCAGTCGATGGGACCGATCAGACGCTTCTTAGGTGGCGGGGTCCTTTGCGTCCTTCGAGGACAGTCAAGAGAGAGAGAGAGAGAGAGAGAAAGAGAGAGAGGGAGAGAGAGAGGGAGAGAGTTAGAAATTAACAGTGTATCGAGAGAGGAAAACGACGCTTCCGGTGGCGCGGAGACCGTCGCACGGAAGTAATAATTGACCGAATGTTAACCCCCTGAGGTCAAAGTGCGTTGCAAGCAAAGTTAAATAAATTTTTGTGACAATAGGTTAATCGGTATGTTAGTCGCGGTGAATTCGACGCGTTGCGATTACAGCGCGTGGTGAAATCAATGCGTTGCAATTCCAGCGCGTGGTAAATTCGATGGGTTGCAATTCCAGCGCGTGGTGAATTCGAAGGGTTGCAATTCCAGCGCGTGGTGAATTCGAAGGGTCGCAATTACAACGCGTGGTGAATTCGAAGGGTCGCAATTCCAACGCTTGGTGAATTCGAAGGGATGCAATTCCAACGCGTGGTGAATTCCAGGCGTTGCAATTCCAACGCTTGGTGAATTCGATGCGTTGCAATTCCAACGCGTGGTAATTCAATGCGTTATAATTCCAGCGCTTGGTAATTCTGCGCGCGGTATTTCGACGCGCTGCGATTCCAACGCGTGCTAATTCGACGCGTTACTAACTCCACGCTTGGTATTTCGACGCGTTACTAACCCTACGCGTTGTAATTCGACGCGTTACTAACTCCACGCGTGGTAATTCGACGCGTTACTATCTCCACGCGTTGTAATTCGATGCGTGGTAAGTCGACGCGTGGTAATTCGATGCGCTACAATTCCAACGCGTGGTAATTCGATGCGTTACTATCTCCACGCGTGGTAACTCGACGCGTGGTAATTCGATACGCTGCAATTCCAACGCGTAGTGAATTCGATGCGTTGCAATTCCATCGCGTGGTGAATTCGACGCGTTGCAATTCCAACGCGTGGTAAATTCGACACAGTGCAATTCCAACGCGTGATGAATTCGACTCACTGCAATTCCAACGCGCGATGAATTCGGCCCGCTGCAATTCCAACGCGTGGCGAATTCTACACATTGCAATTCCAACACGTGGTAAATTCGCTGCGTTACAATTCCACCGCGTAATAAATTCGCCTCCTTTTGATCCCAAATTAACTCAGCACTTTGCAATAATTGAACACCTTGTTAATCCTACTCTGATTCCGCACTTTTGAGCATACTATCCTGGTAAACCAAAACAATGTCCCCTAACGAAAGACAAAATCCATGTGAGAAGTAGAGCACGAAAGCTAGGAAGTTTCCGAAGCGGTGTCCCTCAGAGGGTTAAAGAGTTAGCCCCGCGGGTGGCGAGGCTCGACCAACGATCGATCGACCCTGGTCTCAGTTTAGTCTCGAGAGTGGCGGGTAGGCCGCTGTGCCGGAAGCGCCTCGATCCCTCGACTGTGTCCGCTTAAACTACGATCAGACTCTCAGGCACTCGATTCTCCGCAGGCTTAGGTCGCGAAGCTGAACACGACACGAGGAATCCTGGCGATTCCCCTCCGGCTCAGGGTTATTATCGTACGCGGTGGTGAGTAACGACCCCGTGGAACATGCGAGCTTCTCGAGACTTTCCGCTCTAAGCCTCCAGTGTCACGGGGGAGACTTCGGTCTGCCGCTCTTGTCCTGCATCACTTGTTGCTGCTGCTGTTGCTGCTGCTGCTGCGTCTGCTGTTGCTGCTGCTGCGGTTGCTGCTGCTGCTGCTGCTGTTGGGGCTGATGGTGATGCGATGGGTCCGCTGACACGCCCAGGTCCGTGCTCATCATGTTACCAGCGCCGCTCTTGTCCACCACGCTGCTCGTGTGCACTGGATGGAAGTATCGTTCTGCAAGGTACACTTTATTTCAATCTTTCGCTATCTAGTAGGTCAATGCTACGAGTGGATAGCATTGAAATGCTACAATGTTAACTACAATGTCTACCACTCGTATAATATGAGATCTAGGAGCTACCTGTGACATTTCTGGGGCAACTGACCTTCGTCCATGGTGGAAGGCGGTTCGCTGGCGGTTCCTGTGATGATGGGGGCGATCATGTTGTAGTCGTCCTCGAGATTGATGAACGGTGCAGTGTTCCAGCGAGGTGGTACGTTAGACACCGATCTCTGGGTAGCCACAGGCCTCGTCACCGACACGGGCGACGAGAAGAGGGAGAGGTTCGTCGGGGAGATCACCCCCGACATCGAGCTGATGGTAGGATACGTGAATATTTGCTGCGGAGAAGCAGAAACTTAGAACCGTGTCAAACATTTCAAATGTGACCTTATTTCAAATAATGTCACGTACCTGTCCAGGTTGGGAGTGAAAGTGAGCAAAGGTGTATTCCCTGCTGGTATGTGGCGCCGTGACGAGGATCCTGGCGGGGCTCTTCCTTCCTGCAGGATCGACGGAACTCTGGCAACCGGAACTGACGAGACCCACAGCGGCGGCGGCTGCCATCTGCTCCTGACTGGACGCCAGTTCCGAAGGGTCCGTTGGCGAGGTCGACGAGGTGGGGGGTGAGTTCGAGCTGGCGGCTGTTAACTCGCCAGTCGACCTTATGATGGCGACGGGCCTCGCCATAGGGGCTGGCGGCGGTGGAGGCAGC
This sequence comes from Megachile leachella, assembly GCA_963576845.1. Taxonomy (NCBI): domain Eukaryota; kingdom Metazoa; phylum Arthropoda; class Insecta; order Hymenoptera; family Megachilidae; genus Megachile; species Megachile leachella. Next base: position 2,128,705 of record OY756252.1, on the reverse strand, counting down.
ATCGAACTCGGATAATACTGTGAGAACTTTTGTATACCAGTGCGGGGTCCGGCTAGCTGCGCCTGGAAATACCACACACCCACCGATCAACGTCGTCGACCCGCGCGTGATCCATTCACCCCGATTTTTTCCCCGTTTGCTCTTAGTGATGGGAATTTTATTTATAATCGATAGAATTATTTGGGTGGATGGTCAGTGGAGAGAGAGGATGCGTGGAACTACCACGCAGTGAATTACCAGGCGTTGGAATTGCAGCGCATCGAATTAACACGCGTTGGAATTGCAATGAGTTGAATTACTACGCGTTGGAATTGCGACGTATTAAATTACCAGGCACTGGAAATCGCAACGCATCGAATTACCACGCGTCGAATTCACCACGCGTCGATTTCACCACGCGTTGGAATTGCAACGCGTCGAATTCACCACGTACCGGAATCGCAACGCGTCGAATTACCACGCGTCGAATTTACCACGCGTCGAATTCACCACGCGTCGAATTCACCACGCGACGAATTTACCACGCGTCGAATTCACCACGCACACGGAATCGCAACGCGTCGAATTCACCACGCGTCGAATTCACCACGCATCGGAATCGCAACGCGTCGAATTACCACGCGTCGAATTCACCACGCGTCGATTTCACTACGCGTCGATTTCACCACGCGTTGGAATTGCAACGCGTCGAATTCACCACGTACCGGAATCGCAACGCGTCGAATCACCACGCGTCGAATTTACCACGCGTCGAATTCACCACGCGACGAATTTACCACGCGTCGAATTCACCACGCGTCGAATTTACCACGCGTTGGAATTGCAACGCATCGAATTCACCACGCTTTGGAATCGCAACGCATCGATTTATGACGCGCTGGAATTGCAACTCATCGAATAACCACGCGCCGAATTCACCACGCATTGGAATTGCAACGGATCGAATTACCACGCTCTGGAATTGCAACGTATTGAATTACCACGCGTTGGAATTGCAACGCATCGAATTCACCACGCTTTGGAATCGCAACGCATCGATTTATGACGCGCTGGAATTGCAACTCATCGAATAACCACGCGCCGAATTCACCACGCATTGGAATTGCAACGGATCGAATTACCACGCTCTGGAATTGCAACGTATTGAATTACCACGCGTTGAATTCACCACGCTTTGGAATTGCAATGCATCGAATTCACAACGCTTTGGAATTGCAATGCATCGAATTCACCACGCGTTGGAATTGCAACACATCGATTTACCAAGCGTTGGAATTGCAACGCATCGAATTACCAAGCGTTGGAATTGCAACGCATCGAATTACCAAGCGCTAGAGTTTCAACGCTCTCCATCAGCTTATTCCCATCACTAGCTGCGAGCTCATTTTCTTTATACCCCAGTAACCTTCAATAAAAACTGACATCTGAGTTCGCCTAGCAAACGGATCACCCCCAAATTTTGGCACATAATGTTTGATTGGATTACGAATCATTCTCGGAAAATCCAGGGCGATTGGAACACGGATGACGATGCAGGTCGCATAGAACCGCCATATTGTATCTTCTCGAAAAGAGTTGGTTCCGAGGAACTTCGAACGCTTTGCGAAGGGTGGACACAATATGGCGGGTTTAAAAAGGATCCGGAAGCTACCTGGGGCAACTGTTGAGTATTCTCCGCCTCCTGGCAAACGAACGTCACGAAATCCGAGAGGGTGTCGTGACCGTTCTCGGGGTACTTGACCACCCCCGTGGAAGCAGGATGCTCTGGCTGGTAGTAGGCTAGCCCGGACATGCTCTGACCGGAACCACCGGCCAGTCCTTCGTGAGGAGAGTGCAATCCTGAAACACAATTCAGCACTGTCATCGTCTGACTGTCTGTGTCTGGGGCCACGAGGAAACCACCCCCTAAAATTCGACCGATTCTTCTTTAAACTCCGTTTCATACCCTTTTGTATTCGTTATTTCCTTGACGAGAAATTTTATTAGTTGTTAATTGTTAGTTAAGGGCGGTTCGCGTAGACAGAGAGAATTAGAAGGGGTAGCAAAACAGAGGTAACGATTGCTGCTGCCAGTCTGTTAGGGGGTGGTTTTAGTGGTACTTTCTTAGGAAGGGGACGACCAACTATAACGATCGTGTTAAATATATATGTATATAGGCACTCCAAGCGTGAAGGCTGGATGGCTGAAATGTACATGTACTTATGTATCCTCGTGTACGTGCGAACGATAGTTTATTCAGAAATTTATTTTATTTTTTTATACGTTGACTGCCATGTGTCAATTAAAAAAGAAAAAATTCATTAAGAAAAGATATACAAACAAATTTAAGATTGCTGAATGTTGTGACCCGCCTACTTCTTACGAGGGAGTGGCCAATCTCCGAAGATAACCGAACTGGCCCGAGAGGCCAGCTGACGCGAACCGAACCGTATAGAGGACCCTGTCGACGGGAACCGAACTTTGTCGACGAGAGCCGAACTATACCGAAGACTCAGTACGAACGAATCAGAAAGTTGGATGGGCGTGGTAACTGTAAGACACGCCCATTAAGAAAAGATATCACTCCCAGCTGTACTATCTAAAAGAACAATTTTTTAATGTAATAAAAGTTTAAATTTGAAAATGGATGATATACGTAATAATTGTTGTGTGATTGATTCATGACAGTCAATGTATGAATGTAATTATTGTAATTATTAAGATATAAAATTAGCGCTCTCACGTACACGTATGTCACGCAACATGTGGTTATATACATGTATGTATATATACATATAGATGTATGTATATATATAATAATATATAGACAGAGATAGATATATAGTGCAACAACAAACATCAAACAGCAAGATAACAACGATTAAACAACACATCAAAAACATCAAGGTAACAACATCAACATCAATACAATGATATACATATATATGAGATAATATATATATGTATGTATGTATGTATATATATATGTATATGGTAAACAACAAAACACCAACATTGCACAACAATAGAGAATATATATATATATTTATTTATAATAGGTAGTATCGTACGGAGATAGATAGATAGAGAAACAGATAGAATAGAGAACAAACAAGTCTCGATCAAGGTATCGAAAATTAATATTCAATCAAGTCAGTTAATGAAGTTAGATAATCAATTAGTTCATCCAGCATACGACATACCCAGAGCATTGGCCGTGTGACAGTGAGTGAGATAGAGATAATTATATGGTGTGCACGGTTTAAGTGAGTACAGTCTCGATTGCGTTCGATCTTCAGAACTTGCTCTTCTTAAATATATTTTAACAATTTGTGCCTCTTAGGATTTTTACATCGAAATGCGAATTAACACGCTTTGGAATTGCAACGCATCAAATTACCACGCGTTGGAATTGCAACGTAACGAATTACCACGCGCTGGAATTGCGACGCATCGAATTACCACGCGTCCCTACTACCACGCTTGGAATACCACGCGTCCCAACTACCACGCTTGGAATTACCACGCGTCCCAACTACCACGCTTGGAATTACCACGCGTCCCAACTACCACGCTTGGAATTACTACGCGTCCCAATTACCACGCTTGGAATTACCACGCGTCCCAACTACCACGCTTGGAATTACCACGCTTGGAATTACCACGCTTGGAATTATCACGCTTGGAATTGCCACGCGTCCCAACTACCACGCTTGGAATTGCCACGCTTGGAATTACCACGCGTCCCAACTACCACGCTTGGAATTACCACGCGTCCCAACTACCACGCTTGGAATTACGACGCGTCCCAACTACCACGCTTAGAATTACCACGCGTCCCAACTACCACGCGTCCCTACTACCACGCTTGGAATTACTACGCGTCCCAATTGCCACGCTTGGAATTACCACGCGTCCCAAATACCACGCTTGGAATTATCACGCTTGGAATTGCCACGCGTCCCAACTACCACGCTTGGAATTACCACGCTTGGAATTACCACGCTTGGAATTATCACGCTTGGAATTATCACGCGTCCCAACTACCACGCTTGGAATTACCACGCGTCCCAACTACCACGCTTGGAAGTACCACGCGTCGAATTACCACGTATCGAATTACCGCGCGTTGGAATCGCAACGTATCAAATTACCGCGTATCGAATTACCACGCGCTGGAATTGCAACGCGTCAAATTACCAAGGCCTGAATTATACCTTCAGCACTTTATCTTCCTGAAAGAAATGACTACAAAAAATCGTGAAAGGCACAAATTGCAACATGATGTCCCAGCGCGAACCGAAGAGTTTTCGAGGCTGTACCCTTAAAAAATAGTAATACGTGAACAGGTGGGTGTAACAGGGTGGGCAGATAGACAGACAGACAGACAAACGAACAGACAAACAGACAGACTGACAGACAGACAGACAGACAGACAGCGACAGCTAGCTTACCAGGTAGACCGGTACTACGCAGTTAGCAAGAAATGTCCGTCTGTCTGTCTGTCTGTCCGTTTCCAAGCCCCGTTTCCCATAATATCGAAATACCCCTCTTAAAAAAGGAACGAACTCTCGATCAAACGACTGGGGACGAAGGGGCGAATTAGCCTTCGGAATCGACTTCGGATCAACTTCGTGACAACAGACAGGTCAGTCAGACGGACAGGCACAAAACGGGGGCGTTAGATAAAAAAAAATATACAAATAGACAGTTATACACATACAGTACTATACATACACAGGTGATAAACAGGAATATCGTAGAGTGTACTTTTGTTTCCATACAGAGGCAAACATAAAAAAAGTTTTTGTTAGTCGACGGTCTTTTTTTATTTTGGTTCAACACATTTAACGGAGGGGTTGACGGTTTCAACCCCCGCATAGGGGTAGATTTATCGCTGGGTCCTTCGTGAAAAGGACTTTTAATTGGGAGAAGGATTTTTAAATTCGGGACAGCTTATTTTTGGGGATGTCCGAGGAGTTTTAAGGGTGAAATTACTTCGTCAAAATTCAGTGTGCGATTTTATTACTCGAAAATAGAAGCGGAAAAAATTGAACACTGAATTTTGGATCCTTCGCAGTAGAACGAGTCAACCTATGGTCAGACGCGAAGCTTTACTCCTGTTACGTATCGTAGACCTCGAAGTAAAATTAGTTTACGAAGGGTGGTTCTGCGAAGTCTGGCTCCCAAATTCGAAAACGTTCTCGCGAGTAATCGTCTATACCGACATTGGCTATGTGTATGCCTGAAAGCGGAAGCTCGACCGTTCAAGAAATTAAAGAAGAAAAAACTCGAAAGACTAAAACCGAAAAGTCTGTCGCGCTCTTCGAAACTACAAACTGATTCAATTTCCAAAAAAGAACGAAAGGAACAAAATCTGCAAGCTGGTTTCTTAAAAAATTAACATTTTCAAAACCTAGTGAGTTACACATTTATAAAAGCACCGATCCAATATTCTTTTTCAAGCTTCATTTTTTATTTAATTATTAAAAATTGTCAAAGATCAACGCTTTTTAAGTGTGTAACCTAACAAGAGTGGTTCCGAAAGTGTTAACCAGAAATTGAACCATTCGAAGAACAGAAAGACGAAGAAAATGAATAAAAGGAAGAAAAACAATTCAGCTCGCCTAACAACGACAGCATTGCGCGAACAATCGTGCACACAGCTGCAGGCGGCTATACAAACGTGCCGACAATTATTGCAAACATACGTGCTGGTACACATCCAATTACTCTTAATTGTACACTATCGATCAAAAGTAGAGGACCATCGTTTACAATAATAACTTATTTTTGCTTTTGGTACCTGGGGCAAATCAACGTTGTCATTAACTATTAAAAAAGGAAAGTTAGCTAGATTAGGTCTGAAGAAAAGATAAGTCTCAAGAGGAGTAAGATCTGAGGGAGAATTAAATTTGACGGAGACGGTATTAAATTTTTTTTCTAAATTAAGGTATTTTAAATTGTAAGGTGAGCTTGGTTAGTTTGGTGGGAGTCACGTGATCAAGGTTCTTTTAGTGGAGCGTTGGCCACGTGGTGAGGAGTCACGTGATGGAATACCACGCGTCAGAGGTCAACGCGTTGAACTACCACGCGACGAATCACAGCGCGACCCAATTACCAAGCGTTCGACTACCACGCCGCGAGTCACAACGCTTCAAACTACCACGCATCGAATCACAACGCTTACAACTACCACGCATTTAATCACAACGCGTCGTAACTACCACGCGTCCAATCACAACGCGTCCCAACTACCACGCGTCTCAATTGCCACGCATAGAATTACCATGCGTCCCTATTACCACGCGTAGAATTACCACGCGACCCAACTACCACGCGTAGAATTACCACGCGTCCCTACTACCACGCTTGGAATTACCACGCGTCCCTACTACCACGCATAGAATTACCATGCGTCCCTATTACCACGCGTAGAATTACCACGCGACCCAACTACCACGCGTACAATTACCACGCGACCCAACTACCACGCGTAGAATTACCACGCGTCCCTACTACCACGCATAGAATTACCATGCGTCCCAACTACCACGCGTAGAATTACCACGCGTCCCTACTACCACGCGTAGAATTACCATGCGTCCCTATTACCACGCGTAGAATTACCACGCGACCCAACTACCACGCGTACAATTACCACGCGTCCCTACTACCACGCATAGAATTACCATGCGCCCCAACTACCACGCGTAGAATTACCACGCGTCCCTACTACCACGCGTAGAATTACCATGCGTCCCTATTACCACGCGTAGAATTACCACGCGACCCAACTACCACGCGTAGAATTACCACGCGTCCCTACTACCACGCATAGAATTACCACGCGTCCCAACTACCACGCGTAGAATTACCACGCGTCCCTACTACCACGCGTAGAATTACCACGCGACCCAACTACCACGCGTAGAATTACCACGCGTCCCAACTACCACGCGACCCAACTACTACGCGTCCCTACTACCAAGCGTCCCAAATACTACGCGTCCCAACTACCACGCGTCCCTACTACCACGCGTCCCAACTACCACGCGTCCCATCTACCACGCGTTCCTACTACCGCGCGTAGAATTAGCAAGCGTTCCAACTACTACGTGTGGAATCACAATGCGTCCCAACTCCAACGCGCCGAATCACAGCGCGTCACAACTATCACGCGTCCCAACTACCATGCGTTGAATTACAGTGCGTTCCAACTACCACGCGCCGAATCACAACGCATCCCAACCACCACGGTACAAATTACAGCGCGTTGACCTACCACGCGTGGTATCACAACGGATTGAATTACAGCGTATTGAGTTACCACGTATTAAGTCACTCTTCTCCAGTTAGTTGTTGATCACGTAATCACCTTTTCCTCATTGGTCCACTGATCACGTGACATGGGGCCTGTCTTAATTATCCTTAATTATCCTTGATAGTATTAACCTCCATACAATTGCAAGTTGCATAAAATAAAATTGATCAGAGGACTCCCACTTTGTAAAACCTCCAAAATAAACGCAATATGTAAATCATTTTTAAGTGAGAAATTGTGGTTTTAATGTTTATTGAGTTAATAGTCCTGTATCTTTAACCGAGAGACGTGTTCGCAATAATTGTCGCGATCCCCGCGCACGCGTGTATGCAGGCGCACACGCATGCGCAGAGAGACAGGTGGACGTACAGGGAGATAGAGATAGATGCAACACCGAGCTAACACACAAAAATTGTGATTAAGGGGCTAACATGGAGCATTCTTGCTTTCTCGATTCCTCGTTTAGCAGCGGTTTACCGTATCGCAATCAGACGTCAGGTGGATTTCTCGGGGATTCCCCTGTGCCGGACAAAAGGACCGTAATTAGTCCACTTTCTCTTCTGCCCTTTGTCCCTCTCCCTTCTTGATCCCCTTCAAGACAGACGTTGAAAATGCTTTGGAACTTTTTTCGTTTCGAAGCATTTTTGTGTCGAGAGAGAGAGAGCGTTTTTCCAAATGAATTAATTAAGGATTCGTTTATTTTTAATCTGTCGAGGAGCGGAAGGGTAGAAACAGGGTTCTGAGAATCTCGAATTCTCTGAATCGAAAGATTTGCGAACAGCCAAGCTTGTGGTGTGTAAGAAAGAGTGTACTCTGTCGTGGAACCAATAAAACGCAACCAATCACGATATTACCAAGTGAAACACGGTGCAACTACCATCACAACAGCATAGTATTTGGAGCTCGTCGGTGGACGAAAAGGTGAACAAAAGACGATCGAAAAGGGAGGCGTGTTTTGGTGCATTCGATCGGCGAAAGGACAGCGCTTAATTTGTCCAGCAGCGACTAACTTGTTCGAGTAGATCGATAAGCTTCCGTAGTACTTGGTTAAGTTCCTTGATTACCGAGAATGAGAACCTTCATCGGATGATGGAGGGTCTTACCTCGGCAAACGATAAATTAGAGCCACTATCGTGCTGAAATTAAGCACTGCACTTAGCGCGATTGGGAGGTGAGTTATCGAATTAAGGTACCGTTGTCCATGGGATTCTTTATGGGAACTTGCATGAATTATGTCGAATCTTCGTTTATTTGTCTATAAGGTAATTTATAGAATTGTAGAATTGGATTGCATTTCGATTTGGAGATGGTTGTAATAGTTTGAGACATTAAGTGGATGACAAGTTCACGATTGTAGTGATAGTAATGCTATAACGATGACAGGTGTCGAATTACAACGCGTGGAACTACCACGCGATAAGGTACAACGCATCGAATTACGAGGTATCGAATTACCACGCGATAAGGCACAACGTATCGAATTACTAGGCGTCGAATTACAGCGCGGAGGATTACCAAGCGATAAGGCACGACGGATCAAATTACCACGCGTCGAATTACAACGCGGTGGACTACCACGCGATAAGGTACAACGCATCGAATTACCACGAGTCGAATTACCACGCGATAAGGCACAACGTATCGAATTACCACGCGTCGAATTACAGCGCGGAGGATTACCAAGCGATAAGGCACGACGGATCGAATTACAACGCGTTGGACTACCACGCGACAGAAGTCAACGCATTGAACTACCACGTATCAAATCACAACGCGTCCCAACTACCCCGCGTCGAATTACAACGCATCCCAACTACCACGCGCCGAATCACAACGCATCCCAACTACCACGCGTGGGAGTACCACGCGTCCCAACTACCACGCGTGGAATCACAACGCGTCCCAACTACCACGCGTGGGAGTACTACGCGTCCCAACTACCACGCGTGGGGGTACTACGCGTCCCAACTACCACGCGTGGAATTACAGCGCGTAGAACTACCACGCGTGGAATTACAGCGCGCAGAACTACCACGCGTGGAATTATAGCGCGTAGAACTACCACGCGTGGAATCACAATGCGTCCCAACTACCACGCGTGGGAGTACCACGCGTCCCGACTACCACGCGTGGGAGTACCACGCTTCCCAACTACCACGCGTGGAATTACAACGCGTCCCAACTACCACGCGTAGAACTACCACGCGTGGAATTACAATGCGTAGAACTACCACGCGTGGAATTACGACGCGTCCCAACTACCACGCGTGGAATTACAACGCGTCCCAACTACCACGCGTAGAACTACCACGCGTGGAATTACAACGCGTCCCAACTACCACGCGTGGAATTACAACGCGTCCCAACTACCACGCGTGGAATTACAGCGCGTAGAACTACCACGCGTGGAATTACAGCGCATTTAACTACCACGCGTGGAATCACAACGCTTCGAACTACCACGCGCCAAATTACAACGCACTGAACTACCACGTACCAAGTCCCTTCACTTGCTACTCCTTCGAATCCACCTATAGAACCCCTTCAACCCCTATTCGCCTGAATTCTATTCTAACCCCCTCTAATGCATTAACTATTGCCAGTTCCCCTCTTTCTCGGACTATAGTTGTCCTTTCTAGCCCTATAGGTGTATATTCCTGTGCACACACAGAAAGAAGACAAGTGTTCATAGAAGTTCCCGAAAGGCTACCATGGACAGTAAGGAGGGGATACAACAGATAAGGTTAGACGTAAGAACTTCGGAACATCGTGGAGATCGATAGCGAAGGCGTTCGAGGGTTACTTGACGGTGCATGCCACGAGGACCGAATACCTCCTGCGTTCCTCTCCGTTTTCTCCTCCTCCTTTATTGCATGCGTCCTTTTTCTCTTCAGGACACGAATTTCGAGCCACCCTCGATTCGTAACCCTTCTATTTTTAGTTTCTGAATTTTAACTCTGCAGTAACCCGATTTCTTTTCTATCGAATCGACGATGTCTCGAAGATTGGAGGATTTACGATTGAAAAAATCTGATATCGTGTTCTTCGGGGTGATATACTGTGTTCGTATAGTTTCGTGCAGCTGAGTGTACAGGGTGGATTTTCACGCGGTTAGAAAAAGCCTGTGCGCTGTGACGCTCGCGGGGACATCGATACACACTCGGGCAGAAAGTGGTGTGAATGGGGCGTGATTGTGCAATTTCGAGCTGCGTCGACGATTCGCGAGTTTCAGCTTGCGATCCAATGTGCACTTTCTATGCGGTACTTTTTTTATGACATTTTATTATTAACCTCAATGTCTTTTCATCTAAGTGTCTAATAAAAGTATATGTCTCAAACTTTATAAGTGTGAATTTAAGTGGCTGGAACTTTTCTGTCATGGAGGTTTAAGTGTCTCAAATAAAAGTCTATGTCTGACAATTTTTTATTAGGAATGTCTGTATGTGTGACGTGTTTCAGTTATGAATGTCTATGTGTCTCAAAGTTTATAGTTGTGAATGTCTATGTGTCTCACAGTTCATAATCATGGTTGTCTACATGTCTCACAGTTTATAATCATGAATGTCTACATGTCTCAAGCTTTATAATCATGAATGTCTACATGTCTCAAACTTTATGATCATGAATGTCTACATGTCTCAAACTTTATAATCATGAATGTCTACATGTCTCAAACGTTATAATTATAAATGTCTATCTGTCTCAAACTTTATAATCATAAATGTCTACATGTCTCAAACTTTATAATCATGAATGTCTACATGTCTCACAGTTTATAATCATGATTGTCTACATGTCTCACAGTTTATAATCATGAATGTCTACATGTCTCAAACTTTATAATCATAAATGTCTACATGTCTCACAGTTTATAATGATGAATGTCTACATGTCTCACAGTTTATAATCATGAATGTCTACATGTCTCAAGCTTTATAATCATGAATGTCTACATGTCTCAAACGTTATAATTATAAATGTCTGTCTCAAACTTTAAAATCATGAATGTCTACCTGTCTCAAACTTTTTAATCATGAATGTCTACCTGTCTCAAAGTTTATAATCATGAATGTCTACCTGTCTCAAACTTTTTAATCATGAATGTCTACCTGTCTCAAAGTTTATAATCATGAATGTCTACCTGTCTCAAACTTTATAATCATGAATGTCTACCTGTCTCAAACTTTATAATCATAAATGTCTACATGTCTCAAAGTGTTCAACCATGAATTCTACGTGTCTCAAAGTGTCCAATTCATGATTCTACATGTCTCAAACTGTACAATCATCAAAATCCACATGTCTGAAAGTCTGAAACCTTTCTGAAACTCTAAAATTTTGAAAAATAGATCCAAAACAAAATTTCCTGTATTAAAATTGTAAACCTTGAAGTTTACGAAACACACAAAACATGTAAAATATTGAAATAATTTGATTGTTGCAAAAAATGTCAAATATAGTTGATTAAATTCGAAATGTATGAAACTATGAACGACACCTTGCAGAATATCCATCGAGAATTCGTATCAAAGGTGATCTCCATAGAAACTCTGGCAATTTCCTCGTGCCGTTCGCAGAGAGATCGATCGCAATAAAGCCGGAACGCACGAATCGTCAGTTTCCAATTTCACGATACAGTATGCAGAGAAGAGAAACAAAGAGTCGCATCTACGGAACTAATATATATTTATGTATCTCGTCAAACGTTCCAAAGTTTAGCATCGATCTACACGGTGTCCTTGTACAAATATATATATAAACGTGTACGTGTGTGAGAACAAAAGAGAACGAAGAGAATAGAAAGGGGTAAGGAGAGACGACAGAGAGCAGATAGTGAGAAAAGAAACAACCATGGAAAGGAAAAATGACAAACGTGATAGCAATAGAGAAAAATATATATTCGAGCGTATACGACATCGTGATGCATGTGTATAGGTACACGCTTGGACACACGAATATTTTCAAATTAAATACAACAAAATTTGTGAAAAATTATATATTATGGTGTTTGAGATTTTTAAATGGACTCTTATAAAGTTAAATACAACTTAATGTTTGTTGAGAAGCAAGACAATGTTTGTTAGAGACAGATAATCAGGTTGGAGACAAGATATATTAGTCTCTTCATTGGGACGAGTAGATTTCAGACTTTAAATTTTCAAACTCTTATTCTGACACTTTCAAATCTTTGACAGTGAGTAATTTGAGTATTATGAGTCTTATGATGGTAAAGTCTGATAATAGTCTGATAATAGTCTGATAATAGTCTGAAATGTCTGACAATAGTCTGATAACAGTCTGAAATGTCTGATAATAGACTGATAATAGTCTGAAATGTGTGATAACAGTCTGATAATAGTCTGATAATAGTCTGAAATGTGTGATAATAGTCTGACAATAGTCTGATAACAGTCTGAAATGTCTGATAATAGTCTGATAACAGTCTGGAATGTGTGATAATAGTTTGACTATAGTCTGAAATGTCTGATAATAGCCTGATAACAGTCTGAAATGTCTGATATTAGTCTAATAATAGTCTGCTAATAGTCTGAAACGTCTGATAATAGTCTGATAACAGTCTGAAATGTGTGATAATAGTTTGACAATAGTCTGAAATGTCTGACAATAGTCTGATAACAGTCTGAAATGGCTGATAATAGTCTGATAATAGTCTGAAAGGTCTGAAATATCAAGAAATCTGATAGTCTGAAAGGTCTGAAACGTCTGAAAGTCTGATAGTTTGAAAGGTCTGAAACGTCTGAGAGTCTGATTATAGTCTGAAACGTCTGAAAGCCTGAAGACATGAAAGTCTGAAGCTCTTGACTCCTAAAAGACAAAAAGTCTGCATGTCTCACAGTCTCGAACTCTCAAAAGTCTGAATATCTCAACATCTGAAAGTCTCAAACTCTCAAAGTCTGAAACTGTAAAACTCTGCAAACTGTGAAGCCTTGAAACTCTGAAACTATGAAACTCCCAAACCCTTGAAGTCAGAACATGTGTCTGAAAGTGTCTGAAAGCGTTTGAAAGCGTCTGAATGTGTCTGAAAGTGTCTGAGAGTTTCTGAAAGCGTCTGATAGTGTCTGAAAGTATCTGAAAGCGGCTGAAAGTGTCTGAAAGCGTCTGAATGTGTCTGAAAGTGTCTGAAAGTCTGAAACCTAAACGTCCAAAACTTGGTAAACCACAAACGTCCAAAACTGCAAATATCTAACTATTCAAAAGCGTAAAAGTTTGAATCCCTGAAAGTCTGAAATTCTGAAAATTTGAAACTCTGAAGGTCTGAAAGTTTGCAAGATGTGTCCGCAGCGTGTACACATATACACGTATATACATTGACAATATATACGTATACGATACGTGATAAATAGAGATAGATATAGATATATGTATATATATATATGTATAGATATATAGAACAGTCAATAACCAGTCACAAAGTACCTTTTAGTCGAGTTAGCGAGCTTCTCTCTACGCTCGGGCTCAGACTGAAACAGAGATCATCACGTGTCATTTTCACGCGACATTATGAATGGCACTCGGCCATCGATCATCGATCCTGCAGATCGTTCGAAACCTTCTGCTCGCTGTTCTTCGAGGCCCTTTCCTGATCCCGATCCATCGTAAACATTTCTCCCTGTCGTTTATTATTTCCCGAAAGGAATCGGAGACAATTACAAAGGTCTTCGAACAACTTGCTTAATGGAGAACGTAAGTCTTGTATCGACGGTTCTCCGGGTTGTTTAAGGAGAATAGTAAATTTTCTCGAACGCCCTTGTCGTTCGACGAAAAGTCGAGTCCCACTAACCTACTTTCGAGCATCTCTAATTCAAAACTACTCCCCTTCTGATCAATATCACATAATTTATTAACAATCTTTACATTCGTTAAACATTTAAATAATATTCCACACTTCTCAAATATTAAACGTAGAATATTTGCAAATAGGTTAGCAAGACCGACATACCTACACAGGATCGAGATCCAGGAAACGATTCTACTTACATGATGCCTGGCTGAGCTCAGTTTGGGTCTATCGCACACTGGACATTCGAGGCGGCAAATGTCGGTGACGAAGTTCGAGCTTGGCTGCGCGATGCACATTAAAAACACATAAACCCCTGTACGGGGCAAAAAGACGACTTCTGGTAGAATATACGACATCCAGTACAGAGATAATGTCTCTTAGATGCTGTACGAAGTGTTTCAATAAAGAAGTGTTCGTTTCTTTTTATCATGGTCTTCTATGGGGACGGCATAAGTACTTAAACGGGCGATCATTTAACTTTGGTATTGATATGAGTTGATTTAGGCTTTGAATTAGGAAGGGGTAGATGGCAAATGGAAGTACTGCAACGCGTTATCTCGAGTGGAATTACCAGGCGCTGGAATTGCTATGGGTCGAATTAACACGCGGTGGAATTGCTGCAAATTGAATTACCAAGCGTGGGAATTTCAACGCATTGAATTACCAAGCGTGGGAATTTCAACGCATCTAATTACCAAGCGACGGAATTTCAACACATAGAATTACCAAGCGTGGGAATTTCAACGCATCGAATTACCAAGCGAGGGAATTTCAACGCATCGAATTACCAAGCGTGGGAATTTCAACGCATCGAATTATCAAGCACTGAAATTCCATCGCATCGAATTACCAAGCGTGGGAATTTCAACGCATCGAATTACCACGCGCTGGAATTCCATCGCACCGAATTACCAAGCGCTGGAATTCCATTGCATCCAACTACCAAGCGCTGGAATTCCATCGCACTCAACTACCAAGCGCTGGAATTCCATCGCATCCAACTACCAAGCGCTGGAATTCCATCGCACTCAACTACCAAGCGCTGGAATTCCATCGCATCCGACTACCAAGCGCTGGAATTCTATCGCACCGAATTACCACGCGTCGAATTACCACGCGATGAAATTGCATCGCGTCGAATTACCAAGCGCTGAAATTCCATCGCATCGAATTGCCACGCTTTGGAATTGGAACGCGTCGAATTACCAAGCGTTGGAATTCCATCGCACCGAATTACCACGCGTCGAATTACCACGCGTCGAATTACCACGCGATGGAATTGCAACACATCGAATTACCAAGCGCTGAAATTCCATCGCACCGAATTACCACGCGTTGGAATTGCAACGCATCGTATTACCAAGCGCTGAAATTCCAACGCTTCGAATTACCACGCGCTGGAATTGCATCGTATTGAATTACCACGCGTTGGAATTGCAACGCATCGAATTACCACGTATCAAATTACCAAGCGCTGGAATCGCAACATATCAAATTACCACGCGTCGTATCACAACACTGTCCCAACCCCCTCCTAATCCCACTCCACCCTAAGTCCCTAAGCATCTACCAATCCCTCCAAAAATTCGCAACGCAGCCAGCTCGAAGATCGACCTAAAACGCGATGAACAACTTGACAGGTGACCGAATCAACAAGGGTGCTACTCAGACGCCAACCGTCCAAAACCCAGGGAACCCACAATCTTCGCGTCTTGGATTGTTAAGTGTCTCGTGTTAGTAAACTCGTCAGGCAAAAGCGGACAAAACTGAAGCGCACGAGAGAGACAGACAGAGGGCCAAGGGATGGTTTTGTCACTTTCCTTCGTTCACAACCCTTCTGGGTTTCACGGACAGAAAAAGAGAAGGGTGGAAGTAGGGGTTGGAAGAAACGACGAAAACTCGAGAGACACGATAGTAGAATTGTCTCCGTGTGCTCTTTGCTCGACTTCCGGTCTATAGGTGCATTCCGATACTGCAGGGTACTTACGGTTCTCCCCGTAATCAAACGCTAGGGCAACAAATGAAAACGCGAATCCGATTGATTTTTTTTTGGAGTTCTTTCTGGGTTACGTCCTTAAGGAGGAGTTAATACTGGTTCGTTTCACCCGGTTTGGGTTGACATTTCTCGGTGTGCCTCGACGCGCCATTTTGAGAGTGCAGTTATGACGCAAATGGCGCCTTTAGTTGCTCGGTTTAAGAATGTATTGCACAATTCTGTTTATAGAGTGAATGACTCATCAATTATTTGTATCATATTGTTAGAGTATATCTTGGTGTGTGTACAAGAAAATAATTTAAAAATAGGAGCAAACATTTTGTGGCATATGTAGATCAGAATTCAGTGAATTCATCGAGTTACCGACTTATTACAATGAGAAGAAGCAAACCTCATTAATTTGAGCACAGAAAAAAATTGACGCGTCGAGGCACAACCTGTTAATAGTTGTTGTTAAATTCTGTTTGGAGCATCTCTCGACAGAAATAACTAAACTACCTAAAGCTGCAATAGTTACTTAGAGATGTAGACTGTATTTATAGAATTTGTTGAATTATAAATTATTTATGGATTAATAATAATGAGACCAAAGCTCAACATATTTTGGGTCGAGTCAAAAGATCCTCCGAATGTCTTCAACAGTCCGGTAGTAAAATTGGTTAGTACGCAATATGTATAGAGGGTGCTTTATGTGGTGACATACCCGTTTGCGAGTGCGGAGAGTCCATTCCACGGTGACCATCCTCGGGCCTGAGGACCGGCGAGAAGGTCGGCGCACTCGAAACGGAAACCGTCGGGGCTTTTTCAGTCTTGTCGTTCCGTATGAGCTGGTGCACCGGTGGTGGGCCTGCGGAACGAGAAAACAAACCTGTACAACGAAATTATATTTGCTTTAGACACCATCAAAATTATAGGTGAAGACTTTCAAGCTTCGAATTACCACGTGGTGGACTACCACGCGTTGGAATTGCAAGGTATAAAATTACCACGCGTTGGAATTGCAACGCATCGAATTACCATGCGTTGGAATTGCGATGCATCGAATTACCAAGGGCTGGAATTGCGAGGTATTGAATTACCACGCGTTGGAATTGCAAGATATCGAATTACCACGCGTTGGAATTGCAATGCATCAAATTACCACGCGTTGGAATTGCAACGCATCGAATTACCAAGGGTTGGAATTGCAACGCATCGAGTTACCACGCGTTGGAATAGCGACGCATCGAATTTCCACGCGTTGGAATTGCAAGGTATCGAATTACCACGCGTTGGAATTATCACGCGTCGAATTACCAAGCTTTGGAATTTACCACGCGTCCAATTACCAAGCTTTGGAATTTACCACGCGTCCAATTACCAAGATTTGAAATTTACCACGCGCTAGAATTACCACGCGTCGAATTTCCACGCCCTGGAATTGCAAGGCGTCGAATTACCACGCGCTGGAATTTCAACGCTTCGAATTACCAAGCGCTGCAATTCCAACGGGTTGAATTACCACGCGTCGAATGACCACGCTCTGGAATTGCAATGCGTCGAATTACCACGCGCTGGAATTTCAACGCATCGAATTACCAAGCGCTGGAATTGCAACGGGTCGAATTACAACGCATCGAGTTACCACGTGCTGGAATTGCAACGTATCGAATTCACCACGCGATGGAATTGCAGCGTATCAAATTACCACGCACCGAATCACCAAGCGCTGGAATCGCAACTGAAGTAACTGATAGAGTGATCTCAGATACTACCCTTGTTATCCAACATTACTACAATACTACACTATCCATCAGTTTTAGTTTGTTACGTCGAAAGGAAAAGAAGTAGAGTAAACATCTTTCGACTTTGTTCGCCTCAGACTTAAAAACATCTATTTAAGTAAAAATATTCCGAGTCATAAATTTGATAATTTTCCGCATCCGAATTACCCTCCGCTCATTTCGATACAAAAATCTTTTTACGTTCCTCCGTAGCTACGATCCGGTTGAAAGCAACGTTGAAAGAAAAAGTTCCTTATTCTCTTTTTGTATCTCCTCCGCTTTATATTCCCTTACATTCTTTCGTATCTGCATTCAACGGACTAACAAAGAGTGTTTTTACTCACGAACGATCCATTTTCTTCTCAATTTGACACAAATCTCCTACAAGGGAGATAGTTGACACTCGTACGGTTGGAATATGCGGAGATTCAGTGATAATTCGAGGAAAACAAAGAAGATCCCCATAAAGAAAAGATTCGCGTTCCAGAAAGCCCGTTCCAACTCCTATATCACGAACCATGCCATAAAGAAGAAATCTATCAAAGTTTCCCGATGTCCTTGGCACAACCCCTCTCCGGGAAGCTGATCTCTAAGAAGGGGTTGCTCGAAAGAAACTACCCTCGAAGGGGGTCGTACAGCAAGGATTTGCGTAAAATCGCTTTTAGTCGTCGTTCTTGCTGCAATAAAATTAGCTTCGCTCGAAGTGGCCAACATGCAACGATATTTACGCGAGCCGTTAATTCAACGACAATACAGTTGATCAAGCGTCCCGGTGGCCGGCTATAAAGGCAACGTATGTACATACGTATGTATGTATGTATGATAAAAAGGGAACACGGAGAATGCGGTTGGCTTGGGTCCAGCTATGCTTATTGCCGGAATTTTTCCTACCGCGTGTGTATTTTGCTTGAGAAAGTGGTCATTTTATTCCGTTCGTAAATTCTGTCTATCCGACGATGCAACCTAGACCAGCACGAACTTCAGCTTTTGAGCAACCTTAACGTTTCGAATCACGAACCATTAATTCTCCATGCTTTCAATTAGAAAATGTCGGATTTTCGCGTGACGGATTAAGGGGATCTACGATTAAGATACGGGGATTTGAAACCGTCACGCTGGATGAAATGTGATGTGTTAAATTGTAGTGGGTTTGGGAGGAATGCTGGATGATGGATTAGGAGGGTACAAATTGTATGGTTTGTATACTGAGCACTCATTTACTACGCGATGAAGTACAACGCTCTCAGTTACCACGAATTGGAAAATAACACGATCAGAATACAAAGCTCAATGGAAAGCAAGGCGTTGAATTATTATGCAATGGAACACAACGCGGTGAATTACTATACACACGATTGCAACGCATTCGAATTACCACGCGTCGAATTACCAAGGGTTGGAATTATCACGCGTCGAATTACAAAGCATAGGAATTTACCACGCGTCGAATTACCAAGCTTTGGAATTTACCACGCGCCGAATTACCAAGGGTTGGAATTACCACGCGTCGAATTACCAAGCTTCGGAATTTACCACGCGTCGAATTACCAAGCTTTGGAATTTACGGCGCGTCGAATTACCAAGGGCTAGTATTACCACGCGTCGAATTACCAAGCTTTGGAATTTACCGCGCGTCGAATTACCACGCGTTGGAATTTACCACGCGTCTAATTAGCAAGCTTTGGAGTTTACCACGCGTCGAATTACCAAGGGTTAGTGTTACCACGCGCTGGAACTCAACGCATCGAACTACCACGCACTGGAACTCAACGCATCGAATTACCACGCTTTGGAACTCAACGCATCATAATTACCACGCGTTGGAACTCAACGCGTCGAACTACCACGCGCTGGAACTCAACGCATCGAATTACCACGCGCTGGAACTCAACGCATCGAAATACCACGCTTTGGAACTCAACGCGCCGAATTACCACGCGATGGAACTCAACGCATCGAATTACCACGCTTTGGAACTCAACGCGTCCAATTACCACGCTTTGGAACTCAACGCATCGAATTACCACGCGCTGGAACTCAACGCATTAGACTACCACGCGTTGGAACTCAACGCATCGAATTACCACGCTTTGGAACTCAACGCATCGACTTACAACGCTTTGGAACTCAACGCATTGAATTACCACGCTTTGGAACTCAACGCATCGAATTACCAAGCGGTGGAAGTCAATGCATCGAATTACCAAGCGCTGGAACTCAACGCATCGAATTACCACGCAATGGAACTCAACGCATCGAATTACCACGCTTTGGAACTCAACGCGTCGAACTACCACGCGCTGGAACTCAACGCGTTAGACTACTACGCGCTGGAACTCAACGCTCCGAACCACCACGCGTTGGAACTCAACGCGTCGAGTCACCACGCGTTAAAACTCAACGCACCGAACTACCACGCATTAGGACTCAGCGCATCGAAGCACCACGCTTTGGAACTCAACGCGTCGAACTACCACGCGTTGGAACTCAACGCATCGAATTACCACGCTTTGGAACTCAACGCATCGACTTACAACGCTTTGGAACTCAACGCATTGAATTACCACGCTTTGGAACTCAACGCATCGAATTACCAAGCGGTGGAAGTCAATGCATCGAATTACCAAGCGCTGGAACTCAACGCATCGAATTACCACGCAATGGAACTCAACGCATCGAATTACCACGCTTTGGAACTCAACGCGTCGAACTACCACGCGCTGGAACTCAACGCGTTAGACTACTACGCGCTGGAACTCAACGCTCCGAACCACCACGCGTTGGAACTCAACGCGTCGAGTCACCACGCGTTAAAACTCAACGCACCGAACTACCACGCATTAGGACTCAGCGCATCGAAGCACCACGCTTTGGAACTCAACGCGTCGAACTACCACGCGCTGGAACTCAACGCGTCGAACTACGAAGCGCTGGAACTCAACGCATTGAATCACCACGCATTGGAACTCAACGCGTTAGAACACAACGCATTGATTAATCAAGCGCTGGAACTCAACGCATTGATCTACCAAGCGCTGAAATACAACGCACCAAATTTCCATTTGTGTGAAATTACGAATTACATTGGGAATTATCTGGCGTTCATTTATAAAGTGTGAGATGGTACCATATAAAGATATTATGAGGTATATAGTAAAATGCAGAACGCGTTAAATTAAGAAGAGATGGACTGCAACTCCATCGCGAAATGAAAATTGAAGTGGATATTTGAAAGAAGCTTTCTAACTTTTTTACCAGCGTGAAATTAGCACGACAAACACTTTGTGAATCCTCTATATATACAATCCCCCGGTCCCTCGACCCGTTATTCCCCCGAAAAGGCTTCACCCGGAAGTTATTCCTCTTTTTCATCTCCATACAGGGACTTCCGTTTCAGAGGGGGTTATCGTTTGATCGATGAAAGAGTTAAAAGAGAGAGGGCGGTGGAGAGGGTCGAGGAGCGGGGCCACAGTGATAAAGGGAGGACCACGGAGAATAGAAAGAAAATAGAGAAACGAAAGGGAAAAATATAGGGAAAATGATCTATAGAACGCTGAGCAAAGTAGATCCCAATAACAAAGAACCTCCCGATAAGCCCACGGGATTAGATTGAACCGGTGAACCAAAAAGAGAAGAAAAAAGAACGTCCGACTCGTGACCGTCGAAAATTTGTTGCTCCCACTGAATTTTCACTGCGTTCGATCGCAATTAATTATTAAACTTTACGTACCTTCTTAAATCTAGTTTTACACAAGATTTCATAGTCTTTTTACGAGCGAAGAAAGTCGAAGATTGTTTGCGCGTAAAACTGATGGATTCTTCGAAATGTAACATAAAATGATGCACGTTGCACGCGATTCCGCATAGTTGCGAGTGTCCTCGAACGGTTTAATTTTAGTGTGGGCGCGCAACAAAACGATAAAAATATCGGGAAATCACAGTTTCGCAAACGGCAGCCGGTAAACAAGCTCTCTGTTGCGGGAATTGCGAGAGGGGGCGAGTATCGCGGTGCATCGTCGACCAATTACAGCGCAGTCTGTCGTGTAAACTTGTAACGCGATTCCTAGATATACTAATTGTATTGCGTTTCTGTTACGATTGCACTTGTATACACGATCTTAGCAAGTTTAGTAACATTAAGTTACATTATGTATGCGTTGAATTACAGGAGACTTAGGAAAGAGAGGAATTAGTATGGGTAGAGTTGCTAATGCAGAGAACATGGTAAAAAATGAGGCGGAGAATTAGCGAGCGGTACGTTATCGAACGTGGAATTACCATGAGACTAGAAGCGTCGAATTAGTACTTGGTAGATAACGAATCGAATTACAAGGTGTCGAATTACTACTTGGTAGATAACGCGTCGAATTATAAGGTATCGAATTACTACTTGGTAGATAACGCGTCGAATTACAAGGTATCAAATTACTACTTGGTAGATAACGCGTCGAATTACAAGGTATCGAATTACCAATTGGTAGATAACCACGTGTCGAATTACAAGGCATTGAATTACCGCTTGGTAGATAACCACGTATAGAATTACAAGGTGTCGAATTACCGCTTGGTAGATAACCACGTATCGAATTACAAGGTGTCGAATTACCACTTGATACGATTACCACGCATCGAATTACTACGAGTTGAATTACTACGTGTAGAAATCACCAAGCGTAAAATTACCACGCGTTCCAATTAACAAGAGTTCGAATTACCACGCGTCCCAATTACCACGCGTTCCAACTACCACGCTTGGAATTACCACGCTTAGAATTAGCACGCGGTCCAACTACCACGCTTGGAATTACCACGCGTTCCAATTACTACGCTTGGAATTACCACGCGTCCCAATTACCACGCTTGGAATTACCACGCGTCCCAACTACCACGCTTGGAATTACCACGCGTAGAATTACCACGCGTTCCAAATACCACGCTTGGAATTACCACGCGTCCCAACTACCACGCGTTCCAACTACCACGCGTTCCAACTACCACGCTTGGAATTACCACGCTTAGAATTACCACGCGGCCCAAATACCACGCTTGGAATTACCACGCGTTCCAATTACTACGCTTGGAATTACCACGCTTGGAATTACCACGCGTCCCAACTACCACGCTTGGAATTACCACGCTTAGAATTACCACGCGGCCCAAATACCACGCTTGGAATTACCACGCGTTCCAATTACTACGCTTGGAATTACCACGCTTGGAATTACCACGCGTCCCAACTACCACGCTTGGAATTACCACGCGTAGGATTACCTCGCGTCCCAACTATCACGCTTGGAATTACCACGCTTGGAATCACCACGCGTCCCAACTACCACGCTTGGAATTACCACGCGTCCCAACTACCACGCTTGAAATTACCACGCGTCTCAACTACCACGCTTGGAATTACCACGCTTGGAATCACCACGCGTCCCAACTACCACGCTTGGAATTACCACGCGTCCCAACTATCACGCTTGGAATTACTACGCTTGGAATTACCACGCGTAGAATTACCACGCGTCCGAACTACCACGCTTGGAATTACCATGCGTCTCAACTACCACGCTTGGAATTACCACACGTCCCAACTACCAAGGGTTCCAACTACCACGCATCAAATTACCACGCGTCCCAACTACCAATGGTCCCAACTACCACTTGCCAAGTTACCACGCGTCCCAATACAACTCTCCAAATAACCCATCCCGAAGTACAGTAACTGTCTTAGCCTTGAACCACAACCCCTCAAACCCCAACCCCTCAAATTCCACCCCATTTAATCACTCCCAATTAAATCGCAACCCCTCAAGTCTATGAGAGTATGATACTCTCTAAGAGTATGAGCTCTAGTAATTTTCTGAGCTTGCCAATTCTAAGGACATATATCTAACATATCTACCCTCGCATATCGTGATACCATGGCGCCAAGAGTCGCGACGTTCGGTGTTTCTCATCGTTTCGCGAAATCGCGAGTACCATCCGCGGAACCGGGTGACAGCGTGCATCCACTAAAAATAAGGACGAACGTAAAGGTTTTGAAACTCACTGAAGCTAGCCGCTGGCTGAGCATGATCCGCGGCCGTGGCTGCGGACGGAGGGGTGTAGCTGCTGCAGTAGTACGGCGGGTGCTCTATTTTGATCGCGTTTATTTGAGGCTGCATGTCGCTGAGGTCATGCAGTATGGACGCTGAAACCAGACACACATTAGCGGTTACGGATCCTCGCGCCTTCGTACGTCATCCGCTTTTCCTACTCGACGTTGTCGTCGACGTTGCTTTTGTTTTCTTGCGTTCTCGATTCTCGAGGAAATCGCACTTCCGCGCGGTTTCCTTCGAGAACCTTCCTCTTAACTCAGACAGCACTAATGCATCTTTTTAAAAAATCAAGGTATTTTATTTTTTGGAGGTACGTTAAGATACATGCTCTGTGATTCGAATTAGTTGGCATCAACGACGTGACAAATCACGGCTCGTTGCATTGTAATGTGCACAATTGCGGCGCGATAAATTATCATGCTCCGAATCACAGTGCTGAATTATGCGCGCTGAATTACTCGTTCGAATCACTATGCGTGTAACTACCACGATTTAGGAGTGTGCTTGGAACTATCACGCTTTAAATTACTGTGCGTTCAATTACTACGTAGAACTGCGTAGAACTACTTTAGTGCGATTTAGAGTGGTTTAAAAGTACCACGTGACGGAGTATTATACGTTCAATTTAGTGGCGCTGGAGTAAACGCGGTGGATTACCAGGTGTGAGAACCAAGATGTATTGGGTTACGCATTGAATTACTTTTGGGGAGATTGGAACGTATTGAATTACTTTGGGTGAGATTACAACGTATTGAATTACTTTGTAGGAGATTACAACGTATAGAATTACTTTTGGGGAGATTGCAACGTATTGAATTACGTTGGGGAAGATTACAAGGTATTGAATTACTTTTGGAGAGATTACAACGTATAGAATTACTTTTGGGGAGATTACAATGCATTGAATTACTTTGTGGGAGATTATAACGTACTGAATTATTATGCGAGACATGATGTATCGAATTACAACGCGTCGAATCTACCACCTGGTTAAAGTAGCACGTGTCGAATTACCACGCGACCCAACTACCAAACGTAGAATTACCAAGCTTCTCAATTACCACGCGACCCAATTGCCACGCGTACAATTACCACGCAATTCAATTACCACGCGTCCCAACTACCACGCGATCCAACTACCAAGCGTAGAATTATCACGCATCCCAACTACCAAGCGTAGAATTACCACGCGTCCCAATTACCACGCGACCCAATTATCACGCGTAGAATTACCACGCGATCCAATTACCACGCGTCCCAATTACCACGCGTAGAATTACCACGCGACCCAATTACCACGCGTCCCAACTACCACGCGACCCAACTACCAAGCGTAGAATTACCACGCGTCCCAATTACCACGCGTAGAATTACCACGCATTCCAACCACCACGCTTGGTATTACCACGCATCTCAACTACCACGCTTGGAATTACCACGCTTGGAATTACCACGCTTGCTATTACCACGCGTCTCAACCAGCACGCTTGGAATTACCACGAGTTCCAACTACCACGCTTGGAACTACCACGCGTCCCAATTACCATGCGTCCCAACTACCACGCGTGGAATTACCACGCTTGGAATTAGAATGCGTCCCAACTACCACGCTTGGAATTAGAATGCGTCCCAATTACCACGCTTGGAATTACCACGCTTGGAATTAGAATGCGTCCCAACTACCACGCTTGGAATTAGAGTGCGTCCCAATTACCACGCTTGGAATTAGAATGCGTCCCAACTACCACGCTTGGAATTAGAGTGCGTCGCAACTACCACGCTTGGAATTAGAGTGCGTCCCAATTACCAAGCTTGGAATTACCACGCTTGGAATTAGAATGCGTCCCAACTACCACGCTTGGAATTAGAATGCGTCCCAATTACCACGCTTGGAATTACCACGCTTGGAATTACCACGCGTCCCAACTACCACGCTTGGAATTACCACGCGTCCCAACTACCACGCTTGGAATTACCACGCGTCCCAATTACCACGCTTGGTATCACCACGCGTCGCAACTACCACGCGTCCCAACTACCACGCGACCCAACTACCACGCGTCGCAACTCCCATCCCTAAAACAACCACCTAACGTCCTCCAAAACCCCGCCTCACCTCCCAACATGTCATTTACAATAAAAATAAACTAATTTCTAGGATATCGAGTTCCGAATACAGGTGTCCAAAGGCACGTCACAACGAGACGTTTAATCGATCGTGTCCGTAGAATCGAACGCGTGCCGCGTGAACAGCCGCGTTTAAAGGGGGCCGGTTAATTAATCCTGGCTCGGCCATTAGAATACGCTCCAGTTACACGTTGCGCTGAATCAGCGCCACCGTAAAATAATAGGATTCCAGTTTGTCGCAGTTGGCGACGCGTAAATATAGGGATCCCCGTGCACGACGGTCAACGACCAATTAGGTTGAGCTAGTGCCGTGGCATTTGCATCTTGTGTAAGCGTCTCTCGCTCGTAAACCTGTGTTCCTCATCCCCCTGCACGTTTCATGCTCTGCCGGGAGAAACTGGATAGCGATTTCACCACCACTGTCCAAAGGGAATACCTTTGCACTCCTTTGTATTTCTCCGGGAACGGTCTACTCATTTTCTGCTTGCAATTCTGACGGTGCACGGGTACTACCAATGAGGGACGTGATTTAACGTGGCAACGAGTTTCATTGATTATTTAAAATGATCTGCTGGTGGATTATCTTTAAACATTTTGTGTGTGGGGTGATTAATTAGAAGAGGGTGTGTTTCAAAGAACGGTTCCATTTTTTTTGAAATTTATTTTTAAGAAATAAATTGTTAAATACATTTAGAAAAAATAATAAAAGAAATTTGCAATGGCTGTTACGTGAAATATCCAACCCCGAATTGCATGACCGACACCCACCCTGTTTCTATTATACTTCTGTCTTACACATCGTCCACCGGATATTCTTCTCTATTTCACTCTACCCCCGCGGAAATTGCACCCTTTTTTTTATCTATCCTACGTGTGTGGCTCCGGTGAGCATCGGTAACGGAGGAAAAAAAAACGTCCGGAAAATACTACCACCCTGCGGGCCTACCATTTTTCTGCTCGCTCGAGCTGCACCGTACGTGTGGGCGCATTGTTGACAAAAAAGCACTGACGTATCCGCCAGTGTTAAGGGATGGGGTGGAAAAAAATTCGTCGAAAATCGCGCGCTGCATCACGTGATCCACGTTTTTTCCGTCTTTTTCAGAGGCCAGCGGACTTCGAAAAAAATTTTCAGGAACGCTGATGAGGCGAGGGTTGGTCTTCCATGGCATTTTTGTTGCGGACGTGACGGGATATTAAGGATCGAATGGAGAGCTGATTGCGAAGATGGTGAAGTGGGGGAGATGGAAAATTTAAGGGATGAGTAAATAGGAAGGAACTAAATAATGTCATAGGGGTGTTTTACAAAGATGAGACTATGGTTTTTAAGAATGCATAGATGCGAGTATGGTTTTCAAGAATGTATTGATGGGAGTATGGTTTTCAAGAATGTATTGATGGGAGTATGTTTTTTAAGAATATATTGGCGGGAGTGTAGTTTTCAAGTTTAGGTAAAACGTGAGAAGTAACGCGATGAATTAGAGCGCGGGAGGTTTCAGCGCGGGGAATTATGAGACGTCGAATTACCACGCGTTGGAAGCGTAAGAGATTGAATTACAGTGGGTTGAATTACGACGAGTGAGAATTATAAGGGATCGAATTACGTCGAGCAAGAATTATAAGGGATCGAATTACGACGAGTGAGAATTATAAGGGATCGAATTGCGACGAGTGAGAATTATAAGGGATCGAATTACGACGAGTGAGATTACAAGGTGTCGAATTACGACGAGTGAGATTATAAGGTGTCGAATTACGACGAGTGAGAATTATAAGGGATCGAATTACGACGCGTTAGAATCACTAGGGATCGAATTACAACGAGTGAGAACTACCAGGGATCGAATTACAACGAATAAGAATCACGAAGGATCGAATTACCACGCGTTAGAATTACTAGGGATCGAATTACGACAAGTGAGAATCACTAGGGATTGAATTACTACGCGTGAGAATCACAGGGGATCGAATTACCATGAGTGAGATTATAACGCATTGAATTACCACGCGTCGAATTATAACACGTTCCAGTTACCACGCGCTTAACCACCACGCGTCGAATTACCACGCGTCGAATCGCCATGCGTCGAATTATCACGCGTAAAACTACCACGCGTCGAATTACCATGCGTTGAATCGCCAAATGCCCCAACTACCACGCGTAGAATTACCACGCGTGGAATTACCAAGTGCGCCAGTAACCACGCGCCGAATTACCAAGCGCCCCAATTACCACGCGTGAAATTACCAAGCGCTCCAAATACTACGCGTGGAATTACCAAGCGCCCCAACTACCACGCGTGGAAATACCAAGCGCCCCTATTACCACGCGTGGAATTACTAAGCGCCCCAATTACCACGCGTGGTATTACCAAGCGCCCGAATTACCAAGCGCCCCTATTACCACGCGTGGAATTACCAAGCGCCCCAATTACCACGTGTGGAATTACCACGCGTGGAATTACCAAGCGCCCCAACTACCACGCGTGGAATTACCAAGCGATGGAATTACCAAGCGCCCCAACTACCACGCGTGGAATTACCAAGCGATGGTATTACCAAGCGCCCCAACTACCACGCGTGGAATTACCAAGCGATGGAATTACCAAGCGCCCCTATTACCACGCGTGGAATTACTAAGCGCCCCAATTACCACGCGTGGAATTACCAAGCGCCCCAACTACCACGCGTAGAATCACCACGCGTGGAATTACCAAGCGTCCCAATTACCACGCGTCCCAACTACCACGCGTGGAATTACCACGCGTAGAAATACCACGCGTCCCTATTACCACTCGTGGAATTACTACGCGTCCCGACTACCACGCGCTGAATGACCACGCTTGGAATTACCACGCGTCCCAACTACCACGCTTCCCAATAACCCCGCGTCGAATCACCACGCGTCAAACAACCACAATTCCAACCTCCCACGCGCCATAATCAATCGAATCACCATTTCGAAGCACAAGTTAACAAATAACCACGTTCACAAATAATGAAAATAAACTACCTCGTGTGACTCCCCACGCAAATCGTAAAGCACACCGCGTCACCCACCGCTAATCACACCGTCCCAAATCCCAAGGTACAAATCGCTACGAACGTCCTCTCATGACGTGTTAGGATAGGAAATTTTTTGATGAATCTTCGAAATGAACATCGCGGCACACGTGCATGGCCACTAAATGGAATAATAGGGCAGGGGAGCGCGTATCGAGAAGCGGCGCGAGCCTCGAAACGCCTCGACATATGCATCTGCACTCCTCCTTCTTTTTCCATCCCTCTTCCCCCTCCTCTTCTCTGCGTCACCGTAGCAGGAGATTAGTATGCAACCCGGTGTATTAATAGACGGGGAACAATGCTCACGGCCTCAGAGGCTGCTGAGAGAGCCTCGCAGCCTCTGGTCTCTCCCCCGGTCTCTCCCTGGTATTCCCCTCTTCCTAGCGATATCAGACTGCTTCCTCGCGGTTTATGTCGATCTTTGCAACTACATCGAACATTTTTGTGAACCGTTCTGGCGTTGGAGTACATTTTCCGACGAGAGAAATTAAAACTTATGAAAAACGATACCATGGAAGTTTTTTATTGTCTCTCAAATTTTTTTAGATTGTAAACTTGGAATAGTTGTTGGGGAATTGTTTATGCACGGTGGAGTTTTGAAACTGCGCGGAGAATGCGCGGCGAGTATGAATGAACTTTAGGAGATTAGCCAAGTAAACTTGAAAGTGCAAGTGCTTTGTAAACGTCCGGAGAAATGCAGGAGTGTAAAGAAGAAAATCGAATGAACGTAGAAAACGTCGTGAATTAATCCTGTCTATAATTAATCCTTTCGATGAGAAAAATATCTATACTTAAACGTTTCGATTCACGGACACGATCTTTTTGAGTTTACACGATTTGTCCAAAGATAGGATGCTTTCAAAAGGTTTTCTACGTATCGACTTGCCGCATTACCTTTCGAAAGCATCCGTACGGTCTTCAGCCTAGCCTCTAAACGTGTATCTCGATATCCTAGAAGTTCTTTAATTCCGTTCATGCAACGACGCTTTGATGAAGAAAGGGAACGTATCGTACCTTTTGAAAGCATCCAGAGCTCCTTGGAGCTGAAGACACCTGTCGCTAGGATCGTGTCATTGCAGACAACACCGTTATATAGTTCGTGGTAGCCTGTACCTGGGAACAAACCCAGTCGACGAACATTTAATTTTTTCTTTTAAATTGTTCGCCGAATTTTTCTATGCATACCTAACTAGTTTACCAAAAACGAAATTTACCTTTTCGCCGCCTTTCTTCCTCTTTGCTTGCGTTACAGATGCCATTTAGGACCTCTGTAACAGAAAAAAAAAAAATACTTTAAGTTCTCAGAATTTGTGCTTCGAGTATGCAGGGAATCCCGATACGGGGATTTACCACGAATTGGTGGAACGTTAGAGAGACGTTAGATTTCTAGGCGTTGAACTAACGCGTGGAGAATTGTAAGGCGGTGAATTTACATGTGTTGGAATAGGCGTTGAAATACCACGAGTGGAATTATAAGTAATTGAATTTGACACGCGGTGAAGGAATGCGCGGTGGAATTCCAGGGCGGGGAATTAGGGAGCGTGAGATTATCACGCGGTGAATTAGTACGCGGTGGAATTGCAAGGTGTCGAATTACCACGCGGTGGAATTGCAATGCGTTGATATACCACGCTGTGGAACTGCAATAGGTTGAATTACCACGCGATGGAATTACTACGCGATGAAATTACCAAGCGCTGGAATTACCAATCACTAGAATTACTACGCGGTGGAATTACCACGCGTAGGAATTGCAACGCATGGAATTACCAAGCGCTAGAATTTCCAAGCGATGGAATTACCAAGCGCTGGAATTACTACGCGTAGGAATTACCACGCGTAGGAATTGCAACGCACCGAATTACCAAGCGCTGGAATTACCAAGTGATAGAATTACCACGCGTTAGAATTACCACGCGATGGAATTACCAAGCGCCGGAATTACCAAGCGATGGAATTACCAAGCACTGGAATTACCAAGTGATAAAATTACCACGCGTTAGAATTACCAAGCGATGGAATTACCAAGCGCTGGAATTACCAAGCGATGGAATTACCAAGCGCTAGAATTACCACGCATGGGAATTGCAACGCATCGAACTACCAAGCGCTGGAATTACCAAGCAATCGAATCACCACGCGTTGGAATTACCACGCGTTGGAATTACCAAGCGATGGAATTACCAAGCGATGGAATTATCAAGCGATTGAATTACCAAGCGCTAGAATTACCACGCGGTGGAATTTCCAAGCGCTGCAATTACCAAGCGATGGAATTATCAAGCGAGGGAATTACCAAACGCTGGAATTATCAAGCGATGGAATTACCAAGCGCTCGAATTCACAAGCGCTAGAATTACCAAGTGATGGAATTACCATGCGCTGGAATTGCAATGCATCGAATTGCGACGTGTTGGAATTGGAATGCGTCGAATTACCACGCGTTGGAATTGCAATGCGTCGAATTACCAAGCGATAGAATTACCACGCGGTGGAATTACCACGCATAGGAATTGCAATGCATCGAATTACTACGCCTTGGAATTACCACGCGCTGGAATTGCAATGCGTCGGATTACCACGCGTTGGAATTGCAACGCGTCGAATTACCACGCGTTGGAATTGCAATGCGTCGATTTACCAGGCGTTGGAATTGCAATGCGTCGAACTACCACGCGTTGGAATTGCAATGCGTCGAATTACCACGCGCTGTAATCGCAGCGCATCGAATTACCACGCGTCGAATTATCATGCGCTGTAATCGCAACGCATCGAATTACCACGCGCTGGAATCGCAGCGCATCGAATTACCACGCGTCGAATTACACCTTATCGCACTACCACGCGTCGAATTACAGTCTATCGAGTTACCACTCATCTTATCTCTACTCTTTCTCGCATCTACCACGTGTCTACAACGCGTCCTACTACAACTTATCCGACAGTGCATATAATTCTCAATTCTTACAATACACCTACGTCCTGACTCTATCGCCAAACTACAAATACATAAAATGACACTGCTCTACGTCATGTATATATCATCTTGTTAGTAGGGAATTATAAGTAGTGATTTTAAGACACTGTTGACACAAAATTGGAGAAACGATATTCTCGATGCATCTCGTTTCACCTTCGCTGTCGCACGGTGTTTTATATCGCGGAACCTTACGCAAATCTCATTACGCAACATATCACCGAAATACACGAGAGCCCGGAACGTGTGTTCGACTTATTCTCTCTTTCTCTCTTTCCCTCGAAAAAAGAGACAGACGAGAAGAGATCCGAGGGACACGTACACGATGGATGTCTCGGACGCGAATGGAAATTCGGAAAATTATGTTTCGCAACGGAGTACGATCCTCGAATCGTAGGAACAACGAGGTGCTAGCTAGTCCCGTCGTGAAAAACGAACGACCGATTTATAAATAGACGTTAACAAACATACGTTCACTCCTGGGTTATTTTTAATTGCGACAGCGGTGCTTATGTCGTTGTTGACTCGCGTCGTAGGCGACGATAAGCGATCCCCTTCGATGCAATCGCGAAATTTCGATCACGTTCTACGTTCATTCTCTTTTATATGTTATTGTTTTAGGCATTGCTTAGAATTTCATTTGTCAGGTATGATCATTCGTAGTCTATGACAATTTAGGCTGTTTGTGATCATTCTTTATGATAATTCGTAGTCTATGATAATTTAGGCTCTTTGTGATAATTCGTTTGAATAAATCTCAAAAAATAAAACATAAAATACAACAAAATAAAAGTTAACATCTTAAATTTAAGTGTTAAAGCGTTTGGTATAGTCATAACTTTTTATATTTATAATAATTTAAGATTTTTCAAAAAATGGAGTTAATGTGTTTCATTGAACGGCTTATGTTTGTGCTCTGTTAGGAGAGCAATTTTATAATTTTTATTTTGTTATGTTTTATGATTTATTTTTTGAGATTGTCATTTGAGACTTGAGTTCATGTTGAAGGTTGATATATGATTATATGATTTGTTTCAAGTGAAATTTTGCAGATGTGTAACGTTGCAGATAACTAGCTATTTTATCGGCGTTCGCGTTTACGGGGCTAGACGTTTTCTCGAGAAATCGATTGCGACACGAAGGATCTTAGTCGCAGCAAAATTAGTCGACAGGTGCGTGGCGACGCAGAAATTCAAGATACTTCGCTCTTGGAACAATAATAAATTTGTCGACACCATGTGAACATGGCGTATTTTGCCATCGGGAGCAGATCAAGGACGTCATCATTTTTCATAATTATTTTAGTTAGGCTACTCGATAAATTCGATATCTGCTTCTCCAATTTTTTTTTTGTGCATCATGCACTTAATTTAACACTTTTACGGAACCCGTCAAAATGACAGTAGGTCTATTTTAGATGTCAGAACATATTAAGAAATTTTTGTGAAAATGTCAACTTTCATCGACTTTTAGCAAAAAAATCTAGTCAAATTACCACGCATCGAATTACCAAGCGCTGGAATTTCAACGCATTGAATTACCACGCGTTGAATTACCAAGCGCTGGAATTTCAACGCACTGAATTACCACGCGTTGAATTACCAAGCTCTGGAATTCTAATGCGTCGAATTACCACGCGTTGGAATTGTAACGTATCGAATTACCAAGCGTTGGAATTGTAACGCATCGAATTACCAAGCGCTGGAATTTCAACGCATTGAATTACCACGCGTTGAATTACCAAGCGCTGGAATTTCACGCATTGAATTACCACGCATCGAATTACCAAGCTCTGAAATTCTAATGCGTCGAATTACCACGCGTTGGAATTGTAACGTATCGAATTACCAAGCGTTGGAATTGTAACGCATCGAATTACCAAGCGCTGGAATTTCAACGCATTGAATTACCACGCGTTGAATTACCAAGCTCTGAAATTTCAACGCATTGAATTACCACGCGTTGAATTACCAAGCTCTGAAATTCTAATGCGTCGAATTACCACGCGTTGGAATTGTAACGTATCGAATTACCAAGCGTTGGAATTGTAACGCATCGAATTACCAAGCGCTGGAATTTCAACGCATTGAATTACCACGCATCGAATTACCAAGCGCTGGAATTTCAACGCATTGAATTACCACGCGTTGAATTAGCAAGCTTTGAAATTCTAATGCGTCGAATTACCACGCGTTGGAATTGTAACGTATCGAATTACCAAGCGTTGGAATTGCAACGCATCCAATTACCAAGCTCTGGAATTCCGATGCATCGAATTACCACGCGCTGGAATGTTTTAGGCAGTTCACATTATTTATTTTTCTACTTTAGTTAAAATTTAAATATAAGTGACCATCTAACGTCCGTAAATCTACTGTTGAGATGGTTAGACAGAAGTAGTTTGAAGTAAACCTCAATTTAATTTCACTTCATGTATTTATGATCCTTCAAAGACTTCTATGAAGCTTTTTTTGTATTCAACTATGGTTTCAAATGTAGTTATGTCTGAAGATATTAATTCTTTTTGTTTTTATTATATAAAGTACGTTCTTGATCATAACTTTTGAACAATTAATCATTTACCAACACAAATTCTTAAATAATTCGTTCAAATTTTGTATACATTATTTTAATGCAAATATAAAACGATTTACAGTAAAAAGACGAGAATTACAGAGATAGAAGGCAGTTTTCTGACGAACATTTAGGGAGCAGAGAAGACAGGATTAATCGCAGGTACGAGAATATTCATTTCAGGTATTCGGCTGCACGAATGAAAATCAAACATATAAGCGAGCACACGGTGTTCAAGAGAGAAAGAGAGAGACAACTTGGTACAAGATGTCCGTCGGCTATTTATTTATAGAGCGAGCACACATCGGCACGCATGGTCACATGCTCGCGAGCACGACACATTCAAACTGTATGTACATAAACGCATTTCCCTTCGTATACGAAAAATCATCCATATTTCACGTTTTCAAGATTTAAATAAAACAAATTAATATTTCTTTATTAAATTAGAAATTATGTTATAGAAAGATGTTTGAGTGATTTCTAGAAATTCATTTGAAGAAATTGAAGATTTATTTGGAAGGCTGGTTTTGTTGGTTTGACAAAATTGTGTTAGTAGAATTTTCGGGTGAAAGGTTAAGTTTTATAGAATTGTTGTAATTAATGTAATTAATACTGAAAAATTATAGTAGTTTAATTTTGTAGTTTGTGAACGTATTTTTACAGTGGTTCTCAATGTAGACACAAGTCTTTGAAGTTCACAAACTTTCTTTATAATTCACTAGCATACCTAACGTACCTAACCCACCTAACACACCTAACGTACCTAACTCACCTAACATACATAACGTACCTAACCTACCTAACTCACCTAATATACATAACGTACTTATGGTCTTTCATTCCCTATGGTTCCACTTATTCGCGAGTTCATTTATCCACGGTTCCACTTATACGCGGGTTCACTTATCTTAGAGACCCACTTATCCGCGGTCTCATAAATTCGTAATTCAGTGGAAGTTCACTTATCCATGGTTCCTCGTATCCGCGGGTTCACTTATCCTAGAGACCCACTTATCCGCGGTTCCACATATGCGCGATCTCCTAAATTCGTAATTCAGTGGAAGTCCACTTATCCATGGTTCCTCGTATCCGCGGTTTCAGTTATCCGCGGTTCCTCGTATCCACGGTTTCTGCTATCCGCGGTCTCACCTATTCGCAGTCTTATAAATTTGTGATTTAGTGGAGGTCCACTTATCCACGGTTTCAGTTATCCGCGGTTCTACCTATCCACGGCCTCACAAATTTATGGTTTAGTGAAGGTTCACTTATCCACGATTCGTCGCATCCGCGGTGCTGCATTTCATTTGTATCGTCCATCTATGCTTCTAGGATTATATTTATCCGCGGTTAAGGGGGGCAATATCTATAGACATACGAAAATAAGCGGATATTTGGGAATTTTTTTGTGTAGGGCACCTTTATTTTGCATTCTCAAAATTTCAGCTATAATTTACTATAACTATTGCCCATCACAGAATATTTTCTGTCTTGCAAAATATTTCAAAATGGCCGAATTATGACAATCTTCTCTGCAAGTGTTTTGGCGTCTCGTGAATCGAGGGTTCTTTATATTGGTCCGAAGCAAGTTTGCAGACAATGTTTCTGCAACTAACATTCACAGACGAACCTCAGAAACGTGCAAAATATATAAAATCAAAGCAATGGTTTAAAGAAAAACTTTGAATTTTATTGAAAATTTTTGCAATGTTCCGCAATAAAGGACTTTAATGTCCAATTTATTTCATACATTTAGGTTCGTATGTTAGATAGTATTGTCACGGATACGTGGAAAAAATTTGAG
Organism: Megachile leachella; assembly: GCA_963576845.1. NCBI lineage: Eukaryota > Metazoa > Arthropoda > Insecta > Hymenoptera > Megachilidae > Megachile > Megachile leachella. The sequence goes on along the minus strand of OY756252.1, from coordinate 2,092,201 downwards.
CGCGATAAACTAGTTTTTGAGTTAGCCACGTCAATTTTAAGAACGTAGTTTTGAGAAAAACGCGTTTAAAGTTTCGGTCCTCTGCACTGAGCGTGTATACCGCGGCGCGGATCGGCCATAACTTCAAAAGGGCGTTTCACTTGAAAATTTTGGGACAATATAAAATGTTACGTTAATAGAAAAAAATTTTGTAATTTTTTAAGATTCGAAAGGTATTAAAAGGATGCACGTGGATCACACGTTGCAAAGTCATAGGTTAGGTTTTTCTCGGAGTTTAAAATGGAGTCAGGCCATCGCGAAAATGCGAGAACGACACAAGACGTAGCACCTGTCCTCCTCTCTAACACTTTCATAAGACACGATGATACTTACGCAACCAGCCGAGCGATATTTAGCTCTTAGGGCGAATACGCAGCGGCCGCGTCACCAGCGACCTCATCCCTCCTTACCCTCTTTCCCTTTTCTATTTTGTCTCACCTTGCCATGATTTCGTTGATCGACCGATATGGTTTAGCCTTCTAAACTTTGCTCACAGATTTCAGTAGACTATGGTTTAATTTCCATCTCAAACTCTACTCAATCTCATATTCTTAGAATAAATAGCGAAATTCAAAGTTATACCATTCAGAACTGTACCGCAATTAAAACTCGTTTTCTCTCAAAAGTTATTAAACTAAGAAGTTATGATTAATATCCAACAGTCCTCTGATAGACCTCTAAATCTTGATACTGAAGCTGTATCAAAGGTACCGAATTTGACGTAACTAAATACTTGACACGACTAAATAAATAATCAAATAAATAGCAAACACAAGTTGCTTCGAAGCACCGCCATTTTGTTGACAACCCAACGCCATGTCATATATCTACAATCGAGCATTCTGACAAATTGAAACATTATCGAGGCTCTCCGTACTTCTCCTATAATAATACCGTTCTATTAGGTCAGTTGAAACGAACCGAGCAAGTGTCTACTTTTAGCAGAACGTCGACGCGACGGATAATCCGAAAGGGTCCGAAGTAGCGAACCGTTCTATCCGCCACGCCTTGCCGGCCACCAAGTTTATATTATTGCCCGTGTATATTTACACAGGTCCAGGAATTTTTATGATGTTGATCCTCGAGCGTGCATCGTTCATCGAATTGCGCGTGCGTACGTTCATGTCCCTTCAAATTTTCCCGCACTTTTTATGATACTAAACGTAACTCGTTGAGATACTTTCAAATTCGCAATTGCAAGAATTCAATTTTGGAAAGGACTCGGAGAAGTTTGGTAAGAAATTAAAGGAGAGACTCGATATTAAAAGAGAAATTAGAGTTAGAGATTTAGGTATGTTAAGTGGACTTTCAGATAGAAAAGACTTGTATAGAAATAGTTAGATAATTGTTTCATTTCGAGGTAATAATTTTAATCCAATAATAAAGGTATGAAGGTATATATGGTCGTTGAAGTGATATGTTTTTGTGGAGAAGGAGGAAGAAAATGATTAAAAATGAAGCGATATATATTAGATCATATTCGAGGTTAGCTCTAAATATATCGATCTCATTAGTGGAATACGTAACCTAGAATCGAGTGTCCTATATTACTCTTTTCAATCAAATTCACTCGCAACTGCGACGTGCAGCTATTGTTATTTGATTAAACGAATCAATCATTCTTTCTGATTTGAACGTTGGATGAAAATGTCGGGAAAGTGATTGAGTATGGGGATGTGTTTCTATATGGTAGATTACTGGGTAAATTACTATTATTTATTTTGCTGAAAGGTTGATTACAACACGTTGCAGTGTTACGAGATAGATAAATACGCGTTGAATTACTATGCATCGAATTACCACGCTGGAATTGCAATGTATTGAATTACCAAGCACTGGAATTTCAACGAATTGAATTACTAAGCTTTGGAATTGCAACGCATTCAATTACCAAGCGATGGAATTTCAACGCATCGAATTACCACGCATCGAATTACCAAGCGCTGGAATTCCACAGCACCGAATTACTACGCGTTGGAATTGCAACGCATTCAATTACCAAGCGATGGAATTTCAACGCATCGAATTACCACGCGCTGGAATTGCAACGCATCGAATTATCAAGCGCTGGAATTCCAACGCATTGAATTACCAAGCGCTGGAATTTCAACGCATCGAATTACCACGCGTCGAATTACCAAGCTTTGGAATTCCAATGCATCGAATTACCACGCCTCGAATTACCAAGCGCTGGAATTTCAACGCATCGAATTACCACGCCTCGAATTACCAAGCGCTGGAATTTCAACGCATCGAATTACCACGCGTCGAATTACCAAGCTTTGGAATTCCAATGCATCGAATTACCACGCCTCGAATTACCAAGCGCTGGAATTTCAACGCATCGAATTACCACGCCTCGAATTACCAAGCGCTGGAATTTCAACGCATCGAATTACCACGCGTCAAATTACGAAGCTCTGAAATTCCAATGCGTTGAATTACCACGCGTTGGAATTGCAACGCATCCAAATACCAAGCTTTGGTATTCCAACGCGTCGAATTACCACGCATCTAATTACCAAGCTTTGGAATTCCAATGCATCGAATTACCAAGCGCTGGAATTTCAACGCATTGAATTACCACGCGTCGAATTACCAAGCTCTGGAATTGCAATGCATCGAATTACCACGCGTTGGAATTTCAACGCATCCAAATACCAAGCTTTGGTATTCCAACACGTCGAATTACCACGCATCTAATTACCAAGCTTTGGAATTCCAATGCATCGAATTACCAAGCGCTGGAATTTCAACGCATTGAATTACCACGCGTCGAATTACCAAGCTCTGGAATTCCAATGCGTCGAATTACCACGCGTTGGAATTGCAACGCATCGAATTACCAAGCGCTGGAATTGCAACGTATCGAATTACCAAGCTCTGGAATTCCAATGCATCGAATTACCACGAGCTGGAATTCCAACGCATCGAATTACCAAGCGCTGGAATTGCGACGCATCGAATTACCAAACGTCGAATTATCACGCATCGAATTACCACGCGCTGGAATTGCAACGCATCAAATCACCACGCCCTGGAATTGTAACTTGATGGCCATATAAGGAGTCTACGGTAATAATTTTCTTCATCGTATATGAAACTACTTTTGTTACAATTACTGATTGTATTTTAATCATCCACTGTAATGTTCCTTGAGCTTTGAAGTAACAGTTTCTTTTTAATAACAGCTTATTTCAGTCTGATATTGGAATGGAATGGTAAGGTTTTGAATAGAACTTCATTCTTAAATACTGAAGGAACTCTTCCTTCCTAATAACACTACATTTCACTTTGATATTCCTACAAGACAGTAAAGTTCCGAATAGAACTTCATTCTTACATATAGTAGAAACAGTCCCTTCCTAATAACCCCATATTTCAATCTGCTATTCCTACAAGCTATTAAACTTTTCAATAGAACTTCATTATCAAATACCGAAGAAACAGTCCTTTCCATTAAACATTAATTCTGTACGACTATAAATTTATCCTACAACCAGATAAACGAAAGTAAGACAGCATAGTAGATTAATAAGTCTAAGAAAAATAAGCAATATCAAGATTCACGCACAAGAGAAGAGGGAGAAAGGCGACGTACGGTCTGGAGACCTAACCTACCCCATGTCTTGGCAGCCACGCGTTTTTTTTCTTCTGGTTCTCGTAGGTGGTGCGGTAGGCCTCGCCAATTTTTGCGTCAACCGGCTGGTAAACATTAGAAAGCCGGCTGCCAACCGGGTTCGTAGCATGCACGAGAAAGAAAGAGAAGAGAAGAGGAGCCAGCACACGGTGTAACACGGGGCTATCGGGCTGCCAGGAGGCGCGTGTACGGAAATTACGTGTTTCCCAACTGAGTCAGTGAGTTCGATGAATCCGAATGAAAGAAGCCGCGCACGTGGCTTTCCTTGGCAGACGATCGATCGAAACGTCGATCTACCTTCCGCTTTTCTACGTTATTCGATAACATTCACTTTTTGCGGGAGAAAATTTACAACACTGTTGTCATCTTTACATTCTTCATTTTTATCTTCGAAGAGGTCTTTTGCTTTTTCAAAAGGGGTGAAATTTTGAAAATATTCTTCCATTTCATAAAAAGAAATTATAGTAAAAAATTAAAGTAGAAGATCAAACTATAGTTGGTTATAATGTTTGCACTTTTCACCCCTACTAGACCTACCCCTTTACTCTACTGTCTGATCCTGTATTTTACAGAGGGGTGAAATTTTGAAAATATTCTTCCATTTCATAAAAAGAAATTATAGTAAAAAATTAAAGTAGAGTATCAAACTATAGTTGGTTATAATGTTTGCACTATTCACCCCTATTTGACCTACCCCTTTACTCTACTGTCTGATCCTGTATTTTACAAAGGGGTGAAATTTTGAAAATATTCTTCCATTTCACAAAAAGAAATTATAGTAAAAAAATAAACTAGAGGGTCAAACTATAGTTGGTTATAATGTTTGCACTTTTCACCCCTATTTGACCTACCCCTTTACTCTACTGTCTGATCCTGTATTTTAAACAGGGGTGGAATTTTGAAAATATTCTTTCATTTCATAAAAAGAAATTGTAGTAAAAAATTAAATAATAGTATCAAACTATAGTCAGTTGTGATATTTGCACTTTTCACCCCTATTTGTCCCACCCCTTTACTCTACTGTCTCACCCTGTATTTTACAAAGAAGTGAAACTTTGCCAATAATCTTCCATTTCACAAAAAGAAATTACACTAAAAAATTAAATAAGAATATCAAACTATAGTCAATTATGATATTTGCACTTTTCACCCTCATATGTCCTATCCTTTACCCTGTCCTGTTCTTTTGCAAGGGATGAAATATTGCCAACGATCTCTCATTTAACAAAAAGCAACTAAAGTAAAAAATAAAATAAGATTGTTACATTAGAATGTTAGCAAAAGTTCAACTTTGTCTCCAAACTAATAAAAAAATGGAATGTAACTTTGAATCACCCAGTAGTATTAATGCATATTCAAAAGCCATGAAGTAATCGAAAAGTTAGTCAGAACCTCGCCGAAGTCGGATATTTTTATACGTGGAATGGCCACCTGTGTAAATCTCGTGGCAATGCGTCCTTCGTCGAGGAGCTCGCCAGCAAAGTAGAATGGGACGAGCGTAGCAGACTCGCGCCATGAAATGCCCCGTTGTATGGGGGCCGGTTGAAATTGGCAGAGCGTTCCAAGAAACTTTGAATCGAAGCCGAGTCGTAGTGGACACTTTGAATGGACGGATACGCGAATGAATGAACGCGACGAGATTCGTACGATCCACTCGGCTTGGATCTACTCGATCAATCTACGAGGAGCCAAATACTGAATGGGAGACTCTCATTAATCGATGGTCTTCTTTCTTTGTTGGATGCTTTATCGAGATTTTTGTGTTATCAAGATTTAGTTAGGTATCTAGTTATTTTATACTGGAATCGATATTACAAGGTTAGGGTATTGGGGAGTGATAGATACTTTGGGGTATTAGGGTATGATTAGGTCTAGGAATTACTATGCATTGGAATTGTAATGCATCGAATTACCACGCACTAGAATTGCAAGGCATCGAATTACCGCGCACTGGAATTGCAACGCATCGTACTACCACGCGTTGGAATTGCAACGCATCGAATTACCACGCGTCGAATTACCAAGCGCTGGAATTCTAACGCATCGAATTACCACGCGCTGGAATTCTAACGCATCGAATTACCACGCGCTGGAATTCTAACGCATCGAATTACCACGCGCTGGAATTCTAACGCATCGAATTACCACGCGCTAGAATTCTAACGCATCGAATTACCACGCGTCGGATTACTACGCGTGGAATCGCAATGCATCGAATTACCACGCGCTGGAATTGCAATGCATCGAATTACCACGCGTCGAATTACCACGCGCTGGAGTTCCGACGCATCAAATTACCACGCGTGGAATTACCAAGCGCCCTAATTACCACGCGTGGAATTACCAAGCGCCCTAATAACCACGCGTGGAATTACCAAGCGCCCCAATTACCACGCGTGGAATTACCAAGCGCCCGAATTACCACGCGTGGAATTACCAGGCGCCCTAATAACCACGCGTGGAATTACCAAGCGCCCGAATTACCACGCGTAGAATTACCAAACGCTCCAATTACCACGCGTGGAATTACCAAGCGCCCCAATTACCACGCGTGGAATTACCAAGCGCCCGAGTTACCACGCGTGGAATTACCAAGCGCCCTAATTACCACGCGTGGAGTTACCAAGCGCCCGAATTACCACGCGTGGAATTACCAAGCGCCCCAATTACCACGCGTCGAATTACCACGCGCTGGAATCGCAACGCATCGAATTACCACGCGTCGAATTTCACAATCTACTCCTAACTCATCCCAAAGTAGACGTAGGACGTCTTATGTGATGCTTAACCCTTTTACTTTGTTGAGTCTCATTCGTAACGCACTTATAGCTCAAATGTGATAAACCATACTCAAACTTTGAACATTCTTCAACTTGAAATTTGGGTCCAACTATAAGCTGCATTATCAAGGTTCCCGAAATATAAAATATTCACAACATTTTAATTTTTTTTTGTTCGTTTTAATGTCATGGTCTTTATAGTCAGTTTGGCGCATCTGTTAAATAAATGGCACGGGAAGGGGTTAAGAAGGTAAAGGAGTAAACCAAAGTTGGAAAAGCATGGGTCAAACCGTGAAAAGTTAATCGAAGGATAACAGCGTTATCACTTACCATGGCTGGTGATAAAATTGGCGAGGTAGAGATCGAGTTCCCGGACGGAGACATTGATGTGATAGGGGTTGACGCAGAGACCCGGCTGAGCACATTCCGCAGTCTTCTCCAGCCGTTCCCCGTCCGTTGACTCCAACGGAATTGCCTTGAAGAGGATCACCATTACCAGGTCCAACCTCCATACCTGTGACATAACGATCCGACTATTCGTATTGGTGTCGAACACCTGATATATTGCTGGGTACTGCTTCCAATCTATGCTTGACTAATCTATGTATACTTTTATTGATGTGGAGGTACATTTTCGGGATTACTGTTTTGTAGGATTTTTGTATGGGTTTCTATAGACTCTAGGTTTAGGTTTTTCTCAGGTGTGGGATCTTCTTAGGCACTTTTCTTAAAAATATCATAACAAATCTATATTTGAGTAATCTGTATTTTTATTCTCGATGTGGGAGTACAATTTCAAGATTACTATTTTGTATGATTTATGCATAGGTTCCTATAGACTTTAAGTTTAAGACTTTTTCAGGTGATGGACCTCACCTTTTAAGAATAACCTCTTAAGCACCTTTCTCAAAAATGCTTTTGGGAATTTTTTAAAAATTGTACAATGTGGAGTAACACCTTGTGAAGCATTTATTTCTCAATAATTATGATTTCGTAACAAAGGAAAAATTGTAAGGTAAAAGTAAGTGTGACCGTGTGAAGGTGTAAGTAGATTAAGACGACAATGGTCAGACGTACCTTATCGGCTTGACGCAGGCAATCGATGCGACGCATTTTACCCTTCTGATCAGGATTACTTAGGACACACATGGCTGGCCTCTTCCCCGTGATACTTAGCACGAAGTCCTCTCGGTACTCTTGCGTGATATCTTTTCGTAATTTGCCTAAAAGCCGCGAGGCCCATTTCTGTTTCACCTCCAGCTTCTCGTTCTGTAACAAACACCATCATACTCGACTTAAAATTCAGGTTCAACTATAAGTTACATTATTAAGGATCTCTAAATATAAAATAGTTTTTTGTACATTTCTATGTGTCTACAGTTTCTTTGAACTTCAAACTGTTGCTACAGTTGCTTCCAAATTATACAAATTATACAATGATACAAACGAGTGTCTTTAATAAAACCTTCACATACAATGAAGAATATAATTCATCAAACAAAGAGAATAATCAGAAACTTTAAAAAACAGCAAAGTCAATTGTCTAAAGAAAGAGGAATGATGAAGTCACTTGTCGAAAGAAAAAGGAATGACGAAAGTTGACCAACAAACACGAATGCATCATAAACGTTGCATAGAACATATTCCGAAGAAGTTTCCTCCCCTATTCGATGTACCGAAAACAAGCAGCTGTTGATCTGAAAAGTTTCACGAGTTTACAAACTTCTGCCAATGGCTCGGTACCAAAGCAACGCTGACCTCAAACCGTTCCCGTAAACGATATGCGAGATCACGTCCCCACGTGTCTTTTCTTCTTCGCTTCGATATCTTGACCTTCTCCCTGAGTTTTATACTAGTTTAATACTTGAGAAGATATCGCGCTGAATTTGAGGTCTCGTTTAATTTTTATCGTTAAAAATAATGGTTGTTGGGGAGATGTGGGACTTTGAATTATTACGTTCTGTCATTTAGGATGTTAATGGTAATTTTACTTACGAATTGGATTACTAAGCGCTGGAATTGTGACGCATCGAATTACCACGCGTTGGAATTGCAAGGTATCGAATTACCAAGCGCTGGAATTGCGATGTATTGAATTACCACGCGCTGGAATTGCAACGCATCGAATTACCAAGCGCTGGAATTGCGATGCATTGAATTACCAAGCGCTGGAATTGCAACGGATCGAATTACCAAGCGCTGGAATTGCAACAGATCGAATTACCAAGCGCTGGAATTTCAACGGATCGAATTACCACGCGGTGGTATTGCAACGCATTGAATTACCAAGCGCTGGAATTTCAACGCGTTGAATTACCACGCGTAGAAATACCAAGCGCTCTAATTACCACGCGTAGAAATTACCAAGCGCCCCAATTACCACGCGTCGAATTACCAAGCGCTCCAATTACCACGCGTCGAATTACCAAGCGCTCCAATTACCACGCGTCGAATTACCAAACGCCCTGATAATCACGCGTGGAATTACCAAGCGCCTTAATTACCACGCGTGGAATTACCAAGCGCCCTAATTTCCACGCGTGGAATTACCAAGCGCCCTAATTACCACGCGTGGAATTACCAAGCGTCCCAATTACCACGCGTGGAATTACCAAGCGCGCCAACTACCACGCGTGGAATTACCTCGCGCCCAAATTACCACGCGCGGAATTACCAAGCGTCTAATTTCCACGCGTGAAATTACTAAGCGCCGCAATTACCACGCGTGGAATTACCAAGCGCCCTAATTTCCACGCGTGGAATTACCAAGCGCCCTAATTACCACGCGTGGAATTACCAAGCGTCCCAATTACCACGCGTGGAATTACCAAGCGCCCTAATTTCCACGCGTGGAATTACCAAGCGCCCCAATTACCACGCATGGAATTACCACGCGCTCCAACTTTCACGCTTGGAATTCCAACGCATCGAATTACCACGCGCTGGAATTGCAACGCATCGAATTACCCGTCGAATCACAGATTTGAATTATGGTTCAATGAGACTGCAACACCTGTGCAAGATACGTTTTAAAACCGCAGTACAATTTCTAATAACAGTATCTATAGAAGAAAGTTCGTGTTAATTTTAAAGAAGTAAAAGCACTTGTTATAGTCAGCACGAAAATCTCGCAAAGTCGAGCATCGCGCCAGATAGGTGAACGAGCACGAAGACGACCGCGCTCGTCGACCCGAGTCTGCTTCACACGGCCGTTTATGCGGCGCACGCTCGACGGCGGCCCTCGTCACCCGTGGAATAGCAAATGCACCGGTGCATAAGGTCCCTGAGAAATGCATCGAAAGCGCGCGGAATGCATCGCCACCGCGACGCGATCTATCCCGCCTAGCACTTTCTTGCTACGCACAACCCAAACTTCGCGAAGTTATATCTAGTTGGTTATTATCGGGTCAAGTTGGTGACTGTTGGACAAATTGGGGCGGGAAAATCGGGTTGAGTGAAATTGAATCGGGTCAGAGGGATTTCGGATATCGTCGGGTGTTGAATCGTGTGAATTCGGGTGTTGTGGGAAGTGGGCAGGTTTAGTCGAGTTGAGTCGTGTAAATTCGGGTATGGTCGTACCTTGTCGTACCTGAGTCAAAGTTAATCGAGTTGAGTCGCGTAAATTCGGGTATTGTCGTACCTTGTCGTACCTGAGTCAAAGTTAATCGAGTCGAGTCGTGTAAATTCGGATATTGTCGTAGGATATCGTACCTGAATCAAAGTTAATCGAGTCGAGTCGTGTAAATTCGGTTATTGTCGTGCCTTATCGTACCTGAGTCAAACTTAATCGAATCGAGTCGTGTAAATTCGGGTATTGTCGTACCTTATCGTAGCTGAGTCAAAGTTAATCGAGTCGAGTCGTGTAAATTCGACTACTGTCGTACCTTATCGTACCTGAGTCAAAGTTAATCGAATCGAGTCGTGTAAATTCGGCTGCTGTCGTACCTTGTCGTACCTGAGTCAAAGTTAATCGAGTCGAGTCGTGTAAATTCGGCTATTGTCGTACCTTATCGTACCTGAGTCAAACTTACCCGACTCAAGTCGTGTAAATTCGGTGATTATCGTACTTGGTCCAGCAAACCCGAGTGTATCAGAAAGTAGTGGATGTAAATGTAATGTCGAAATTGAATCAGGTCAAATGAGTGTAGGCAAATTGAATCGGATGAAGTCGATTTATATTGGATCGTAGTCAGATCGTGTCCGAATCTAGACGAGCAGATCACGTATCGCTCGCGGATAGCGCGAATAGCATCGCGCTCGAGAAATCGCTGGCGTGAACGAGGTAAACTGCCGCGCCTAGATGTACATACGCATGTCACGATATACGTGGCCGGTGCACTCGCGGGCCTCCTTCACACTCGGCATACTTGATCGGCTTTATGCAGGATGCACCGTAACTGCACCAGGTCTCTCTCCCACAGTTGGGTCGAGCGTGTCTCCGTGACATTTCTGTGCGCGAGCCTCTGATACGTGCTTGAAATTTTCTCGTGCGCGAAAAACGATGCGAATCTCCGAGTAAAACCTTCGCGTTTTACCGTTCGTCTTATCATTCGCTTATCAATCGAATGTTCTTTTGAAACAGAGTAAATTTTACTGAAGTAACGATAAAATATTCGATGAAGGCTTACAATGATAAAATTCAAAGGCAAGAGTGAGGTATTGAATAAAATCCGTAAGTCTCGCCGATAAATAAATCTCGGGAAGGCGGTTAGGTTCATTTTTATGCTTTTCTCTCTGTACGACATTCACGTACGTGCAGGTCGTTCGATCGCCTCCCTCTTTCCAGCCACGAACCGAGCAATCGAATTCGTCTCACTTCGAGCCAACGAGCTCTCGTTACATTAGACTCACGGTGAAATTGAACGTAAATACAGTGGGAGAAAAAGAAAGGTCCACCGGACGTTTAGGTACGATAACTCGATGCGATTATTCCGGAATGAGCGACCTATTCTACTTGGATTTTCACGTTTTGTTATTCTACGCGTTCTATGATAATACAATAAACTCTGTTTGTATTGCATTCTTGTTACAATTCTACTCTGCAACTTTCACGAGTTGCATCTTCACGAGTTGATAGATTTATCACTCGTTATATTGCAGGATATTAAATTTGACACGTGGTAGATTTGCTGTGCGTTATATCGCCATGTGGTCAATTCGACAAGTATTAAACTTGTCTCGCGTTATATCGCCACGTATTAAATTCGATTCTTGTTAGGTTTATTACGGGGTATATTGAAACGTGTTGTATCGCCACGCGTTATATTGCAACGCATTGAATTTGACGCGTATTAAATTCTTCTCGTGTTATATCGCCACGCGTTGAATTCGACACGTATTAAATTTGTCTCGCGTTATATCGCCACGTATTAAATTTGTTTCGCATTATATTGCCACGAGTTGAATTTGACACGTATTAAATTTGTCTCGCATTATATGGCCACGCATTAAATTTCTCTCGCGTTATATCGCCACTCGTTGAATTCGACACGTATTAAATTTGTCTCGCGTTATATAGCCACGCATTAAATTTCTCTCGCGTTATATCGCCACTCGTTGAATTCGACACGTATTAAATTTGTCTCGCGTTATATCGCCACGTATTAAATTTGTTTCGCATTATATTGCCACGACTTGAATTTGACACGTATTAAATTTGTCTCGCGTTATATCGCCACGTATTAAATTTGTTTCGCATTAAATTACCAGGAGTTGAATTTGACACGTATTAAATTTGTCTCGCATTATATGGCCACGCATTAAATTTTTCTCGCGTTATATCGCCACGAGTTGAATTCGACACGTATTAAATTTGCCTCGCGTTATATCGCCACGCATTAAATTTCTCTCGCGTTATATCACTACGCGTTGAATTCAATACGTATTAAATTCGTCTCGCGTTATATCGCCATGCGTTGAATTCGACACGTATTAAACTTGCCTCGCGTTATATCGCCATGTATTAAACTCAATACGTATTAGTATTGTTACACACTATATTATCACATATTACATTACCTCGCGTTATATTGCCACTCGTTCCATTCTGCACATATTAAACTTGCCTCGCGTTATATCGCCGTGTATTAAACTCCGTACGTATTAGTATTGTTACACGCTATGTTGTCACATATTATATCACCTCGCGTTATATCGCCATATATTAAAAACAACATATGATACATTTGCCTCGCACTATATCGCCATAATTTACTACTCAACCACAGATTAAATCTAGCCAAATTTCATCGCGTTAAATCACCTCGCATTACATTACCACTTGCAGTATCAGGAATGCGACAAATACCGCCCGATTGTCAACAATCGTGAAATGGTCGAGAAAAAAGAAGTGGGCCACAGAGGTAATCCCGCGGAAACACGGGGAAGGCTCAATCGCAATATCCAGGCGAAACAAAGCCAAGACACGAATAAAGAGGAGGGAAAAGACGGAGAGAAGAAGTTTGTCCACGGTTAGATTGTTGGAACGCGGAAGAGCATCGAAGCTCTCTCAGCCGCTTCTATTTCCGTTTTACATCTTGCTGCGAGTCCTTCTATAAACACAAAACACAGCGACGCCGAGGACCAGGAACAAAGGGAAAACAGGTTGCCGCCTTTTCTCAACGGCCACTTTGCTTTCCTTTCAGACAGGATTCCCTTCTTTCTAGTCGATTGCCGTGCTGCTACGCGCAATCATTTTCCTGCTGCTAAGCTCGCCTTTTTTCGGAGGTTAATTTCACTCGCCGCTAGAGGGGCACGCACGGCACTTTTCTCGTTAGCGGTCATTCAATTATACGACACATATGTATGCTCTCAATTTTCGAATAGGCGCTTCTACAATTTTCTCTTTTTTAATTTCACTGGCATAATTACTCCTATACGCTGCGTTAAAGTGCACCGAAATTACGCACTACGCCGTGAATTAATTTACCGGACGAGTATACCGGGTGGTGTCTGTCATTTTATTTCTTTCTAAAATCTTCTTTTGCATTTAAATTTTTTAAGTATACTTTGTACACATCAGTGATATTTTCGAGCGAAAATTAAATTTGATTAGCAAGATTTACCACTAATGCACCCCGCTCAAAAACAACTCCAGAGGATTCAAAGTCAGCGATGTTTCATAGCCACCCTCAGGAAGTTTCACGACCACTCTGCTCATCTAATTACCACCTCACAATTTATCCCCGACACTGATTGTCCACCGGTGAAGTGGGCCAAAAAGGCGGATGAAGTTGAATCCGGGAAATCGGGCGAGTTTGGAAACCAGAGTAGAAAGTTTTCGAGAAGAGGTAGGGGACAGTTTTGTTGAAAGTATGTCTGAGGTTCGCGTTGCTTGTGCGCCGACGATGTTTACCATCTCTTCTGCTGGTGAAACCGTATTATGTTGTTTGAACTCCCTTATTTTCTCCTAGGACGTAGTACTACGTAATCGAGATTTCAGGTCAGACCCTTAAAAACAGGATCCTGCATCGACTGCTCGAGAGACGTGAAACTCGAAAGAAACAAAATTGAATGGTTTCCAAAAAATCTTTTTTTAGAATTCACAACGTAGTACTACGTCAGACTATTTCGGGTTAAGGTCATTCGAGGAACGGGCTACGTTCGGAATCTTTGAAATTTTTTAGTGGTGAGGGACAATTATGGGGTTAATAGTTGTGATACGAGGGAGAGGAGCAATAGTGACGCAAGGGAGGCAGTAATGACGCACTTGGGACGCACTTGGGACGCACTGTTGGAATATATCGAGGGACATTTACGGAGTCAACTACTAGCGATAGAATAACGTGTTGAACTTGTGACTTAGATGCACTTATGACGCTTTTGTGACGGACAAGGTCGACTCATGACGCACTCATGTCGAATTACTAAGCATAGGAATTAACACGCGTCGAATTACCACGTGCTGGAATTGCAACGCATTGAATTACCAAGCACTGGAATTCCAACGCATCGAATCACCAAGCGTCGAATTACCACGCGTTGGAATTGCAAAGCGTCAAATTACCACGCGCTGGAATTCCAACGCATCGAATTACCAAGCGCTGGAATTCCAACGCATCAAATTACCAAGCGTCGAATTACCCACGCGACGAATTACCAAGCGTCGAATTACCCACGCATCGAATTACCACGCGTTGGAATTGCAAAGCATTGAATTACTACGCGCTGCAATTCCAACGCATCGAATTACCAAGGGTTGGAATTCCAACGCATCAAATTACCAAGCGTCGAATTACCCACGCAATGAATTACCAAGCGTCGAATTACCCACGCATCGAATTAGCACGCGTTGGAACTGCAACGCATCGAATTACCACGCGTCGGAATTGCAAAGCCTCGAATTGCCAAGCGCTGCAATTCCAACGCATTGAATTACCAAGCGGTGAAATTTCAACGCATCAAATTACCAAGCGTCGAATTACCCACGCGACGAATTACCACGCGTTGGAATTGCAAAGCATCGAATTACCACGCGCCGCAATTCCAACGCATCGAACTACCAAGCGCTGGAATTGCAACGCATCGAAATTACCACGCGTGGGAATTGTAACGCATCCAACCACCAAGCTCTGGAATTGCAACGCATTGAATTACCACGCGTTGGAATTCCAACGCATCGAATTACCTCGCGCTGGAACTCCAACGTATCGAATTACCACGCATCGAATTACCAAGCGCTGGAATTGTAACGCATCGAATTACCACGCGTTGGAATTGCAACGTGTCGAATTACCACGCGTTGGAATCGCAGCGCATCGAATTACCACGCGTTGTTAAAATATATCGAGGGACATTACGGTATTAACTCCTTTCTTTACAATAACGTATCGTACTCGTGACGCATAAGATGCACTCGTGACGCACTCATGGCGCATTATTAGAATGTATCGAGGGACGGTGTTAACTTTCTCTTGTGCAATAACGTCACACGTGTGACGCATATGACGCACTCATGACGTGCATGACACAGTCGTGACGCACTCATGATTCACATAACCCTATAGTGACGCACCCATGACGCACTTCAATCTTTTTATTTGTAATATAATAACTTTCATACTATATAATATTATATTAAATTTAGCTTACACTATAGTGACGTACTCATGACGCACTCACGACGCACCTCCATCTTTTTATTTGTAATATAACGTATATATTTTATTTGTAATGGCACTTTCATATTATATAATATTATACTAACTCTAGTATACCCTATAGTGACGCACCCATGACGCACTCACGACGCACCTCCATCTATTTATTTGTAATATAATAACGTTTCACACTATATAATATTATATTAACTCTAATAACATCGACATCTTGGCTAATATCTGATTCGATACTATAATTGAAGAGATTGCATCAAGTAAAAAGAACGTACATCTATCTCCAAAATACAGAGACAGTCTGACTGACCCAAAAGTAACGCAGTAAATAGCATACGAAGAAAGTCGAACAAAGTAAATAGCATACCAAGAAAGTTCAACGAAGTGAATTGTATATAATGAAGAAGAATACGAAGAAGATAATATAAAAATATTTTTGAATCGAAACACCCTGTATAAGAGACATGTGCATCGCGTCCAGCGGGAACACGCTTCGGTGTGAGTGTGTCGAG
Organism: Megachile leachella; assembly: GCA_963576845.1. NCBI lineage: Eukaryota > Metazoa > Arthropoda > Insecta > Hymenoptera > Megachilidae > Megachile > Megachile leachella. Next base: position 2,076,117 of record OY756252.1, on the reverse strand, counting down.
CGTAAATGCGCTCCCTCCACCCCCAAGGCCGGGGCGGGGGTTGACCCCACTCCGAAAATGCTCCGTCGTTGCTGTTCCCCCACCCCCGTCTCTCCTTCCCGCCGTTCCCCATCCCCCACCAGCATCACCGCAGCGACTACGACCGCGGTGGCTCATGGGCTATTTTCAAGCGCGGGAAATAAAGCGGAGACTGCATTTTTAGCCTAACGGCCGACGGTCAGCTCGTTTTCGTCTCTCCACGAGGGACGGGGGGCGCACGAGTGGCAGGACGAACAAGGCTGCCCCTCCGAAGGGGTTAATTGGGCTTATGTAATTGACTGCCACAAGGAATTGATCCGATACGGTCTTGGTCGACGTCCTGATTGTTACTTCTCTATTTATTGACTGTTCTTTTATATATTTTATATTGTTGATACTTTTTTTAGATTAAGTCTTAAGGGTAGTTTTAGTGTATAATAAAAATGTATTAGTTAAAGATGTAGTTAGTAAAAATACATCGCTGTATAATCTTATATAATAGTCGATTACAAAAAAGGTTCAAAGTAAAATCGTCCCCATTAAGCCTCCCTGTAATTTAGGGGTGTAAAAAAGTTTTAAGAGACAGCAAATCTCAGCTGTGTCCAATAACAATAACTTTGGTAAAGTAACCAAGCCGGTGTTCCGCGTCCATTACGTGGCGATATAACAGCCACCCCTTTTTCTTTTCATCCCCCGGCAAGGCCACCCCTCGCGGTCCAGGCTGCGACAATTTGCCGCATAACGATGCCTTCTTTCTTTTCGTAATTGAATCTAAATATTAAACCACCCCCGGTTGGCTTTGGCGCCAGTCTCCTTGATTTTTTGCTTCTTAACGCACCGAGCCCCCTCCGCTGCCCAGACAACCACCCCCTCAAACCACCGAGGAAAAGTTTCGAGACTCGACGGGCCGGCGTCCTCGTTGCCACGGAATATCGTTTAGAGCGATTCTGCCGCTGAAATTACACCGTAACGCGTGTTAAAGGGCCAGAAGCTCGTTCAAAAACTTCCCCGCGGGTTCACCACCCTTTTTACGACTGCCTGCTTGTTTCTGGGACCGAGGGAGGCTGTTACCGTTATACGTCCACTAGGCACACCCGTTGCGTTCCGTAACGCTGGACAAATTTTAGGTAAATGGGGTTAAAGAGACCTTCATTCTCTTTTCACTCTGAAATTTTTACTTTAATCTGATTCTAACTATAACAGAAACAATTGTTCATTTATTGAGGGGGTTTTACATGTGTCAATATATGGTAGAAGAAGAGCTTAGATTTTTATATTCTTTTAAAATTGAGAGAAGATATCACGCTGAAGTTGAGGGATTGGTTAAATTTTACGAGTTAAGAATAATGGTCGGTGGGGGAATGTGAGACTCTGAATTATTACGTTCTGACATTTAGGATGTTAATGGTAATTTTATTTACGAATTGAATTACCACGCGCTGGAATTGCAACGGATCGAATTACCAAGCGATGGAATACCAACGTATCGAATTACCACGCATTGGAATTGCGACGGATGTAATTACCACGCATTGGAATTGCAACGGATTGAATTACGACGCGCTGGAATTGCAAAGGATTGAATTACGACGCGCTGGAATTGCAAAGGATTGAATTACCACGCGCTCGAATTGCAACGGATCGAATTGCAACGCATTTAATTACCACGCATCGAATTACTATGCATCGAATTACCACGTGTCGAATTACGACACGTGGAATTACCAAGCGCCCCAATTACCATGCGTAGAATTACCACGCGTGGAATTACCAAGCGCCCTAATTACCACGCGTGGAATTACTAAGCGTCCCAACTACCACGCGTGGAATTACCAAGCGCCCTAATTACCACGCGTGGAATTACCAAGCGCCCTAATTACCATGCGTGGAGTTACCAAGCGCCCCAATTACCACGCGTCGAATTACCAAACGCCCCAATTACCACGCGTCGAATTACCAAGCGCCCTAATTACCACGCGTGGAATTACCAAGCGCCCTAATTACCACGCGTGGAATTACCAAGCGTCCCAACTACCACGCGTGGAATTACCAAGCGCCCCAACTACCATTCGTAGAATTCCAACGCATCGAATTACTACGCACTGGAATCGCAACACGTCGAATTACCACGCGCTGGAATTTCATTGCATTGTATTACCACGCGATGGAATTGCAGTGTATCGAATTACCACTTCATTCTAAAATTGTAGATCATCCTCAAGTTCCATATGTGTCCCTATATGGTACAAGAAGACTTTGCCTAGCTTTCTATATTCTTTAAAAATTGTATATTTCACTCTCGGAGTCTACGATTGTCCCTAAATCCACAGGTTATTCTAGAATTTACATGAGAGCAATTACATACCCGCACGATTCTACGCAGGTTTCCGAAGTTCTACATACCAGACTTTTTGGCAGAGTGCACGAGTTTAAAAATGAAAATAGACGTTTCTAACTCAAAACAGGTACCAGCAGCGCGTTCAGATTGCAGATAGAAAAAGCGAGGAAAATTCAGGAAATCAGAAGGCTGTCTCGGTTGTGCAGATTGAAAGCATAGATACATTTCCATCGAGTATCAAGAACGAAGCATGTTTAATTCATAAGCTGTCGTGTTTCGAACAAAGTCATCCTCGCGACTGCGAGCAATAACCAACAGTGCAAAGCTCCTTTCGAATATCGCGATACGAAGATACGGATAGAAACGAGCCGAGTGTGCCGTTTCTGGTTCTCACGAACGAAAATATCGCCTCTTAAAGAGATTGCAGTCGATAGAGACGGCATCGATTCTGACAAGGGATTTTTGCACCGCGTTGGCGCATGATCGAAAAAGAAAACGCGTGTTCACCGTGTCGAGCACGTGGCTCGAGAATCTTGGCGTACGCCGGAACCAACAAGGTTATACCCCTACGTACGAATTACGGGTTTACGAATCTTTGGCAGCTGCCTAAACGACCGTGCGCACGCGATTTTACACGTGATACTTCTCGTAAAGTTACACGTGTTATCGTTTACTACTGTTAACACGTGGTGAGATTACCACGAGGATACGTACGTTAGAATTACGCTTGCAATTAGTGCACTTGGAATTATAATGTGTGCGATTCACTGTGGATGGAATTACAATTCGATGGAGTACCAAGCGTAGAATTCACTATGGGTGAAATTACAACGCGATGGAGTACCAAGCGTAGAATTATGACGCATGGAATCACTACGCAGAGGAATCTCCACGCGTGGAGTTACAATGCATGGAAATTACCACGCATCGAATTACCACGCGTTGGAATTACAATACATTGAATTACCAAGCGCTGGAATCGCAACGCATCGAATTACCACGCGTGGAATTACCAAGCGCCCTAATTACCACGCGTGGAATTACCAAGCGCCCTGATTACCACGCGTCGAATTACCAAGCGCCGCAATTACCACGCGTGGAATTACCAAGCGCCCTAATTACCACGCGTGGAATTACCAAGCGCCGCAATTACCACGCGTGGAATTACCAAGCGCCCTAATTACCACGCGTGGAATTACCAAGCGCCCTAATTACCACGCGTGGAATTACCAAGCGCCCCAATTACCACGCGTGGAATTACCAAGCGCCCCAATTACCACGCTTGGAATTACCAAGCGCCCTGATTACCACGCGTCGAATTACCAAGCGCCGCAATTACCACGCGTGGAATTACCAAGCGCCCTAATTACCACACGTGGAATTACCAAGCGCCGCAATTACCGCGCGTGGAATTACCAAGCGCCCTAATTACCACGCGTGGAATTACCAAGCGCCCCAATTACCAAGCGTGGAATTACCAAGCGCCCCAATTACCACGCTTGGAATTACCAAGCGCCCCAATTACCACGCGTGGAATTACCAAGCACCCGAATTACCACGCGTGGAATTATCAAGCGCCCCAATTACCACGCGTGGAATTACCAAGCACCCGAATTACCACGCGTGGAATTACCAAGCGCCCTAATTACCACGCGTGGAATTACCAAGCGCCCCAATTACCACGCGTGGAATTACCAAGCGCCCCAATTACCACGCGTGGAATTACCAAGCGCCCCAATTACCACGCGTGGAATTACCAAGCACCCGAATTACCACGCGTGGAATTACCAAGCGCCCTAATTACCACACTTGGAATTACCAAGCGCCCCGATTACCACGCGTGGAATTACCAAGCGCCCTAATTACCACACGTGGAATTACCAAGCGCCCCGATTACCACGCGTGGAATTACCAAGCGCCCCAATTACCACGCGTGGAATTCAAACGCATCGAATTACCACGCGCTGGAATCGCAAGCGTCGAATTACCAAGCGTTGAAATTCCAACGCATCGAATTACCACGCATAGAATCACAGTACTCCTCACACCACCCACAATTCCACTTAAAAATAAAGCTAATCCAAAATGCATCATCCAAAAAGAACGAAGCCAGCCAGAAATCCTTAATTGCCCCCCCAAAGTTCCCAGTACCAAGCTTGAAAGTTAAACAGTAGGAATACATATATCAGTTACGTCCTCCAGCGAAAGATGAAACAACAGAAACGAAATTCAGAGATGAGAAACGATGAAGAGAAAGAAGAACGTAATCGACAATTGGCTCCAGACTACTTTGCCGGCTTTTTCTCCCCCGGTAAGACAGATTGTGCTTGGTAAAATGTCTTTGATAGAACGTTCTTCCCTGCTCACATTCAAAGAGGAGGGGTGGTTGGACTGAGAGGGGTGAGGTTAAATTCAGGCCACCCCCGTAAGTATACAGACTGTAATCTATAGCGATTTCCCTCGCAGACGCGAGAATACCAACACGTGTGTGCTTTACATATATGTACATGAGTGTATACAGGGTGCTCCAGTTATCATATGTGAGATCATATTATTTAGAAGAACATAGACTTTTATTTTTATGAGATTTTTATTTTGGACATTTTTCTTTTGAATCTTATTAATCTTACATTTTATTTAACGTTTTATTTGATATTTCATTTGTTTAATATATACTGACACATATGATAAACATGTGTGCAAATAATGTGCATATAATAAATGCAAGGTTTGTTTGAGGCAAAAATGCAATTCAATGAAATTTTCTAGTACTCAAATATGAATTTCAAGAATAACTACTAATTAGATTACAAGAAGATTAAATAGTTCATCAAAAAATATGTCAGTGAATAAAAATTTGAAGAATCTTGAATTTTGTTCTGTTATAAATGAAGGTATATAAATAAGTTTTTTTATGTTTATGTTTGTTGGTATTTATAAAAGAGGAATTAATTTACCGCGTCAGATAACCGAGACACCCCGTATAGAGAGGCCGTTGCGCGCCTATCGATTCGGTTTTTCGGCTGCGGGCCTCGTTTCGTCTCACCCTCTTCCTCTCTTTATCTCTGCTGTCGCGATTCTGTTTGTTCGTGTTTACGTGCGCTTATCCTATCAAAATTGTGCATACGTGGTGTAACTCGTGTCACAGGAATTAAACGGGGAAATGAGCTAACCTTCTCTGATGGAAACGTTGAACCCCCTGTGGTACCACGTTCGACAGTGATCAATCTACCACGTGCGCTACCCCTACGCTTTTACTGCTCTATACCCATGATACGAGAACTCAATTCTTTTTAAAAAAAAAAAGGTTCTATGTGAAGCTACATTTTTTAACATTTATTAAATAAAGAATTTTTCAGAAAGATATTACTGTGTGTACAAGTAAAATCATTTTGGAAAAATGTAATATTGTATGTACAAGTAAAATTGTTTTACAAGAGCAATAAAATAAATGTTTGCACCCCTTAACTATGTGGACAATTATATTTTGTAAAGGTTTATTAAATGAAGATTTTTTAAAAATTAGTACTGCATGTATCTGTAAAATTATTTGAAAAAAATAATAAAATATATATTTGCACCCCTTGAATATATGGAGAGTTATATTTTTTGAAGGTTTATAAAATGAGGATTTTTTAAAAATAAATACTGTATGGACTTCCTTAAAATTATTGTAGAAAAATAAAATAAATAATTACACCCCTTGACTATATGGAGAGCCATATTTTTTTAATGTTCATCAAGTGAGAATTTTTTAAAAAGTAAACACTGGACGAACTCCCTTAAAATCATAGTACAAAGATAATAAAATAAATAATTACACCCCTTGACTATATGGAGAGCCATATTTTTTTAATGTTCATCAACTGAGAATTTTTCAGTAAGCAAACACTGTATAAACCCCCAAACTCACCACAGAAATCTCCTAAGAAAAAAAAGTAACTGTCAACCATAACAAAAACCACCCTCGAACCTCTCCAAAACCTAGAAATAAAAATACAGCAAAATTGGCAAAGAACACCCCCCAAAAAACCCTCAGTAATTTTCATAAGAAAGAGTCTCCCCCATTAAAAAAAGGAGGATCAAACCTGTATCTAAAAAGAAGTCGGAAGTTGTCTAAATAAATCAGTTTGGATCTTGGTATGCACACAGGGTGAAAAAGGTCGAGTGCTAGACCACGGAATAGCTGGTCGATGGAAAATTTATGGGGAGGCCATAGGTAAGGGTGGTACAGGGTTATCCGGATGGTACATGGAAGAGGAAGAGAGGATCGAGAGCTGGGATAGACTGGAATATATTTATTAATTTGGCTGGTTTCCCGAGTGTATAGCTGCTGGCCCCTTACGTTACTACGTTATGACGCGAACAAAGCGACTCCGCGATTTCTTTATAGGCAATTCCGGCCTCTGCATAGAACGTTGTAAATATTACAGCCCCCACTACTCGCGAGGTTATCCCGCGTTTAACCCCATATACCCCATCCGTTACCCTCCGACGTTCTTCAGGCCCTCGGGCGATTCATTCCGCGCCTTTGAGAACAGCCTTCGCGAATATACCAGACCGCGAAACGACGCATCTGCCTCTTAATTTGTTTGCGACCTCTTGCTTGCTGTAAAGTTGGAGGGTGGGTAGTCATTTTCTTTTCTTTCGTTTGCTTAGTAAGATATGCTACTTAAAATTAGTTTAAGAGAAAGAAAAAGCTTTTGGGATGTAGAGGAACTTATGATGTGATGTGGTTAGAAGCTGATGGTATTGGAATGGACATCGATAGTATTAAAACAGACAGAGAATTTCACGTTCACTATATTCCATGCGTGGAGTTACTAAGTATTGGAATTACCACGCGTGGAATTACTGCGCATAGGAGTCACCACGTGTGGAATTGCAATGCATTGAATTACCACGCGCTGGAATCAAAGCATATCGAATTACCACGCGGTGGAATCGCAACGCATCGAATTACCACGCGCTGGAATTTAAACGCATTGAATTACCACGCGGTGGAATTGCAATGCGTCGAATTACCACGCGTTCCAACTACCACGCGTAGAATTACCACGCGTTTCAACTACCACGCGTAGAATTACCACGCGTTCCAACTACCACGCGTCCCAAGTACCACGCGTCCCAACTACCACGCGTAGAATTACCACGCATCCCAACTACCACGCTTGGAATTACCACGCGTCCCAACTACCACGCGTAGAATTACCACGCGTTTCAACTACCACGCGTAGAATTACCACGCGTTCCAACTACCACGCGTCCCAAGTACCACGCGTCCCAAGTACCACGCGTCCCAACTACCACGCGTAGAATTACCACGCATCCCAACTACCACGCTTGGAATTACCACGCGTCCCAACTACCACGCGTAGAATTACCACGCGTCGAATTACCACGCGTCCCAACTACCACGCGTAGAATTACCATGCGTCCCAACGACCACGCTTGGAATTACCACGCGTCCCAACTATCACGCTTGGAATTACCTCGCGTCCCAACTATCACGTTTGGAATTACCACGCGTCCCAACTACTACGCTTGGAATTACTACGCGTCCCAACTACCACGCTCAGAATTACCACGCGTAGAATTACCACGCGTAGAAATTACCACGCGTGGAGCTACTACGCATGGAAGTTACTACACGTGGAATTGCTGCGTATGGGAGTCACCACGCGTGGAATTGCTGCGCACTGGAATTATCACGCGTGGAATTACTACGCATAGAAATTATTACGCGTGGAGTTCCTGCGCTCTAGAATTACCACGCGTGGAGTTACTACGCATAGGAATCTCCATGCATAGTAATTCCTATGCACAGTAATTCCACGCGTGAAGATTCCTCTCTCCCAAATTCCACATCTCTCAAATGTCACATCCTCCAAATCCCACGTCCCAAAATTCTCAAATTCCATAATCTCACGTCTCCAAAATCCCACTTTCCAAATTTCCTATATTCCCTAAATTCTGCACCCCTTAAATTCCCAAATCCCTCAAATTTTGCACCCCTTAAATTGCTAAATCCTCCAAATTCTGCACCCCTTAAATTCTCAAATCCTCTAAATTCTGCACCCCTTAAATCCCCAAATCCCTCAAATTTTGCACCCCTTAAATTCCTAAATCCTCCAAATTCTGCTCCCCTTAAATTCTCAAATCCTCCAAATTCTGCACCCTTTAAATTCCCAAATCCTCCAAATTCTGCAGCCCTTAAATTCCCACATCTCCCAAATTCTGCACCTCTTAAATTCCCAAATAATCCAAAATGTGCACCCCTTAAATTCCCACATCACTCAAATTCAGCACCCCTTAAATTCGCAAATCCTCCAAATTCTGTCCACCTTAAATTCTCCAATCCTCTAAATTCCCCTTAAATTCCCAAACTTGCCCCAAATTCCAAACCATAAAATATTCAGAATCTCTAAAAGAGTAAAGTGGAGCATTAAAGTTCGCAAGACGATTCCAGAAGACGATAGGCAAAGATACAGTATTCCGCGACTTTTCTAATCTAGAAGTATCTCATGCTGCGAGATGGTGGCCCGTCGGGGCGTAATTCATTCGTCTGTGAGGCACCGGCGTCGTTCTCCTCGGGGGGTTGTTTCAATCGCGTCCCTCCAAACCCTTTTATTTTCACCGAGCTCCTCTCGTCGTCGAATGGAATCCTCGTACGGACAGATTTATTTAACGCAGAAACGATGCTTCTCTCCGCAAGATATTTCCTACGCGTCTTTTATTTATCGTTATCGCGACAATGGAAATGGCGAACGATATCGTTCTAATTTAATGGCGAACGAGGGCGTAATAATACCAAACTACAAAAGCACTCGATAAAATTCTGCGAGCTACCGCATTTATCATACCACGAGAACATTATGTGCTGTACATCCCTTTTTTATTTGTTATTATGCTTCATTATCTGGTTTCTAAGAACGTTCGTTGTTTGTGTGTGTACTTTGTTTGAAATGAAAAATTAAGTTAAGAGATGGATGATTTGGGATGTAAATTAATTCTTTTTCTTGATGAAGATGTATGTAGTTTATGTGTTGGTTCAAAGTTTATTAAATGTGTGCTATTTTGCAGGAGAATCATTAAGAAATGAGAGGTTCAGACCACAAATTACGGTCGTATTAATACAAGGGTTTTATGAGTTCATAAAATTGTCTCAAGTGACACATGCTATTTTTTAAACATGTCACAACAAAATTAAGGATTGAGAACATAAACCTTGAACATATTAACACAACCTCTTGCAAACCCCTCAATTAAGTATCCAAAAGTGCCATATATGGAGAGATACAAACAAAAACGAATAAACAGCTCGAAAACAAAATTGTACCGAAATATTTTGTTGAAATAAATCGGAAGTCGCGAAGGATGACAGACTTGCGTCCATAAAATCCACAAATAAGAAAAAGAGGAAGCCGGAGCGAGGCCGTTCCGAAAATTTTATTGCCATTGTTTCCGGTGTCTGTGAACGCCTTTGCGGCGAATATTCGCGCGATACGCGGCTCGAAACGCGCGAAAACCCTTCTTCCCGTCCAGACGTATGCGATATGCCCTCTGCCTTTGGGCAATAAAACGCGCGGATGGAAGGGGAACGCGGAAGCGGATTATTTCGCGTCTGAAACGATATGCCGACGTCACGGTCCTCTGGCTAAGGGGAGGCTTTCGAGAATCGTTTATTTTCGGATGCCGGAAGGACCTGTGTGACTCAAAAGAAAATCTTACGCGCGATTGAATGTCTAGGGGGTGATACGTTTTACTTACTGTGCACTCATCCTGGCACTTTTCATGCGTTTCATGAAACGTTGTATTTATATGTTCAAGATTTATCTATCTTATCGATGAATTTTTTGAGACATGCTTAAAAAATAGCACATGTCACTTGAGACACTTTGATGAATTTTTTGAGACAATTCTTAAAAAATAGCACATGTCATTTGAGACAATTTGATGAATTTTTTGAGACAATTCTTAAAAAATAGCACATGTCGTTTGAGACAATTTGATGAACTTTTTAAGACATGCTTAGAAAATAGCATATGTCACTTGAGACAATTTAATAAATTTATAAAACCTTGTATTAATATGTACAAGATTTATATTGTCAACCCTTAATTTTTAAAGACATGTTTAAAAAATAGTGCATGTCACTTGAGACAATTTTATGAATTTTTTGAGACATGCTTAAAAGATAGCACATTTCATTTGAGACAATTTAATGAACTTATAAAACCTTGTATTAATATGTACAAGATTTATATTGTCAACCCTTAATTTTTAAAGACATGTTTAAAAAATAGTGCATGTCACTTGAGACAATTTTATGAATTTTTTGAGACATGCTTAAAAGATAGCACATTTCATTTGAGACAATTTAATGAACTTATAAAACCTTGTATTAATAAGTTCAATATTTATGTTGTCAACCCTTAATTTTTTAAGACATGCTTAAAAAATAGCACATGTCATTTGATGAACTTTGAGACATGCTTAAAAATATCACTCGAAACAATTTGATGAATTAACAAGCATGTATAAAATTTACAAAACTCCCTTATAACCCTATTTAACCCTATAATGTTTAATATCTAAAAGATATAACAATAAATAGTAAAGTACCATGATCGATAGGGAAACCAGGCTCGCAGCCCCTGTTTTCGACAGTTCTCAACCATCCCTCCCTTATTCGTTTATAGGTAGAAGGGGTAAACCACCCCCTTTTTGCTAGCCACGTTGGTTAGCTGGGTGTTGTTCGCTATGTGTGTCGGCCCCATTCATCTAACGAGCTCAAGCGGGCTATCGCATCACGATGCACCTCGCACCTCCTCGTCACGAGGAGGTGTATTCCAGTTTACTCTCCGCCAGAAGGGTGGAGGGGGCTGGTAACATGGACAACATCCGAAGGGGGTTGAGGATGCTGTTTTCGGGGGGTTGAGGACGCTGTTTTCGGGGGCTTGTTAATGTTGGATTATGTTTCGGCTTTCGGGTTATTAATTATCGATGCTGCCGCCGGATTATGCGGTTCCTGTCCATTTTTAATGATTTTTCCAGGGGTTAATGATCTTCGACGATGAAAACCTGAAGAGTTCTTTTTTATACTCTTTTCACGAGTTTCAATATTTTTTTATTTATTGTCGAGAATATATTTCTTTCTAAAAGAACTCAAATAAATTTCACGTCTCGAATTTTTTGGCAAACTTAATTTACAAAATACAAGGGGGTAAATTTATTGCAAGCGCTGGAATCGCAACGCATCGAATTACCACGCGCTGGAATTCCAACACATCGAATTACCAAGCGCTGCAATTCCAACGCATCGAATTACCACGCGCTGGAATTCCAACGCATTGAATTACCACGCGCTGGAATTCCAACGCATCGAATTACCACGCGCTGGAATTCCAACGCATTGAATTACCACGCGCTGGAATTCCAACGCATCGAATTACCTCGCGAAGAAATCACAACGCATCGAATTACCAAGCGCTGGAATCGCAGCGCATGGAATTACCAAGCGCTGGAATTGCAACGCATCGAATTACCATGCGGTGGAATCGCAGCGCACGGAATTATCACGCATCGAATTACCAAGCGCTGCAATTCCAACGCATCGAATTATCACGCGCTGGAATTCCAACGCATCGAATTACCAAGCGCTGCAATTCCAACGCATCGAATTACCACGCGCTGGAATTCCAACGCATCGAATTACCTCGCGAAGAAATCACAACGCATCGAATTACCAAGCGCTGGAATCGCAGCGCATGGAATTACCAAGCGCTGGAATTGCAACGCATCGAATTACCATGCGGTGGAATCGCAGCGCACGGAATTCCAACGCATTGAATTACCACGCGCTGGAATTCCAACGCATCGAATTACCACGCGAAGAAATCACAACGCATCGAATTACCAAGCGCTGGAATCGCAGCGCATGGAATTACCAAGCGCTGGAATTACCACGCGTCGAATTACCAAGCGCTGGAATTGCAACGCATCGAATTACCACGCGTCGAATTACCAAGCGCTGGAATTGCAACGCATCGAATTACCACGCGTCGAATTACCGAGCGTAAATTTATTATAACGTGGAGTAACAAATAAGAAATCTATGTAGCTCGAATATTTGGACCTTATCAGATGAACAGGAGCGCAACGAATAAAATCAATGGGCGAATATGTAAGTTCGGTGGGTGATATCGCATGGTACTAAAACAAATTTCGATAGTGTTCGTGTTACATAAAAGCAAGTTAGGAAGACACCGTTCCGCTGAGAACAACGAGGTATCGATTAAGCCCCGTTTAAAAGTAAAACCACCGGAATTGGGCCAAAGCGGGCTACCTAACGAATCCAATCGACTTATCGAACCACCATGAATCTCATCGTTCTTTATTAACTCTTGCGTTTCCTTGTTGGATGATGGCAATCTTAAATACAAGCACTTTTTGATGGTTTGCCTTTAGGGCTCAGTACATGTGGAGTCACATATGGAGTTAGATGTAGAGTTACATATGGAGTTATATGTAGAGTTACATATGGAGTCACATATGGAGTTATATGTGGAGTCACATAATATGGAGTTATATGTGGAGTTATATGTGGAGTCACATAATGTGGAGTTATATGTGGAGTTACATATGGAATTATATGTGGAATTATATGTGGAGTTACATGTGCAGACACATATGGAGTTAGATGTGGAGTTACATGTGGAGTCACATGTGGAATTACATATGAAGTTATATGTAGAGTTACATGTAGAACTATATATGGAGGCACATATGCAGTCACATGTTTCACATGCAGTCATATGTGATTAAGGGGTACAATTAACTATATCCAAACTTGAGGATACTTAGACTTACAGATATCTAGATACAGAAATGTCTAAATCAAAGCTATATAGATTTGAAGATATAGATTCAAGAGTAGGTTTAGAGACACGCATTCAGAAGTAGCTCCACATGTGTACTTTCAAAGATACATAGATAGCATATCTAGATCCAGATACGTATACATTCAAAGCCGTATACCTTCAAGAACGTTCAGATTCAAGGATACATACTTAGGTTTATCCGTTCAGAGATGATTAAACTCAGCAACTAATGCTCAGAATTATAAGTACCAGAATTAGGGATATGCACAATTGGATTCAGAGATGCTCAGATAGAGTGATATCTATTAAACTTGATTAAATCTAACCACTAAGGAATGCTCCAAGGTGTCTCCACGTTAGATATACCTTGAGGATGCTGTAACACTTGAGACTGCACATTATCGTACCTATTGAACTTCAAATATGAAACGCATTCCGAAAAGCACATCACTACTTGTATCAAAGTAGCACAAGCATCAAAGAATCTTTCAAAGCAAAAATGTGATTAGAAGCAGCATCAACAAGGTGAAATACTTAGGAGGATGATGTAGGTGGAACACGACGTGGACAGGGGTTGGCGGTTGGGCCGAAGGGCAGACGGTGGGGTGCGAGGACGGGCCGCTAGTTTGCATAAATTTAGGAAATACAGGGTAGAAAATCGATATCCGCATAGAGATTATAGATGGTGGTTGGTAGGCGCCGCGTAGCCGCAGCCTCCGTCGCGACGGCGTATGCGCTACATGTCTACGCTCTCTGCCGACTACCCCTTCCGTCTCTCTCTTTCTCAACTGGCCATGCAACCCTTTCTCTCCTTCTCCCTTCGGCCAAAAGCTCGTGTGTACCCGTGTACCGGGATACTTCTTGCGGGTGGTGGTGCACTCTACCCCCACATACCCCGCCCGTCTGCCGCCCTCTTCAAGCGTGATACCACTCGTACAGGGTGTTAAGAAAGTAATCGACATTTAGTACTGTCAAATTTATTTTAGGTGCAGAGGATAGGACTATAGGTTCGGAGGATAGGATTATAGATTCAGAGGATAGGACGAGAGGTTTAGAGGGAAGAGCTCAAGGTTCAGAGGATAGGACACCTACGAGATTTAGAGGATTCGACTTCTCAAGATTCAGAGGGTAGAACTCAAGTTTTAGAGGATAGGACTCTTTAAGGTTCAGAGGATAGAACTCAAGGTTCAGAGGATAGGACTCCTCAAGTTTCAGAGGGTAGAACTCAAGGTTCAGAAGATAGTACTCCTCAAGATTCAAAGGATAGAATTTCTCAATGTTCAGAGGATAGGACTCCTTCGAATTCAGAAGACAGAACTCCTCAAGGTTTAGAGGATAGGACTCCTCCAAATCCAAACTACCACGCGTAGAGTTACGGCGCATGGAAGTCACCACGCGTCGAATTACCATGCGCTGGAATTGCTGTTACGAGTTGTTTGGAATACAATTAATGTAATATTTATAAACATTCTGTCGAAATCTAGAATGTTTCTTTATCGTGATTTTCAAATGGATATTTAAGACCACATGAACGTCTCCACAACTTGACGTTCCTAACTATTGACAATAGCTTTCTAGCAGGCCAGAAAAACACATCTTTTATAACGCCAATATAACTTTCTTTAAAGAAGTTTATTTCCATGGTCCGAAACTGTGCACCCCTGTAACGGGTCCCGGTACTTAGTTCTTTTGAAGGACCCAAATCACTTAACTGTTTGGGTCACTTTATTAACGAAACGGTTTACAACTTTGGAGTGAATGCTGAGGGTCCTACAGTTTCATTCGCTGACCCATCTCACCAATCCCTATATTTTACAAATAACAATCTGTACTGATTGGTCCCTTTTGGTGACGCCTTCATATCTTGAACTTCCTCCCTTGCTTTCTTTTCTGGCTGCTTAGAAGCGACGGACAGTCTAAAACTAACTTTGGTGAAAGATACTCACTTTTACAAACGATAGTCTCTAACAACTATAACGACATTTCAAGAGTGGGATGATGATATACATCCTTCGTTGACTTGGACACACCAGTGTGGAGGACTCTGAACCATTCTATGAATTCTACTTTATAGTAATCATTTTACATATAATTCCACTACCGTAACAAGTTGTGGAATCGCCATGGGTCTTCGAAGATTTACAACCTTCGACAATAATTATAAAAATTAATATTTGACCCGACGCGCGAACATTTTGGTCCTTCGAGCCGGATTTCACGAACTTGATCAGTGCATAAACTCAGTTTACAGTGCAATAATCAGGATTAAATGTTACAATGTGTGTTACAAGTGTTTGAAAATCGCTATGAATGGCCACACTGGTGTGGTCCCATGTGTGTCAAACGGGTTATTAAGTGTAATCAACTTGAAAACATGTCAAGCAATGGACAATCTGAGGATATTCCAGAGGCTTCAACAAGATAAGTTCAAAATCAGTATACGGTTCCGCTTCTCTCAAGTAGGCTCGTTTAATCGTTTCGCCAATTCTTTTGTTATTATTGTTACACGATTTTATGACGTCAAACAGTCATGTCAAATTCAGTCACCTGAAACGACAGGCAATTAACAAGTACGCGAATTTAACATTGTTGGCTTGCGACACATTTGAAGTAACGATATTAGACAGGTTTCTTTGCACATGACCAATTTTATCAATTACTAAAATTCACATAAATACGATGTATCATTTCTCTCATGCAAACACAACTGTCCGACTTTAATATTCAATCAGTTTAACAAAAGTTAATTCCAATTGTTCCGTAGATCTAAACAGACACATAGCTTCAAAATTCAGGTTAATTATTGTACTGTCATACTCAAGGTTATTGTTGTTCGAACAAAGTGTCCGATGGGTCCTTCAACCCGCCGTTTTAGCGCACTACCTGTCTTGCGCTTACCTACCCTAATGGTCATAAAACCATTGCAACTACGTTTACACGTGTTTTCTGTAAGATTAATTTATTATCCATTCTCTTTCTTAAACAATTGAACACAGTTAAAAATTGATCTTCAGTTTAAAAGTCATAATTTCTGGAATTAGTTCTTTTTAACTGTATAACTGTCGCATACATTTGAATTAAGATACTATTGGCGCAAATTACGCCAGAGCAGTTACACTATACTTGTGCAATTTTGGTCATATTATCTTAAAACATTTTGAGACGTTGATCAGGATTCTCAGTTTCGAGTCGAGTCTAAAGAAGTGCTCAATTTCTCTTAACGTTATAAGTCAATATACTTATACAGTAACGAAATTACACACTTGGTGTCAAACTATAAACAGCTATACATGGTATCCGTTCCTTTCTTCCGTTGGAAGCTCAAGTCATTCAGCTTAATCTGACACGTTTGCTCAAAAATGTACAGGCAACAAGATCAAAAGCTCTATTATTCTTAGACTTTGTTTGACAATTGTACTTTGAGAGACGATACAATACAATTCTAATATCAAGGACGTTATCTTCTAGCAGAGCAAGTGTTCTATTTCGATTCAATGTTCTATTTCAATCCCTTTCATGGAATTTTGGTTTAATACCATTTCAGTTTTTATTGGAATTTCCAAGTTTAAGTGGCATGACATCGATATATTTGATTTATGAATATCAAGCAAACTTCAATGAGTCACAACACACATTGAACTGTTTGACCTTTTTAAGGTTTTCTGTAATCGTTCAGATTTACTGTATCAACTATTCAATTCTCATTAATTTTAAATATTCAAAGTTTCATCCTATATTGATTGAGATTCATACTTTCAAATCATCTAATTTGACTTGGTTCATCGGGGGGGAGCTCGTCGACTCCCTAGTTCATGTAAAAGATGTCATACCACGTGTAATTCAATTAACTTTAATTTGTAATGGCTCGTACTTCAATTTGGACAGTAAATAATGAGCTACAGGTTCAGTATTTGTGAAAATGTTTACGTCTTTATTTTACGCTTTGAATTCCATGAATCTCTATTGAAATCATAATCTAAAGTTCGGGATTCGATTCGAAATGAAATTTTGATCATTGTTCTATTTCTCAGACTATTAGAGATTCCCAGTTACGAGATCGATTGGAAAACTCATGTACGTTTTTATTTTAAGAAGATCCAAGAACTTTCTGCACAACACGTGGAATGACTCTTATAAGCTGATAAAAAAGAACCCAGACTCCAGGTATACATATAGTCATAAACAAACTTTTACTCAGTGGAACTCGGTGTCGACTCATTGTCAACTGGAGTCAATTGCAGGACATGGTCGTCAACGGCATACTATTGTCGTCAAGTTTGACCCTCGATTAGAATGTTACCTGATGGGACCCTATCTATTTTGAATGGCACAGATTGTTATGTTTCATCAATTGTACATTCTTTTATCACGAAAGTTATGTTTGTTTAGATTTGCGGAACAAAATATCAGAATCATAATTAAGAAAATTATTTTTGGAAGCTATACTACAAAATGACTTTAGATCATTGGACATAATCAGAATTTCATGGAATAGTTCAATCCTGAAGATTTACGACCTTCTTGAATTGGAGATTCTATTTAACATTAAGACAATATACAGATACATGATATTTAACTCAAAGAATTCAAACTATCGCGACTCTGTGTCAGTCAAATATGTCAAACATTGAGACTCATCCCTTCTTTACTTCTGTATGACAGTTTTGAGGCAACTCGTTTAGTCTTGGTTTACTGTGACAATCAGACTTATTTATATGGCGCCCATTGTGCATCCCAACTGTACGCAATGTTTACCAGCTCCTTGCTTCTCCTAATGGGCCAATATATCTTAAAATAGTCGCAACGTGTTCACACAAAGGGCTTTCGCCGTGTGCTCTCACAATGTACATAATAATGCATTTCCTTTATGTGCCAGCACAAGTGCTGTCGTAGTGTGCTCACATATCCTTTTTCAATGTATTCACAAGTGCTGTCGTAGTGTGATTACATAATGCAATTCCTTTATGTGCCAGCACAAGTGCTGTCGTAGTGTGCTCACATATCCTTTTGCAATGTATTCACAAGTGCTGTCGTAGTGTGATTACATAATGCAACTCCTTTATGTGCCAGCACAAGTGCTGTCGTAGTGTGCTCACATAATATCCTTTTTCAATGTATTCACAAGTGCTGTCGTAGTGTGATTACATAATGCAATTCCTTTATGTGCCAGCACAAGTGCTGTCGTAGTGTGCTCACATAATATCCTTTTTCAATGTATTCACAAGTGCTGTCGTAGTGTGATTACATAATGCAATTCCTTTATGTGCCAGCACAAGTGCTGTCGTAGTGTGCTCACATAATATCCTTTTTCAATGTATTCACAAGTGCTGTCGTAGTGTGATTACATAATGCAATTCCTTTATGTGCCAGCACAAGTGCTGTCGTAGTGTGCTCACATATCCTTTTGCAATGTATTCACAAGTGCTGTCGTAGTGTGATTACATAATGCAACTCCTTTATGTGCCAGCACAAGTGCTGTCGTAGTGTGCTCACATAATATCCTTTTTCAATGTATTCACAAGTGCTGTCGTAGTGTGATTACATAATGCAATTCCTTTATGTGCCAGCACAAGTGCTGTCGTAGTGTGCTCACATAATATCCTTTTTCAATGTATTCACAAGTGCTGTCGTAGTGTGATTACATAATGCAATTCCTTTATGTGCCAGCACAAGTGCTGTCGTAGTGTGCTCACATAATATCCTTTTTCAATGTATTCACAAGTGCTTTCGTAGTGTGATTACATAATGCAATTCCTCTATGTGCCAGCACAAGTGCTTTCGTAGTGTGCTCACATAATATGCTTTCGCAATATATTCACAAGTGCTGTCGTAGTGTGATTATATAATGCGATTCCTCAATACAAATCAGAAAACACGCAAACTTGGTTTTTAAAAAAAAAAAAAAAAAAACTCCTATTGCCCATTCCTTAATTCCTTTGAAGGACCCAAATCAGGTAGCTATTTGGGTCATTTTGATTACCAGCACAATGGGCAATATTCGAATTACTTTTTGGTGACGCACGTTCACCCTTGTGAATCATCGCAACAACAATATACGTAACCAAGACAAACGAGGGTACATTAGAATGATAAGTGAAATGGAAAACCATTTCTCATTGATCTGCTCAATTTTAAACCAATGTAAGTCGCAAGTCGCAATACAACAGTGATTCAAACTGTTTTCATATGAATTTACAATTTTAACATCCTTTGATGATTTATGAATCAAGTCGAAACATGCTACAGATTCCATTATCAATTTTTCATTAAGCTGTTCTCTTCATGAACTCATGACTAAAAGGCAGAGCAATCAGAATTCTGTTCAATGTTTGAACGAACTAAATTATTTGTACGACAAATTATAACACGTTAGTCATTCGATCAAGATCATCGTGAGATCACGTTGATTCATATTTATCACACTAGACGCAGTGATTTGCTATTTTGTATTTCGAGCAATTTATTATTGGCGATTCATTAACGAGTGCTACTTAGGCGGTAGGTCAAACGATCAAACGGATCATCAAGATTCGATTCTCAAGTGAAAGAAAACATCATTTAGAAAAGTACATGTGCCATCACCGCAATGGCCCTTTGGTTCAATGATACGCCCAGAATCGAGCAGCTCCGTTCAGGTGGTCCACATTCGGAATGTCACCACAATTCTTTTTCAAGAAATTCATCGAACATCATAGCTGCCAATCAGACAGAACGGGTACACCCAGTAACATCGACGTAATCGTGAATGATACCACTCGACACTCTACAGTTCAGAGCTAAGTACACAGGATTTATTTTGTTGATCGGTACCCTCTCAACGGGGGGAGAATGTTACGAGTTGTTTGGAATACAATTAATGTAATATTTATAAACATTCTGTCGAAATCTAGAATGTTTCTTTATCGTGATTTTCAAATGGATATTTAAGACCACATGAACGTCTCCACAACTTGACGTTCCTAACTATTGACAATAGCTTTCTAGCAGGCCAGAAAAACACATCTTTTATAACGCCAATATAACTTTCTTTAAAGAAGTTTATTTCCATGGTCCGAAACTGTGCACCCCTGTAACGGGTCCCGGTACTTAGTTCTTTTGAAGGACCCAAATCACTTAACTGTTTGGGTCACTTTATTAACGAAACGGTTTACAACTTTGGAGTGAATGCTGAGGGTCCTACAGTTTCATTCGCTGACCCATCTCACCAATCCCTATATTTTACAAATAACAATCTGTACTGATTGGTCCCTTTTGGTGACGCCTTCATATCTTGAACTTCCTCCCTTGCTTTCTTTTCTGGCTGCTTAGAAGCGACGGACAGTCTAAAACTAACTTTGGTGAAAGATACTCACTTTTACAAACGATAGTCTCTAACAACTATAACGACATTTCAAGAGTGGGATGATGATATACATCCTTCGTTGACTTGGACACACCAGTGTGGAGGACTCTGAACCATTCTATGAATTCTACTTTATAGTAATCATTTTACATATAATTCCACTACCGTAACAAGTTGTGGAATCGCCATGGGTCTTCGAAGATTTACAACCTTCGACAATAATTATAAAAATTAATATTTGACCCGACGCGCGAACAATTGCAACGCATCGAATTACCACGCGATGGAATTGCAACGCATCGAATTACCACGCGCTGGAATTCCAACGCGTCGAATAACTATGCGCTGGAATTCCAACGCATCGAATTACCACGCGTCGAATTACCATGCGGTGGAATTCCAACGCATCGAATCACCGCGCGCTGGAATTGCAACGCGTAGAATTACCACGCGCTGGAATTCCAACGCACCGAATTACCACGCGCTGGAATTCCAACGCGTAGAATTACTATGCGCTGGAATTCCAACGCATCGAATTACCATGCGGTGGAATTCCAACGCGTAGAATTACCACGCATCGAATTACCAAGCGCTGGAATTGCAACGCGTAGAATTACCACGCGCTGGAATTCCAACGCACCGAATTACCACGCGCTGGAATTCCAACGCGTAGAATTACCATGCGCTGGAATTCCAACGCATCGAATTACCACGCGCTGGAATTCCAACGCGTAGAATTACCATGCGCTGGAATTCCAACGCATCGAATTACCAAGCGCTGGAATTGCAACGCATCGAATTACCACGCGCTGGAATTCCAACGCATCGAACTACCAAGCGCTGGAATTGCAACGCATAGAATTACTACGCACTGGAATTGCAACGCATCGAATTACTACGCATTGGAATTGCAACGCATTGAATTACCACGCGTCGAATTACCATACGCGGTGGATAGGACTCCTCAAGATTCAGAGGGTAGAACTCCTCAAGGTTTAGAGGATAGGACTCCTCCAAATTTAGAGGGTAGATCTCCTCAAGGTTCAGAGGATAGGACTCCTCCAGATTGAAAAGGTAGAACTCCTCAATGTGCAAATGATAGAACTCAAGGTTTATAGAATAGAACTCAACATGTACATAGTAGGACTCCTCAAGGTTCAGAGGATAGAACTCCTAAGAGAGGTTTAGGAAATATGGTATGGACTTGTGTATAACTCGTCAGGTAATGAGACTTTAACGAGTCATAGAGAGTCGCGAAGATACCTAAAACAACCACATGTGACAAGGTTGGCACTGACATCACAGTGCCTACAGAACATCAATATGGAGGACCCCGAATGTAAACAAACAGCGTTCCTACATTTAGTCACCTGGTATTAAAAATGAAGTTAGAGGTAACTTGAGAGGGTTCTTCAAACGTAGTCTGAGGTTTCAAAGAACTTATCATGAGATGTACTTAGGACAAGCTAAACTTGAAAATGGCTGATCTTATACGTAGATGGGGAACTTGGAGACCTGAAGAGATGTATTCAGACATGTTGGAGACCTTACATGTATTTTGTACTCAGACATGGTAGTTAGGGTAACCTGTATGTGAGGAATATGTGAAAGACACATGGACATGGAGGACACCTAGACTTGAAACAAAGTCACTGTCCTTATTTATCAACATCTAAATCCACGACAGATTTTTCCACAACAATAGAATTGTCAAATGAACCTCAGCCTTAAAATTGACGATTCTAATTTATCTGACAGGTAGAAATATTTGAAAAGTACACATGAAGGACACCTAAACTTGTCGATAGGAGATAGGAGAATTGCGGAACTTCATCTTTGAAGTAGATTTTAATTAATTTAAGAAGTAACGAATGAGGACTTTCCTAACACCCTATACACACAGCGTCCCACAATATCTCCCGGTCTACCCACGATCTTCCATCTTTTCCTCGTCCGAAATCCTCCCCCTCTCTGTTTCTCGGACATCGAGTGTCTCTCCGTGTCTCTCGTTGTCTTCCTTTCACCGCTCGCATTCTTCTCCATCTCTTTCATTCCGTTCCCACTCGGTGCAGAATTGAAGTAGTCGATATCGTCCTGCGGCCTGTCTCGAAATTAAGAGAAAACGACGGACCACCCTCGGAATTTTTCTTTGCCCTTCACAACCCTTCTTTCTATTTTTACAAATTTCTAAGAGGTAGCTTTCGGAGTCGAAGATAAAATTTATATTAAATACATTGGTTGGGTAATTGTAAGATTTGTCGAATTACCGATCGAACTCGGAGGGCTGATTAATAGGCATTCCTGAAACTGTCGTGTGTTCGCGTGGCAGGGGACAATTTCGCATTCCGCTACGAATTAAAGCCTCAGTGTCACGATTTCCAGCTTGAAAGTACGAATATCCAATACCTTCGAACTTTTACTTAGCTGTAATTGAAGGGCTCTAGCAAAACTTGTGATGCTAAAGGTTTGTACAAAGAGGTGGAACTTTGTGACTTCGAATTAATTCATTAATAACATCAAGAAGAAGTGATGTTATAAGAAGGTTCGTACAAAGGGGTGAAACTTTGTGACTTCATATTAATTCATAAATAACGTCAAGAAGAAGTGATGTTATAAGAAGGTTCTTACAAAGGGGTGAAACTTTGTGACTTCGTATTAATTCATTAATAACATCAAGAAGAAGTGATGTTATAAGAAGGTTTGTACAAAGGGGTAAAATATTGTGACTTCGTATTAATTCACAAATAACATCAATAAGAGCTGATGTTAAATAAAGACGTTGTCAAGGTTGCAAAATTTTGTGACTTCATATTAATTCATAAATAACGTCAAGAAGAAGTGATGTTATAAGAAGGTTCGTACAAAGGGATGAAATATTGTGACTTCGTATTAATTCACGAATAACATCAATAAGAGCTGATGTTAAACAAAGACGTTGTCAAGGTTGCAAAATTTTGTGACTTCATATTAATTCATAAATAACGTCAAGAAGAAGTGATGTTATAAGAAGGTTCTTACAAAGAGGTGAAACTCTGTGACTTCGTATTAATTCATTAATAACATCAAGAAGAAGTGATGCTATATGAAGGTTTGTACAAAGGGATGAAATATTGTGACTTCGTATTAATTCACAAATAACATCAATAAGAGCTGATGTTAAACAAAGACGTTGTCAAGGTTGCAAAATTTTGTGACTTCATATTAATTCATAAATAACGTCAAGAAGAAGTGATGTTATAAGAAGGTTCTTACAAAGGGGTGAAACTTTGTGACTTCGTATTAATTCATTAATAACATCAAGAAGAAGTGATGTTATAAGAAGGTTCTTACAAAAGGGTGAAATATTGTGACTTCGTAGTAATTCACGAATAACATCAACAAGAGCTGATGTTAAACAAAGACGTTGTCAAGGTTGTAAAATTTTGTGACTTCATATTAATTCATAATAAAATATTTTAAACTTAACACCTATTGAAAAAAAGGAAAAGAACTAATACTTCCAATATAATATAGAATTTGCAATATAATAAGGGTTGTACCGATTAATATTATTAAACAACACATCTGCATGCTAGCAATGACCGGTGAAAGTGACCCGGTTAAACATTCCAGCTAGAGAAACGTTTTCCAAAACGTTTAGAAAAGAGCGGCCTCTCTCGTCACCTCGATTTCAATTTTCCAGAACGAATCGTGCCGCATGTCAACGAGTCGCAGAATTTTTATCTTGTTTGCCGTATTTTTTTCTTTGTCTCCACCGGGCTCTTTCTGGAAAGCATCTCCACGAGTACGTGAACGGCGTGTCGAGCGATCGAGAAAGCGGCTCGAAATTTCAGGTCGACGCACATACGAGGGAAAAAAAAACACGCGAATATATGTGTGCGAGTGTACACGCCGGATAGACGCATCGGCGATAACTGCGGATCGATCCGTTTGCGTGGAAAAACGATAGGTCGAGCAGACCGGATGAAAAGTGGTGCGCGTTTATCGAGTACCTTGGGCGGTGGCGAATGTTTGGAAAACACGCTTTTCTGATCGCTATCGAACGCTATTATTCTTGTCATTTAGGGAATAATTGCTTGGTTCTTTTTTTTACTGAGTCTACTTTTAACTGCTCTGGCGTTTTACTGGCCCTACAGGCTTTTATAGGTTCTACAGGATTTTAGAGCGTGGGCATAGAGTCTAGGTGTTCACATGTCCTAGGTGTCTATAGGTCCTATGTGATAATAGATACTAGGTGTCTATATGTTCTATGTGTCAATGGGTCCATAAACCTTCATAGGCCTCTATAGACCTTCATAGACCTCAACAGACCTCCATAGACCTCAATAGACCTCCATAGACCTTCATAGACCTTGATAGACCTTCATAGACCTTCATAGATCTTCATAGACCTTCATAGACCTTCATACACCTTCATAGATCTTCATAGACCTTCATAGACCTTCATAGACCTTCATAGACCTTCATAGACCTTCATAGACCTTCATAGACCTCAACAGACTTTCATAGACCTCAATAGACCTCCATAGACCTTCACAGACCTTGATAGACCTCCATAGACCTCCATAAATTTTGATAGACCTCTATAGACCTCCATAGACGTCCATAAACCTTGATAGTCCTCCATAGACCTCCATAAACCTTGACAGACCTCTATAGACCTCCATGGACCTCCATAAACCTTGATAGTCCTCCATAGACCTCCATAGACCTCCATAAACCTTGATAGTCCGCCATAGACCTCCATAAACCTTGATAGTCCTCCATAGACCTCCATAAACCTTGATAGACCTCTATAGACCTCCATGGACCTCCATAAACCTTGATAGTCCTCCATAGACCTCCATAGACCTCCATAAACCTTGATAGACCTCTATAGACCTCCATAGACCTCCATAAACCTTGATAGTCCTCCACAGACCTCCATAGACCTCCATAAACCTTGATAGACCTCCATAGACCTCCATAAACCTTGATAGACCCCCATATACCTCCATATACCTCCACAGATCTCTCCAAAACTCCATACACCTCCACAGACCTCCCAAGACCTCCATAAATCCTCCAAAGATAAATATCTCCTTGCATCATCCACAAACTACACCCACAACATAGTCAAACTATAACAGTACGCTATTAAACTTCGTAAAACGCCTCTCCACATGAATAATGCGTAACAAGTACCCAGCAAATTGTTAAGACCGTAAGTTCAATCAGTCAGTAAAGGCAGACAGATAGGAAAGGCTTGAGCCGGTTTAATTAAGCGGAACGCGTTGACGATGAAAAATTGTTGAGGAAATTTTAGTTGAAAAATACTGGCAGGGTGGCAATTAGATTTGCAAATGGAATTGTCGATTATGGCCAGTGGCCTTTGCCGCTCGCTTACAATTTCATAAAGCCCCGTGCCTATATAATGGGGCTGAGGGCTCGGCCGACCCTGCAGGGCTTCCTGACGACGCAGATTAAATGTACTTCATGTAAAATTCAACGCGACCCGTGCTACCGGCTCGAAGGTACTTTCCTTTTTTTTTTTTTTTAAAAACAAAAGGGAAAAATTCCATCAACGGAGTAGTTTGTTTGCATCTCGGACCTACAGTGGAACTAATAGTTATACGGTTATTTAGTTTGTTTATTAAGGAAATTTAGGATGTTTAATTGATTGGGGTATTTTGTCGAGTGTGACGCGCTGTGGATGCATTTTTTTGACGCAGTATTGATGTATTTGTGGGGGACTCTGGACGCACTTGTGATGCACTTGTGGCGTACTTTTGCATTTGTGACATAATGGGACGCATTTATGATGCATTTGGGACGCACCTATGGTATATGTGTGACACTCGTGACATATCAATGATATATTCGTGACGGAGTTATGGTGCATAGGAATTACTACGCGTGGAGTTACTACGCATAGAGATTACCATGCGTGGAGTTACTACGCATAGAGATTACTACGCGTGGAATTAGTGTGCATAGAAATTACAACGCGTCGAATTACCACGCGGTGGAATTCCAACGCATCGAATTACCACGCGTCGAATTACCAAGCGCATCGAATTACCACGCGTCGAATTACCAAGCGCTGGAATTGCAACGCATCGAATTACCACGCGCTGGAATTCCAACGCATCGAATTACCACGCGTCGAATTATAAAACGCATCGAATTACCAAGCGCTGGAATTCCAACGCATCGAATTACCACGCATCGAATTACCACGCGTAGAATTACCAAGCGCATCGAATTACCACGCATCGAATTACCACGCGTAGAATTACCAAGCGCATCGAATTACCACGCATCGAATTACCACGCGGTGGAATTCCAACGCATCGAATTACCAAGCGCTGGAATCGCAGCGCATCGAATTACCACGCGGTGGAATTCCAACGCATCGAATTACCACGCGGTGGAATTCCAACGCATCGAATTACCAAGCGATGGAATTGCAACGCATCGAATTACCACGCGTGAATTTACTACGCGTGGAATTGCTGCGTACTGTAATTACCACGCATGGAATTACTGCGCATGGGAGTCACCACGCGTGGAATTGCTGCGCATCGAATTACCACGCGTGGAATTACTGCGCATAGGAGTCACCACGCGTGGAATTGTTGCGCATCGAATTACCACGCGTGGAATTACTACACATAGTAGTTTCCGCGCGTAGGGAATCCTATCTCACCAAATTCCACATCTCCCAAATGTCATATCCTCCAAATCTCACGTCTCAAAATTCTACACCCCTTAAAATTTCCAAATAGCACCCCTCCTCTCCAAATCCCCAAATCCTCAAATCCCTATATCCCCAAATTCCTTGGATACCTTTATCTCCAAATTCGCTAGGTGCCTATATCTCTATATATTCCTCTCCCCACCCAAAACTTTCAATCTTCCCAAATTTCATTCCCAGTTTTCATTCTCAAAAAATTCTTGCACCCCAATATACAATAATCGATGATAGAATGAACGGTATCTAATCAACATCCGTCTCCGCAGTTGAAAAGACTTCGATTGGAGTTAGCAATCAAGACGAGCAGCGTCGAGCACTTAACAAAGCGTCGAAAAATCAAGAAGAAAAAAGAGAGGCAACGTTTTCCCCTCGATTTGCAGGCTCTTTCAGCGATACGAGCGGAGGCCATCATCGTTCGAAAGAAAAAACGAAACAAAACCGTCGTCGTTGGCCAGCGATTTTCTCTAAACTCGCGATACATCGATCCTCTCCGACCCTCTCCATCTAACGGTTCGGAGGAATTCTCGTTTTTTTTTTTATTTTTTTTCATCGACGTCCGTCCGACGTCCATCCCCTTTTTCGTACGCTAAATACCGCAGCATCGCGAAATTAAAATATTGATCGAACAGCGTCGCGATGGAGAATACGAATTGCGGTGGATAGACGAGAAAATCTCTACGTCTGTTTCCAACGGATCGACGAACCCTGCTGCCCTCACCCCGACCAACCCCTTCCGGCCACTTACGGGCCTCGAAGGGTGCCGCAGTGAGAAATAAAAAGAGAAAGGAAATGGAAAGATCCTGGTCGAATATTCGAATGTCAATGACTGGGTCGAACGCCAAACTTTACTCGATATCGACAGTTCCACGATTTCCGTTCACTTTTCAAACGCGTTTCTATGTACAGCTTTTTGCTCGTTTGTTTTGCATGGTAGATTGCATTTTTGCGAACCGATGTTTCTTGTTTTGGAGTTTTATTGGGTCGATGACTGATGCATCACTGCGGAAGATTCAGAGTTTAGGGGTGTAACTAATCAAGGAAGTAAGGACTTTCAGTTACACCAAACTGATTTTTTATATCAAGCCTGACACTTGATAGAAAAGTTTATATGAAAAGTCATGACAGAAAAGTTTCACGAAATGGTGCTTGTGATACGTCAAATTAAAGCTTGAAGTCTAAAGAAGATGTCTGTATAAGTATCTTATAGCTGTTCCTAAGAAAAATTGACTGATTTGCAGTTATATGGATGCATGATCAATTTGAAGATATATTAAGTTTGATACTTGATACAAAAGTTTGTGTGAAAAGTCATGACAGAAAAGTTTCACAAAATGGCACTTGTGATACACCAAATTAAAGCTTGAAGTCTAAAGAAAATGTCTGTATAAATGTCTCATAGCTGTTCTCAAGAAAAATTGACTGATATGCAGTTATATGGCTACATGACCAATTTCAAGATATATTAAGTTTGATACTTGATACAAAAGTTCATATGAAAAGTCATGACAGAAAAGTTTTACCAAATGGCACTTGTGATACACCAAATTAAAGCTTGAAGTCCAAAGAAAATTGCTATGTAAATACTTCATACGTATTCCTAACCAAAACTGAACGATTTGCAATCACACTGACAAATGACAATTTTGAAAACATTTGGAACCTTAATACTTGATATAAAAATTCATGACAGAAAAGTTTAAGAAAGTAACACTTGTGATACACCAAATTAAAGCTTGAAGTCCAAAGAAAATGTCTACATAAAAATTTTGAAAGTGTTACAAGTTAAAGAAGCAGAAGACTTACCTGGAGCTCCTCCTTGCACTGGCGTTCTTCTTCGAGACTCATCCGCTTCTCGTGTTTCTTGTAGTAACGCCTCTTGGCGGCTTGTAGGTTGAACCACGTGTACGAGAAAGACTTCACGAACGGTAGGAGGGCCTCAATGAATGGATGGAACTCATCCTGCGAGCAAACGACAACAAACTGATTAGTGACGCCTTATGCTTTTCATAAACATAACCTGTCGAGAACGACTTTTGTCCCTCTCCTCACTCACTAGTTTCTTTTACTTTTTGTACTATTACTTTACTTTCATTTCACTTTGTATACTTTTAGCATACTGTCAGTACCATTAGTATTAATATTATGTCAGTACATTTATATATTATTTGTAATTTTATAATTTTACTTTTACATTTTTTATTTTGTGAATGGAAGTTCTCTGAGACCTTTGGTTGACTACAAAGATTAGGCTATGAGGTTGTAAATTTACTTAACTGGGTAGGAACATGTTCTTGTTCTCGACAGGTAGAAATTTCATAAAGAAAAATATTTCAGTTTTTAATATGTTATCATGCATAATCTTGATTTTGCAATATTTGGGATCAGCCTTCATGCAATTCAATTTCATTCACTCATGCAATATCCTTTAATCAAATACTCTCTCACATATAAACAATTTCTTCACACACTCTCAATCTCTTTTCACAAAATTTTTCTACACAGTTTGGAGGAGAAAATTTGTCTAACTAAAACATTAATAAAATTGAAGGAGCAGAATGTGTCTAACTAAAATATAAATAAAATTGAAGGAGCAGAATGTGTCTAACTAAAACACAAATAAAATTGAAGGAGCAAAATGTGTCTACCTAAACCATAAATAAAATTGAAGAAGTAAAATTTGTCTAACTAAAACATAAATAAAATTGGAGAACAAAATTTGTCTATCTAAAAACATGAACGTCATAAAAAAAGAAAATTTGTCCAACTAAACCACGAACAAAATTAAAAAAGAAAATTAGTCCAACTAAAACATGAACATCGCTAAAACAGAAAAATTGTCCAACTAAACCATGAAGGAAATAAAATAATAAAATTTGTCTAACTAAAACATAAACTTAAAAATAAGAGAGAGAGGGTTGATTCGAGGTCAGAGGTAAATTATAACGGAACGTTCGATAAAAGAAATCGAAAAAGAAAATCACGGACGTCCGAAGGAAACCCGTCCGTTTTCCCTTATCGTAGCTTCGAGCTGTTCCGGAATCGAAACGCCGGCGAATCTCAGTTTCCGGTCCGCGGGACGAGAAAAAGAAGACTGCTCGAGCTTCTGTCGATCGCTGGAAGAACGAATTCCTTTGTGAGGCAAATGCCACCGAGCAACCCCCTCGTTTATCGTCGAAAGGGATGTAAACATCATTTTACGAGAATGAATCTATCGTTCGACTCTCTGTCGATCGATCTCGATAACTTATAGTCACTTTTCAACCTTGTCGCTTTATAAAGAAACATTTTATTTGGGGAGAAATTGATACTGATGTTATGAAACCTCAACTTCAATTTTTGAATTATTTGATGATTTATAAAGAAGCAGTTCTTGTAAGAAACTTTAGAGACTGACAGGGACCTGAACTTCAATTTTGTAATTATTTGATGATTTACAAAGGAGCAGTTCTTGTAAAAAGCTTTTGAGACTGACAGAGACCTGAATTACAAGAGCTGAACTTCAATTTTGTGATTATTTGATGATTTATAAACGAACAAGCTTTTTGTAAGAAGCTTTGAAGACTGACAGGGACCTGAACTAAAAGACCTAAACTTCAATTTTGTAGTTGTTTGATGATTAATAGAGGAACAATTTTTGTGAGAAGCTTTGGAGACTCACAGAGACCTGAATTACAAGAGCTGAACTTCAATTTTGTGATTATTTAATAATTTATAAACGAACAAGCTTTTTGTAAGAAGCTTTGAAGACTGACAGGGACCTGAACTACGAGACCTAAACTTCAATTTTGTAGTTGTTTGATGATTAATAGAGGAACAATTTTTGTGAGAAGCTTTGGAGACTCACAGAGACCTGAAGTACAAGAGCTGAACTTCAATTTTGTAATTGTTTGATGATTTATAAAACGAACAAGCTGTTTTTAAGAAGATTTAGAGACTGACAGAGAATGTACTCATTAGTGAGTAGTTGTTTAAACTGCCACTAGAGGGACAATAGCGGTAGCTTTCTCGAAAGTAGTGACTCGAGGTTTCGTCCACTCTTGCACATTTTTCTTTGGAGTCTTTTAAACTTGATTCTCTGTACCGAGTGATTGAAATTGTTTAACTAGAATGAAGGTGAGCAGCGAAAATTTCTTTGACAAACATTATAGGACACTTTGGAGAACATTATAGAAGTAAATTTGCAATGGACAATTTTTTTATCAAACAGTCTAGATGTAACTCAAACTTAGACACCTTCATAAAACATCCCAAACCTCAGAACTATACTGGAAGTCGTTGAATCTAACAAGCTACACCTAACTTAAACTTAACAGATCCCTTCATCAAACACTCCAGAGCGCAGAATCTAGCTGAAACTCAAAACTGTTTCGATCTAACAACTAGACCTAACTCAAACTTAAGAAAACTCCCCCATTAAACATCTCAGACTTCAGAATCCATCTGAAACTCAAAAAATCTTGAACCTGACAACATAGATCCAACTTAAGCTTGAAAACTCCCCTCGTGAAACACCCCAGAGCTCAGAACCCAAGTGAAATGTAAAAATTCTTGAATCTAACAACCCAGACCTAACTTAAGCTTGAAAACCCCCTTCATCAAGCATCCTAGAGCTCAGAGCTGACCTGAAAGCTAGAAATCCTTGCATCCAGCAACCCAGACATAACCTAAACTCTAAAACTCCCTTTATCAAGCACCCCAGAGCTCAGAGCTAACCTGAAACCTAGAAATCCTTGATTCCACCAACCCAGACCTAACCTAAACACTAATACCACTTTCAGCAAGCACTCCAGAGCTCAGAGCTCACCAAAAACCTAGAAATCCTTGAATCCTCCAACTCAGACCTAATCTAAACCCAAAAACCCCCTTCATCAAACACTCCAGAGCTCAGAACTGAAAGTTGCACCCCCAAAAATACTTGTGTGAAGCTAAAGTAAAGTAAAGAGCTCAAACCCTTGAGTAAACAGAGGAAGAACCAGGATAAAAAGCAAGGAATTCGGAAAAGAAACACACACAGAGGCTAGGCCAGTGAAGAAGCGTCAAAACGACACGAACCATCGAGTATTCGCAAGCACTGCGGCTGCTGTGGCACACTACCGTCTGTCTGTCCCTGTTGCCGTCCGGCTGTCAGAAGTACCGATTTTCGCAGTAACAACCGTCAGGCTCGTAATACTCCTCCGCCACCCTGTCGCAGATTGATCGTGGCCTCATCTGCGCTCCCTCTCTTATCCTCTTCTTCTTCTCCTCTCCGAACCAAACAATCGAGTCGAACTCGATCTTCCTCTTGTTTTCCCACGGAAAAATTTCACTGGATTTTCACCCGAGATTTCTTTCGCGATGCTTGCCTCTCGTTAGCATGCTTCGTTGGAGAGGCGAGCAAGGGTTTCTCTTCGCCTTCTCTTCCCGAGGATTTATTGGCTTCGTCGACGAGACACGGACCACTTTTTTCTTCTATTTTCTTTCGACTTAGGGTTTTCTCTGCAGGGGGAAAGCTGCGTTGCGATTTTGGATTTAGGAAAACTCGGTCGTGGCTTCTTTTGGTAACTTTGATTTCAAAGGCTGACTTAAAAACATTACTTGTTAAGTGACTATACGTGTCTATTAATTAAAATGACTGAGTAACTACACCTGTCATGTAGATAAACCTGTCAGGTATATAAACTTGTCAAGTAAGTAGACTCGACAAGTAACTAAACTTGTCAAGTAAGTAAACTTATCAAGTAAGCAAACTTTACAAAGTAACTAAACTTGTCACTTAAATAAACTTGTCAAGTAAGTAAACTTGTCAACTAACTAAGCTTAACAAGTAAATAAACTTGTCGAGTAAGTAAACTTATCAAGTAACTAAACTTGTGAATTAAATAAACTTATCAAGTAAGCAAACTTTACAAAGTAACTAAACCTGTCACTTAAATAAACTTGTCAAGTAAGTAAACTTGTCAACTAACTAAACTTGACAAGTACATAAACTTGTCAAGTAAGTAAACTTATCAAGTAACTAGACTTGTCAATTAAATAAACTTATCAAGTAAGCACACTTTACAAAGTAACTAAACCTGTCACTTAAATAAACTTGTCAAGTAAGTAAACTTTTAAACTAAATAAACTTGACAAGTACCTAAACTTGTCAAGTAAGTAAACTCATCAAGTAAGTAAACTTTACAAAGTAACTAAACCTGTCACTTAAATAAACTTGTCAAGTAAGTAAACTTTACAAAGTAACTAAACCTGTCACTTAAATAAACTTGTCAAGTAAGTAAACTTGTCAACTAACTAAACTTGACAAGTAAATAAACTTGTCAAGTAAGTAAACATGTCAACTAACTAAACTTGTCAGGTAAATAAACTTGTCAAGTAAGTAAACATGTGAAGTAACTAAACTTGTCAGGAAAATAAACTTGTCAAGTAAGTAAGCTCATCAAGTAACTAAACTTGACAAGTAAATAAACTTGTCAAGTAAGTAAACATGTCAACTAACTAAACTTGTCAGGTAAATAAACTTGTCAAGTAAGTAAACATGTGAAGTAACTAAACTTGTCAGGAAAATAAACTTGTCAAGTAAGTAAGCTCATCAAGTAACTAAACTTGTCAAGTAAGTAAACTTATCAAGTAACTAAACTTGTCAGGTAAGTAAAGTTATCAAGTAAGTAAACTTGTCAAGTAAGTGAAATTATCAAGTAAATAAACTTGTCAAGTAAATAAACTTGTCAAGTAACTAAACTTGTCAAGCAAGTAAACTTGTCAAGTGAGTAAGCTTGTCAATTAAATAAACTTGTCAAGTAAGTAAACTTGTTAGGTAAATAAACTTGTCAAGTAAGTAAACTTATCAAGTAAGTAAACTTATCAAGTAAGTAGATTCGCTCAGTAACTAAACTTGTCAAGTAAGTAAGCTTGTTAAGTAGCTAAACTTGTCAAGTAACTAAACTTATCAAGTAACTAACCCTGTGAAGTACCTAAACCTGAAGTAACTGTCCCTGTCAAGTACCTAAACCTCAAGTAACTCACCCTGTCAAGTACCTAACCGCATCAAGTACCTAAACCTCTAGTAACTAACCCTATCAAGTACCTAAACCTCAAGTAACTAACCCTGTCAAGTACCTAAACCTCAAATAACTAACCCTATCAAGTACCTAAACCTCAGTTAACTGACCCTCTGTAGTACCTAAACCTTAGTTAACTAACCCTGTGAAGTACCTAAACCTCAAGTAACTAACCCTATCAGTATCTAAATCTCAAGTAGTAACTAACCCTATTAAGTACCTAAACCTCAAATAACTAACCCTATCAAGTACCTAAACCTCAACCAACTAAAGTTCTTAAATACCTAAACTTGTCAATTAACTAAAATTTACCAACTAAACCTTGAGTTTCTAAAGAATATAATGTAGTCAAAGATTTGTGCAAAGGAGAAGAAAATACGTCAGAGTCGATTTTCGGAGCATGTCACGCGCGCCCGCTCGCTTTGTCACCGCTCAGGGAACGCAAAGCGGAAGGTTCGCACGAGAGGAACGGAGACGGAGACTATCTATACGACGAGTTGTTATTTTTGGAGGCGAACGAAAATCAAAGACATTAAGGAGGCACGGTGACGCCGCGACCGTTGTCATCGCGGAAAACACCAGGGGCGGACAAGGACGACGGGGGAGGCTTTTTAACTAGGGGTTGTTGAACTGTTCTTCTCAATTTCGGACAAAATAAAATTTCTAGTACGTCAAATTAAACGAATATTGAAAAATGAAGTGGTACAACGTTTAGAGTAATCAACCCCTTTGTGCTCCTTTTTTTAATGCAGTTTAAAATGAATTGTGGGTAAGAAACACTATAATGTGACAATTCTGTTCTCCACATAAGTAGACAGGGAATGAAGTTTCAATTAAAATGAAGGTCTTGATAATTGCATTATAATGTTTGTTAACGATGTTAAATAAAAAGAAATAAAATAAAAATCTAACCAAACTAAAATAAAATAAAAATCGAACTGAAATAAAGTAAAATAAAAATCGAACCAAGCTAAAATAAAATAAAAATTGAACTAAAATAAAATAAAATCTAAATCTAACCAAACTAAAATAAAATAAAAACCTAACCAAACTAAAATAAAATAAAAACCTAACCAAAAATAAAATAAAATAAAAAGCTAACTAAAAATTAAATAAAATAAAAATCGAAGCAAACTAAAATAAAATAAAAACGTAACCAAACTAGAATAAAATAAAAATCGGACTGAAATAAAATAAAATAAAAATCGAAGCAAACTAAAATAAAATAAAAACCTAACCAAACTAAAATAAAATAAAAACGTAACCAAAACTAAAATAAAATAAAAATCGAACAGACAATAAAATTAGCTTCCGAAAACAAAAGTGTATCTCTCAATTAAATGTAAAAAATTGCAAATATAACTAAGAGTAACAATAAACAAAAGTCCAACAAGAAATACTGAAGTGATGAAGAAACCTCATCCGCGTAAATCTGCTTTGTCGCTAAGAAACTTCTCGAGCTTGAAAAAATAAATTCGCAGCGTGTGAAAGCAAAATAAAGATTTATATCTGAGAGACTGCAAATCGAATCTATTTTACACGAGTACTTAAATTCGAAAAGTCTATTTCAACGTTTCTAGACCACAATGCTATAGATATTTACAAGTTTCTCGACAGAGATAACTCATCGGGGCGTTCAACGAAACACAGCACCCGGAAGTCCGTATCGATCATAAAAGCTTGAAAAAGCTTACTGGTCTGAGGGAAATTTACTCTTTAATTTTTGCAGGTTTTGTCCTTTGTGGGAAGTGACAGTGTGTTACTTAATTTGTAATTAACCTTT
The DNA here is from genome assembly GCA_963576845.1 of Megachile leachella. Lineage (NCBI taxonomy): Eukaryota > Metazoa > Arthropoda > Insecta > Hymenoptera > Megachilidae > Megachile > Megachile leachella. The sequence continues at coordinate 2,039,980 of OY756252.1, read as the reverse complement.
TGAATTTAACAATTGAATTTAATATTTGAATTTAAAATTTGAATTTAATAATTGAATTTAATAATTGAATTTAATAATTGAATATAATAATTGAATTTAATAATTGAATTTAACAATTGAATTTAATATATGAATTTAATATTTGAATTTAATAATTGAATTTAACAATTGAATTTAACAATTGAATTCAACAATTGAATATAATAATTGAATTTAACAATTGAATTTAATAATTGAATTTAATAATTGAATTTAATATCTGAATTTAACATTTGAATTTAATATTTGAATTTAATAATTGAATTTAACAATTGAATTTAATATTTGAATTTAACATTTGATTTTTTTAAATAATTCTATACTACACTTTAATGTATAAATATAATGAAAAGTACAATTATTTGTATTGTTACTAAGCAATATTTTTTAAGCAGCTCTATAGTACACTTCCATGTACAAACATAGTGAAACGTACAATAATTTATATTGTCACTAAGCAGTATTTTTGAACCAACTCTATAGTAAACCTTGATGTATAAATATAATGAAAAGTACAATTATTTGTATTGTCACTAAGCAGTATTTTTAAACTACTTCTACAATATTACATATGCAATATATAAACATACTAAGTCAAGACAAATTCTTCCCAAAAAAAGAACCTCAAAAGAATGTACCTTTCAACCTTTAACCTTTTACCTTTCAATGTACCTTTCATAACTTTAAAAATTGTATACATCGTGAAATTTTACAAAGCCTTAAAGAGAGTTAATAGTACCAATTTACAAAGGTTTCAAAAGAGTTAATCGTCCTAATTTACAAATGTACAAAGTTTGGAAAAATTCCAACCTAGCAAACTTGAATCTATGTGATTTTGCATGAAAATTCTTAGGAGATGAATGAAAAGCCGCGTAAATAAGGAAGATACACAAGCAGAGAATTCCCAAACGCAAGTAAACGCGAATTCGATCAGAAACAGTCGCAAACGAGGCTTTCAACTCGCACGTGTCAGCTTCTATTTGCACCGAGACTGGTGCGTAGTTGTCGGCAATAAATCGGCGCGGATTCTGCGCGGAGCGTTGTTTATCGTATGTGCTCCACGATTTTCACCCGCCTTGTACGAAACTTCCTTGTTCCACGCCTTCATATTGTCAAGGATTATACTAATCACAAATTAAAGATAACTTAACGTGAAACTTTCTCATAATTTCATTATAGTGATCTAATATGAACTATTGATGAGTTATCGATTGTACGGATTATTTATTGCGTGTGATTCACGATTTTCATTTGTTTAGTTCGAAACTTCCTTGTTCGCCTTCATATTGTCAAGGATACTGATTATAAATTAAAAATAACTTAATAACCTAATAATTTCTCATAATTTCATTATAGGAATCTAATATGGACTACTATCGATCAATTACTGATCGTACGGATTATTTATTGTGTGTGGTTCGATTTATTGTGTGTGGACGATTTTCATCTGTCTAGTACGAAACTTCCTTGTTCGACGCCTTCATATTGTCAAGGATACTGATTACAAATTAAAAATAACTTAATAACCTAATAATTTCTCATAATTTCATTATAGGAATCTAATATGGACTACTATCGATCAATTACTGATTGTACGGATTATTTATTGTGTGTGGTTCACTATTTTTATTTGCTTAGTTCGAAACTTCCTTGTTCGACGCCTTCGTATTCTCTGTCAAGACTCATACTGCTCACAAATTAAAAATAACCTGAATAACCCGAAATTTTCTCATAATTTTGATCTATAATGATCTAATATAGATCCTATCTATCAGTTACCGATCGTATCAGTCTATCGTATGTACTTCACGATTTTCATCTGTCTAGTACGAAACTTCCTTGTTCGACGCCTTCATATGCTCATACTGTTCACAAATTAAAAATAACCTGAATAACCTAGAACCTCCTCACAAATTGATCAAATATAGATCCTATCTATCAGTTACCGATGCTATTAATCAGTTACCAACGCTACTGATCGAAGTAACGAACCCTAAATCCTACGAATCGTTTAAACCCATCAGTATTACATAAGCCACGACCGAGTACTCAAAAACCCGAGCCATCACTACTTACAGCTGAAGAAAAAACACGAAAGACACTGAAAAGACCGATCACAGATCACTTCGCTCACTCACTGCGAACTCGAGACGCGAACCTCGAACAGAGGCAGAACCGTCGACACCGGAACGACGGGTACGTCGGTCGTCGCGACGACACTGAGACGCCGGTCGTCGAGACGCGCGTATCTAGACGCGCGAAGGCATCGCGAGGCGGCCAGGTACGCCACCCCAAACAGTTATTAATAGCCTCTGTCCTAGCTTACTAGATTTGCCCTCGAACCGACGCAACTCCTCCCCTCTGCCCCTGCCTTTATCCCCCACCCTAGAGAGACCCCACTACTCGCATACCCCTCCAACGATCGCATCCCCCCTTCGCATCCTTCACGCTTCGCGGTTCGAGCAAACCATCCTGGACCACCACACGCTTTTAGACTCGCTCTTTCCTTTCTCTTTTGTTACTGCGATGAAGGTTTTTATGAGCTTTTGGGGATAAGTTTGTTTGGGGAGGTTTTTTTGGTTTAGTAGGGGTTTGGCTTAGCTAGGTTTAGGTTTTGGAAGGTTTAGGATTAGCGAGGTTTAGGTTTAGCAAGGGTTATGTGTAGCAAGGTTTATAATTTAACAAGGTTTTGGTTTAGGAAAATTTAGGTTTAGCAAGGGTTAGGATTAGCAAAGTTTAAGTTTAACAAGGTTTAGAATTAGCAAGGGTTAGGTTTAGCAAGGTTTATAATTTAACAAGGTTTTGGTTTAGGAAAATTTAGGTTTAGCAAGGTTTAGGTTTAGCAAGGTTTATAATTTAACAAGGTTTTGGTTTAGGAAAGTTTAGGTTTAGCAAGGTTTATAATTTAACAAGGTTTTGGTTCAGGAAAGTTTAGGTTTAGCAAGGTTTAGGTTTAGCAAGGTTTAAGTTTAGCAAGGTTTAAGTTTAGCAAGGTTTAGGTTTAGTAAGGGTTAGGTTTAGGAAGATTTAGATTTAGCAAGGTTTATAATTTAACAAGGTTTTGGTTTAGGAAAATGTAGGTTTAGCAAGGTTTATAGTTTAACAAGGTTTTGGTTTAGGAAGATTTAGGTTTAGGAAGATTTAGGTTTAGCAAGGTTTAGATTTAGCAAGGTTTAGGTTTAGCAAGGTTTGGGGAGGTTTGAAAAGTTCTTGAAGCAGGGACATTTTATTCTGTCTCTTTTTCTTTGACTACTTGGCTATTTTCTTTCAATTTTTATATATTTTTTCTCTTTGGGGTTGCAAACTTCACTCAGGTCCGTAATTTAATTTTAGGGAGGTTTGGGAAGTTTTTGAAGTAGAGATATTTTACTCTGTTCCTTGTTGTTTGACCACCTGGTCATTTTTTTGAGATTTTTATGTATATTTTCTATTTGGGGTTGCAAACTTCACTGTGGTCTCTCCTTTAATTTTAGGGCAATTTTAGGGAAGTTTAGGAGGCTTCTAAATTAAGTATAATTTACTCTGTCCCTTTTTCTTTTACTACCTAGCTGTTTTTTTGAAATTTTTATCTATTTTTGTCTTTGGGGTTGCAAACTTCACTCAGGCCTCTCCTTTAATTTTAGGGAAGTTTAGGAAATTTAGGAGGTTTCTAAATTAGGGAAATTTTTCTCTGTCCCTCCTTTTTAAACTACCTACCTATTTTATTTAAATTTTTATCTATTTTTCTCTTTGGGGTTGCAAACTTCACTCAGACCGCTCCTTTAATTTTAAGGCAATTTTAGAAAAGTTTAGGAAGTTTCTAAATTAGGTACATTATACTCTGTCTCTTTTTCTTTGACTACCTAGCTATTTTTTTCAATATTCATCTATTTCTCTCTTTGGGGTTGCAAACTTCATTCAGGTCTCTCCCTTAATTTTCGAGCAATTTATGAAGTTTGGAAAGTTTTTTAATCTAGAAACATTTTTCTCTGTCCCACCTTTTCTTTTGCTACTTTCTCATTTTTCTAATTCCCATCTACTTTCTCTTGGGGGTTGCTAATTTCACTCAGAGCTTTGCTTCAATTGTGGAAAGCTTAATGAAGTTTTGGGGAGTTTCAGAAAGTTTTAGGAAGTTTTAGCAATTTTTCAAACTGGGTACATTGTCCTCTGTCCCCTCATATGCATGATGAGTGCGTCAGGGGTGCGTCATATGCATTATTGGTACGTCAATAGTGCGTCATATGCATTATGAGTGCGTCACATGTGTGATGTGCGCGTCACTAGTGCATCATATACGTCATGAATGCGTCACTAGTGCGTCATATTTGTGATTAGTGCATCACTAGTGCGCCATATACGCCATGAGTGCGTCAGGAGTGCGTCATATGCGTCTTAAGTGCGTCATATATGTCATAAGTGTGTCCAGAGTACGTCATGAGTGTGTAATATGCGTCAAGAATGCGTAAAGTCCCTCATGAGTGCGTCATCACAATATAAATTGATATAAAAATTAAAAATGAATAACTTTTAATTTGGAATTATTGTACAGCATCGTATAGAGTTATTTACACAATTTTTGCAGGTAATAAGTCTCACGTTTAAACGTAACAAGGAGAACGTGAAAAAGAACGTAAGATAAATTTAGTTATAATATATTTTAGGCAATAACCACGTTTAGCGAAGGTAAAATTTACACTGCGACAGTGCGCACTCGTGCCTAACAAGGGAGTTCCCAGGGGATGATCGGCAAATTGCGCGGAACTCGACGAGAAGAAGTCAGGACAAAATTGATTCTTGCCACGTTCCAATTCCCCCAGGTGCACACTGTCCTAGCCACCGCTTTCCGCGTCAATAAACCCGCGAAAAAACAATGAAACCGACTTTTCGACTGCGATCGACGTTTCAAACCTTTTTGCCACGGATCTACAGAAAATTCCTTCCATCCAAAAATCCGAGATCATTCACTCTACCATCAATTTTATATATACATATTAAACATTTTACATTCCATTCTTTATAGAAAAACTTCAACTTTCATTCTAGATAAACAAAAATTTAATTTTCATGTCAGACAGAAAAATTTCAACTTGTATGTCAGACAATAAAATTCACCCCATTAACTTTGATTTAAAAAGTCTATCAACATCTTAGAAGAATATTGTTATCGTTAGATGTCGTTGAGTTAGCAATTTCACCCTCTGAACATCATCTTTGACATTTTTAATCACAAGCAAAAAATTTCAACTTTCATTCTAGATAAAAAGAAATTTAATTTTCATGTCAGACAGAAAAATTTTAACTTGTATGTCAGACAACGAAATTCACCCCATTAACTATGATTTAAAAAGTCTATCAACATCTTAGAAGTATATTGTTATCATCAGATGTCGTTGAGCTGGCAATTTCACCCTCTAAATACCATCTTTGACATTTTTAATCAGAAACAAAAGATTTCACCCCCTAAGAGTCTAATGTAGTCTAACCTCGACGTCATATCAGCCATCTATTACTAAAAATTCTGTTTTACTAACAAAATTACTAACTATTCTGTATTACTAACAAAACTACTAAATACAGTATTAACCTACAACTGAAAAATACAGCAAAATTAAAAAATAAATATAATAATACCTAATTTGCAGCCGTCCTAAGAAGTTGAATTCATAAAGATAAAACCAGCCATTACCGATAAAATCCTCGAGTGAAATACATCCCCATAAATCGCAGAAGAAATATACGAGCAGTTAAATGTTCCAAAAGAACCGGAAGAGTGTCTCAGCCCAAAAACAGAAGACAGGCGAGGGTTGAGGATGGGGTTGACAGTTGGACACTCGTAGGAGCGTGTTTTGCCGGACCGCGTGGGTTGTCGCGGACCCAGAAGCAGGACGAGGAAACAAGAGGGTGGCGACGAACGACGGAAGAAGCGGCACAAGAGGAAAACGGCGAGAAAAAGAAGAGGGCGAGAGGGTGAACACGCGATCGATAGCCAAACTCCTGTTCGTCTACTGTGAAATGGACATCGACGTTATTCGAACGTTCGCAAAAAATTAACATTTGTCTTCATTCGATTTCCCTCAAGATGTTCTTCGAGGAAGGTCAGACACGTCACATAAAATAACACTTTTGGTACATGAATGTAAAACTTGAGGTTTGATGAGAATACGTACATGTTTTGTCTGTTCTTTTAATACAAAATGGCTGCTAACTGATGTTGAAACGTAAAGAGACTAATATAAATTGATGACTTAAAATTGTTACAATATTGCACTTATGATACATGAAATTAAAGCTTGAAGTTCAATGAAAATGACTACGTAAAGGTTTTGTTGATATTCTTTATACAAAATGGCTGCTGTTTGAATATAGAAGAAAGTGACTGATGTTGGAACGTAAAAAGAGTAACATGAAGTCATGACTTAAAATTGTCACAAAATGGCACTTATAATACATGAATTTGAAGCTTGAAGTACAAAGAAAATGACTACGAAAAGGTTTTGTTGATATTCTTTATATAAAATGGCTGCTGTTTGAATATAGAAGAAAGTGACCGATGTTGAAACATAAAAAGAGTAACATAAAGTCATGACTTAAAATTGTCACAAAATGGCACTTATAATATATGAAATTAAAGCTTGGAGTTCAATGAAAATGACTACGTAAAGGTTTTGTTGATATTCTTTATACAAAATGACTGCTGTTTGAATATAGAAGAAAGTGACTGATGTTGGAACGTAAAAAGAGTAACATGAAGTCATGACTTAAAATTGTCACAAAATGGCACTTATAATATATGAAATTAAAGCTTGGAGTTCAATGAAAATGACTACGTAAAGGTTTTGTTGATATTCTTTATACAAAATGACTGCTGTTTGAATATAGAAGAAAATGACTGATGTTGGAACATGAAAAGAGTAACATGAAGTCATGACTTAAAATTGTCACAATATGGCACTTATAATACATAAAAATAAAGCTTGAAGACCCAAGAAAATTACCATGTAGAAACTTTACTAATATTCCTAATACAAAATGGCTGCTGTTTAAACATAGCTCAAAGTGACTGATGTTAAAACATAAAAAGACTGACATGAAGTCATGACTTAAAAGTCTCATAAAATGGCACTTATAATACATGAAAATAAAGCTTGAAGACCCAAGAAAATTACTATATAAACGTTTCGTTAATATTTTCAATGTAAAACGTCTGCATCTTAATCGTAGCCAAAACGTATCTGATTTTAAAACATGTAAAGTCAGACGCAACTTCATGACATAAAAGTCTCACAAAATGGCACTTGTGATACATGAAAATAAAGCTTGAAGACCCAGGAAAAAGGCCACGTAAGTTACAATAGAGAAAGAGATACAAAATTACAAATTAGATAGCAATTTCTAATAGTTGGTAAATGGTAACAATTTTAATTTTGTATTCAATAACTTGACAATAAATTCCAATAATCCGACAACGAATAATCTTCTACCAAATTGCAATAACCTTGTGAGAAATTGTAATAACCCAACAATAACTTGTACCAGATATCTTGAGAGTAATTTTGCAAAAGACCATACATCAAGAAATATGAGGATAATGCGAAAGAGGGACACCATCCAGAGTAAATATCGCGTTAGTCGCTAATGACTGTTCTAAGTTTGCTGGAGACGATGTCGCGGACAACGAACCTTCTTCTCCGTCTCTATCCACGCGACATTTCACCGCCTAAGTGGGCTACCGAAATTCCGATTGTCGCGTCGAAGTGTTCTCGAAACTTCGCCACCGTTGTTTCCCCAAACTGCCAGCAATTAGAGCCAGTAACGGATAAATCCCTTTCTGATCACTCATGGTGTAAAGAACCGATTCGTAAACAACCCTCTAACGATCCAACTTTACAAACAAAAAGATCCGCAAATCAACACAAACTTCTTCAGAAATGAACCATCAGTTGATCATTAATACCTTTAGAATCTTAAAAAATTACAAAATCGTTTTTCTATTAGCGTAACATTTTACACTGTCCCAAAATTTTCAAGTGAAACGCCCTTTTGAAGTTATGGCCGATCCGCGCCGCGGTATACACGTTCAGTGCGGAGGACCGAAACTTTAAACGCGTTTTCTCAAAACTACGTTCTTAAAATTGCAGTGGCTAACTCAAAAACTAGTTTATCGCGCTCAAATTTTTTCCACGTATCCATGGCAATACTATCTAACGTACGAACCTAAATGTATGAAATAAATTGAACATTAAAGTCCTTTATTGCGGAACATTGCAAAAATTTTCAATAAAACTCAAAGTTTTTCTTTAAACCATTTCTTTGATTTTATATATTTTGCACGTTTCTGAGGTTCGTCTGTGAATGTTAGTTGCAGAAACATTGTCTGCAAACTTGCTTCGGACCATTAGAAAGAACCCTCGATTCACGAGACGCCAAAACACTTGCAGAGAAGATTGTCATAATTCGGCCATTTTGAAATATTTTGCAAAACAGAAAATATTCTGTGATAGGCAATAGTTATAATAAATTATACCTGAAATTTCGAAAGTGCAGAACAAAGATATCCTACAAAAAAAATTCACAAAGCTTATTTTCATCTGTCTACCCCCTTGAATCCACAAATTAGCTATTAAATAAAAGTGACTCTTCGAAGAAGTATTAAAGGAATTAGAGGATTAGAGGAAGTCTACGAGGAGTTTTGGTCCGTCAAAGAGTAGTAAAAAGGTAAAGAAAGACGCAAGAGCAAGTGCAATCTAAATATAAAAAATTAGAGTGGTCAGAAAGGAGCATGTGACGCGAACCGTTCGTGTTACGTAAGAGCCGTGATTATCGGTATAAATAGGCGTTTCCTTACATAATTACAGCAGGGAACGGGTTCGCGAACGCGTCACGAAAACGAAAGCTGCATTGCCAAAAATCAGCTGACGAGCTAACGGGGAATGAAGGTGGCCGCCATCGGATATGACAGGCACGCGGAACAATACCAACTGTTTCGCGTGTGCGCCAACACGTATCCGTATATACAAAACACCAGACATATTTATACGTGTATCGACGTTTACGCGTTGCAACGATCCCACGAATATTGCACCCCTTTCACACCCGTCGTGTAATAAGCGCATCTCTTCGTTAATACTTCTTCTCTTCTTTTACTTTACATTTTTTTTTTTAACAAATTTATAGTTTGTTTATAACATACTTTATATTTGGTGCAAGACATTCATTGATACTGTTTTTTGGAGGGGTTGTTTTGAGGCTGAATTATCAGGAAGATGGAAGTCAGCCATAAAGAGAAATTAGTTTTGTATAATTAAGTGTAAGACTGTTTTATTGTAACTTCACTATGAAACTTCTTAAACTAACTTGATTGTGAAATTTTCTTAAACTAAATGAACTATCAAATTTTTAACCTAACTTCATCATGAAATTGTTACTCTAATTTAATCATGAAATTTTCTTAACCTAACCTAACCATGAAATTCTTAAACTAACTTGATAATGAAATTTTCTTAACCTAACTGAACTATCAAATTTTTAACCTAACTTCACCATGAAATTGCTAATCTAACTGCATCATGAAATTTTCTTAATTTAACCTAACCATGAAATTCTTAAACTAACTTCATAATGAAATTCTCTTAACCTAACTGAATCATCAAATTTTTAACCCAACTTGACCATGAAGTCTTCTTAACTTAACTTGACTATGAAATTGTTAGTCTAACTTCATTATGAAATTTTCTTAATTTAACCTAACCATGAAATTCTTAAACTAACATCATAATGAAATTCTCTTAACCTAACTGAATTACCAGATTTTTAACCTAACTTGACCATGAAGTTTTTTAAACCTAATTTAACCATGAAATTGTTAGTCTAACTTCATCATGAAATTTTCTTAATTTAACCTAACCTAACCTTGAAATTTTCTTAATTTGACCTAACCTAACCATGAAATTTCCTTAATCTGACCTAACCTAACCATAAAATTTCCTTAATCTAACCTAACTTAACCACGAAATTATCTTAATCTAACCTAACCTAACCATGAAATTTCCTTAATCTAACCTAACCTAACCATAAAATTTCCTTAATCTAACCTAACTTAACCATGAAATTATCTTAATCTAACCTAACCTAGCCATGAAATTTCCTTAAACTAACCTAACTTAACCATGAAATTATCTTAATCTAACCTAACCTAGCCATGAAATTTCCTTAAACTAACCTAACCATATCATGAAATTTCCTTAAACTAACCTAACCATATCATAAAATTTTCTTAACCTAACCTAACCACAAAATTTTCCTAACCTAACCTAACCTCACCATAAAAGACACATATCCACACCACCTACAAACCCCCAAAACTTGAAATCTCCCTATAGATTCTCTTTAAAAAAAAACTTGTAGAAACTTGCTGGAATAAGAACATCGAACAAACTCAAGATGCACCTCCAGACAGAAGTGAATCACAATTTCCACGAAAACCGCTGGAGACTGAATTAAAAAGAAACATTGCCGGGCAAAACACTCGTGTTTACGTCTACGCTTCGCACTAATCGTGGCTCGAAAAACCTGATTCGCTGCAACGCGGTCGCACGTGTTCAACCCTCTCATCTTAATTCACCCTTTGGAGAAAATACGACAAATTTCCAAATTCTTGAGATACTTTACTATTCTGAAAGAAAGCTGCAACTACACTTTGGTAACCCATGCTGCCGATTATAATTTAATAAACTGATGGACTGTCATCTACACTTCTGGATGTCACTAATTTAATAAGATTTGACCAAAGTCGATTTAATCAAAGACTCAGTGGACTCAGTCGATTTAATCAAAGACTCAGTAGTAGAACTAGTTTACTAGAACCAGTAAACCACCTAATAATGAGGATTGCAGGGTGACTTGCGTGGTTCAAACTTTGGTTGGATGCTTTACCAAGGTTCACGATGAAAGTAGAATGTGCTAGCAGATCAGACTTAGTCACGGTACCAAGCTACACATGGTCCACCCTTAATAACGAAACATTTGGAGAATCTCCACATCGCAGTTTCAAAACAAAAGCACGAGTAGAACACTACAAACCTACCCAAGCACGGTGCAAAAAAGCATTCGTCACACTGTGAAGGAGTACAAGCTATCTGACAAAAAGTAATTCGAAAGAACCACCTGTCCTACGGAAGGGGCCTGCAGGTAAGTCGAGACATCCGGTTCCACCATGCAGCTCCTGAGAGTGTCCGGGATGAACATGAGTAGCTGGGACGTCGGCTGTGGCACAGGCTGAAGCCGGCTTGCACCGCGCTGACGGTCCTCCAGCGAGCGTGTGCTCGCTAGTAGCGTCGTCCTGACGCCGCCTTTGGGCCTGGATCAGCAGGAAACTACGCGTCGTCCCTCGCTCGGGGGTCGTAGTTGGTCCACGGTCTCTCCCTCGGTCCGTGTGGCGGCAGTAGTCCTGGTCGAGCTGTCTCCGCCGTCAGACAGTCTCCGGAGGCTGTCCGGCACCCAGATCGCGTTGTATCGCGCGCGTTGCTGCTCGTTAGCACGTAACCGGTCGCGTTGCTGCTGCTCGTCTCGTTGCTGAACCGTCGGCTGTCGGGTGGTGGTGGAACACCGCACCCAGGCACACGCATCCTATCTAACCACGAGCCACGACTCCTAACTCTCGACTTTAGAGGCCCTCTCTGTATTCTCTCGTGGCACGCAAGACTCCGGCTATCTTTCTCTTCGCCTCCCCTCTTTCTTTCACCGACTCCCCTCTACCGTACGCTCCCTCTACTTGTACGCTCCCTCTCTTCGACCCCTTAGATTTTTTTTCTCTTTCCGAAGAAATTTTTTTCCAAATTCGAGTTACCGAACACACGCTTCCTCTAGGTTCCCGTTCCCGTTCGGGAGACGGCAGAGCCCAGACTACGCCGACTCCGAGCCACCGGCGCTGCGTCGGCGTCGGCGTAAAAACCGACGGCGTCGCGCAAGCTCGACGGGAGCGCGCCGCGACGCGAGGACGCCGAGACGCGACCGGAGGGAGACGAGGTGAAAAAGGGGAGAACAGCTGAGTTCGACGGAGATGGAAGGGAAATAAAACGAGACGAAGAATTAGAGCGAGAGATAGAGGGAGAAGATTAGAAGAGACTACCGGAAAGAAGATGATGACGGTGCGAAGAAATGTGCTGGATGAATTAACCCTCGAAACCCTTTTCGGGGGATTTTGGTACAATTTAAAGCTCTGTTTACATTGCTGAATGATGTACTCGAAATTTATACTGCAGATTCGATTACTGTATACTTTTGCATTTGGTAATTAAACAGATACTTTGAAAAGATACTCTATCAATTTTATAATGAAAATTATAATGGACTGCCTCAGCAACTGCAAGTTTGATCCTCAGAAGTTTGAGCAAACTTATATGTGATTTTATAGATCAACTAATCGAGTTGAATTTATGTTTTACAATAAGAAATTGATAGTTGCTCTTGTAGTTTTTAAGAAACAGCTACTCTAACAATTTTATAATGATAATTATAATGGACTGCCTCAGCAGCCGCAAGTTTGATCCTCAGATGTTTGAACAAACCTATATGTGACTTTATGGATCAACTAATCGAGTTGAATTTATGTTTTACAATAAGAAATTGATAGTTGCTCTTGTAGTTTTTAAGAAACAGTTCCTCTAACAATTTTATAATGAAAATTACAACGGACTGCCTCAGCAACCGCAAGTTTGATCCTCAGATATTTGAACAAACCTATATGTGATTTTATAGATCAACTAATTGAGTTGAACTTGTGTTTTACAATAAAAAATTGACAATTGCTCTTGCAGAGTTTAAGAAACAGCTACTCTAACAATTTTATAATGAAAATTATAATGGACTGCCTTGGCAACCGCAAGTTTGATCCTCAGAAACTTGAACAAACTTAACACTAAAGCTACACGTAATTTTGCAGACCTCAGAACTAATCGAGTTGAACTTATTACAATAAAAAATTGATAACTGCTCTTGCAGTCTTTAAGAAACTGTTCCTCTAGCAATTGTAAAATAAAAATGACAGTGGACTGCCTCTGCAACCGCAAGTTTAATCCTCAGAAACTTGAACAAACTTAACACCAAAGCTACATGTAATTTTGCAGACCTCAGAACTAATCGAGTTGAACTTATTACAATAAAAAATTGATAGTTGCTCTTGCAGTCTTTAAGAAACTGTTCCTCTAGCAATTGTAAAATAAAAATGACAGTGAACTGCCTCTGCAACCGCAAGTTTAATCCTCAGAAACTTCAATTCCAAGAATCCCAAAATACTAGAATCCCTTAAATCTAAGAGTTCCTTAAATCTCTAATTCCCCAAATCTCAAGTTCACCAGATTCCAAATTCCGCAAATTCCAATCTCACCAAATTCACAATTCCCCAAATCCCAAGCTCCCCAAATCCCAAACATGTGATATTACAGACCTTACAACTAACCAAATTGAACTTATTACAATAAAAAATTGAGACTAACTAATTTTAAAATTGAGTTAAATAAATAACTAAAAATGATGGATAAATAAAGAAGATATTAAAAGGTAAGACAAATCGCAAGCCCGTGTCTACCTGCTTCTATCTACAGTCTGAGCAGTCTCCGGTGTATTTTTGGGCGCTCGTTAGGAATTAGCACCGTGGACCTCGAAGGTCTCCGCTAGAAACCGACTTTACCCCCTTTGCTCCGATCGAGAGGATCAGCGAGGCTAAAACCCCTGTTACGACCAAATATCATTCCACCCATCCCCCAACGCGGTGGAAGTTTGTCAACAATCTTCCAGTATTCCCTGGAAAATGGCTGGAACGCGGTAATCTCGAAATCGTGGCCGCAAAACGAGATTACGTGCCACCCCGAAACTGTACACCCCCTGAAAAGTTTCTAACTGGTCGCGAGACGACACGGATTAAAAGTTTCCTCTAACGCCAGGGATTTCTCTCGTTGGACCTTTTATCAGTAAATACAAGTCGTTGATCCGACGTTTTTTTTCAAAGAATACTTTTGTATTTAGAAGAAATATTCTACTAGCGTTTCGATGTTTACGATATTGCAACAGTGTTAAGTACACAGATAACGCTGTTGCGTTTCAGATATAATTTTATCAAGATGTAACAGTATTACCGGAGGCTAAAATTCACAATCACGCATTACGTCCACAACACTCGAGGGTAAACGCACCGAAGCGTCGCGAATCTTCGTAGGCGGAAAACTCGCGGACTACTGGTAAACGGAATGAAAGACCGGCCGGCCTCTACCAGAGCACCCTTCTCCGTGAGAAGACGAGTCACCGTGAAACGTGACGGATTCCGCGGCTCGAGGGGGACTTGCTGATCGCGTTGCGGCGCGAAGGGGTCCTCCACTTTCATATAATTTCTATTTTAACCTTAAATCGAAGGACACCCTTAATAAAACTCAAATATCCAATTGTTGCGTTTGATAAATACTTTAAAATCACTCGAGGTCACTTGGTTACTCATACTTGGTCACTCAAGGTCACTGGGTCACTCATACTTGGTCACTCAAGGTCAGTAGGGTACATAGAGAACCTCAAATATGATAATAAAACATCATGACCTTGAGTGACCTTGGAACTATGTGACCAGTGACCTTGAGTGACCTTGGAACCATGTCACCTTCAGTGACTATGAAGCTATGTGACCTTCAGTGACTATGGAAGCATATGACCAGTGACTTTCAGTGACTATGGAACCATGTGACCCTCAGTGACCATAGAAACATGTGACCAGTGACCTCCAGTGACCATGGAACCATATAAACCTTCAGCGACTCTGGAACTATCTGACCTCCAGTGACTATAGAACCATCTGACCTTCAGTGACCATGGAACCATATAAACCTTCAGCGACTCTGGAACTATCTGACCTCTAGTGACCATGGAACCATGTGACCAGTGACCTCTAGTGACCATGGAACCATATAACCTTCAGTGATTATGGAACCATCTGACCTTCAATGACTATGAAACCTTGTGACCTTCAGTGATCGTAGAACCATCTAACCTTTAGTGACTATGTAACCGTCTGACCATCAGTGACCATGGAACCATGTGACCAGTGACCTCCAGTAACCATGGAACCATGTAAACTTTCAGTGACCCTGGAACTATCTGACCTTCAGTGACTATGGAACCATCTAACCTTCAGTGACCATAGAACCATATGACTAGTGACATCCAGTGACTATGGAACCATATAACCTTCAGTGACCATATAATGACCAGTGAGCAATAAAGGATAAGTAGAAAGAAGAGAGGAAGTGTAGGAACACGTTAAAACCTTAATATAGTTAATTTAAGAATCATACATGACAATTTTGAATAATGATGGGAACTATAAAAAAAGAAATAGTTCCCTGTTTTCTGAAGGATACTCACGATGATTCTTCTCGTTTATTTATATTTACATTAGTATTAAATCATACGGTTACAATGACTTGTAAGATAAATAGAACTTTATAAATGCAAATAAAAAAGGAATTGCACGCTATACGCATACACCAGCTATCTTTCTCTCTCTCTCTCTCATTCTCCCTCTCACTCTATCTCGTTGTTCGGCCGTTCCGTGAAGCACGTGCCTCATTTTCCTGCTCTGTACAACAGATTAGGCATCTGCCAAATTGCTCTGACCGTGTAAAAGGAAAAAGTTTACGTGAAACTATCTAGTGTTAAAAATCAGAAAGAAATGGAAAGATCGATGTATAAAGAGCTCCACACACCTCGCACGCGCGAAACAATGTACAGTACCGATAAAGACAATAAAAGTTTTGTAATTACAATAAAGAATACCTCTTGGTTCCTTAACGCTATCATACTGATTAAGACAATCGGTAATTACAGTCCCTCTTTCGCTATGCTAAACGATGTTTGGCAGTTGTTCAACGTGTTACAATATCGGTGTGGGTTCGTATGTTGGTGGACGTCAGTCGCTCTTATAATCGCTAACGTTTCGGACGTACACCTCCATAAAAACTGTTCCCACTATTCGACTAAATAAGCTTCTTCTGTTCCGTGTTCGTACTAGGTGTACTTCTTATCGTCCTCTTCTCTTCGAGTAAAAATACGCTATCGTTAAATTATATAAGTAACGATTCAACGGACAAGTACCTTGGTAAGATTCGTCCATGCTGATATCTTCGTTAGTATATTTACGCATGTACCTCGTAAAAATGTACACTGATTTAAGTTCGCTTACAAGACTCGAATCAAAGTCTACCTTAATGTCTCTCCCTCCCCTCGTGAAAATTTTACAAACGCGATTTTCACGGGTTTCGTCATTTTCGATATTTATATCGCGGACTTCGAAATTAGTTTTAGAACGACACGCTCTTTGAACGAATGCCAGTTTCACGATTCGTTTCCTTCTTTAGGAGAATCACCACTTCTCGACCTAATATTCGTTCGCGCGCGTTCAATTAATTACCGTGCTGTACTTACATGTACGTCAGACTTGTTTACTCGTTACACGGCTGGAATTACATCGATTAAGTGGAGAGATTTAATGGAGAACAGCAGGGATTGGCGTTTTCTTGGATAAGGATCGTTTCGGGAACGTTAGAGGATCCATAAAATCTGAATTGACCGGCTTAACTTATGGGCACTGTTTCCTTTTAGCAAACTGGCGTTTTGCAATTATTGCTATGTTGGTAACACACTGTGTCCAAGAAATTAAAACTGAAAACAGAAATTCAGAGTTCAAGGAACAGACAACACATTGTATTTAAATTTGCCAAAATACTAACCCTCTTTAAAAATTCTTCCGCACAAATGCGAGCCCTGGCATTCATGGACAACTTCATCTCACTGATCTCTCTGTCGATCTCTTCCATAAAATGAATGACAAAGTCTACGATTTTATGTTTGTACATTTGTTCTACATGGATGTTTGTAATTAAAAAACTAATGTCGTAACCCTGTATAAAAGTTTCAATTTTAATATATTATTCTTATCATAAATTGTGTGAAAAACTTACTTCTATCGGCTTTCTCCTGAGAATGATGAAATGTTCTGCTCTCATTGTCATGAATCTTGTGAAGTTATGACACAAAATCTTCTCTAAATCATCAGCCTGTTTCACCGCGATACTTATTCTCATACTGTTTATACTTGATTCGATTAGCACCTTTTCTTTGTCGTTTCTACTTATTAAAATCGGCGTCAACAAAAGTTCCTTGCTAGCTCTTACTTCAACTTCAGGCTTGTTGTGTTTTTCAACTATCTGGGATGAGAAATTTTCAAGACACATAGCAGCAGTAAGTGTTCGTCTTACTGCTGTCAAGTAAGGTTTAAGCGTTCCCGACTGCAACAAAAAAAACAATAATTTATTAATAACTTGCTATCATGACCGATAAGTATGTTCTTGGTAGCACTATAACCACACTTGTCAACGTTTTATTAATAAACGTATGAATACACATTTCTATCGGTAAACTTATCAAAAATTAAATAAAGTTTCATCGCGTGTACAGCGTGTATCATCGATAACGGAATTAATCATTTCGTGAACTACGGATCACCATAACCTATCTCGCGAAAATCATGAGAAAGCACTCACCATCTTGCCAAAAAGCAAAGAAAATTCTCGTATTTGTGGGCGGCTAGCGGAGAGAAGACGCGCCCTGTTGTGTGTCGTTCTCCCCAGACACTGGTACGCACCGGACACCGCTAGGTGGCTGTTAAAACGATCGGTTGATTTCTCACCGGCTGTTCGGCATGCAATTCGGCTATATACAATGTCCGAATGGCGGTTCCTTTCGATAATGTTGACGACTCACTCCTACGTAACACGATTTTCTCACTAAACACGTGAAAAATGACACGTTACGTTCTGCGCATAGCAAAGTGAGGTTGGGTGCCTCTCAACTGGCTTTTAATTTTGAACGTAGTGTGGGTCGTTTCCGAACTTCACTGATAAGGATCCGTTATCTCCTTTCAAATGCACGTATTCCAACAAAAATTGGGCTACTTATCAAACTTGAATAAACTTCAGATATCCTGCAAAGTGAATCATCGCTGTGTTTTCACGCATCATGTCTGCATTCCACCTACGTGCGTAATATGAAACGCATTAAATGATGACGATTAATAAATTCCGTTCTGTACACGCGATTATTCAAAATTTCTACTAACACAATTGTCGATATTTCGATTTCTTTATTCCCTGACACTTTTGTTCGAATTATTATTAATTTATACACTGACGGCGTGAGTCTTCAAAGAGCCCGAGACGTTACAAATTTTAACCTGACCATGCTATCAAAACGTTTGTGCGTGTTATATCGAGACATTCGTAATTTCCTGGCTCCCCAAATCCCTAGATCCCTATTGTATCCCTAGATACTTAGTTTACTTCTATCACGTGACAATATCAATCTCGCGTCGCTCCTGTTCGACAATCACGTGATGACCGTTCAAATTACTAGGACCAAAAAGTAGAATTCTAGAATTTTATTTGTAATAATTACTGAGAACACTTTCATAAAAATAAGTAGCACGAAATATTTATTGAACGAACAATTTGTTATGTTAATCAAACAGAAAATGAAAATATATGAAACAAAATAATCGCGCTCCCTAGCGTGGATTGTGACAATCATTCTCACATTTTACTGCATTTTACGTGGGTCAATGCG
This sequence comes from Megachile leachella, assembly GCA_963576845.1. Classification (NCBI taxonomy): domain Eukaryota; kingdom Metazoa; phylum Arthropoda; class Insecta; order Hymenoptera; family Megachilidae; genus Megachile; species Megachile leachella. The sequence continues at coordinate 2,021,302 of OY756252.1, read as the reverse complement.
AAATGCGGAGCATTGAGAATTACGCAGTTGGTCACGTGCAAGATGGTTATTTGTAAATATTATCGACAAGGCAACTGCCATTATGGGCAGTACTGTCAGTTTGAACATATAAACACTTTTGGTAAGAGACCGATATTGGACGTTACATATTGTTTTACATTGATATTAAAATTGTTTTATTTGTAGGAAACAATAACAAAGTAGAGTCATACAATGAAGATGAATACACAGTGTAAGTATTAAAAAAGTCTGTAATTATTTCTCATCAAATTTATACAATCTCATTAATATTTTGCTTCGAATTCAGGGTTCTTGTTGCTAAAGAAATACTCAGTGCCGAAAGAGGAGGCCAGTGGTTGTTATCGTGCTTTGCACCGCTTAAGGATAAACCATGCATTCCTGGCATGGAAGATTTATCTCCAGAAGAAGTACGATGGGAAATTTATCAGGCTCAGAAGAATGGAGTGGTTGAACAAGCAGTTAGTATACAATTGATTATTTATAGTACTATCAAATGGCAAATTTTGTTATACTTTTTGTAGAAAATACGTTTTCAACAATTGTGTCAAGACATGAAGGCCAAAAGAGAAGCTTTGAAAAATCCTACCAGAGAGACATTGACAAAACTTGTACGTATGCAATATGCAATTTACATTGCCTTTCACTAGATTCTAACATCAAATTATCTTCCTCTTTTAGAAAGAGATTTTAGGAACAGGTCACAAAAATGCAAATGAGAACACAGCCAACAAATCATCAAGTTTTTCCTTCGCGAATCTTCAACTTGGACATCCAAACAATACTTCATCTTCTAATGTATTTGGAAATAAAACGTTTGGAAGTCAAAGTAATCCATTCAGTGGAGGTTTCACTTCCTCTAATAATACTTCAGTATTTGGTAGGACAACTACAACTTCGAATCCTGTATTTGGCAGTGCTCCAACATTTGGCACAAACTTAGGTGCATTCAGTGGTGCTGGTAGTACCACAACTAATCCTGTGTTTGGAGCAACTACGAATGCTTCTACATTTAATACCGGACAGAACACACAAACTTTTGGGACGTCGAATTCGATTTTTGGAGGTGCAACGTCACAGCCCGTTTTTGGAAATAATGTGTTTGCTAGACCCCAAACAACACAATCGACCACATCGGTATTCAATAGTGGAGCAACGTCCTCCGCCTCTTTGTTCAGTGGTACCCCTTCTCAACCAAGTACATCAATATTCGGTGGAGCTAAAACGACTACTGCTAATCCGTTCGGTGCTGCCCCAAATTTACAAACTTCGAATCCTATTTTCGGGACTGCCGTCTCATCCGGAAATTTCAGTTCTGGAATATTTTCTCAGGCCGAAACGGTACCTGCTTTTGGAGGAGCACCAGTGTTTGGTGGTGCAGCATCGTTCACGAATACTCCTGCTCCTATGTTTGGAGAGAAACCAACGTTTGGAGGCCCTGCTGGTATGTTTGGTGCACCTAATACCACAACACCTGCTTTCAGTTCTACCCAACCTACAAATGCATTTGGTGCCACTGTGTCTACTCCGGCTGCAAATATATTTGGAACAGCTCAGAATACCGCGCCTATCATGTCTACGTCTAACGCAGCACCGTTTGGTACGACGTCAACGACCGCTACACCCTTTGCCACTGTGACCTCTCAATTTGACACCCCTAACAACACAACTGCTTTCTCAAAGCCTACTTTTGGAATCACTTCAGGAACTACTGGAGAATCATTCGGTACCACCGTTACATCCTCCAATGCACCGTTTGGTACCACAAATACCAACGCCACTTTTGGTACACCCGCCACCACTACTTCACCTTTCACGTCATCCACGTTCGGTGAAGTGAAGAACGCTCCATTCGCACCCACAAATACTGCAACTACAACTGCAACAGTGAACCCCTTTGGACCTCAACAAATAGCTTCCCCGTTCGGTGGTTTTGCACAGAGTCAAACGTCTAACACTACAACGGTGTCCTCGAGTGGACCGTTTGGAAAACCAACGTATACCGCGACGGTCATCAGAGCCGTCATCGATGAAAGTGTTTATTCCGTGGACAATCAATTAACCGATGACGAGAAGAGTATGTATTTAGCAGAAAAGTTTAGCTTCGGTAAGATTCCACTGAAACCACCTACTAAAGAGGTGAGGTAACACGGAGTTTAGTGGAAAATATATGCTGTGATACTTGTCTCTTTGTACAAGAATGCTACTAGTATTAAACAATATATTTATCAGTAGTGTCTCAATTATGTACAGAAGATAAAACGTTCCTTTCTATAAAGACTTGATACTGTAATCAATTGATAAAAAATAAATTGTATATTGTTGCAATTTAAACTGGTTTTTTTAATATTTTCAAACTCAACAGACTGTAAAATTAATTTCATAAATACATATATATATCAATCTCTTTTAATTTAATCAATTACACAGTTATTTACATATGTACAGTCATTAATATTAATGTTCTCAATCGTACTCACATTATCATACATTCTTGTAGTGGATTACTCCAGGGGGAGGTGGAGGAGGAGGAGGAGGAGGGATGCTATTACCAAACTGGCTTCCTTCAGACACCTGAAAGAACATTTGCGTTTAACTTTAACTTCAACAGATCTGAACCTGCGACACAAACCTGTGGCAAGTGACAAAGAGGGTTCGCTGGGTAGTTAGATCTCTGAGCATATGCTGTGGGCTGGTTCGAAGGCTGTGGTAAACCAGGTGGTATACCATTGGGTGGTTTGTATCCTGTGATCTAAAAAATAAGTAGTTTAATACAAGAAGTGTACAGTGTTAGATAATCCAGTGATCATACCTTGTCATTCATCTCAGGAAAAATTGTGCTCAAGTTGAAATTGGTGAGACTGGTGCCCGAGGGATGATGACTCATAGTCATTGGATTGCTAGCAACGATTCCTCCCCGTGGCATGTTTGGATTCATTGGAAAACCTGCTGTGGCTACCGTAGGCACACCCTGAGGACCAGCCACAGGTGGTGGCGGCAGTCCATTCACAGCTTTTGTGTACACGTTTGCCTGTGGGTGATTCTGGTAAAGAGGGCTGGCATGTGGCGGAGGGGGCGGTGGCAAGAACGTGGTCGAGTGATGATAATCCTCCAACGGCGAGTTGATACCAGATAAAGGAAACTCCAAGTTCTGCATGGTTCCATCGATACCCTTTCTCTTCCCCTTCTTCACATTAGTGGAGTACGTCCTCTTGTCGCAGTTCTGATGCTTCGCATAATGCTGATGATTCTTCGCATTAGTGTTCACGTTGGAGGTTGAAGTTGTTACCGTAGAAGTGGTCGACGAGGAGTTGGTAGAAGACACAGCCACGTTTGACAAAAGAAAAGCGTTCGCTTCCATGTAGTCCGTGTTATCATGCAAGGGCATCATGTAACTGGTGGGTGTGTTCGATATGCTGGTGATGAAGTTTGAAGTAGGATAAATGTTCGTGTTCGAGGAATAACTGTACGAATTGAAATTCTGATTCACCATCTGACCATAACCACTCCCGTCGTCCGCGTTCGAGAAGTAGTTGATGGGCATCACAGTGTCCGCAGTTGGCAGACTGCTCTGGAACTTATTCTGGGAATAATTAGCAGAGAACTTGATAGAGGGATGTTTGTCTTGATTCGTATCATGGACGCTGTTGTTAGTTCCTATTAACGCCTCCGCAGTGTAATTGCTCTTGCAATTTCTACTCCTCCAATGAATATTGTTCTGCTGATACTTCTGCTGCTGCTGGTATCCCTGTTCAGAGAACGTGTGACCCGATGACTTCTGTTCTTCATGTCTTTGATGCAAGTGGTCACCCGAATTCTGTTTCCGAATGTCTATTCGCTTGCTATTTCCTCTAGGACTAGTGTTACTCTTCCTCTGATGTTTCCTAGCCTGCTGTTGCTGTTGTTGCTGCTGCTGCTGCTGCTGTTGTTGTTGTTGCTGCTGCTGCTGCTGATGTTGATGAGCATGATGGTGATGGTGGTGATGATGATGCTGCTGCTGCTGGTGGTGCTGCTGATGAGATTTCTCAGCCTTCTCATGCTCCACCAGCTGACTCACCGACAAGAACGAGGACCCAGCTCCTGGATGCTGAACAGTTTGATTATTCAACACAGTATGAAAATCTCGCCCTGCAACATTTCCTTCTTTATCCTTATTAGGGTCCTTGCTCTGGTCAGATGGAACCCTGGCCGGCAAACCGTGGCTGAACAGAAACGTCTGCTTCTCAGGTATATTGGTACCCAGATCCAGGTCACCGACCAGAGTTGGAAGACTGGAGGGAACAATGTGCTGGTCTATGCCTTTCACTGACTGAGTCTGCTCCACATGAACGCTGGTCTTCGTAGGAGACCAAGGAAACGGTTGCTCCTCTGAATAGAACACCTCTGAGGTCCTCTTAGACTCACCCTGCAGAACCGGTAAATTAGGAAAACTATGAGCTGTGACGTCATAATTGTTATAAAACTGGTTCGGTGTTCCCTGGTTGTAGGATGGTGTCTGTGCAAACAGGTTATTCTGACAGAACTCAAGCTCCTTCCCAATGGGTGGTAATATGATGTCCGCAATGTTGGTGTTGTGTTTAATTTCTGGAGTCATCATCCAATTCACAGGCGCCCTGATCGCGTGCTGCTGCTGGTTTCCCTTCGACTTTGTGGCACTCTGCTGCTGTCCATGCTTCCCATTATTGTACGTGACACTGTCATGTTGCAGTGAAGGAATCTGTCCTTGAAGAGGCTGATACTTGGTCTGACTCTGCTGCTGTTTATCAGGATACTTGAAGTTGGAGCCACTGTAAGCCTCCACAGAGTACTTCATCTGGCTGCTAACTTCAGGCAACTCAAAATTCACCTGGGAATCATAACCGGACATGGGATACACAGCCTTGTCGTGCTTCGTGGCTATAGTCTGATGGTTCTTCTGATGTTGCTGCTGCTGGTCCATACCAGAGTACTCGTTCTGAATGTAGTCCGACTCGATACCATACTTGGACTTTTTGTTCTCTGCACTGTATTTATTGTAATCGTTATTACCTGAAGAAGTTTGGTTTTGACTTTGCATACGACTTTGCTTACCAGATGGGACATTAGTCTGAATATTTCTTGCCTTTGTGGGGTCTACGTACGACTTCTGCGCGTCCATTCCGTTCTTCATTCTGGACTTATCAACGTTGGCCATAGTCGAGTTCGTCGAATAGACGTCATTAGTCAGAACGTTTGAAAAACTCGAATTTTCTTTGTGCAGAGGAACGTAGCTATAATTCTCGCAGATTGTCTTCGCTTCAGTGTTGTCCGTCGGATTCGGTCCTTGGTCAAAGTGCACCAGATTGTTACCGCCACCTCCGCTGACCGGTGAGAAGGTGGTCCACGACAGGATACTGAAATTTGAAGAGTTATGAGCAACTGTGGTCGTCGACTTCGCGTGGTTTTCGGTGACGGTACTCTGCTCGTAATTGGAGGTAGCCACAAAGGAAGTCGGCTGCTGCGAGTAACGTGTCACCGCCGTGTTCTGAATCAGAGGTTTACTCATACTGTTTGATGTACTAGTATTAATCTTCTTAGCATCCTTGTAATTAGAATAGCTCTGATCGTCACGCTTTCCTTGAAACATGTTCTCATTGTTCTGGTTCAGTACACTTTGATCAGCCTGCGTGCTGATAGATTCCTTCACCCCGTACGAGAAGGTCTGAGCAAACGGGTCCACATCCATCTTCTTTGAAGTATAATTTGTATCACGCCTATGATCCTCCTTCGATCTTAATTCGTTCATCTTCGGATCCTCCACATTGGTAGACTCAGACTCCTTCATCTTTGGGAAGCTGCGCTGGAAGTGAGCCTCTGACGAGTTTGGTAGCAGCTCCTTCGTGGAGTAGCTTTGATTCCTGTTGGACGTTGTCCCATTACCTGTCGAATATGGTATCTCCTTTCGAGACAGATTCTTATTCTGATCTACTGCATAGTCGTTCTGGATGATATCCTTCTCGTGCACTGTGTACGTCTGATGCGATAAATGAGTGTCTTTGGGCTGCGATTCATAAACAGTCTGCATAGCTTGTGAGGATAAGACAGACAGAGAAGCATCCTTAGACTGCATGGAATACTCCTGCTGGATGTTCTGAGAAGAATTTGGAAGCCTGTCGATGTGTCCACTGTAACTGAGTCCATTGTTAGGTACAATGTTGTTGTCTATCAGAGGATCCTTACCATGAATCTCATATGTGATACGAGAACTGTCAGAGTTCTTCTCCTTTATCTGGGACGCATAGTCTATTTGCATGGACTGCATAGGCAGAGGTGCAGATGCTGTAGTTGTAGTGTTGGTTAGATGAGCCATAGTTTGGGATACGTCAGTAACATTCTGATTCAATGCAGAGTTTGTTTCTTGGGTGGTTGTGCTACTGCACACCGTAGGATTCTGTTGCATTGGAAGGTTGTCCACAATAGTTGAGTAGGTTGACAGGAAGTCCTGAGAGCTGGAGTACCTAACGTTGGTGTCACATGTGGATGCTTGAACTGGACAAGCCTCTGTTTTATTGGAGACTTCAATTTGAGGAGCACTCTCAGTGGTAGTGATGGTGTTTTGTAAGCTGGTTGCAAGTTGATTCTGACAATGATTCTGTGAGCTGGTGACTGAAGTGGTGCTTGATGCAATGGAGTACAGAGTCTGAGAGAAGGAACTTGTAGCAGGCTTCTCTAAAGAGGGTGCCAGCACAACCTTGTAAGGTTCTCTGAGAGCTTCGTTGCTCACCAACTTGGGTAATGCTTTGGTGGTTGCACATTCCACGGACACAATCATGTCAGAATTCACTGCTTCAGTCACAGGAGGATTCTTCTTTTCTTCATAAGTCACCTTCAGACGTTTCTCAGCAATGTTATGAGAGGATGTCTTTATTTTGAAACTGTTGGGCTCCATGGTTCCAATCTGCAACAGCATGGGTGGAGTCTGGCTGTGATACTTGAAATCGTCTTTCATTTCCTCTTCCAGAACCTCCGTCTTGCCATTCAACGAAGACACCAATGGAAAAGCCATAAGGAACGCCGCTGTAGGAGATATGGACTCCGGGTTATGCGAACTTGAAGGAACTTGAAGAGAGGCGAATATGTCGTTAGAAAGGTCCGAGTGGAGACCATCAGCTCTACTGCCAATTGGTACAAAAGAATTCTCTGTATTATATGACAGAGACGTCTTCGACACCTCATCTTTTGATGTCTTCAGCTTAGAGTCATCCTCCACTATGTTAACTGGAAGCAGAGACGATGATGGCGTTGCATCCGAGGTCTGAACATTAGTCTCCGGCTTCAAAGTTGTTGTAGTGTTCGTATCAAGGTTCAGAATGATCTTATTGTTTTCCAAGTTGTTTGCTGCTTCAACAGTGTCCGCCTCTTTAGGTGTGACTTCCAGCAGGTTGTCAAGCTCTGTGCCAAGATTACACACTTCCTTCATCTTCTTAGTTTCAGACTCTTCAACCTCCTCAACTTCTGTCAACGGTGATTTAGAGTGGCTAATTTCGATGTTCGACTTTTCTAACGCGTTGTCTACAGGAATATTAAAGTCTGTCTCAGGAGGAATTGGTATTTCACTGGTGGACTTCAGCTCATCTGAAAAGGTGACTGGAGACGATGTGTCTGAAATTGATACTTGAGTTCTTTTCTGGATGTCTGGTTTTATCACGTCTGTGGACTTAGAAGAGTCGATGTCTTCTTGGTTATTGGTGCACAATAAAACTGGGCAGTCGGTAGTTTCAGTACAAGATTCAGTTGATGGAGGCAGACAATTACTTTTCTCTTTTCCTTCATTCGTATCTTCACCTATCTTCTCTATTACATGCTTCAAGTTTTCAATAGATTTACAAGTCACAGTGAAATCTGGTTTTGAGACGGACACCTGAATGTTAGCTTCACTATTTTCATTAGTCTTTCTTTTCTTATCATCAGGTTCCTCCGTAGAGTCAGTTTCCATATTTGAAACACGCTTCAGAGATCCTTTCTGAACATTACTTCCACCTTCCACGCTTTTCACTCCCTTTTCTTTATCACTCTTCTCTTCTGTTGTTTCTGTAGGCTGATTCTTCACATTCTTAGCATTTTTATTAACTTTTACTTTTACTTGAGTGTCTTTCTTAGCCGAGTGTTCTTTTGATTTCTCTAACTTTTCTTTATGAACAGCCGGAATAGGAACTTTGTACGTCATCGTAGTTTTAGTAACCTCTTTACCTTTTGGCAGAATACCTTTATGACCACCAATCTTCGTCGCGTTGATTATATTTTTTACGTTGGACGCCCAATTCTGAGAATCGACGACCATGTTTGCACGGATGCTTGGCACCGTATTCAACGTAACTTTTTGTACCGTATTAATTAAAGTTTGATTACAAATTGGAACTACAGGATTTTGTACACGATTCGTTAATGGTTGCATAACGATCATCTGATTTTGTTGAGCATTACCAAGAATTATGGGATTCGCCGGTTGTTGCTGAGTATTTACAATGATGTTTGACGTCATAGGAGTTACCAGAGGCATTAATTTACCGCCTGATAAAATGAGAGTGTTCGGAGTTAGACTAGTCACGGAATTATTTACACATGGCGCTGGCGACTTCTTCTCTTCCTTTTTCTTAGTTTTCCTCTTTACTTTTTTCTGGGATTCTACTTTCTGCAATGCTGACAATAATACATTTTATTATATATACTTCATAAATGAAGTATGACATCTTTTTGTACCTACCATTATTTGTTTTACTGCTAACAGAACGAGTGACTGCTGCATTGGAACCTAATAAAAAAGAAATGATAGAGAAACATGTACATAAAATGTAACAATATAATTATGAGGTAATTACTTGTATTAGTTTGGCAGCACTCTGATTCTTTTGAACCATTTTCTGATATATTGCCTGTTGCATCTGCACCATCATCTTTACTATTTACACAATTCACCTGATTCTCTTGGTTTTCTATCGAGTTATTATCTTTAGAAACATTGCTATTTTCTAGTAACTTTTTACTAGACGAATGAGAAGAATTAACTGATTTCCTTTTAGAAGGCACTTTAAGTTCAGCAGACTTTTCCCTCTTACTTTCAGAATTCTTTACTGCAATAAAGCATCCACATTTAAAATCATTTCATGTGCCACAACAAAAGGGTTTGATGTTTCTTAACACTCTTACTTTCTTCTATTTTACTGAAATACTTCTCTGCATCTTCCACGTTGATCTTGTTAGACCACTTCAAAGGAGATATCTTTTCCAGAGCTGGTTCTGCAGGTACAGATATTCCAGCTTCCTTTAGAAGCGTAGATAATAGTTGAGTACGAGAGAAAAGCTGAATTACTAGCTTTTTTAAACGAGCCAGTTCTTCCTCTGATTGTAAGCAATAACAAAAACATTGAAAAAAAGAAATAAGTATTTTTATATCACATATATTCATGGTGTCTATCTTGAAGTCTGCTTACTGTGCGCTTCTGAAGCATGAGCTGAGAACAATTCTCCTGTCCGATTATGGAGGTCTTTGATGTACTTTGAGGCCTGGATCAGGATGTCGACCTTGTTGCGTTTCCGACCTTCCTGATTCGGTGGCAAGAGATCTGCCAGAGTTTTGAAGTATGTGTTCATACGTTTTCTTCTGTCTCGCTCCCATGTTTTCGCCTTGCTAAGAAGACGTTCACGTTAACAATCACTTTATCCGACGCAGAACATAACGCGTAAACACGCGAAAACAAGAAAGGACTTTAGAATGATTGTTAAGGTTAGAAAACAGGTAATGGACACTTACGTGTTCTCTTTTCGAGGCATAATTTATCCTTTTGGCATCGTTTTGCAAGAAGTACGCGCTGCGAGAAGCGCAGATGCGTCACTTGTGGCTGACATTGCACACACTCCGTGATTTTTGCCGAATTTTTGACATTTCGATCATCCGAGCGATTCGATCGCGGAATACACGAAATAAAAACTCCGCTGGACCGACGTCCAGAGTCACAGTCATTTAAACCTAGCCGCCATCTATCGATTCCCTTCTACTCGTTTTTTTACGTCTTTACCGATAATGTCAGTCACGATGATGGCTAAAATACCTTTTACTTATTACTTTACAAAGTTCAAAGGAGTTTAAAGGTCCACTCATATAAATCTTGAAAGTTATGCACAGGAATACGCTATGCGAGACTAAGATATGAAACTATGAACACAATTTTTTTATTTACAAGCACTATCGCTCTCATAGTAGTTGGAGGACTATTAAAAAATGATTATAAATGCAATTTGAATGGGAATTGTCATTTATTTCCGGTGAAAAAACAAATTTTAATTGAATTTGTGCGGAAAGGCACAGGTGGCGCCATCTGGCGGTGAAAGTTGGAACTAACAAAATATAAAATCTCGATTTTCTTAAACAATAGAGGCTTTTACGCAATTCTGAGACATGCATTGTCTTCTACATGCCGAATTCTACATAAAAAATGTCATCACAGTGCAGTTAAATCATTAATAAAAAATTTGAAAAATATAACATTTTATGGACCTTAAAAAGCTTAGCCATCTAGCGGTGAAAGTTGGAACTAATTAAGGTGGTGTTCCAGATGGCTGTAGTTCACCTTGTTCGCCGGAGAGATGGCGCCACTAGTACTTTTTTGATACCAGGTCAATTAAAATCCTTTTTTTGACTCAAATAAACAATAATATGCCTCAAAATGCAGTTTTAAATAATCTTTAAATATTTTTCTAGCCCTAACGAAACAGTATTATCAATAAATTCAAAAACTGTTTCCGCTATTTAGTTTTATAAGTTGCCGCTTCTACTGTCAGATGGCGGACGATTTGGCGGGCCATGGTAATTAGCGTTTTCATTTTTTTCTTTCAATTTTTTGAATTAGATACTTTCAGATAACTTATATATTATTTTATTTTGAATTAAGTGAAATTGCATTCTTTCAACTGTTTTTTATATACACTTGCTAGTTTTCTACTTTACCTTCCTAAAACTGTGCAACATTGTTGGTAATGGTTAGTAGTGCAAAATAAGAGACTATTTTTGGAGGGAAAGATTTATTATTCAAGTACATAGTATATATAATATTACATGTTTTACATTGTTTACAGGCATTGACAGAAATTGAAGCAGCATTAGGACAAGAAAAATTATTTTTCTGGAATAGCAAGATTTATTTTTTGCGCGATTTGGTCGGTCAGTAGCCTGCGAGATAACACCTCTCATCATTTTGGTATTTTGTTGATGGGAAGTGCCAACAGATTGTGCAATCTTACAATTAGTGGAACGTGGTGCATTCGCTGCGACGGAATAATCGCGAAGATACGTCGCAAAGAATTGCACGTAGACGCGATGCGAAATGCATTCGAATGTCAACAGAGAACGCCTTGAGAGTGTCATCAATGCAAATCGACGATGACGGCTACGGAAATAAATTCGCAACGAAGATGTACATGATCGTAGCGTATAAATACTTAACACTAGCATACAATTTAATAAGGAGACCTGTCATACAAAGAAGGTATCCTGCTAGACATGTTTTTCCACTTTTGTTAGATTTCGAACGGAATTTCAAGGGTTTGCGTTTATTTGGCAACGCTGCACGCTGCATATTTCACTGTCAGCCTGTTTACAATAAAATTAACTCTCGCTCGTAAGGAATAAACAGAGGAAGGGTTCACCGGATCTTTATGAAAACAATGTTCACAATGCCAGAGGTATCATTTAATTTTTCAAATTGAGTGCAGTTCTAAATGATTCCCAAATGATTTTCAGGTATACTCCTTAGGGGATTTCTAAGTATAACCGTCCACCATTTGTGTCTTAACTTAGAACCCCTTTCAAAGAACATGAATCAAGAGAATTACCATCCATTCCAGGCTAGATCATAGCGAGTATATTTTCTAGGTTATGTAATGAATTTTAACCGACTTCTTCATTACTCAGAAATTGAAAGAACACGTTTATACTTGCAGAGTAGAGTGCGGCCATACATCACGGACGTATTTATACACGCGGAAACCCGTGCGAAACTCTGTTCTTCAACAACGATGCGGCGTCGCGCGTGCGGCACTAATTAATGATTTAAGCAACACTAAGCGGCCGAGTTTCGTAGCGTACGCGACTCTCACGCGTCTGCGTTTACGCTTCTCGAAGCCAGCGGCGAAGGTACGCGCCACGTATAATTACAATCATCTCGTGAGAATCATTTATGCAATTAGCGGTCTCGCCTTTCAGGAAGCGTCCGAAGAAAACATGAGCCCCGCGGTATCCTCTCGTTTTCTGTAAACCGTCGGTAAGAGAGACTCTTTGGGAACCTTGGCTCTCTTCCCAAACTTCGTCAGGTTCACGAGTACCTCCGAGAACAATGTTGTTTCTGTCCCACGCCAATGTAACAGAATACGGTCTGTAAGCTATACGTGTTTGTTTAATGAACAAGGATGGAACCCCGCGTAACATGATTACATTAGTCCATCGCTTATTGGGATAATATTATCTTTACTCCGTGAAAGGAATCGGGCTTATTTTTATTTTCTTCGACCTCTTATTAGATTAAGTATCTAGATAGATAGGTTAAATATGTAAGTATAGCTATGATTTGCTAGAAGTTCCCTACTTTTGCTAAGTCTCATGTAATTTCAGGCACTATCATATGGTTTGGAAATTCTAGCACTTGGACTTTTGAGACTTGTGAAGACTTATATTTACATTAATATTTTACATCATACGTTTGTCATATCTGGCTTCATATTTAAAGGGTTGAGACCCTAGTAAGGTAAATTTGCTGCCATAGTATTGTATCCTAGTTATTATTATAATAGTGTCTTGAACGTAGGGGAAGTCGTCACGACAGCGACGAAGAAAGCCTTGAAGCGATAAGGGTTGGCGACTCGGTGACGACAAGAAGAAAAATTCGTGAGGGTGGCCCTCGAGGGGATGTCCGCAGGATTTCGCCCAGCTGGCAAAGCGAGGCCAAGCCGACACTGGTATTGATTACGAAGGAAGACCGCACCCTCTGCCACCCTTTTGCTCGGGCCTCGACGTAACGGGGTTGGCCAACGGCAAACGCCGCGATACACTGCATCGAGAGAGAAATCCTGCGCAGTCGTCGCTGAATCTCTGCGACTGCCCCTCTATTCAGACTCCAGACGATCAATTCTCGCACCCTCGTGCCAAGGAAATTCACTTCTTTTGTCTGCATTTTAAGATACCTTTCTTTTTCATACTTAAGACATTCTGTGCCCATAAATTAAAGATGCAAAATAATTTTAAACAAATTTATTGTAGATCACAACGGTGATTGCAACAATTCTTGAAGGCTGAAGTATGAAGTATGAAGTATGATGAAGTATGAAGTATGGAGTATGAAGTATGAAGTATTGTAAAGCAGTATAAATATGAGAAGAGATGATGTTTCATAGCAACTTTCAAAATGGAGTAAAAGCCATTTGCAAATTTAGGGAAGCAACCCCTCGGAGGGATGCTGCTCCAATCAGAGCCACGTTCACCCTATGGGGCATCTCGCGAATCAGATCTGCGCAGCATCCCTTCGGACCAACCCCTCGCAAGAAAAATGGCGGACACCGAAGCTATGCCCTCGAATTAATTCGTACATGGATGCACATCGACAGGAACTAATTTGTCGGAAAGGGGAAAGGCCAATTACTGGAATATCGAGACCTTCGAGACACGGTGGTTGGCGATATTCGTGGTTGATGATCTCGAATATATTATCGAGGATGAAGAGAGAGTCCCTCTCTGTTTATAAGCATCGTTGATTTCAGATACGAGGCTGTAGCGTTCCAGAAGCCTCGAGCCTCTTTCGCGGTGGCTGGTTTGGACTCGCCCAACCGGTAGTGTGGTCGAGGAACCAGTGAACGTCCTCCTTTTTGCCCCTTTTTTCGACCCGTTTTCATTGACATGAGATATGAACGGTTCTAAGAAATTAATATCGCCGATACGCGATGCACGATCGCTTAACTTGCAGCCATCGAGAGCAACTGGAATTCGCCGATTAATTTCGTAGATTGTAGCTGATTGCTATTAAGTGAATTTGGTGGATGCACTTTTGTATTAGTGCTGTACACAAAATTTAATGAAGCTTGGACCTACATGTGGACACCTTAAGAATACAGTACCTTAACTGGAACTTAAACTAACCTAACTGAGGAACTTAATACAGTATCTTAGACCTGGAACTTAACCTAACCTACTACAGCTAGCATCCACATTAAGAGAAACCTATAGAGAAACTTAGACTTGCATGTGGACATCTGGACTTAACAATGCAGTACCTCAGAATTGGAACTTAAACTAACCTAACTTAGAGGAACTTAATACAGTATCTTAGACCTGGAACCTAACCTAACCTACAGCTAGCATCCACATAAAGAGTTGAGTATAGAGAAACCTTACTAAGCTTCACTTAAATTGAAAGTATACCCAAACCCAGCTAAGTGCATAGGATTGGCAGTTCTTGAAGGAGCTGTATCAGTTCGTAGAAACATTCGTTGGGCTACCTACACGAACAGGCCCCGAGGGACCGATCGGTCTGGCCATATTTGTCCACGGAGGCCACGAGAAGGCTGACGTCACCAAGGGTCGCTTTCGCAGACGTACTTGTCCTAGACGTGTTTCGTCTATGGATCTCTCGGTCACCAGGCCATTTTCAATCTTTACTTGATTTCAGTGGGAATGTTCCTTAACTGGTCACAATGACTCAATAGATGACAGCGAACGAGGCTGACCTTATTCGACAGATGTTCTTTTAATAATTAAAATATAAATACGATGATTTGAAGGGTAAGTAAATGTATTTGATGGATAATTTTAAGATGGTTCTAACTTGTTTAATGTTTTAGATCGATGAGCTCTGTGAACAAGGTCGATGACAGGAAAATCGAATGGCAGACCGAACGGTATTTCGAGGGAACGAACCTCGACGCGAGGAACTTCTCGCCGACTTCCGGTTGCTTGCAATCAAGTTACAGAGACGTGACCGGCCGATTAAATCTACGCTAACGTCTGTCTACGCTTACGTGTCCATCTCTAAATAGCCACATTGTACTCTCTCGATTCACAAGTGTAAACGTTAGAAAGTCAATTTTATTTATTTTTATTCTAACAGTGGTTTGTTACAGGTACGGAATAAAAGAAGACAATATACTTTACCTGGGAATGCGAAGTAAAAGTACTTAGGAATGTTCTTGGAATGGCAGATATGGCCAAAATACAATCAAAAGGAACAATCATTTCCAACAGCTCATCAAATAATACTTTGAGAAACGGTTAAATGCCTACTGGGAAGCATAGGTCACTCGGAACGTTAGCTAGTTGACCCTCTTCAAAAATAGAGGGTTGTTTCGTAACGGCAGCCAGTCAGAATGACTAATATTCCCAAGAATCATCGAAAGCGTTCTTCACCTGGCTTTCACGAATGCTTCGAGACCTAACGAATCGATTCGTTAGACACGGCAAAGAGTAAACAAGCCCGTATAACTCGTATACATAATTTGATCGGTGCCCACATTAATATTAATGATATCGTTTCCTCCCCGCTCTTCACTTTTGTTTTCCTACTCTCTCTACTTACCTTTCTCTCTTCTTCATTTTTCACTTCTTCGTCAAAACATTATCGCCAGTTGCCAGGCGCGTGAATGTAAATAGGAAACGCGAGGACAAAGAAAATGGAAATCTTCGACAGTCGCGAATATAATAAGACCATATTCTGTTTTTGCAATGTAACGCAGCCTCGTCGCGACTGCAAATGGTAATTGGACTCGAATGGCCGCGTTTCAATGCACGACGAGGTTACGCGACACCTTACCAAAGGTCAAGAGGTTCTCTATGAACCAACACCGTTTCTTTGTACCACTTCTGTCGTCACTCTTTTCAAAGCCTTGTTCAAATTATTAGTCTATGCTCATGCTCTAGAACATTTTCTAAATTATGCTATATATTCTATATGCATTATGTACAAACCTTGTATTTGCACTACATGTTACAAGGTACCTAGCAAGGTATAAGGTATATCTTTCAGCTATATTCCTATCTACCTATGTATTTATGTTTCATTTTGTACATGTCACCCTCTATATGTGTATTTCAGAACATCCACTACTCTCAACTTTGTATTTGCAAGGTGCCTACATATTGCTCACAAGGTGGAATCAGACATTAACTTTCTTATGCATCACTAATCTTGCAAGGTACCTAGCAAGGTATAAGGTATATCCTTCAGTTATATTCCTATCTACCTATGTATCTATATTTCATTTTGTACATGTCACCATCTACATATATATTTCAGAATATCCACTAATCATAATTTCCAATTGACCTGTCCAGCTGTACAATGATACTTGTGGAATTCTTGCAAAGCAATTTCTTGCGGGGACACTGTTCTTGCACAGCAAATGGACCAGTTAGATCGGAGGCAATCTTCTGGAACCTGTTGCGCCATTGCTTCCTGAGCGCTGATTAATAGGACACCTGAACCATATATCATACATATGAACTTGTTTTCTTCTCGTAAGAAACTCATGCAAATTCTATCAGAGCGATAAAAATTACACGCGTATTACAAGTTGAGTATTTTTTTGCGGTACCGCGTCAGAACGATAAGTAACGGTAAAGAATAAATTTTCTATTTCGAATCGTATTACAGGGTAGCGTTAAAAGGTCATTCCCGAATCATCTGTACCCTTCGTAATGACCCAGATACGCCGGTTTTAAGCGTAGCACAGTTTAGCGCCGGTAAGTGTACATTGTACATAAATCACGCGGAAGACAACGAGCAGGAAATGAACGCATGCCAGACAACATTGATTTACACACGGCAGTTCGGGGAAGTATGAAATGAACGCTCTGTAGAACAATTTTTCTGTATAACAATTAACTGTCGGTAGATTAAACAAAGGTATGCATTAGACGTGGAGGTATTCACAAGTTAGTTTAGGTGACCTCGCTCTAGCTTGACCGGTTGAAACACTGTTTTAGGTCGTCGATTCATCAGTGACGAAGAAATTGAGAAATACACGCCGTATACAGTTCGAGCTATCTCACGATCTATGTACAAATGGATTCGAGTGACCACATTGTTCCTGAGGAAATGGCAGTGCAACGTTATAGGAGATACGCTCATTATAGGATACAAGCTGTGTATACAGAGATACAGAGATACTGAGATAGATAGATAGATAGATAAATACTGAGATAGATAGATAGATACTGAGATAGATAAATATATATATACTGAGATAGATGGATAGATAGATACTGAGATAGATAAATACTGAGATAGATAGATAGATACTGAGATACATAGGTACTATAACTACATAGTTACATAGCTACATAGGTACATAGCTACATAGGTACATAGCTACATACTTATATAGCTACATAGATACTGAGATACATAGCTACTATAGCTACATAGCTACATAGCTACATAGCTATATAGCTACATATCTACATAGCTGCATAGATATTTACATCAATAAGATCTACAATACTGTATACTCAGTACAGTACATAAAAGCATGCGTTTAATTAGGCTTCAGAAAATACGTTAAAGAAATCTGCCGTCCGCCATTGCCCTAATCTCCCCAGCCGATTAGCAAAGCTTTCCACGTGCTATCAGTAGGTTATTACGCTGAACAGAGATAGGGTGTTTACGTGGTGTTTCGCGGCGAACCGTGACAACCCTGACTCTGCTTCGATTTGTAGGGGCCTGACAGATAACCTCTCGCTCTCCGCGGATTGCTTTTTCGATCCTACGGAATTTCTGTCCGTGCCGATGTATTTATAAACCTGATTCACGTGTCCACCGCCTCGCGATTTCGAATCCTTGAATGTATGGGCCACGGTTGCTATGCCAGAGAGATCGTCGTTGAATCTTACTGATGTTATGATCGACAAGTCGATGACAGCTGTAGCTTCAATCTTTATTCTACTGCGTTTTAATTGTCAGTACATATAGAGTTAGGTTTACATATTGCATGATCCTACTAGAATATTTATTTATCATCTGTATTCTTCTGCAAGCCTTTCAGTATCTACATTTGCTACATGCTCTGAGGTATATTATTAGTTATTCATATTCCAAGGTACTCTCCATGTACTTCAAACATCTACATTTTCAGGTGACATGCCTCTACTGAATCTACATGTCCACATCTCAGGGTGCCAGCATTTAAAGATGTCATACTGCAGTAGAGTACATATATTCCCAGATGCAACATTCCAGAAGGCTCACATTGCACGGTACCTTTGTTCCACAGTGTCTACAGTCCATACAGTTCATGCAGAGAAACACATCAAGCGACAACACCAGGAATGGTTAAACGAGATTATAATTCTAAAAGCTTTCTATCGATGCTGATGAGGCGATAGTCTACCTTTATCCAACCGGAAATCATAACGGGAGTCTATCGGATTCACGAAGGTCCCAGAGGAAATCACCTCTCGTCACCTCGCCCGCGCGTGCGCTGTTCCTAGCTAATCGAATGCGAGCCAAGGGAAACGTGGCTGCATGGCCACGATAGTCATTAAATGTGATTTGAAAGTAAGAAGCGTACAGCGGAAGCAAGTGGCTCGTTGTCAATGAATATGTAGGTTGGCCCTCGACCTCGTGCCTCCATATGCGTATCCTCTAACAATGCATGCGAACGTGTAAGCTCATCGCTGTTCCGATGAGCGTGTAGATTAATCGATAACTAGCTAGTTTGAGGACTGAGAACTTTTTACTGAACTTTAGATTTTTTAGGAAGGATGAAAGGTTGGAGGTTGAAAGGTTGGAGGATGAAAGAATGATGGACATTGAAATGCTTGGTTGAATAATGCATGCAAGGTACTAGTCAATATTTTCAAGTATGCGAGTCTGGAGTTTGCAATACCTCTGGATTTATTCTTTGGAAGAAGATGATTTCTAGTAAAATCTAGCTTTAACTGAGTTAAGTAGAATCCAAGGACCAGTTCTACTCAATTGAGCTGTCAGCTAAACCTTGGTCAATGGAGAATTTAAATACTGTAGTATAGACTATGAAGAAGTTGTAAAAGAGGCACTGAAGAAAAGGTAGTGAGGACAAGGTATTGAAGACAAGGTACTGAGGACAAGGTACAGAATAAAACTTAATTTTAACAGATGACATTCTTGTACCCTAACTGTATGAATATTTATCTAGGATGGCACTCAAAAAAGATGCAGCTAATTGTATCAGTGAAGATAAAGAGTCAGGAAGCTTGAAAAGATTTTATAAAAATACTGAAGACAAGGTACTAAAGACAAGGTACTGAAGAAGGTACTGAAGACCAGGTACAGAATGAAACTTAATTTTAACTGATGACATTCATGTACCCTAACTGTATGAATATTTATCTAGGAAGGCACTCAAAAAAGATGCACCTAATTGTATCAGTGAAGATAAAGAGTCAGGAAGCTTGAAAAGATTTTATAATAATTTTATGCGCATTCCATCGTCGGACCCACGCCCACAAAGAGGAAGAGACGGCGACAACGGCGAGCGAAAGCTACCGAGTTATTTTCGACACAGTGGTTTAAACATAGACAGATCTTCCGACTCTCCGACGCGATACCGGTAGTTTCTAGCTAGTATGAATAAATATCGACCTTGCTATTTTAAATTTTAATCTGCTACAAACATGGACTATCGAAGTCCAAAGGCACAGTTAATTACTAATGATACACAAAAGTAGCCTTCAACCAGTGGAACTAATTAGCTCGTTAAGAGTGGTTGTTGAATATCTTGAATTAGCATTGTCGAGGAAAACAATGCATTCGTGAAAACTTTGTGGACGATATAACGAAAGTCTACTGTAATTTTCACTTTCGTTACGCAACTCGGCAAGAAATCTGAACGGGTCGAAGGTTGCGATAGGTTCGCACTTTGCTTCGTGATCGTAAACACGTAACGACGCGTGTTATGTCGTCGTGGCGGCGTCATCGAGCGGAGAACGTCAGATTCGCTATTATTAGCTATTAGTATTTGTTGATCGACTTTCGAAACTTTGATCGTTTAGACATTTTCGAGATCATTGGTCGGCGCATAATTGCAGAGTCGTTATTAATCGTTGCGCGAGAAAAACGCGCTCGTGTCCCTGCCGACAGGTGCGGGAAAAGGAGAGGAACGTTGAAATTCTTCGTTCTGCTTGGCGAACGTTCTACCCGCTTAGAATCTTGCTCGGCCACTCGAGTGTATTAATAGCGCGTGATTTTCCGCGTTTTTTCGACGCTCACGCGATTTTCCGACCGCTCGACCCATCTTTTTACTTGCCTTTCATGAATGAACATTTTCCACGAATTGCATATTGTTTCTCTTATTTGGATTAGCTAGAATTGTATGAGATAGGGTGCATTTATGAATAGAATACGAGGTTTAATACAAGGTTTATAAACAAGATACTTTTTCAGGTAGATTCACGATGCGACTAATTGGCTGATTCAACTGCGTTAGGACAAAGAAAGTGCATCATGCAGCACGCGATAGCGCGTAAATCGAGAGTCGGAACGTGTGCCAAGTGCTGTCTCGTTGGATTTTCCGGCTCGCTTGCGAATGCAGCTTGTGCTGTTCTATTTGCTGGAACCTGACTGTTTGCTTGACTTCACTACTGTTGATGCTTTACTTCAGTATTTCTACTTCAGTTCATACTTTACTTTAGCACTTTACTTCAGTATTTCTACTTCAGTTGATACTTTAGTAGTTTATTTCAGTATTTCAACTTCAGTTGATACTTTATTGCTGTGGTTATTTTTAACTGAAGTTGATAGTTTACTTCAGTACTTTACTTCAGTATTTGAACTTCAGTAGATACTTTATTTTAGTATTTAACTTCAACTTCAGTTCATAGTTTACTTCAGTATTTAACTTCAACTTCAGTTGACAGTTTACTCCAGTATTTAACTTCAACTTCAGTTGATAGTGTACTTCAGTACTTAACTTCAACTTCAGTTGATAGTGTACTTTAGCACTTAACTGCAACTTCAGTTAATACATTACTTCAGTACTTAACCTCAACTTAAGTTGATACTTTAATTGAATACTTAGCTTCAACTTAAAAAAATAATTCAATAAATTGATACTCTGTCAAATAAATAAGTATAATTCAATAGAACATAAGCATAAGTATAATTCAATTCAATATAAGCATAAATATAATTCAATATAGTATCAGCATAAGTATAATTCAATTCAATATAAGCATAAGTATAATTCAATTCAATATAAGCATAAATATAATTCAATATAGTATCAGCATAAGTATAATTCAATACAATATAAGTATAAGTAAAATTATCCTTCACAAGAGTATTAAATCCATTCTTCCACAGGTCCAAAGTACCCTCTGTACCTAATTGAATCCATGAATCGAGAGAATGCATCCAGGAATAGTCTCTAGAAGTTCTGGAATCTGGCTAGCGACAATGAACACGGAGGACGGGATAGGCATAGAAAGGAATGCAGAAGTGGCAGGGTAGAGTTGCTGGGCAAGTCAGCGACGCCTCGGCGCTCGTTCGCGGCGATACACGCGCCTATGACCGTGGAACACGGTTATAGATACATCGGGGCCACCACGAACGAGATCACCGGTTCCTCTATCTCTCTCTCTCTCCGCGGGTCTTTATCCAATCGACTTAATCGCGCGAGGCCCTCGTTGCAAGGTGCGACTGCCAGCGATGGCCATTCAATTCTCTCTCTTTCTCTTTTTGTTCACGAGCAATTTATTCGTACAGGGCGCGGCAAAGATAGCGACAGGTCGATTCTGTTCGATGAAAATTTGAACCCATATGAATTCTGTGGAGATCTGACTATTCAGATACAAATGAAAATGCCTATTAAGGCTGCTAATTAAGATACCTAATGTGTAAGCTAACCTTAAACTTAATCTGTAAGTTAATCTCTTAACGTCTTGCTGTAAAATTAACTTGTCAGAAATAACTACAATAGTATTAAAATTAAAGTCAAACTGTGACTATTTTATACTCAATGGTCTTTGACTATACAAATTATAATTGAACTTCAAATGTATTAAATATTCAAGTGAGATTTGTCAAATTTGTAAGAGTCTGTCTTAAAATACAGTAAGGGTTTAAACGTATGTACAAAGACATTTTGTAAGCCTGAAAACGTTTTATGTTCCAGCGTCGTCCAACGTGTTAATTCGTCCTCCAAACAGAGGTTAGGTCTCGGTTCTTGCTACTGAACATCCTGGTATGCAAAAGTGTATCGAAATTAGACACCAGCTTCCCCGTATAATTCGAGCACTCAAGAAAATTGCACCGTACAAGGTAGCCTGGAATTTCGTGGACTTCGATCGGACCTGCCTTCGAGAAGGAGAGATCAGGTTGTAAAAGTGGTGAAGAAAAAAAATGGACAAGCTTGTCGCTACGGCTCGAGAATAAAAGGGAAGGGGTTCCGTTATGAGGAATCGTCAATTACTAGCCACTTCCTGCTGCCTCTTTCCGTCTTGTTGCAACGGTTTTTACCGCTTTCTCGCTCGTCAGTTCAGTCCCTCTAGGCACCGGTAAATTAATGAATCAACAGTGTTAACGCCTTTGAGGACGCAACGTGTGCGTCTTGTGGATATTCAATTATAGAGGTTATATAGATATTTATATTATGGAGGTGTAGACTGTAAACGATGGACAATCGTTAAGACATAATATAGAAATGGCATTGGCACATGAGGTGACGCATACGGTGCGTCACAATGTACATCACTATAATACAATGCATGGTACAGTGTATTACACATATACTGTAAGATGTAATGTAAGGTTTATATGTGTTAAATTATCTATATAATATAGCAAAAGATATAGTAGGTATCATAGTGGTGTAATACCTAAATTGAGACGCATATGGTGCGTCATCTTATATGAAGATGTCACTGCTGCTTATACTCCCTACACTATAAGTGTTCTAACATGATTATTCATCTCAACAATGCATTGTATCATACATACTGCAAAATATAATGTATATGCGTTTTAAATTATAAGCATATCAAAGACAGGTGTAGCTATACATAACCTATCATACAGTGAGAAGGTAATTGAAGTATTGAATATAAATTATTATAAAATTGTTGAGTAGAAATAATTGATGAAGGTAATTAGGCTGAAGTGACTAATTGTAAAAAAATTGAGCAGCGTGTATTTTTCCAGCATCGATCGCAGTTAACACTGATAAAGCGACCCGTTCAGGGACGTTTACCCTGGAGAGGGGTCAGTGTCACGTCGTGGGCCCAGAGTTCGTTGACTGAATAAGCCGAGGCAAGCACTCTCGGACCAAGGACCGGTTGGTCCACCCTTCGTCCCACCCTGCCTGACAGTGCCGGAGCTTTATCCCTCGTAGCCCTAAGTGCATCGACTCCTTGATCCTAAGGACTGCTCTTTTTTCCTTCCTGTCCGATTCTTTCCTTTGGTAAATTGAGTACTTGTGTATTGTTTGACTAAGTTCGACTATTAAGTTAATTTAAATTTGCAGAGTCTATGCAAATCGGCGACCTTTCGAGGTTACGGGCAATGTGTACGAGCCATAAGGACCGGATCGATAAGTCGCCACCTCGACGTTAGCACTCGAACGATCGGGCCACGATGTCGTAAGTGGCAAAATCATCTGCCGTGCCACGGCACCGTTCCATAAACCGCTGAATCTACGAGACACGCCAGGCCTCGAGGAATCTCTTCCTGGACAGATATAACGTTGCTTCAAAAGCTGCACGCTGGAAAGCCACGAAATCGTTTCTTCGTATTAGATTTTTCGATATCACGAATTAAAATACTGACATTTTGTATAGAACTTCTTTTCGAGGCTTTCTAAATAATTTGACTCGTGCAGAAAAAACGTTGTTTCAGGTTAAAACAACAGGGGTCAAAGGGACCAGTCCTTGAAAGACGGTAAAAGTAACCTTTGGGTCAAGATTCTACCGATAGGATGTAAAAGGATGCTCCGAAGGAAATTCGATCTAGGAGCGTGACGAATAATGACCGTTTGTGGAAAATCCGAAACTGTCGAACTCGTAAACGTCCAAACCGAAAAAATTAATTATTTATGTCCCAAAGTCTCGAAACTTTCTCCTGAAAACCGAAACGTACTTAAAAAAAAAGAGAAATTTATTGCTGGCTTCCAACGGTTGAGGTTATTCGACTAAATCAAGATATTTTTGTAAATGAACACTGATTAATGGGTACCGAGTGAAATATTGCACTAGTAAAACGAAAAGGGCAATAAAACGTGTCGTTAACAATAAGCAGCCTTTTTTAGTTTTATCTTTGAACACTATTAACTTGACTTAGGTTATCTTGCTATCTGGGTACTGTAAATTATGCTTAACAACTGATGTAGTTTAAATGAGTTTGTAAGACTGTTCAGCTAAGTTTAATACAGTTTCTATTTTCAAGATAGTTCACTGAATCTGAGTTTGTAAATTAGTTCAGCTGAGCTTAGTATATGAAGTACAATTTTTATTTTCAAGATAGTTTACTGAATCTGTAAGTTTGTAAATTAGACTTTGTTCAGCTGAGCTTAGTACATGAAGCAGTTCAATATTTATATTTAAAGATACAAGCTTATTGAATATTTAGTGAGTCTGTAACTTAGACTTGGTTCAGCTAAGCTTAGTACATGAAGTAGTATAATTTTTATATTGAAAGATACAAGCTTATTGAATATTCTGTGAGTCTGTAACTTAGACTTGGTTCAGCTAAGCTTAGTACATAAAGCAGTTCAATATTTATATTTAAAGATACAAGTTTATTGAATATTTAGTGAGTCTGTAACTTAGACTTGGTTCAGCTAAGCTTAGTACATGAAGCAGTTCAATATTTATATTTAAAGATACAAGTTTATTGAATATTTAGTGAGTCTGTAACTTAGACTTGGTTCAGCAAAGCTTAGTACATGTAGTACAATTTTTATTTTCAAGATACAAGCTCACTGAACATTCTATAAATATAAATTTGTACATATAGACTACTATAGAGTTTGTAAACTAGACTTGTCTCACCTAAGCTCAGTACATGAAGTACAATTTTTATTTTCAAGATACAAATTCTCAGTGTTAGACTCAACAATTGTTAAGCATAATAAAGTCTACATAAAGCTCCAAAGCCTACGTCCAATGTTAATCCCAAAATTGCCCTCAAAAGCGATACAGTTAGATTAGTATCAGACCCAGACACGCGGAAGGTGGAAACACGAAAGAACTCGACAGGCGAAACTGGAATTTTATTGTAAAACCGATGGCGAGTCTCGCGACACGCCTCTGGTAACAAGAAACGAGCATGTCAACTGCAGCTGGCAGCTAATTAGCATCGTATCTGTATTTATGGAAAATCAATGTCTCCGGACGGCCATACAAACAGATACGATCGAGAGTTGTACTTCGTTGGCAAGCGATCCGATAAGGGACCCTCTGCTCTGGGGATCTTCCAATGATTCGAAGCGTCTCGTTCAGAATTAACACTGTTATATTTTTACTAGTAAAGCGCTCTTTTGTACATGGGAGTATTTGTGGGTATTAGGGCAGGTAGAGTGTTGTTTTATGGACTGTGTGATGTTTTATTGCATGGTATTTGGGATTTAGGGATTGGAGGTTAGGGGAATTGGGGTTAGGAGGTATTAGGGATTAGGTATTGGGGATTTGGGAAGTGGGGAGTTTAGGAATTTGGGGATTTAGGAAGTGTGGAGCTTGGGAATTTGGGGGTTTAGGAAGTGGAGAATTTAGAAATTTGGGGGCTTGGAAATTTAAGAGCTTGAGAATTTGGGACCTTGGGAATTGGAAAGCTCAGGAATTTGGGAGCTTGGGAATTGGGAAGCTTGGGAATTTGAGACCTTGGGAATTTGGAACCTTGGAAATTTGGAACCTTGGAAAATTTTAGGATTTAAGGTTAGAAAAATTGTGAATCTAGAAATTTGTAATTTGAGATCCTAGAAATTTAACAATTTAGGAACTAGAAAACAATTTGAAAATCTACACTTTAATTTCCAAGCTTCCACAAAATACCCATCTTAGATAATCCATACTAAATATGCCAAACTCTACCAATGTATTGAATACCAAATATTTGCTCGATGTCTTGAAGAAGATTAACCGAGTCCTTTACAAGTTTAAGAACTACCTCAGGTTTCTTCGAATTTTTTCGTTTCACACGACTAGTTTCACAAAGCCGTATTGCAAATAACCATCTGCATTGGGATATTGACAAGATACCGAGAGAATGATCGAGGTCCTCCGTGTCAATAGACGATTTATACAGAACTTTCATCCTCGCTTAGATAACGCTGGTGATACGGGTGACGGAAGTTTCGACGTGGGAAAACATCGATACACGTCTTCTTTTCCTTTTATCTTATTTGCAATGCGATACTAGCGATGCGTTTCTTTATCGAACATTCCTTTCTTCAAGAAACTTCATGCTGGAATATTTGTCGATAATTTTGTATTACGTTGGTAACTTAACCTCTTGGACTCTTCTGACTCGTGACGCACTTCTACTGGGATCAATTTTACTCAAATTTTTAGTACATTTCAATTACAATTTGCATAATTAATCCATAGTACTAAACTGACATATTATTTCAACTCTTTTATCTTTAATATTGTAATGATTCTGTAACAGATGAAAATTGTAAAAAATATCGAACGTTTTTGGATGACAAGCAGTTTATCGTATGATCAGGTCAAAGGATTAACACGGTCGAAAAAAGAGGGGTCCTTGGTCCCGATACATTGCAGATACGTCTGATTGATCGTTTTCATAATTCATGAAACCCTCTCGCGACTGCAGCCCTCGTAAGGTTACATAATGTAAGAGGCAGATCGCTTGCTTATGCATCTCGATCGGATACGGTGATCGATAGATCGTCTGGAGATTGGCCAGTTGCAGGGACACCTATCGCGAGCCTACCATCTTTGCCGAACGAGAAATTTCGAAATCGTTTCCGTTCTTTTGTTCCGGAATTGTTACGTTGGTATTAGTGTTAGTTTAGAATCAAGTTCAATTTTATGGTAACTTATATTGAATTTAGTATACAAAGTAGCTACTTAGTAACTTGTATTAAGTTTAGTACACAAACTAACTACATGGTAATTTATATCAAGTTTAGTACACAAAGAATTTGACTAAAATTAAGCTTTGTATAGAAGAGTGTTAACCAATATTAAATTCAGTAAATCTAGTAAGTTAATTAAAATTAAATTTTGTACAAGAAGTAAGTTAACTAAAGTTTCTGTACAATTAGTAAGTTAACTAAAATTAAACTTGCCACTAGTAAATTATTTAATCTGTAATTTACCACGTTGCTATCGGGTTACCTCACAACGTCAATGAAATCGCAAAAAATTGACGTTGTTACCTCACGTCAATAATTCCCGATATCGAGCTTTGTGATTTCTCCATTTATCTTGAGAGTTATCCGTGCACTTTCAACTTGTTGTTCTCAATTCCATATGATTAAATCGAATCTCAAATTGCCAAATTCAAGTTAATACTCTTATTTTTTCCTCTCTTTTTTGATCGACTATCAAAACCATTCTATCGAAATATTTATTCAGGTGCTCAATTTTAATGTCCCCTAATTAACACTCTATTGAATATACGATATACTGATAATAAGAACACTATTACATAAGGTAGTGAAGTATTTGAAAAATGTGCAAATCACATTGAAATATTCAAACCTTTACAATATAAACTTTTCAAGTATAATACAAGTACTATTTAAACAGAAATATCTCGTTAATTATCAAAGTTTCAACTCTCAAGATAACTTATCAATCTATGTAGGTAAAAATTGATGAACCACATCGATATCCAAAAATAATGTAAAATCTATAGAAATTCTAGCAGCTAAGCAAATAGAAATTTATCGGGGCAGATAAAATTGATGCGATCTGTAGTCGACTACGAAATTTCGCAAAAATTGATTCACGTTATAAAAAAAGAATTTTTAGTATCCGAGTCATCCGGAGGCGACAAGTTGGTCTGTCGAGGTTGTCTGCCCGTTTCTTCCAGCATCGCTCGCGTTTCCCCGCTTTTTCGTCGTCCACGGGCTTGATTTACATGAAACAAGTGTCACGGCTGGATATATTTAGACATGGCGTCGTCAGGGACCGATTTCGTTGTCCCTTGTCGTATATCATGCGAGAGAAAGCTTTCAAAACCTGTAAATTGTATCTTCGTTCATGAACATTGTATTTTGTGTGTGCAATATTGAGATAGATTAAGAGGACTACTCTAAGTACTTCTTAATGTATGTAATAAAGTCTCAGTAAAATGTATTGCAACAATGTGCACTGTGTAGCAAATACATTTTTCATTTATTATATACAGCAAGTAAAATTCATTTATTATAAACAATCAAGAAAATTCATTTGTTATAAACAACAAATAAAATTCATTTGTTATAAACAGTAAATAAAATTCATTTATTATAAACACCAAATAAAATTCATGTATCATGAATGGCTAATAAAATATCAAATTTAAAATGTACATAATAAGATATTCAAATACTAAAAATATATATGTTCAACCAATGTACCTGAATTATTTGTACGCTTCACTTTTTTCATTTACTATAAACAGCAAATGAAATATCAAGTTTGATATGTACATAATAAAATACTCAAATAGTACAAATATATGTATTCAACCAATGTACCTGAATTATTTATAAGCTCCACAAGTAATAAAATATGAAAGTAGTAAAAATGTACATACTCAACTAATTTAACTTGAATTATTTATGAGATCCTAAAATGTTCAGTCACAATGTATGAGTACAAGGGCTGTGTTAGTATACATCCATCTTGTAACAAATTTTGTACATCCATCAATTCATGCAGAGCTCAACAGTTCAAATTTCTGAAATCGTTAATACAATCAGTGTTAATTAAAAGTTCCAAACTACTTATAATTTATTCTACCAAATGAAAAGAATAAGAGAAGAGAAGAGAAGAGAAGAGAAGAGAAGAAGAGAAGCTTTTATTGAAGAAGGTTGCTGAAATGGCACCTTCATAAAGAGATCATTCGCCCGGTATATTTAAAATCTTTCGATGAGGCAATCCCGTGTAAAAATAATCGAAACACACGTGTAGGACTCCACTGATCGATTCGGGGGCTCGAGACAAAGAAACCAAGGTTCCCCTTAATTGTTCAACATCGAGTCGAAAATTAGTAATCGTGGAAAGTTTCGAAGGTCTGCGAAACCTTGAAAATTCTTGATCTCACGATTGGCGGTTACGTCAGTGTTTGAACGAGGAAGAAATAACTAACCTAAGATAATATTCGCTAGAAACATCTATTTAGTAAGATAATATTGTTCGATAGAAATAGTATTCCAAAACTATCTTTCTTTCGACTGTCTCAACTACCATTTTATTATTGATACTTTTTTAGTTGCACGATAAAATAGAAAACTTGCACGAGCCTTGTTGCCATGCAAGGGGTGGAACTCGCGCAGAACGACCGCACCCTCGCCATAGTAATTGATTGAGCCGCGCCCTGCGAGGGTGTTAGCTTCTACTAGCGAAACCTTTAAACTATACTCGAATGTACAATTACCTACAATATCATTTACTCTATCGATGTATTATTAAAAACGTTGAGATTTTCTTCGTGTAATTTCTAGTTTTACTTCAAGGTTTTATGCTTCAAGGTTGTATATATTAGAATAAAATTATATCTTCCTAATTTGCATTATTTGAAGATGAAGCAGCTCTTTATTGAGCGTCATGTTCCTAGCGTACACTTATCGAGCGTCTATGACCTTAGCGTCCACTTATCAAGCGTCCATGCTATTAGCTTCCATTTATCTAGCGTCATTGTCTTTATCTATCGGTTCTGAAGTTTCTATATTATTAGATTTAATTCCTCAAGCTTCTATGTCCTTAAATTTAATTCCTCAAGCTTCTATGTCCTTAAATTTAATTTCTCAAGCTTCTACATCTCCAGCTTCCACTTCTCAAGCTTACAACTCTTCAGTATCCAGACCTGAAAATATTATATCATATAAGTATCATTCTATGATAAATTTCAGTGATTATAGTTCTTACAATATAAACGTCTTAAACTCATTTAAAAATTTGTATCTCCTAAACTTGAATCTCTAAAACTATCAGTCCTAATATGCCACATCCTCATAAATACCGTAATAAATTTTAATCACTGTCGAATCAGCTAACAAGCACAGTAATCCTTATCTTTGCTTAAGACTTGATACACTCTATTTCCTTAGATAATCCTCTATCATCATTTACCTCCCTTATCTAACAACTTGATACCTTATTATCGTTTATCTCTCCTTATCTATTATCTATCATTTCACTGAACAAAGTTTCTTAAGAATTTCTAAAACTCCAGAAACATAAGAACTTGTACAAAAAACTTGTTACTTTATCTCACACAGAGATTAATATATTCTCAAGCTATCTTACTCTGCAGTGTCTCGATTATCTTAAAATATTTTTTCAATGCGTCTGAACAAATTTGTTCGGACTCGAGTACGGTTTATAGCCATCGCTAGAAATCGACGCACGAGCGAACGGTCGACCTATAGAACACGACGTTATATTCCTACACCTCGGCCTGGAATAACGGCGAGGGTGATGGCACGTTGGTGGTAGTGGGTACAAGGCATAGTGGTGGTGATGGCGACGTTATAGGTGGAAAGGATAGTGGTGGTGGACCGTCATGCCACATAGTGTGATAGTGGCGCATTAAACGGCCAACCCCCGTCTAGCACCCTTGGCCCAACCTACGAGAACTCGCTAACGACTCGAGATCGAAGATCCAGATCGATTCTGAATTATATAGATAACATTCAAATTTGAATACTTCAAACAATTCATAAAGGATTATTCTGATAGGATGCATTCTTCAGGTGCATTTTCCACTTGAACATTTCCAACTGAATGAAAAGCTTCCACTAGTGTTACAGATGGGTCCGCAGGTAGGTCCTTTAGGGGACTTTAGAAATGGGGCTGAAACATGACTTCCTGACCTTTCTATAGTTAGAGACCCACTTGTGAGGGATTAACACTTGTGATGGAATAAACAGGTAAGTGTTTGGACCTACAAGTTCAAGTGGACATTCTGAAGTTCCATAGCAAGGATTTATTAAGGTACAAAGTCAAGTTTGAAGTCTTACTCAAAGTTCTATAATCCATGGTCACTTGGTGTAGAATTGTTAGAGTTGTTAGTAACTTGGTTAGAGTTGTTAGAATTTGGACCTACAATTTCAAGTGGACACTTTGAAGTTTTATAGTAAGGAATTATTAAGATAGAAAGTCAAGTTTGAGGTCTTACGCAAGGTTCTATGATCCAGGATCACTTGGCGTACCACAAGTCCTATGTCCTTCGCTCCAAAGTATAACATTCTTATGTCACTACCTTCAAAGTCACAAATCCTTAGCTTTACAATTACAAACTTCCATGCATCAATCACCAAAGTCCCAAACTTTCATATCTGTAACTTCAAAGTTCTTAGCTCAGAAGTCCCAAACTAAGAAGTCCCCATCTCCAGAGTTCCAAACTTCAATGTCCTCTTCTCTCAAGCCCTAAATTACCAAAGTCTTTACCTCCAAAGCCCCAAACTCCCAAATTCCCATCTCTAAAGCCCCAAACTTCCAAATTCCCATTTCTGAAGTCCCCAACTCCTACACCTCATCTCCAAATTCCCAACCTCTCAAAATCCTTACCTTCAAAACCCCATAACCTCAAACCCCATCTACCTTTCCAACACCTCAAATAAAACCACCAAAGAAGCAAAATTCAGGGAAAGAACAGTCCTGCGTCTCCCCATAAAATCTCGTCTCGAGTAGGCTAAGCAACAGTGATATACTCGTTCCCTGAGGCAAAGGTGTTCAAGAAACCTGGTCCCTTCGGTCTCTTAAAGCCGATCGGTACGATGACCTCGGATCCTCGGAGCAGGGGGATGATACCCCGAGTAATTAAAACTTCGAGGTCGACCACGAGGACGAGCACACCGACAAATCTACGAGTCGTACGTGCAAGACAACCTTTGGATCTGTGGAAGATCCGGCCCCGAATACCGAACAGGCTTGGGAGTTGTTTGACCAGCTGCTACGAAGAAACCCTCGTCCTCCTTTCCTTTCCGTCTTAGCAACGCTTTCCCAATTCGCCTTCGGTTCCTCTATTTTCTTCAAATTATCCTGCGTTGGTATACAGGTCTAGAAATAATTATTGGTGGTTTAGATAGTTTAATGGATGTGACTTCTCAGAGATATATTTTTATAGATTTCTAAGTGGATACCTAAGTAGATGTTAATGTATCAAGTACCTACGTTCTAGTATCCTACAGGGAGTCTTACTGGTCCACGTTTTTTCTTAATAACTCAAAAATGGAGCTTCAAATCCAATTTCTGCAGAGGGAAATATTATTCAGAATTACGTCAGCTATTATCTACTTCAGCTACCAACCACTATCACACTGGAGACACCTTGTGAGACGCCCTGTATATCTTTATCCTACTTTACATTACATCCTTGCTATTGCATTAAATTTTTGTTTTACAATGTTTCTATATAACTAAGTCCATATGTCCACATATTCCTACGTTCCCTATTGTACAAATAATTAACACTTCAACAGCAGTTCAAGGAGGAAGATTATGTAGATTTTCTATATAATGGACATGAGCCTGTGTCATTATGTCGTATGTTGCTTAACGGTGTATCTCGATACGGCACTGGTCGCTAAGACCGATCATGGCCCATGGATGGTCGCTGCCCGAACAAGACCGTTGTAACAGTACCTCACGTGCCATAGGGATCCCATAACCGGCCACGTGGAAAAAAAAGATATTGAGACGCGATCGATGCCGCACCTGAGCATTCATCTAGCTGATCAGATAAGATACGCGGTGTCCCATAATAAGCAACTTTTACATCTTCCAAAAATTACAAATTTTGTAGATTCAAAGTGGCGGTATACAAATGTGTGAATTCTTGAATCTACAAATATTCAGGTATCTAAATACTGAAATCTCTAAGTATAGGAATCCTCAAATCTCCAAATGTGTAAATTCTTGAATCTCCAAATATCCAAATATCTATATCTTGAAATCTTCAAATGTGTGAATCCTGAAATCTCCAAATATGTAAACTCCTGAATCTCCAAATATCCAAATATCTAAATCCTCAAATCTCCAAATGTGTGAATCCTCAAATCTTAAAATCTGCAAACCTGCAAATAAAGAAGAATCCCAATTTCAAAATTCCAAAGGGAACGCTAGAAGAGAATAAAAATCCGCGCGATGATTGCGTCAAAAAAAGAAGAATGCGACGCACGCAAGGACAATTATAGAGCGTTTAACGTGTATTTATCGCGGCGCCATCGGCCGCGTATCAGAGGGGCCCGGACAGCCTTAGCTACGACGTCTACGTCTCTATAATACACCGCGGCTGGCAAACACTTGTATTTGATTAGCGGATGTCGCCACGTACGCGGCTAATACGTGTTCCGACAACAGATTTCTCCGTAGCGCAAATAATGAGACATCGTGTCAAGCTGACGCCTCGATTCGCACCAGACATTTGTCTTCCCATTGATTCAAATTTTATCTTTCTCCATAATGAACTGTTCTTTGTAACGAGACAATATTCGATTCTTAGGCTTTTGTGTAAGGTGTCTCATGTCGTTGCGCTGCTCCTGTAAATGTTAGCGAGTGATAGTTTAAATTGTTCTTCAAAATATGTAGCAGTCAAATTGTAAATAATATAGTTTAAGTTATGTTTCAAAATATGTAGAGACAAAGACATAGACAGAGACATAGACATAGATATAGACATAGACATAGATATAGACATGTAGACATAGACATGTAGACATAGACATGTAGACATAGACATGTAGACATGTAGACATAGACATAGACATAGCTATAGACATAGACATAGACATAGACATAGACATGTAGCCATGTAGACATAGACATAGATATAGACAAAGACATAGACAAAGACATAGACATAGACATAGACATGGACATAGACACAGACATAGACAATAGTCAAATTATAAAAAACACAATTCCAATAATGTTTCAAATAATGTTTCAAAGTAAATAGTAATAATAAAATCATAAAATGAAGAATTTCTTAAAACAAAATGGCGTCGAATTTCTCCTCAACACAAAGAAGACTTGAATGCTACAAAGACTACATTACAGAGAGACTTCAATGCAGAGACTCTTGCAGTCACGTCCGATATCGTTCGATCTTCCTCGAGGAACAGTATTGTTATCGATACATCTTGGATATCACGTGTCTCCTGAGCGTACTTGTTTTTTATCGAAGTCCTCGACCCGATCATTTCGGTGACGATAATTAACAGGCATGGCCGTATAAATTTCGCACTCGAGCAACAGAAAAGTAGCCGCTGTGGTCGTGCGAGCGAAAACCACCGACCCCTGGGATACGAAACGTTGGATCGAATATTAAGACGGATCGGTGGAACAGCAGGAGAAAGAAGAACAGGAGCAAAAAGAAACGAGTGCACGCGAGCTTCGAGTGGTAGTGATGGCTACTATTTCTCGCGAGTTTGGAACAAATAGGGTTTACTGATAAATCAAGGATTTAAGTTTCAAAGTCTGGTTATATCAAATTCCCATCTCTGTAGATTCCCATCTCTCTAAATTCCCAACTCCCTAAATTCCCATCTCTCTAGTTTCCCATCTCTCTAAATTCCCATCTCTCTAGTTTCCCAACTCTCTAGTTTCCCAACTCTCTAAATTTCCATCTCTCTAAATTCCCATCTCTCTAGTTTCCCATCCCTCTAGATTCCCATCTCTCCAAATTCCCATCTCTCTAAATTCCCATCTCCCCAAATTCCCATCTCTCTAAATCCCCATCTCTCCAAATTCCCATCTCTCTAATTTCCCATCTCTCTAAATTCCCATCTCTCCAAATTCCCATCTCTCTAAATTCCCATCTCCCCAAATTCCCATCTCTCTAAATCCCCATCTCTCCAAATTCCCATCTCTCTAAATTCCCATCTCTCTAGTTTCCCATCTCTCTAAATTCCCATCTCTCTAAATTTCCATCCTTCTAAATTCCCATCTCCCCAAATTTCCATCACCCAACCCAAACTGTAAACCTTGTTCAACCAATTTGCGACTCAAAGCCATCACTACCAAAGAGTTACCACGCGCGGTCAATGCCGTGTAAAGTCTCGTTCACGAAGAAACGTTTTGCACGGTCGAAAAAATCATCCGTGATCAGTCAGGTTCATTGCGCACACATTCAATGTTAACCCACTGAACTCTGTCTATAAAATATTTGTAGATGTAACGTTTCATCTTTAGGTACATTCATAGAAGAATAAGCTATTTTTATTTCCTCAGGCAGACTCGTGTGAAAGCAGGTCCGAGATAACGATGATTCATCAGACTTTGCCTGTTGCAGACGGATCGACCTCTTTGCACCCGTGTTACATGTACCTGGTGTACATGTGCACGTTTCCGACTGCGCACCCGCGTGCACAGGTATCGTGTTGTTAACTGTGGTCGGTGTAAGTGCGCGCAACGACCTCTTTTCATGCTACCGCAAACCGCAAGTGCAACCCAATTTCTGTATTCGAAACGTCTTGCTGACCGGCTGAAATCTATTTGCATTTACTGGCTTGGAGAAAATTAGATCGTTTGGAGTTATGAGAATTGAGAGTTTGAACTATTGGTTGGATGTTCATTGTGAGAGTAATGTAAAGAACACTTTCAGTTAGACTTCATGACTGTAAGCTATACATAGTTCCTGTAAGTTGAACATAACTTCTATAAGTTAGATATAATTCCTATAAGATAGACATGACTCTTACAAGCTAGACATAGCATCTATAAGTTAGACATGACTCTTATACGTAAGACATAATTCCCATAAGTTAAACATGACTCTCATACGTAAGACATAATTCCTATAATTTAGACAAGACTCTTATACGTAAGAAATAATTCCTATAAGTTAGACAAGATTCTTATACGTAAGACATAATTCATATAAGTTAGACCTGACTCTTATACGTAAGAAATAATTCCTATAAGTTAGACAAGACTCTTATACGTAAGACATAATTCCCATAAGTTAGATATGACTCTTACACGTAAAGCATAATTAATATAAGTTAGACAAGATTCTTATACGTAAGACATAATTCATATAAGTTAGACCTGACTGTTATAAGTTAGACATAATTACTATAAGTTAGACATAACTCCTATAAAGTAGACACATGATCCCTGTTTTTCTAATTACAGTATCAGAATTTACTTAATTACCACACGATTATCAAATTAGACCCCAGCCAGGGGCCTCTACAAGAAGGAAACTATTTATCAAGTTCTATCAATCAATCTTCCACTATCACAGTTAAGCGTCCCAATCATACGGTTAGTCTAACGAGTAGGACCTCCCTAAGAAAGAACGATTAGAGCGTCTCCGTATCGAAGTAGGTGCAGTTATCCGAAAGTTTGAAAGAGGAATGACACCAGGGGTAGGGACCCCCGGAGCGAGGACGCATGTGGTTCGCACGTGTTGCTACGCTCTACCCTCTTCTTTGGTGAGAAAAAAAAACGTTCCTATGCAAAGGGAACATCGTTCCTATGCACCCTGGATGCAACGCCATATGCAACGACCCGGGGACAATGTTCTCTAATTGCACGTTCCGAGACACGGAGGATTTTTCGTGGCCCGCAAAAAAAAACCGTCTGTTGGAATCGCTCGTCCGACCAGCCACTTCCTCTTCCTTTTCGGGAGCCCGGACCACGCCTACCGAGAGCCTTCATTCCCGCAGGCTAAAGCGCCGTTTTTCTTGCGTCTGTCGAATATTTATAGGTACGATACGTGGGTGATCTACTTCGCAATGGGCTGCTAATGATGCTCTAGCTTCGAGGTGTATTCTTTAAGGTTATGTTAACTGTTATGGATTTCACATTGAAGTTTGAACATGAAGATCTAAATGAGAACATGATACATGAAGATTTAGAACACAGGAATTATAATCTATTAGGAATATGCTTGTGACTCATAGCTTATGCAACAAGTCCAGAACTTCACTTAGCAGAGATGCACCATCAGAATTTGATCTATGGAACCTTCACAAGAACCTAGATTATAGGAACTTAGGATTAGAATTTGAAGCTCTAGGACTTAAATCCATCAACAGAAAAGGTAGCCTTAGATCTTCAGCTTCTTAGCAACACTCTTAAGAGTCTTTATGTGGCTACTTATAGATATTGTAGCTAACTTATAGGCGCTACGTCTAAACTTATAGGTGCTATGTCTAACTTATGAGAGTCAGTAGAATACTTGCACTGGACTTTTAATGAGCAGTCATTTTGAAACATCCTATAGATGTGGAGTAATGTAAATATATTCCTCATATAATCATAATTTATCAAAGGACCTCTACATTCATTTTGAAACATCCTGTACATGTGGAGTATGACAAATATACTCTTCATAGAATCATAATTTATAGTAGGACCTCCTCAGTCATTTTGAAGTAGAGAACTTGTACAGTACTTGTAAGGAGCAGACATTTTGAAACATCCTGTAGATTTGGAATATGACAAATACATTCTTCATATAATCATAATTTCTCCAAGGACCTCCTCATTCATTTTGAAGAATAGAACTTGCACAGAACTTGTAAGGAGCAGTCATTTTGAAACATCCTATAGATAATGCATTCACACAGCACCTGAAATGAGTACACACTTTGAAACATCCTATATACATAGAGACACTGAAAGAGTGAAATAGAATCTAAAGGCGTGACCGTTCAAATTACCCTCCAATTTTCCTGTCAAGGAAATCACTTCTCTAAACAGTAGACATATCCCAAAATCTCTTTTTCTAAAAATGCAATAAGGAAATAGAGAAGTAGCAAAATCATGATAGTTGCCAGCAAAGCAGAAAGTAAAAGGCAAGGATCTCTATTAGTTATTGCCAAGCTGAGCGAGATATAAATAACAGAGTCGCAATAAACGCGGCATCGAACCGAGCCGAGCCGAGCAGGCATCGATAATGATGTTGGCTGACAAGTTGCACCGCAGGTT
This sequence comes from Megachile leachella, assembly GCA_963576845.1. NCBI lineage: Eukaryota > Metazoa > Arthropoda > Insecta > Hymenoptera > Megachilidae > Megachile > Megachile leachella. The sequence continues at coordinate 1,983,201 of OY756252.1, read as the reverse complement.
GCACGCTGGTACCTACATAACCTATACAAGAAGGCAATATTCCTGCTACGAGGGCCATGCCTTTCTTTAAGGGGCTTTCACATTGTATGTGGAACATAAGACAGAGGTACATTTGGGAGACACATTACTGTGGGAGAGAGTTACATTTCCCATCTCTCTAAATTCCCATCTCTCTAGTTTCTCATCTCTCTAAATTCCCATCTCTCTAGTTTCCCATCTCTCTAAATTCCCATCTCTCTAAATTCCCATCTCTCTAAATTCCCATCTCTCTAGTTTCCCATCTCTCTAGTTTCCCATCTCTCCACATATGAGATACAATATTCACAAATACACCTCCTAAGTACATAACAAATGCTTAAATAAATGTACATTTATAAAAGTTCATGTGCCACGTGCTCATTATAAATTAATACATCATTAGAGGTGTCTCAAGAATATAGTTGCGTTCAGATACTATTTATATAAATCGTCTTGACAGTAATGGCCAGAGTATATCACTGCAACGTGCACTTAAGTATGGATAGATAGCGGCAGGCGGGAACATGATATTTCCATAAGTTGGACAAATTAAGTCTACTTAAAAAACAAAAATGCTATCCTCGCCGCGATCCTCGAGGATAATCTTGAAATGGCCAGGGTCTTACATGTCGTGATCTCTCGTGTGGAACGACCTTTATGCACGACGAGCATGCGACTACATACGGGGTGTCTTAAAAGTTCTCCACATTTTACAATTATAAATATTGTAAACTGAATCGCTTTCAGAGTTAATAACTTTGTGTTATATTTTACAAGTCAATTACCGCAGAAAAGAAGTAGAGGACGTGGAAACAGTGAACACGCTTTAGACAAAATAATTTGGACAGAAATTTTATAGATCCTGTTCCACGCAAACGCTTTAATTATTCCTATTTCACCAACCCATTCATTTGCAATTCCAGCTACTCCTTAACGAGTCTTTTTCCACAAAACAGTCCGTTTGAATTCATAGTCTCAGAACCAACGAACAGCGACAGGTGCTAATTAAACGTGGAAGAAAGGAAGGGTGTGCACGTGTGCACAAGGCGAGAGATCATTAAGCTTTTTCTTTAATTAGTAATAAATTTATCGAGCGATCTACAGATAACCGTCCTCCTCTCTCCCCATTGACGTCCACCTCGAATACTCGATTATCGATTATACACTTTTTTCACCGATATGAAATTGATTAACGATTCAAATATTACTTGGACTTTTTACTTAACTTTCTAATTAAATATGACTTTCTTTTGTAATTAAATATTTCAGATTAATTTTCTGACAAGAAACATTTTTTTAAATTGAATTTCTTTTGGAAGTTTGAGGTTGTGAGCTGAATAAGATGGCCGTAAGGTAGTAAACAACATGGTCGTCAAGCTTAATACATTAAGTAATACATTACTAAATATTTAAAGTTAAATATCCGCAATTTCTAGGTGAAAAAGGAATGTATCTTTCACGCAGACAGAATTAACACAGAATCGAGTTTTAGAGGTGGAGAGTCACTTTAGTCAGACCGACTAAATTTACCCGAAACAGTGTGACACGTGGGAAATCCTAACGATCCACATTAGTCAGGCACGAGCCAGAAATACAGGATGTTTCTAAACTATTTATTACATTATTTATACTGTGGTCGTAAAACCAACCTCTAAACGACATATTGGTTCTGTGACTATCATCGGATTTCGAAACTCCATAAAAGTACCATTAACTGGATTTACAGTCAAAATGGCGGACCTTGGATTTCTTATTCTATATTGTAAATTATGGACAAATTTTTATACTTTCATCAAGATGAATTTTGTTAAGATTTGCTACAGTATTAAACCTCAATTTAGAGCTTGAAGTACCTGAATTTGTCAATAATTGCAATAGAAAGATATAATATAACCTAACCTGACTCTTTGTACTCACTATTCAGTTTAATATAAAAATTTGAAATAAATATTTAACATAATCTGTAGTATTATATGTACATAATAGCAATCAGTAATAGAAAAATCTTTTTAACTAAAAATAACAAACAACAGGAGTACAAAGAGTTAACAAAATCGTAGAAAATGTAAAGTAACCTGTATCAAAATCTTGGTATAACGAAGAGAACATCACATAATAAATTCGCCTAGGTATTCTCATTAATTTTCGAGTCTTAATTCGCTCGAGGAACCGGCATAACGTTTCTCATCGAATCCCGAGCTCGTCCCAGCGTAAAGTCCTGAAAATAACGAGGCAGCTGGTCGCGTATCCTGCCGAGTCGTCCTGCGGCCCATCACATGCTTCCATTCCCCTCCTTCCACCCCTCTTCCTCTTATAAAACCCTCTTTTCTTTTTCTTGCCTTTCTTGTCTACCTTTCCGTCTGCTGCTCTCCCTCTTCTACTCTTTGCTTTCTCATTCTCTCCCTCCTTTTGCTTTTGCCGACTGTTCTTACGGCTCACCCTGTCGCTTCTTGATCCTTCCTTTTTTTATTCGCTTTATTTTACCCTCTTTCCTCTTTTCCGCCGGTAGTTTGTCCGATCTCGTTTGTCGCTTCCCACAGATTTTTAGTTTTTAGTTTCAGGGGGACAATTTTTGGTGCTGGAAATTCAAGATGAGGATTAGGTACTTATAAGAATTAAGAGTTACAATGGTTACAAGATTAAGTTTCTAACAATTTAAAAATTAGGAGACGTACTAACTTATATATAAGCTTCAAAGATTGAAGATTAATTTGTAAGGTCAATTTTTGAAGCGTTACAATATTGGTTACTTATAAAATTAGGTTTCTAACAATTCAAAAATTATAAGGATTACTAACTTATATATAAAGTTCAAAGACTGAAGACTAATTTTTAAAGCGTTACAATATTAGTTACTTACAAAATTAGGTTTGTAACAATTCAAAAATTATGAGACGTACTAACTTATATATAAACTTCAAAGATTAAAGCTTAATTTTTGAAGAGTGACCTACAAAAGATTACCTACAAAATTAAGTCTTTAACAATTCAAAAATTATGAGACGTACTAATTTATATATAAACTTCAAAGATTGAAGATTAATTTTTGAAGCGTTACAATATTGATTACCTACAAAATTAACTTTCTAACAACTCAACAATTATGAGACTTACAAAATAAACTTCAAACATGTAAAAAATAGTAACCAAAAAGTTAAAAAATCTTGCTCAAATTTTAAAAAAGATATGTAAACCTAAAATTTCAGAAGAGGCACTTGTGAATAATTTACAAGTGAGTTTTGAACACCCTATGCAGGTGTACCCTTACGTGCATCAGAGTCCGATTACGATACGTCGGTTACGAGGATTTCCCAACAGTCATTGGATTACCGTCCATAAGAGGTTAGTTTCACGTTCTCTCAATTTTTTCGAAACCGTCTAAATTCCGCGAGGTCGATCAAATTCGTAGAAACCGGGTCTCGCAATCGATTTCTACTTACGAAAAAAATTCCGAGATAGCTTTCTTTCGCCGGAAATAAATTTCGACTTCGAAAGTGTTTCTTACGCAACCGGCTGCAACCTGCGGCTAAAAGCCGATTTTAATAAACTCGTTTTAGCATAATTGGCCGAAACTTTCTCGAGTCCCAAAAATTTGTCACCCAGTATACGCCGGAGTATTCGAGAGGATCCAGAGGGGGAAGAGGCGCGATCAGGGGGATTAACATTCGTGGCGTGTAACTAAATGTCTACGTCTCGGCTTCAGGGACGAGAAATGAAATTCAGGGCCGTATGTCCTCGCCGTTCGTGCATTGGTCTTGTAAACACTCTTCTTCTACATTATCTCACTTCCAAAAATAATTTCTATGGAATCCTTACATTCACAAAACATTCTCAAACAAAATTCTATAACAGTTTCTATTTCAGAACTGATAAGAGCAACAACAAAACTATTAAAAATATACATATTCAATTTTTTATAATTTCAGAGCAATTTGTATTCGCACAATATTTATGTGCTACTGTCAGAATTGAACTTCATTTACATATCCTTCAGGCTTTATTATAAATAAAGTATTGTAAATGCGTTGAGTCACACTCTGTGTCCACTAAAATTATTGCAAACAATTTTAGCTTTATCTTAATGTAAAATAGATAAGAATGTTTTTAATAATTCTGAATGTGCAGTTTATGTTTGATATGGTGCATTCTCAACGTATTTGCAGCAGGATTTTTACGTTCTTTCTCGAATTTTGTCAGAGACGACTTTCGAAAAGATTTGAGATAACGGGCTGATAAGAGCGATTGTAAATTATCGCACGTCCTAGTTCCTTCAAAAACGCTTCTTAATCTTCAAATTTGCCACTGCTATAACAGCTTGTTTGCTAATGACTTAACAGCTCATTTGTTACCGCCACTTATTTGTTACCGCCATTTATTTGTTACTGCTCTGTACCTCTGATATCTTGAATAACAATGGAAGAAAGTTTGTAGAAAATCTGAAAGAGGAAATGTTTGAACAGGCTGAAAATGTCCTGACTGTATGGACAGAGTAGAGCGATAAGCTATGCACACTATGGAAGTTCACGGTAGTGGGTAGATAAAGAGCGTTGCTTACTGTCCGCGCGTGTATCGTACACGGTTCGGGAGTCCGCTTCGCGGTCTCGTTATCTTATCAAGCTACGATTGGACCTGTGGCACCCGCGTGCCGATGAATCGCGTCGATAATGAACCACTAAGCGACGAGATTCACCACGAGTCGACGATACGGCGCCGAAAAACCTCGAAACTACCTTCCACTGATAAGCCACGGTTAACAGTTACGCGATAAAAATTTTGAGTTATGTTCTTGTTTGATCAAACACTCGAGTGGACTTCCAATTCTAATTACTGTATAATTATCTTTACAATTTTGTATATACTATACTACAACATTATTACAATAGTGTATAAAAATTTTAATTTAGTTATATATATATAATATTATATTTAATATAATACCTATTATGTTGTACTATAATACTATATACAATACCACATATAGTATAATACTGTACAATATTATATTATAATGTAGTTATGTATGTAATACTATATATAATAAAATACCTATAATGTTATATTATAATATTATATACAATACCACATATAATATAATACTGTATAATATTATATTATAATGTAGCCATACATAGAATACTATATATAATACCTATTATGTTATAGTATAATACAGTAAAATATTTATAATTGATACTGGAAGTATAATTAAAATTAGAACTGGATATTGAAATCTGAAATACTCATCGCAGAAGAATTTCAGTACCCACTATTTTTACTCGAATGTTTTTGCTACCGTTTGTATCAACGAGTATCACGAACCACTAACCGTGGAAAAATATTATTGTTTTCCAGATTTTTGTCTGGTTTATCGCCATAAACACCGCAACAGACTCCGTATCTATTTTTCTTGTCGAATCGTGTTTCAGAGCAGAAAATATTTAGTAACTTTTCTTTCACCTTCAATTCCAACCGACTAAATATAGCTGAAGCGTGGAGTGTCGTTCTTGATCGAGAGGATGATACACCATCGTCCCTCACGGCTTTTGATTATTACACAATCGCGCAATTATTAATACGTCGAGCTAACCAGATGATGGCGCGATGATGTAGGAAGCATTTGCAACGAAACGAGGCCTCGACGAGTCGCTCTTCAATCGGTCCATTTCAACGTTCACGCTCGAGATCACTGGCTAACTTTATTCTGAACTTGAGCTTTTATTTCCTACAAATATATTTTCCAAATAATTCTTAAGTTCGAATTATTCGCTAACAGATAACTGCCTGGCAACGCTAGAAACGTTTCCAGCGATCTTTGCATACGATTACGTAAGAATCGCGGATTATATCGATCATACGAGAATATTTACATATTTATAACAGTGTGTTCTCTAAACACGACACGATATTAATTACCGCACATGTCACGTAACATAACGCGCAAAAAAATTCCTCTCACCTCGAAGTCCCTTTATGTCCGTCTTCTCCGCCATCTTTATTTCTATTCTAAAAATGCACAATGCGCTACGTATCGATATCGTTTCCTTCCAGGAACGATCCACGCGAAACAGGCGACCCGTTGTTTCGAGAGGTATCGATACATGTCCCCGTAGTCGATCAGGCCGGATATCTTTCTAAAACGGCACTGGCTGCTGGCCAAAGTGCCTCAAACTCGTCGATCAAGAGGTTTCGGGTCGATTGGCGAAAAGTCAATTCTCTATTATAGACCCTTAAACACGTTGACCCGTGTGTTTTCGTTACCGCCCATGCATTTATTAAACTTCGATAAAGATATTCACTTGCGGAAATTTAGTTGTAATAGCGTTATGTATAGTATAATATAGCCGGCTTATAATTACCTATAAAAGTTACTGATATTTAAGGCGATGTATTTTCTGACATTTCTCGTGGCGTTTATCTGATTCATGTAAATGATTAAACCGATCATTTTATCGATCACTTCGATCACCGATGCTTTTCCTCTGCATCCACCGCTGAGGCAAGAACAGGTTCCATTTTTTTTCTCCTTTAATTGTCGCCTCTATGCAAAACGCGTCGTTACAATCCCGTTCGGCCATCGAGAACCGGATTTCTTGCTTTTCTCGCGAAATAAATATCGACTTGAAATTAAAAGTCAACGATGCATGCCAAGGACCGTCGCCATTAAGAAAGATCCCATAAACACGCTTGCTCGAGATGACGATAAACCGAGTTGGACGTCGAACGAGTTTCACGGTACATACGTAAAATTAACAAAAAATGTTATAAAGAATATATCCGTTAATATATACATTTCTTATCGGCAGTCTGCGCATAGTTACTCGCGAGAAATACGGTTTCAAAGTATCTATTATAACCTCTAATAACTCAATGTCAGCTTTTTTCAAACGGACCAATTCTAACGGCTATAACTCACTAATAAGCTATTGTGGATGTTCTTTACAAGGTCGTCAGTCAGTCTCCATGCCACCTACGCGGGTGAATCCTAAACGATCGTCGACCGATCTACGATGGGGTAAAAAAGATTCCCCGACGTCCGAGCGAACGGATTTATTTCATCCAGAGGCTTGGCACACAACCCCTTGCGCGTCCGTGCCTCGAAAAGACCCACGCGATGCTTTACGATCATGGCACACAACGTTTTCGAGATGTTACATTCCTAACGCGCCTACACGCTCTCTTCTTTCGCCTCCAGCAAGTCAAGCCGCGACTTTTCGAAGCTTCTTCGTTTTCTACCTCCTACCGACGCCACACGGTTACCGACCAGAACGCACGTTGGTTCCCTCTCGATCGACGAGCGCGCGCTGGCGCATGCGCAGCACGCAAACTTCGTGTCACGTGCACGCGGGATTTATGCGCGCGCAACACGCACCGCGCCGTTTCCTCGATGGACAAATTATTAACCGTTCGTTTTTTTACGACTTGAGAACAGAATTATTGTGTTTGAAACAACGATTGTTACAATGTATTCGGAAGTGCGTGAATCGACATGCTATTGTACAAAAAAATACGGAAAATTCGCACAATACAATACGATGAAGATGTAAATAATTCTCGCTTAATTTTGATGCACTCAATTACACACTGGGTTACAAAAAGAATAACGTAAGTACACTGTGAATGCGTGAGCCACGTGCTCAAAAAGCGCGCGATGTAATGGCGGCAATTTGGAACGTGCTACACTTTCGTACGATTCTACGCCTTTGATTTTTGCAGAATTTTTCCCTGCCCTGACGTCACCACAAAATTCGTTGATTTCGGAATCCTGACGACATCTTTACCTGACAGTATTAGAAGGTTCAACTGCAATCCAATGCTGCCCGGTAAGATGTGAACAGATACTCCGTCCGATGTTTTTAGCTTTAATCCACATCCTCGTCCCTTGCCCTTTTACGCATCTTTCGTTGTCCATTCGTCCGTGCTGCTCAGGGTTTCGTTCTCTTTTTTAGGCTCTTCCCTCTCTTTCTTAGAAACGATCGTGAACCAACGTTTCCCGTTACCAAGTGCCGTGTACGCACTTTCGAACCTTCCAACGGTCACTGGTGCGTCCGTAAAAAAGTAATCTCCAGTCACACATGACAAAAAAGTGGTCTGCCCAGAAGGTGCCACTCTTTCAACGACTTTAAAAGGATCAAGCACAAAAGTTGTAACACATTTCGCGTTTCAGGCGAAGTGCGTAAAAAATGAAGCAGCAAGGTGCAAACAAGTGTACAGATAAGAAAAAGAGAAAACGTGCAGATATCCACAAAAGCAGTCGCGAGGTTCTTTTGTGAAAGCGATTAGTCATTTACGATTGGGCTGTTAGCGAACATTTCACAAAGTGCAAGGACAATGGCCAATGAGGATACGTAAGCTGTAGCAATTTATGGAACACAATGCTCGAGTATTATATTACTTTACTCGTCTCGTTTTCTCCCTACTAATTGTTTATACTTTTTAGGCAAGGATTGAAGTATATTAAAGAAGGAAAGGAAGAACATAACCTCAAACTGTATATAAACAATTGATGGACAAATTTCTGTATTTTTTCCTAGGAAAGTCTACAGGTATCGGCTTAAAAAAAATATACTTCTGAAACCGATCAAAGTTAAACGGATTTTTTTCTTTTTCGAATAGATTCGTTCGCCAAGTCCCATTACCACGAGAGATAGGATCGTTCGGATAGAAGGCGAGCAGGGTGGAGATGAGGGGGTTGCCTTCGATGGTAGGAGGGGCAAGCATGTTTTATGTAATCACCAACCAACTCTGCGGGGCTCGGTATTAATACTGGCAATAAATAAACGCCGTCAGGGAGACTCGATCCTAAAGGCATCTCGCTGTGCTTCATCTGCCTCTTAACCTCTCTTTCTCTCTCCACCCTCTTGCCGTACACGCATAGGCGTCGCAACATTTTTTTACAAATACAAAATTCTCTACAAAACCACATTTACATATATTGACCAAAGATTGACAATAACAAGAATTCTGTTTAATTATAATGGTATTCTAACCTCAATATCATAATTATAACCTCAAGTGCGCACAGATGCTTTTAAATATGCCCAAATAATATGCGAGTTAACATGCAGGTGTCGTCACGGACAAAATCGAGGTCAAACGACCATACTCAGCTAGTATCACATATTTTAATACTTTCGATATGCCGGTGAAATCCGATTTTACTCGAGAGCTTAACGGCACAACGAAACACTTGTATGCCGGACCGTCGCGGCAGAAACCGTCAAGCCGCGTTCTCATCGGAATCATTACCTCTTAAATTATGCATGTAAATTTTAATCCACTTTCGTACTTCTGAATAATGCAATAATATAAATAATATTTAAGCACCAGTTTTATACGTTATTGGTTACCATACAACAATTATCTTCCCGATTTTATTCAACGTTATTTTCTACACAGGGGCTGCTGCATTTTTTTTCCCGTAGTATTCCGGAGCTCTTCTCTCCGTTGAATTTACATTTCCGTGTATCTGGTAACCGGTTTTATGAAGCGGCTCATGGCTTGCAACTTAAGTAGGAATTTTTCTCTACGAGATATCATCCCCCCTCCTGAGAATTCAAAATAACGTAACGACGGCAAACATCCATTCCCATGTAACGTTTCTAGAAGACCGAAATTAAGGCAGTTTAAAATCACGGTCCATCGAAAATGCCAACGAATAGAAAAGAAGCAGATAAAGTGAAAAAAAATGATAAAAGAAAGAATCTTGCAACCAGTCATGCCATCCGTCGCTCGTTATCGCACGACCAGTTGTATCAACGTCTCCGCCTTTATGCAAATGGCCGAAGGCTAATATCCATAATGAACATTAATCTGCTTTTTAATTCTTTTATTAAAAATGGCCGATATACCAACATGATTTTAATACGTCTGGGATATTAAACGACTCAGAAAACTTCCGATATTCGAAAAGTTGCTATCTATTGAACTCTGCACATACCTACGTATTTACGACAATGAGTCAGCTTATTGTTTTTATAAATACAGTCGAAAAATAATATAACGTTCTTTCCTAAAAACACCTAATACGAACTGTAAGAAATAGTTAATTAACAGACTGAGGTTAGGTGCCGGTGTAGGGAGCAATCCATTATTCAAATTCACTGAAATTAAATTTTATTTTTAAGTACGATTTTCGAAAAATATTGTACATAATAATACCAACAATTTCGTGAAATTTGACAGGTGAGAAAAATTCACTTCGATAAATTCTGACTGATTACTCGAAATATCGATATCGTTCGAGAAAATCGATCCAACCTATCAGTCCCGATTGTAAATTTACTTCGTGAAAGTATTTATATTTACCGTGTTTTATATGCGTCGACAATAACGCGTGGTGATTCAACTCGATCCAACAATATAACGCATGGCCATACAAAGATATGTACATATAAACATACATTTCCGATGAGAACACTTAGTCACGTGACGAGCAAGTTCGACAAATGTTCGTTGACACGATTATCGAATATACGTGTTTCTCGAGAATCTTCGATTTCCACTCTGCGAAAACATAGGAAACAAAATAATGCGTGGAAGTTATTATGAAACGCGGAACGTGAACGAGTGTAAACAAGATGACTATATTCGTTTTTATTGCGCACACAGTTGGCGATCGGCGACAAACACAGAAAAATGAAATTTTTTCGTAGAGAGAGATATCTTTTTTCCTTGGCATTTGTTTACGCGATGTTATTCGATGGAAAGGAAGAAAAAAGGTAGACGAGAAGAAAAGAAAGGATGCCCGTTGCATAAGCTATATTTAACTTCACCTGCTGGCGCCAGACTATTCGCACACGCATTCACGCGCACGCCGTGCATATACGCGTTGCTATACAACACGCAACGCGCTCTGGTGTCGATCGTTCGCTTTATTCGGCAGGATAAGGGCGTGCAAGTAGCAACGAGCGTATAAAAAATTAAATTCTAAATTTTTCTAATAAATAAATCTGAAATAATTAATGGCGGTAAAATAGCTGAAAATTTTGAAAAATTAACATCAATGCTAGACCACGCGCGCGGCATGATTCTATTCTCTCAATAATAACCCCCCTTGCTCCAAAACGAATCTAATAATAGCCAGGCCAAATCATCCTCGAATAATTGGGAGGGAAAGAGAGAATCGGAGGAAAAAATATCGGGAGCAAAATGTTCTTTACAGACGGCCAAATATGGTGCGACATCGAGCGACCTTAGAAAACCGCTCCAAAGCGTTTAATTTAATTAGGCTTCGCGAAACGTACCGTTGACGATGAGCCCAACCAATGGGCGTGTCCGTGTCCAACGACACCCGCCTACCCATTTCCATCGTTCCTTGAGCACAATTAGACTCAACGACTCATTTCGGAGTGCGCGCTTTTTGAGAAATTCTCAAGTAAAACTACGGTACACGAATTTTAAATTGAAACAGGTAGTCTCCGCTACGCTAGTCGCAATATTAATTTAAAAGAAAATTAACAAGAAAGGGGTACAAAAATAGTAACGGAAGTCTATGCACGTGGCATCCATGTTCAAATTACGCGGGTTACATAATTGCAACGATCGTTCCAGCGACACGGTCATCGATAGATCGGTCAATAGAACCCACTTTGGTAAAATTTGCATGCAAGGTAATAAAATAGAATTTTCACTCACCGAACCTCGGCACTTCGGAGCAGCATCTGATCACCGCACCGGCTCATGTCCTGCAGGTTATCGATTCCTCGGCAAGAAAGAAGAACCGGTGCACTATTCCAAGATACGAGACGTGACGCATTCTCGATCAAAGTGCACGATGACTTGCCGTCATCCTTTAGCCGATTCAGGGAGGCGGAGATTCGCAGATCACCGAAAATCGCACAGGAGAAGGAAGGACGTACCCGAGTCGCGCAGGCCCGAAAACCGCACTGTCAGCCGGAAGCATGGCACACGATCGAGAACGAGCGCGAAGGAGGTAGGAGACGTTGGAAGGTGGAGAAAAGAGGCTTCGAACCGAGTAAAAAGCGAAGAATGAGTAGTGGGGAGACGCGTAAGGGGTTCCTTCCTTTTTCGCCAACGTGTGCGAGAGGATGCAAGCGAACCGGCTTCGTCGTCGAGGCGTGTTGCTTCTCCCTTCCCGCGATCGCGATTACGCGTGGATCAACTCTCTTCACGAAATCAAAACGACGACTGAAGTTGAACCGGGTCCGTTGCGCCAGCCGAACGATCGTCGAGCACGAAACGAGACGAACTTGAACGACCGAGCTCGAATGAGCATCCATACCGGTAGAACGAGCGACGCGGACTAAGCTGCGCGGAGGCTGGCGAGAAGTTCGCCAGTCACGGGTGCGCGTTTCCATCGCGGCGGTCAGTGGTGGGGGTAACGCGACGTGCGTGAGACGAGACTGCGTTCGTTCCACCGAGCGACGGAAACGCTGCGCCGTCGCCGTGGCGGTGGGGTTAGGGTTCGTGCGATACCAGGAGCGGGGATGTGCCCGAACGCACCCCGTGAATGATGCAGGTGGTGGGCACGACTGCGTTTGCACATCGCTACCGTATTCTATTAATTAACTCTATACCCTTTTAGGTTAAATTTTTAAATATCCCGCCATATTTTCGTAACCTTATTATATGAAATATATAGAAAGTGCTTTACTAGCGAAATCGTGACATCACTCGTGATGTCATTATAACCATAAACGTTACATAGATGAAGTACAAGTGATTTTGTTTTATGGTTTAGCTTTCGAAAATCCAGGTCGTTCGCAAATTTATCAAACGTACGTAACGGTTGCAAACACGCGTATCGTTGTATTTGACGATGTCACGCGACATAATGCTTCGTCACTGAGTTCAAGGCGCGCGCACATTTGATAAGACAGAACTGCGTGGCGTTTATCATTTTTACCTTCTGAACCCCATTATGCGATATTTTGAAAAAACAGGGAGACTGGACTATCGACGGTGTAGGAATGATTACGACACGTCTTTATCTGCCTCGATTGCCGGACACGATATGCGTTTCAACGGAACGTTCGATGCAACGATGATTTACATCGTTTCTATGTATGTACGTTGGATGAAATCTCATCTTGTCTAGTGGTGTATTTACGTAACTGGTGTACACCGTGTAATATCTTATCGGCGACCTAACGACCCTTTGTTTTCCTCGTAGTCAAAATTCAAAAAATTTTATCGCCTTGAAAACTAGCGCTCGCTTACGAAATGGGGTATCGATAATAAGTCTTACAGATAATACGCTCGAAGAAATCGGACGAATCCGACGTTGCATCATCGACTCGTTTCGTCTTTGAACTCGTGTGATGAAACGCGGATGGAAAACTTGTTTCTATATCGAGACCGAAAGTAGATAAATCTTTGTTTTTACTCGCACAAAAAAAGTCATAAATTTTGTCACGCGCTTTTTCTCTTTACATAGAACAATCTTAGAAGTAAAAAGATAATTAATTGTCTAAATTAATCTCGAATAACCTCACGTGTCTCTTACAGAATACAGTTTTAAGAAAACTGGAGAACACAAAATGGTCACCGTTTCATGGAAACGCATTGAAAGCTTCCTGACCCACAAATCGTTCGTCTTTTAAATGCAAATGCATCTTTTCCCTTTTCTCCTCCCTAAGGATGATGGTCATGAATATATGGAAGGCAAGAACTGTTTGAATATTTAGCTGTGTCCATTGTGTGTTCTCGGATGGCCACTAAACGCATTAGTATGCCGCTTTCCTCACTACGCCACTAGAAAATTCTAAGTCCTTCGAAAGAAGAACAAAATAAATATATACATTGGCGTAACTTTAATTTATGTCCTTCCTAACCTAACTCTCACTATGTCCTTCCTAACCTAACTCTCACTATGTACAACCTTGAAATTTATCTCAAAATTTTCTATCCTCAGATTGATTACAGTCGATGAGCTAACAAGCACCCAGAGGTGTTCCTTTTTCGAAAGGTTGGCTCGTTTTCAACGAACAAAAAGGGACAGAAATTGGTCATCACGGCCAGTGACACGAGGCTGATCGGTATATTTCCCCGGCCACGTCATCGTCGAACTGTGGTCCATGGTAGGGCGAGAATTTGCGGAGTGTATTAGTAGGCCATGACGAAAATACCAGGCAGTCCGGATAGTAATAGCGAGCATCTAGACGGCATTGACCGCGCCCGAATCCGCACAGGTCGTTCCCCGTTCTCTTCTCGTTCCTCGTGCTGCCTCGTTGAAGTCACATTTAGAGGACTTTACAGGGCACGTTTTTAGACACGCGTTTAGAAGCGTATTACTACGAGCTGCCACGGATTCTTCTTGCAACGGCCGCGAAACCAGGGACCGTGAAATTATGCAAAAGCGATCGTGACCAACTCGATAATTTCCTCTTCTCAATTGAACACGCGACTGTTATGACTTCCTCAGCTGTCTTCGATTTTACAGATGCTCTACAAAATTACAGACACTTTTATACAACCCTCATTATATAATATAATAAATAATATAATGTATAATATAATAAATAACATAATAAATAATATAGTAAATAATAAATAATATAATGAATAATATAATGAATAATATAATGTATAATATAATGAATAATATTATAAATAATATAATAAATAATAAATAAAATAGTAAATCTTAGACTACAGTGTACCATGAAATTAATTAAGAAAATAATTCAATGTCTGTCCGCATAAGTGGGCGAATACTTGTGAGAGGCACTTTGTAAATCGACGTCCCAGCGTAACTTTCGTCGGAGGCTTGCATTCCATTCAACTCGTTAAACTCTCGTTTGGCCTGCAAAAGCTTTTACTGTAAAACCGATACCGATGGAAAGTATTTTCTAAGCAATGAATCATCCTGCAGACAAAATTCCCTCAAGGGTCAATTTACCTCTTAGAAATGGGCCTCCGCATTAATCCGATGTTAATTCCTCTATCCCTGTGTTTTCCAGCACGATTATACCGGAAGCCAGATAGTTCAGAGGCAAGGGAACACATACAGGCCACGCCTAGGTATAAAGCGAGTGAAATACATGCAACCGTAGGTAGAAAGGTCGCCGAGTCAGGGTATATTCACTCTCTATATCTCGGTTCTACCTTTTCTTTTTTTCTCTACCATCGACCCAATACGCCGCTCCCATGTTTGTCAACGACGCCCCCATTGTGATTCCTAAATGTACCGTGTTGCTCTTCAAGATGCCCTTTATATCTTCTTTGCGAGCATAATACATCGTTTCATTAATTAAAATGACCCTACGTAGTCCGTTCATCGCTGCAGTTATCTGTAAAGTCCGATATGTTACTGTACTAACGCTAGATCATCAGTTACGCCAATGGCAAATTCATTCACGTTTAGTACAAGTTTACGATGAGAGAATACCTGCAGTTGCTGCATAAAAATGTTTCATACACTCTGGTTCTACTTTTACATTCTTATCAGAGTGACACACGGCCGATAATTTTGTTGAAATGGCTGAAAAACGTTTAAAGAAATAGAATTTCCACGTGTCGGGTTCAACGCTTTCCCAGTTATTTCTCGTGGCAGTGGCGCAGCCACGTAAGATGCATTAAAAATATATACCACATCCCCTCTTTTCGACAGTTACCGAAATAGATTTTGCTATACTTATCCCTAAACGATCATGTAAAATTCATAATTTCGCTACAAAATCGCTTGGTAATTAAAAATGTTAACTTTACAATTCAGAGGTATGATTTTACGCTTTTTATTTCTCGACCGGTAAAAACGGAAATGACTAAGAGTCTTCGACAGTGCGGTTATGAATTAGCGGAAAATCGTGGAACGAGCAAGGAAAAGCACGAAGAAACGTAACGAAATTGTAGCGAAGGACAAACAAGCCAGATAACCCGAGTACCTCGGTTAGCAACACGATCGTCCGACTATTACGAGAACGATAACGAGCACGTATGTGGCCGCTACGGTATCTGGGGTTATCGTTTTTTTTCCTTTTCGGAGCCAACGGGAGGGAGTGTTAACTGCGAAGGATCAGAGAGTGGACCACGGGTCATCGAAAGAACCGTCAGGCTTCACGTCCATTCGAATTTATTTAGTTCCATCTTTCGCTTGCTTCTACCAGCTGAAAGGGATAAAAAGTATCCACTGTAATTTTATACTCAAGAAAAAAACAGGTCTCTCAAAGATAAAGATAATTCCATGAACACCCATAAAAATTTTATGTTAAATAAAAATTGTTTTATGTTAAAAAAATTTACTTTAAAAGTCCTCCTTTCAAATTTCTGAATTCCCAAAAAATTTCTAATACATTATCATCTGTTGGTATTATTAAGAATTACCCAAAATTCTTCTTACTTTAATGTGAATTTTCTAACCTATATAATTGATTGATTATATCGTTTGGTCATTGGCCCACTAATGTTCTAAGTGTTTATGAAATACAGTGAGAAATAGCCATGAATGCATTACATGCATATTCGAAACTATACGCAAATATCGTTGCAATTCACCACGTAGAGGATCTCCGTATCCGCTGACGTCACGTCGACCCGCCGACCTCGCCGAACTTTGCGCCGCATTAACATTGTCGATTTACAGGCGTTTATGTATGTTCGATTTCCGTTCGAGAAAATGTTTCTAATCAACTGGCGACATCGTTAAAGAAACGGCGGTTAGTAACCAGCATCATGGACGTCGAACATTTTCATGTTAATTACCGTGGCACAGCTGTACAACGATGATCCACAGGAATTCATTTATGGCGCGATCATTCTTGCAGGAGATATTTACATTAACAATCGGCGTTGACAACTGGTCTTAATTAATTTGTGATACGATCCGTTGAAACTGTCTGCGTGAAAAACGACGAGGGATTAGTGTAATTTATCATGCGAGAGACAGAAGTATGTTTTTCAATTAATATTACGATGTTACCGATATATTTAAAACGATGATATATCGTCACATGTTTAGGTTTTCATTCCCTCTAAATCTGTACTTCTCTAGAAGTTTTACCATGCTTCTAGATTTTCCTAGATTCTTCCCTTATTTTTCAAGAATGTTCTTTGATCCAAGTCGTACTAACCTAAATTTATTGCAAACAAAATATTTTATCCTTGAGAAATAATTAAGATAATGTCATTCATGTATTAAAGCTTGAAATGGCATTGCTAATTTCATGTATGAATATAAAAATGCAGTTGGAATATCTTATCATTGAATGCAACCGAGGAAAGAAATGAACGTGTGTCCCGGACAGAGTACAGCAAAGTTCAGTATTCCTCTGACTTAGTATTTCGTAAAATAGACGTTCATTTACGAATCTAATTTGATTAACCCATTAAATAATATGTATACAAAATAATATGAACAAAAATCTTAATGTTTAAAATAGTACAGCACACAATAAAAAAAATACTAATAATTAATTGCATATTAATTATACCAAGAACCTGAATATATTTTGTTTCCTTTGTTACCTTTATTAAGTTGCAAAGAAGAATGAAACTTTCATGAAACTTCCTAATAACATCAATAATGAGTTATACGAATGTCGATAATTATTTCAAATGTAAATTTTAGAATACAAATAACTCAGTTTGAAATTCATTATGAACCGTTAATGGATCTGGTGCTGCTCTCGCACGGTCAACCAGTGAACTATAAATTCAAATTTAAGCAGTGCTTTGTGGGTAAATACTCAGTCGGTAACTCAATCAATTTGCGTTGTACATCCTCGATAATGGATGATGTATTTGTGCGTTATTTTATATTACATGTGAATTACATGGATTTACAAAGAAAAAGTTGAACATTAACACGATTAATCTATAAAAATAAATACACTAAATGATAATTGATGTGAGTGAAATGAGTTCTGATTCTTTGCTGTTTTATACGTGATAAGCCTTTATATGTCATTTATGACAGGTTATTCTGGACTTTGTGATTTGCGTTCATATTTTACGTATTCCATTTAAATAAAACTCTCTTAGTGTAATATGTTCTCTGAAGTTTGAACATGGTATTTCGTCATCTGAGCTTCCTATATCCATATCAAAGGTTTGGGTTATAGCTCCATTAATATTGTTATTCTCATCATAATGCTTGTCATATTGTGCCACAAAACTGTATTTTCTCAGTCTCTCTAACAACGATAACTGTAATGCACTTAAAGCTGTTTTGTATGCTTTTTCTAAGGGTTCCTTATATTCAATTCCATGATATTTAGTCTATAATGAAAATGATTGTTATGTATATTAGACATAAGAAAATTGATTAAAATAAAGATAAGTACTTTTTTAATAAGTTGACTATATTTATTTGTTGCTAATGCTTTAAGATTTGCTTTGGAAATCCAATTGGATTCAAGTTTCTCTTCATTAAAAAATGTCACGTAATATCTCACCTATAAATCAAACATATTTATAAAATATTAATAATTAAATTTATAAGTAATAGTATAAGAAACATCAAGTAATTACAGGTTTAATTGATTTTTTATTTAATTCATAATATGTAAAAGTGTCAGGGCAATCATTAACCATAGCGGGCCACCAAGGAAAACCAGAAATACGTGCCCAAACAATGCTACCTGCATTGTACATATTTTCAATCAAGTCATTTTTAATGGCATGTGGTATAGGTTGTTCTGGTATGGTGCAAGATGCTGTTGTCTTATCTGTAAAAGTCAAGTAATATTAAATATACATAAAATTATAAATTGAAGTATCTGAGAATATCTGAGAACTTCTATACCAGAATTCATATGGCAGAACCACTTTTTGGGTACATTTATTGGATCATGGTAGTCATCAACATATCTCAATTTTTTACATGTTTTCCTATAGCAGTAAATCCATAAACCAACATCTCTTCGAGGTTGTAACCAATATAGTACCTCTTTCCAGTTTAAATTAGAATCACAAAAAGATAATCTTTCTGTATTTAGACCAAATACTAAAGAACAAATAAACTCTCTTAGTAATAACATTAAATAAAATATCCAATAAGTTTGCATCAATTTTACTCATTATAAATCTACCATCTTATAAAATAGCATATCATACAATTTTATTACAATTTTCCCTTAATGATAACATGTACTTCTACAAATAAATGAATAGCTAATATATACTGTTAGACACGAAAATGGGTCAGTTTTTCTTTCACAATGATATTTTTTGTTTTCGACGTAACCGTGTACTTGTTATCGTCCGTTGTACACCTACCTACAGAAGATGTTTGCCCTACATTATTTTTGCTGTTGTTTGTATTCGTTGGTCTGTAATTTACAATGTTTTTATCGTTTTCTTTATCGTCTGTTCGCTCTTTAATTTTACCGAGCGTAGAACGTAATATACGCGTTTGTTTCTGTGAAGAATCAATTCTATTGCTTTTAGCGGTATGTTGGATACAGAACCGTGAATTATTTGAATGGATAGAATCGAAGTGTACACCGCTGTCCACGGCGCTACTGATTTCCGATTCTTCATCCGAGTACTGTAACTTTTTCGGCTTTAAATCTCCCTTTCTAGGAAGGTTTTTTTGTTTCATTGGTGCTTTCGGCGTTGGTACAGGTTTCTTTTCCATCGGTGGAGTCGTGTAAAATGACAAGATATTCGTATTATCGCTAAGTTTTTGGAATAAATTGAACTGTAAAAATCAGACGTAAACTTTTTTTCTACTCTCAAGTTAATAATTGCTAATAAAATTTGTCGATGAATTAACAAAATTTCTACCTTCTCCAGCTCTGTTTTTTTAAATAGCACCGTGGAAGTTGGCTGATCCAAATCAGACAGTTCAAACAGTAAATTTTTACGCTGCATATTTTCAGTATCTGCTTGATCAGTTATGAAGAAACGAAAAACACCTAATCACTCTACCACTTGATCACGAAATTGAACACTGTATAAATGAAAACGTTTAATAACGTTTTGGAACAACGTAATTTATCAGAAAAAAAATCGCGCCCGCGGATGACTAAAGTTGTGACTGAATGAGGAACCCGCCGACTTCGTAATGGGGTTCACACGACGTCTTCCACGGTATTTGTTATAACAAATGACAAGTGTATAAAGTGGGTTCTTTAAAAACGTATTAGAAATTTTGCTCTCTGAAGCAATATTAAATATTAAAAATTTTTCTTTTGTACTTAAATCAACTGCATAATCAGAATATTTCAAATTGAATGTAATAGTCAATTTCATTTTCATAAAATTTGAGAATTGCCGCCAACGCTGTGATTGGTCAATTGCAGTTTCGTCGCGCGCAGTTTTAATTTGATTTGTCATACGAGTCGTTCGTTTTATTCAGAAGTAGTAAAAATTAAATTTTAATTAAAAGAAGAGGTCATATTATTACTTTATTATTACTAATATATGTATTTATAAATGATGGTCAATAAAGTTGCATAATATAGATCTCTGTTGTATTTATTTATTGACATATTTCCTAATATTAATAAACAACAATTATATGATTGTCATAAATTATCTCGTACAAATTAAAAAATAATGCATACAAATTTTTAACATTGTGTACTTAAATTGCACGGAATTTATGAACTACAATTTCGTTAGATATCGTCTTTTTATATACGATACATTCCTAAGGTAATACGTTTTAATTCGTTTTTGTTAGTATTTGACATATGTATACGAATGACACATATCAGAATGTGCACAAATGACAGCATAAATTTGAATACATATGTAACGTTTGATAAACGTTATAGTACTTCATATTGCTTTCAAGTCATTTAAATAATCTAATTATGAAAAATTTGCAATTTTTAAGCAATTTCAGGTCTTTAAAGTATTCGGAAAATTGTTTTTACTCGATCAAATTGTGTTTCACTTCCGAAAATTCCCGAAGCTCTATTCGGCTCACTCGGGTACCCACATAGAAAATGGAGTTTAAGCAAAGCAACCAAAGCAGCTATTCGCCATCGTTGATGGGCGCACAACGACGGTTTGGAGCTGGGTGTAGCACGTATTTCGTGAAAAATCTGTATTTTTGTGCTTAATGCGAGTAAAAATTACGTCGAGGTAAAACCGAAATCGTACGGAAAACGTTTGAAGGTAAGTTTGTGAACATAGTATGGCATTTAAGAGAAGAAAAGCAGAACGAAAATCCGGAGTATTGGCGACCATCCGTTTACAGAACGCATAAACCATAATCTGCGCATGCGCGATCGCGGGAACGATAAATTTACTCAGAGAGTCAAACATTTGCGATTGTGAATGTTTCGCGGGATAGGTGGTTGATTTAGTTGCAAATTGATATTACTTTTGAAATTATCAATATAATATGGAAAAATACATATATAGTTAATTCTCACCTCTCCATAGCATATAATAAAATAATAAAAACTGATTTATTACCTGTTGTTTTGAATATTATGTTTGTGATAATATTTAAATGGTGCTAACTCAAAATTTCATTTCTGTTCTGTAGAATTTACAAATATTACGTTGAATAAATAAAAACCTGGATTTCTATAATATTTCATGATTTAGGACATTTTTTAACATATAAATAAATTATATTGTTAATCATGTTTTTTCTGTATTTTTAGATTTTTACAAAATGTCATCTGCACAAGTTGATCGTTCCACCAAAGTGGGTCACATTACCAAGAAAGAAAGCGAGAAGTCAAGAAAGACTTTTAATCAGTCTCATAAAAAACACAAGCATGAGGACAGTCGTCATTTTAAATTTGGAAGAAAGCGTTTGCAAAGTTTTACCAGCAATGGAAAATTTTTTCCACCATATAAACGTAGAAAGAAGGAAGGTGTGATCATTCCACCCACAAAATTTTTACTCGGTGGTAATATATGTGATCCATTGAACTTAAACAGTATGCAAGATGAAGAGATAAACAGAGCTATGAATGCAGTTACACCTAAGTCTAGCCCTTTACCAACGCCTAAGCATAAGAAAGAGGTTATCGAAGTCATAATACCACCCAATATCTGTGATCCTCTGAATCTAAATAATTGTAACGATAATGATAATGACGAATATGAAAAACAACTTATATCTCCAACTAAAAAAGGTTCTAAACGCCGAAATAGAAAGAAAAAAAGGGCATCTTCAGGTTCTGGCAAGGATGATGCAAGTGAATCAATTGAAACTATATCTAAAGAATGTGATACTATCGATATTACAGAACCCATGGAACAAAATGTGTCTGAAAGTATTGAGACAGAACAACAACAGGCACCATTAAATTCACCTCCACCTAATCAGTCTAAAGAACCTAAGCCAGAAAGTCCACAAAAAGATAAAAATAAATTACGTTTAAAGGGGTTAGAAGAACCTAAGGACAAAAGATTAAGGAAAGTGGACACTAAAGATAAGATTGTTAGTCCTGTTATTCCTCAACCTGGAGCCTGGAAGTCTAGACCTCAACATCGGCCAAGTCAAGATAAAAAGAAGAAGCAAGCAATGCCAAACTTCAGAGAGAAGGATGCACATTATCAATATGGCAATTATAATAGGTATTATGGCTATCGTAACTCCTATCATGAAGTGGACACAAGACTGACAGTGTTTGCACAGCGCAAGTATTTATTCTTTGGGAAGGACGTTCTTGATATTGGTTGCAACATTGGCCACATTACCCTTTCTGTTGCCAGAGATTTTTCAGCCAAAAGTGTAACTGGTATTGACATTGATCGAACACTCATCAATATTGCTAGAAAAAATATCAAACACTATGTTAATTGTGTACAGTCTCCAGCCAGGAACGAAAACAATGATCACCAGGACGTAAATTTCTTCCCAATATCTATGCCGATCAATTATGGTCCAGTTGATATTCCAGGTTTCACAAAGAATAAGAGTCACAAAGGTTTCCCTTACAATGTTACATTTGTACAGGTATTCTATCAGATCAAAATGCTATATAGATTAATTATTTCAAGTTTAAGAAATCTAAATGTATTTATTTTCAGGGCAATTACGTGCTGGAGGATGATACTCTATTATGCACAGAGCAGCCACAGTTTGACACAATTCTCTGTTTATCTTTAACCAAATGGATACATTTAAATTTTGGAGATGCTGGTTTAAAACAAGCCTTCAAACGTATGTACGCACAGTTACGGCCGGGTGGAGTGCTAATATTGGAACCACAAGGATGGAGTAGTTACACAAAGAAAAAGAATCTTACAGTAAGTATTACAGAATTTATAAAGTGTCTTTTTAATTCCAATAATTTCAACAATCAATTTCGTTTTTCAGGAGCGGATATACAAAAATTATCGGAGTATCGAATTTCGGCCTCACAATTTCACACAGTATTTATTATCATCCGAAGTTGGATTTTCCAAATGCGAGGTGCTATCAATTCCCCCACACCCATCAAAAGGATTTCAGCGACCAATTCAGTTGTTCACCAAAGCTGGTCCGTTCCAAGAATCTTCGAACAATTCCAACACGTCGAAGCGGCAAGATCGAATAGACGAAAAGACAAGGGAAATGGAGCGGAAAGCCTACGAGAAGAAGTTGTTCAAAAAGGACGAAGTTAAAGAAGGAAACTTGTCAGAGATCAGTCAACAGAGTAACGAGTCTATGAGTCAATACGATCAACTAGAAAACGTATATGCGCCTAGTTCAACACCATGTTACGATACGCCTGGTCACAACAGTGACAATCAGCCATCTGACGCTTCGAAGATGTGTTACGTGGACGTCAACATGGAGAACGATAAAACAGAAACAGAAAGCCAAGCGGAATCAAACGCAACGACGAATACACAGTCGGTGCAACAAAACAGCGACTCGTTGACTGAAAATCATGTGTCGAGGAAGCGGAACATTGATGCGGTAGCCGGTAACGCATGTACGGTAGCTGCGAAGAGGTCTAAAATTCTGGATGAACCACCAGTAAACGAAAGGACAAAGGAAATTCAGAAAGAAGAAACATCGCAGAGGTCAGTTTCTGTAAATAACAGTGAAGATTCAAGGACTGAAGAACACGGAGAGAGTGGATGTAGGAGTCCGCGCAAAGAAGAACAAGTAGAGAGGCAACATTACGAGTTAACCCCAGACAATACGTAAACTACATTGTTTATGTAGAACACGAGTGGTGCTACCAATTCAAACTCGGGCTGCTTATCCATTTTCTTGTCCGACTTTTCTTTTGTTATTTGTTTTTCCACTTTTCTTTTTTTCATCTTAAGATTATTGAAGGAAATTGGTTGTCTATTCCGAACAGAGTTTAGAAATCTCAGCAGCAATGTTATTTGTAGTATCGACACATGAGAACAATAGAATGAGCAAGAATGTTCGTTTTCAGACTATCGTTAGCACGTAGTTCCATTGCTCGATTTCCATTCACGTTTTCTGTCATTTAGGTTTTGCTTTTTTTCTAAACATTTCTGATTCGACTTTATAGAATACCTGGTGAGAGTTTCAGTGTAATGTAATTCGAATTGGAGTGTCTGAAATTCGAATGCGAGGACTGGCAAGCGTTACACTCCATTTCAAAGAGACTCACGAAGAACGATACAACAAAAACACTGTACATGATAGGAATTGTATCGCTTTACGTATAATAGTATGTACGAATGTATAATGTGTATATGCGAACTGTGCCTGAACGTGTTGACAGAGAAAGAGAGGGAAGCAAGGCAACGTGGACGATGGAAACAAATTCTAAGCACGTGCCTAAAATGCATTTTGCATTCTGCTGTATCTGAGCACGTTTTCAAACATTCTAGTGGGTTAGTCGACCAAAGTCTGACTTTTTGGCTTTACCATGTCTTTCGACGGAAATGATGTAAAAAAGAAAAGGCAGAAGAGAAGGCAAAGGACATTTGCGAGTGTGATAAAGACTTCAGGTTGTGTTTCGAAACGCATAACTGTTCAGTGCTTCAGTGTTTTTCCTTTGTACAAAAATAACAGCACCAGCAGTTTCTCGTTGAAACTCATCCTGGAACGAGAGCGTGAAGAGGAAGAACGTTTATTATTACATTAATTGTATTAACGATCGGTAGGAACATTGTCTGCTTTTTTAATATTTTAAACCTTTAGAATCGTAGACAGTGTTCCTTCAATTCAAAAGTTTTAATCTATTGACTGGCATGGTCTGAAAATTGGTAACTAAAAATGTCTTAAAGTAACTATAGTGACTTTAATAAGTAACTATAGTGATTTTAATGTTTTAATTTTCATACCTGATATAACCTAACTATTGTACTTCAACTATGCCGGTCAATTGACAGTGTTTAAAACCGATCAATTATTTTTTATTTACCATTTTTGTTTACATTCGTTTGTTTGTTGGTTTGTTCATTTATTTTTGGTTGCAGGAGAGAGAGTGTGCGAGAGAGAATGAACGAACTAGTATTGTATAGAAAAACAAAAGAAAAAGCGTAAGAGTGGAGACGAGTGGATCAGCATCTGAAAAAAGAGCGGGAAAGTGGAGACGATTGGGAAACCTTAGAGACTGTAGGACTTGTAAATTTCTGTAATTTTAGAGGAGTATTGTTTCATATAGTTGTTATTTATTTATATAATGCCGAGATCTTCGAATTTGTTGATAGTACCCGGACCGATCGGAGTTGACGAAAGTATTATTATTATCGTTGAGCGTCACTCGTTACACGTAAGTCGACACACACAAACACACGCGTACCGAGGATTATTCAATGTACAAAAAGGAAAGAAAAAGTTCCTCAACGAGATAGAAGCGAGAAAAAAGTGACGAAAGCTTCCAAGGTGTATTGAACAGGCGGCTTTCCTTCTAATTCAAATCTAGTCCGTATGATCATCGAGGAAGAATGGAATAATGCTTACGCAAAAAATCATTTCTTACTCGAGCGAAAAAAAGAAGAAACCGTTGTTCTTGATCCGGTGAATTTCGCTCTGAAACATTTCTGCTCGATTATTCATACGTATTACTGATAATTACGAACTAATTGATAAGTTATTAGGAAGTAATGATCAGGAAAAGAAACGGTAAAAACTTGTCCTTGTATTGGTTTTTTTTCGGTGCAACCGTGACCAACTTACCGGTGTAACGATAACATTTTTTGTAATCAAAGTACAAATGTTCGTTCGAATCTCTGTATGAAAACTTCGAGCAGGAATGTATCCTCGGGCATTTCTAATGTGGAAATGTCGGAGAGAACGATGAAGCACAAAACAAAATCCGGGCGCAATCACTTTTCCATGTTGTGTGAGATGATGAGAAACAAAATGAACCACTTAGACGCTTACCAGGAACACTCATACTGTAAGACATCAAATTAATAATAAAGAATCGCTTTGAGCCACCAAACATGTCTCTCTTTTGACCTGTTGGAGAAGATTGCTATGAGGAATAAAAACACTGCTCCCTAGATAGGCAGTCTGGGGCGTTGTGAACCCACATCCTTTGTTCCACAGAATGTTCTTTAGGTTAATCATGAGTTATTGGACACTTGGGTAATGATACAATGTGTTATCTAATGTGCAGAATTTATTATATTAAGATAGCTTCTCTACACTGTTACGATTTTCCATGCTAAACATTCGTGGGATCGTTTGAATCCTTTCTCATTTTTGTTTCAGGGTGCATCGAACACCAAAATTTACTTCTGCCTGCGATTATGATGTCCATTCTTTTATATACTCCAAAGAATTAATTAATTACTGATGACTTCTTTTTAAATAATGAGCTGTATAAATTAATGTGGACAAGTTAGGAGTAAATTCAGGAAAAGTCTGAGGAGAGCCTAAAGAAGAGTTATTATAATTTTATCAGGACCTTTAAAACGCAGACCATAAATTTTGAATTCGATGCCATGGCAGTGACGATCCCGTGTGTAGCTAAACGTTAGAGAACCTCGTGTTATGCATCTACTTGCTACGAATATACGTATATATTTATAATATCGTTTAAACATTCTGTATAATCTCTATTTCTCTTCTAGAAATAATCGTGAAACACAGAAGGATCGACGGAGGCGCGTTGACCCGCAACAGCGTTATATTATCTTTAAAATCTTCGAAACAATGAAGAAAAGAACAACCGTCGTTCCCGTACAAGAGTGCTACATGGAAACGTCTCTTGGATTTCATTAAACCTATATGTTACTTATGATCTACAAAGGGGCGCCAGCGCCCCATCGCACGCTCCTGAACGTGCGCACATTGTTTGTTTAATTATTTCTACGGATACACATGTAACGTGTGCCTACGTGTATCGTTTTCATTACACTTTTAATATGTACTGCATCGTTATAGCATGATAACGCTATCGCCACCGGTTATCGTGTACAGTCGCGTGCAAAGATTACCGCTCTTAGGTGTTGAGATTTTCTGTGAGGGATGTCAAATCTTTCCAGGATAACTTTTGCTTACTGTGCTTCATCTTACTGAAGCTACAATTACAACTGAATGCACCTTTCAGTAAGATTGAAGATAAAAGGTTTGAAAGCAAAAGGAGCCTCTAAATTCTGGGAGATCTAGTAAACTTTACAAAAGTCCAGAGAACTTGAAGAGACTACAAATGTATCAATTTAGAATCTCCTCACATGTAAAAAACATGAACCATGAAAGGTCAACTTGCACGCGACTGTACGATGGCAAAACAATTAATAGAAGGGAAGATAGATCCTTATACTTCTGTCGATAACTTTCGCAACACAATCAGCTTGATAACGGATCATATCTTGCCTTCGTAGAATCAGTGATCGCCCTGTTGTTGCATATGAAATGGCTCACACCGAACCTTCAGCATCTTTAAAAATAATGTTCATTAATCAAAACTCGAAAAACTGCATTTGATATGCGACAACCTTCAGGGAATGATCGTATGAAACTGTATTTAAAACGTTAAAAATGTATATTCGTCCTTGAATTCACTGACACAAGGGTACAAGTGCGCGGAGCGCTATCAGTGACGAGCAATTATGGTTTCCAATAATAGGAAGTCGGATTATCTTCCACTCGTCAGACAAAAAGAATCAAGTCGACATCGTTACAATATTTCACTCCTTCCGAACAAATAACGTATACAGTATAAAATGATAAACGTTCGACACGTTTACGTTATTAAAAAAAGTCCCATGACAAAGTAAATCTCTTCGAGATCAAATGGACCTTAATGCAAAAATATTAAGAAAATCTATGGCGAATTTCCCGGAGTCTACTCGTCTACGAGTTCCCATAGCATCAGCGCAGCGTCGGTTCCACCGACAGTGACGACGTTCTGATCATTGTAGAGAAACCTGGCACAAGCTACCAGGCTACTGTACACTTTCTCTTCCACGTACTCTGCTTTTGCACTGGTGCACGGGTATCTGAACAGCCTCAGGTAGCCTTCTGCGTCGCCGCTGACTAACATGTCGTGAGCAGCAGACCTGCTCGACGTTGTCAGAACCGTTGTCAATGGATAATAACGATTATTCCACATTCCTGCAACCAGAGCCAATTACAAACTTGCATCTCCATTTTCATGTTGTTGTACTTACCGGACACCATGTAGCCGACCATGCAATTATGGGTGTACCACTTTACGTCCTTCATGACCAGTGGGCTTTTCTCTGACGACAATGCTTTCACGTCCCCTGCAAGTTTTATATTTACCACGTTATTAAGTTTATGAGGCAAGTTTATAAGTTGAGAAGATTATAAGAAGACTATAAGTTAAGTTTATAAGTTAAGAAGACTATAAGTTAAGTTTATAAGTTAAGAAGACTATAAGAAAATTATAAGTTAAGAAGACTATAAGAAAATTATAAGTTAAGTTTATAAGTTAAGAAGACTATAAGAAAATTATAAGTTAAGTTCATAAGGTAAGAAGACTATAAGAAGATCATAAGTTTATAAGAAGAAGATTATCAAATTGTAAGTTTATAAGAAGAAGATATGTTCATGAATCAAGTAAAGATATGCAACATCTGAAGCAATGAAATTACAGAATACTAGGTCATAGTCCTGTGTGACAGTCTGAAGGAATCTGCTATCAGAGCTCCAGTCGAGCTGCACCAACGGCTGCGTCCCACGTATCTTATTGCTCTTCTTATAGGAGAATCCGTCTCTAGATACTCTGAAGAGATAGACGCTGCCGTTCTGAGAACCCATCGCCACAATTTCTCCGGCTGAAAGAAACAGATGATGTTAAGTAGAAGTAGGTCTACTCTTTAGGGAAACTAGGCTGAGATTGTATCTCACTTGGATTGTAGCCAATGCATGATAAGGGTGATCCACAAACTCTAAGGGTCGCTACAGCTGCACCGGTGTCCGCTGCCAAAACTAGAAGATGACCCTCTGAGGAACCGGCGGCGAGCGCCACTCCAAAAGGGTGGAAAGCAATGCAGATACATTCAAAACCGACCTGTAATTAATAGTACATTTATTAAGTAATACATTTACTAAATCATATATTTATTAGATGATACATTTACTAAATCATACATTTGTTAAATAATACATTTACTAAATCATACATTTATTAAATAATTTATTAAATACCTGCGTTGTCCATAACAATTTGTGTCTCCGCCACAGAGCAATATTCTTGTCATGACCTGCTGTGGCAAACACCTCATCATCCGGATGCACCGCCAGCCCCCACAACTGTCTACCATGACCGAAGACTACTTGGTTGAACCTTCTTTGAAGAGAACCCTCCAATATGTTGTTTCTCGTGGTTCCTACGTATATGTTCCCATCGTTCCTTCCTGGTCGCTGAGGGTAAATGCTGCGGACTCCTCCTACTGCTTCTGGCAACTGTGAAATAGTTACTAGAATTAGACTTGACATTTAAGAAATGGAGAATAGATAGAAATATTTGATCAATATTTGTTAGACTGAACCTTGGTATTTTGAGTACATGAAGTAATTAAGGGAAACTGCAAGGTAGACTTTGTTGGTTAAAAATAGAATGGAAGTTTTTACTTTTGGGAGAGATAGGAGAGCTTAGGTAAAATTATGGGAGAAAGGAGAAGGAGAAGGTCTCTGTACTCTAAGACTGTACTCTGTACTTTAAGACTGTACTCTGTACTCTGTATTCTAAGACTGTACTCTATACTCTGTACTCTAAGACTGTACTTTGTAAGTGTACTTTGTACTCTGTACTCTAAGACTGTACTTTGTAACTGTACTTTGTACTCTGTATCTGTACTTTGTACTCTTTACTCTGTATCTGTACTCTGTATCTGTACTCTGTACTCTACCCCTTCCTCCAAAACCTTGCAGAATGTACCTTAGTATCAGTAATCCGCTTGTAATTCTGAAGCGAATCCCAAGCAGCGATCTTGCGATCTTTTTCTCCTCCGGAGAGCAACGTGCCCTCGGATAGCATCACCAGTGAACTGATGCCTTTATTATGCGCCTCGAATTCCATCCGCACAAAGTATGCTCCGTCAGCGTCCACAGAATAGACGGTGATGAAACCGTCGCTGTCTGCCGTCACGACGTCTCCGTCTTGCTCGAACTGGATGCTCGTCACGTGGGTCCGAGAAGGCTGAAATAGGAGAGGCGAGTTAACAAATTCCTTGTAAGGTTGTTCCAATTACTTACGGGTTTGATGATGTCTGTCCTCTCAAAGAAACCGTCTTTCCGTCTGTTCCAGAAGGTGAGGTGCCCTCGACCGTGCGTTATTAGGAGATTATCGTCCAGGGGGTGGAAGGCGGCTCCTGTGAGGTCCTCTTGCATTGTCTGTGAAGTAACATTACTTATTAGGATATACTATATACATTAAATTTAACATTACAAATTATTAAACTTGTATGAACTTAATTTGTTAAAATAGAACTTTGTATAAATTTTAGTTTGATGAAGAAACCCACCGCTACTTTACCCAGCAAATGTCCCCATTGCCATTGCCATACCGAGAGTATCGCTTCTCTACCAGCATCGACCGCCAGCACATAACTGCCACCGTTCTGCACACAAGAACATAGGTGTAGCCAGCGCAAAAAGTACTCGTTATTCAATTCTTTTTTAGACACTTTACCAGCTGCGAAAACGCCAAGGCGGAGACTCCCATCTGGAACTCAGTCATTCCGAACACATACAGAGTGAGCAAGGTTTCTGTTGACCATATGCGAACGTGTGGTTGCGCTTTTCTGTGTCTACCAGCTTTTTGCCCGGATGCCACGAGCTCTCTGCTTGGGTGAACCTGCGGGCAAACATATTGCGACACTTGATTTCATTCCAATGACCATCTTTGATGCGGTTATTGGGTGGGACTGAAAGAGACTGCTGAATTATAATCTCTTATGAGGTACTATGTGAAGCAAGTGTAAGGATACTATGAGATGGTGCTAAGATTGATGTTGACTTGGTGTCCTATTAATTGTTTTACTATTATAGATATTGTCTGATGTAAGACTTAAGTAAGTTTACTGATAGAAGAGTATCGATGAAGAGTTTTGATGAACAGTATTGATCAGGAGTATTAATGAAGAGTATCGATGAAGAGTTTTCATGAACAGTATTAATGAAGAGTAATAATGAGGAATATTGATGCAGAGTTACATTGTTCTACTATTACAGGTACTGTCTAGAAGAAGACATAAGTAAGTTTGCTGATAGAAGAGTATCGATGAAGAGTTTTGATAAAGAGTATTAATGAAGAGTTGCATTGTTCTACTATTACAGGTACTATTTAAAAGAAGAGATCAAGTAAGTTTACTAATAGAAGAGTACTGATGAAGTGTTTTGATGAAGAGTATTAATGAAGAGTATGAATGAAGACTATTGATGAAGAATATTATTAAAAAGTACTACTGAAGAGTATTGCTGAAGAATATTAATGAAGAGTACTAATGAAGAGTACTGATGAAGAGTATACAAAGCTGAGAAGATTATTGCTTAAGTGCTTCATAACTTCTAAAATAATCCCACAACAATGAATCTACCTCCATGCACGTAATATCCTCCGTATGTCCCACATAATGCCGTTGTGCATTTTCCTCTCTATCGAAGAGAACAGCCACGGCCGCCACATAATACAAGAGTTCTCCACTAGGCAAGACCCAAAGATTTCTTCGGGTATCGGTGCCCCGATATCCGTAAACCCATTCCAGCTGCAGCTTCTTATCCGGCGGCGAATTATCCACCGGTGGTAAATGGGAAGGTGGGTAAAAGGATCTTCTCAATCCTCTGATCGTCACTCTGGCAGGTTCGTCCCTCAACACTTCCACCACGCTGTAATCTGATTATGGAGTTTCAGACTTTCTGTGTAAGACATCAACAGTAAGAAATTGAATAAAACTTAGGGAGAACCGTTTACTCGGACGACGTCTGAATCAGGGGCGTAGAGAGCGCGAGGTCTGCTTTTGCTGCGAGCTCTCCGTTGGCGACCGATGTCTTCCACTACGGTGGGTGGTCCCCTCGACCTGGATCTCCTCGCTGGAGACGCTGTCACCGCTGCCATGCCTATTGCGGATCCCGTTCCTAGGTAGAACGTGTCCACGTCCGCGAATTCGTTCCTCAGCTGCGAGAAGCTTCTCACCTATATTTAAATATGTAATGTGTAATGTAAACATATGTTTCATGATTGATGTATGAGATGGTTAATGGTTTCTCTATTTGCAGCAATCTATATGGAATATCGAAGAAGTATAACAGCGGGGAATGCAAGCGTTAAAATGAATGAACCAAGGCATTTTCTTTCGTGTCAGGATCGTATCTGGAGCGTCACCGATTGACGTAGGCGGTACCAGGTGTACGATGATGTATAAGTCAGTCGAATGCTCGGTAAAGAAAATTGGTCAATTTGAAATTCATATACGGTCGTGACCTGAAAAGATGGATCTCTGACCTTTCTCCGTTTGATTTTACACAGTTGTTAATTTAAATAAATAAGAAAAGAAGAATTCGAGGTATCCGGAATTATATTAGAATTTTGATTTCAGAAAGGAACAAAAGAGTTTAGCAACGACCCTATTCCATTTAGAAGTCGACCCCGATACCGTCACGCTTCAGCGCTTCTACCCCCTCCATCGCATGCATATTTATGGACAAACATTATTCAAGCAGATTTTATAAGTACGATGCTGAACCAATGTCTTCGATTTGCATAAATCGCTGATAAACTTTCGTAGTCGCCCACGTTTCACGAACGTGTAAATCGATCACCAAACACGTCATCTTTTTGGAACAATTCTTTACCTCCTGCCCGGAAACCGTGAACATCCTTTTGGCCCCATTCATCTTCAACACTTGTCCAAGATCCTCTAACACCTCTTCAAACGGCTGCGACGTGCGGAGGTTCAACAACACTCTACACTGAAAATTTTATTTAAATGTAGCAAACTTCTCTTACCGAATATTGATCCTGCACGTTTTCAGATTACCTGCACGGTGTGATCATGGTTGTTAACGATTCGTATGACACGTCCCGAGGAAGGCTTTCCACCACCAGGAGGTGGTGCTTCGTCGGTGATGGAAGCTTTCCTGCTGAGACTCGCCACCGCTGGTGGTCTACTTTGCCAACCTCCAACACCACCTCCGACGCTTGCTCCACCTCTACTACCTGCGCCAGTGGGACTCGTGTACCAGGTGTTATTCTTCTTTCCATAGCTGGCCGGCTAGTCACAATTTCACAATTTAACTAAATATACACAAGTATAATTCAGGGAACTAATTACCAACTCTTTTACAGTTATAATAATTGGAAAGTCAAACAATAGTAAATAGGGGATACATAAGTATAATTGATGGAACTTATTGCACACTCCTGTGCAATTTTGACTTATACGTGTAACAATAACTGGAAAGTCAAACACAATGGCTACACAAAAAGTATACACAAGTATAATTGATGGAACAAATTGCAAACTCCTGTATAACTATGGCTTATACTTGTAACTGTAACTAGAAAGTCAAACACAATGGCTCCAGAAATTAGAGATAAGTTTCCTAGGTTCATAGAAGAGATCTACATAAATGACACACATTTTCTAATTCAGTGATTTTACTAATTTCAAACTGATACTTAAACTGACACTTAAAGATTGTACAATTCTTGTCATATTTGTTCTGTCAATTGTATATTTGTACTGTGAGTAGTGATGAAAGATCAAAGACCTGTAGCATATCGGCCGGCAGCGAAATAACTTCAAAGGAATCGCTCATCAACACGACAAAACTGTCGCAGCACTCCCAGGATGTGGGGCTGCAGGACTCTAAGTCGGAATCGCTATAAGAGTCCGCCTTCTCGCCGGCGATAAAGTCCGGCTCCAGGTCCGAACGGGACGAGCAACTTGCCGACTCAATGGTGAACCTAGATCACTGTAATCCCCCTCAACGAGATTCACGGTCCGTGTATCATCGAACGAACTCTTTCGAGTATATTCACATGTTTTCACTTAGGTCACTATTCACTTAAATTGAAATATTTTTTGCACCGGGTGGAAGACTTGTTTATTAAAAACCGACCTTGAGTCGTATCGCACGATCACGAAGAAACTAAACGTGGTACCGAGAAGGCTGTGCCTAGGTGCAACCCCGACTGTGTTCGATGGACAACTGGAGGCGGGGTGTGTGCTACCCCCATTGGGTTGGAGAACCAGCCCTCTGGCTGCAACATCCCCTACCCCTCAAGCTTGCCAGGATAGCCATCGTGTCTCAAGGACAACACCCCTTCGACGGGTGGCTCAATATGACATGTAATTGGAAATTCGACTTGGACGTCACACAATTGAACTTTGCTTGCTCTATGATACTCTGAGTCCCTGGACCAGGGAGCAATTCCCAACGTGGTAATTTTTAGTCTGTAACTTTAGTCCAACACTAATTTACAAGACACTCTCTTTCAAAATATTCAACATTCAATAATTCTGTTACCACACGTTCCTTACAATAATTTATCATTTGCAGATCTTCCAATTTGATGTATATGAATATAAGATGTACTACATATCAGTATACTGCATGTCAGTATACTACATATCAGTATAGTGATGGAAGGAGAATGATAGGCAGATCGGAAGCAGCGTATGATAGACACCCGGTAACGAGGGTTCTGATGGGAAACGCTCCTGAAAGCATTCCTTGGAATTAAGGATGTACACGCCCATGTCGAATACAAAAGGTTCACGGAAAGTGGCATCTGACCAATTACCTTGATTGGCTAAATAGGGTCAATATTCAAAGTATGCTGGAAGAGGGGAAAAAAACGTTAACGAGGCTAATAGTCTAATAAACCGACTGATGAATTCGAGACACGCACGCTGCTGTCGGCAGTGTGCCAGAGATTCGATAAGCTTGTCATGGTTGCTTATAAAAATCCTTTCGAATTTCTCACCAATGTGACACTGTTAACAATACTGTTACCATACATTGTATTCAGTTGTGAGGTACAGTAAGGTTTAACAAGGTATTTTGTACTTATACAGATGTTTACATGAGGTTTATTGTGTGCATACTGATCTTCCTATGAGACAATGTTCGTGTTTATGTAAGACTGTACTGTGTTTATAAGTATATGTTTTTGTACTATGTTTATATAGATAAGACTAGACTGTGTTTATGAGACTAGGTTTTTATACTATGTTTATATACAGAAGACTATACTGTGTTTATAAGACTATGTTTTTATGTATATGAACATAGTATAAAAACATAGTCTTATAAGCATAGTATAATCTCATGTGTATGAACATAGTTTAAAAACATACTCTTATATAAACATGAACATTGTCTCATATGAAGATGAGTATGCACACAATAAACCTCATGTAAACATGATCTGTGTAAGTATAATACAAAAGCATACCTTATTAAAACTTGCTTCACCTCAGAACTGGATGCAATGTATTAGTAACAGTATTATGTTAATAGTGCACACATTAGTAAGAAATTTGAAAGGATTTTTATATTTATAAGACTATGTTTATAGACACAGCCTTATGTATGGTTATAATACATGAATGTTAGTGTTCATAAGAGGCTAAGAAGTGTGTTCACATATTCTTCATGCAGTTTATTAGACAGAACAATTAATTATAAATGAAATGCCTGTGTAATGAAAGCTTGAATACATTATATTATTAACAATATTCAATTTTGCAGAGAGATGTTAATTGCAACAAATTCTTCATTGAAAAACAGCAGGATCGACCGATAACCGAATGTACGTTCATCGTGCAGTTGCAATGCCAGCTTTGATGGGATTGGTATGATAATGGAAGCATAGATTAACACACGGTGAAGGTCAAACGACCCTCATTCTCGCACACCGAGCAACCCTTCCGGCAACCAACCCCTTGTGACGTAAGTTTAACCCTTACGGAGGTCGTTCGTGTTTTTGTCGCTAATCATATGCGGCCTTTAATTGATTTATCCTTTTCAGATTTAATAACCAGTGACACACAACACTTAAACTAACGACAATAAACTAGCAACAATAAACTAGCAACTAATTTATAGCAAAACGAGATACTAATTATGGTAACTAACAGCTGTAATTTTTTATGGCAGAAGAATTGTAGAATATCTATAAGAAGGTGCGTTCAGCAATCAAGGAAGTCAATCCGGAAATTAAAACGAACGGATTTCCTTATAAGTTTCACCAAAGGAAACGTTCTTGTAATATTAAATCCAACCCTAATTACCTGTGAGAAAAAAGATAGTCATTGTTGGTATAATGAATATCCCACATAAATCACGGCGTCACCAGCGAAATCGCTCACGTGCTAGCCTTTTAACGAGCCTCGTGAATTCCGTTCAAGGTTGCCTGGCTTCTTTATTGCAACTATCTGGAAGGCCTTTCGCCTCGTTACTTTACACGTGAAACTGCTGTGATTGTCACAGTAACAAAATGACCTAGAGTTTAATAATTCTGACAAATGTAAAAACCAGAATTTTGTGAATGTCTATAGAGGCTTGTAGAGACTCTACAGATTTGTAGAGTTACATTTTTGAATTGTCAGAATATGATTTCTGTAACACTTGTAATCAGTGTGTTCCCATCAAATTGATCAAACGTCTCAAGACCACCTGCTCACGAAGGTGTGTCTAATAATAAATAACCCTCTAAAAATAATCCGTTACCTCGACGTCAACGGAATAATATGGAGAGATTAGATCGACGATTCTCGCGGTAATTACTAGGGTTTGTTGGACAAAATTAAGGTTCAAAACTGCTCTAGCGAGCATTGCGTGTTCCTGTTCACTAAACCGGTATGAATCTGATAGATCATGTTCAGATACTCTCTCTTTCAAAGAACAATAATTAATCTAAAATTGATCCCGTAAACTTTCATATTTCAGAGCAGCATTAACGAGCAAAAAAGAGGATGAAGAGGAACTCCATTCAGAGTACGTTTGCATTGCAATTTATCAAACTGTCCCTGTAAATTACGATGCAATTGCTCGCACGTGTAACTGAATGCATATCTTGCTTGCTAGGCCAAGGTCACGGTGCAACAATCTTCCACTTGGAGGTATGCAGTACCGATCGAATGAAGGTGTAACGAAAGTACGCGTGGGTGCACCCTCCTTGGGTTCACCATGGGTGCTACAACCCTTAACCTTTTCACGCATTTACTCGGTCGTCACCCTCTGTTTATTCAACTTCCTACACTCTATTACACCTCTATTACACTCTTTTTATACATCTTGTCACAGGTCCTTTACACTTCTACAGCTTAACAATCTCAGTATTAAATTTGGTTACATCAGGTTTACTTAATTTTTCTTTTTAAGGTGCTCCAATGATGGGATTAGCAGAATGTGTTCATAAGAATACCAAGAAGCTGTCAATACTTCAACCTTCAAATATTCCCATGTGTTATTCCTGAAGGATTCATGTTATGTATGCTTTTTATACTCTGAAGCATCTTGTCATAGGTGCTTTACATTTATATATCTTACCAGTATCAGTATTAAATTTGCTTACGTCAAGTTTACTTAATTTTTCTTTTTACGGTGTTCTCAGATGATGTGTTCATAAGAAATATACTAAGAGGCTGTCAAGGATACTTCAACCTTCAAATATTCCTATGTTATATTCCTGAAGAATTCACATTTATTCACAGAATTCACATTCTGAAGTGTCACTGATAGATAATGCTTCACAGTGGCTTTTGAAAAATATCCACTACATCAAAATACATAAAGTATCAGTTGAAATAGTGATTTAAGGATAGGATCGTTTACGCCACCCTATAAATTGGAATAGCGATACAAAGGGGTGAATATCCTTCTTGACCATTTACCTTGATGATAAGAGAACGTAGACGGTCGAAAGGTCGCTTCCCTCTAACTCTTCACCTTTGGAAACAGGTCATCGACTAAGTATTTGATTGTAATTCGAAACAAGTTCATCAGCCTTGAAAGATGTCATTGAAACAATGACACCCGATTTTCAAGCAAAAACTGTATATTCACAATTTCCATATGCCATTTGATGCATGCAATTGGTACGATAATTGGCCAGTGATAAGGACCTATGATAAGCTGTTTACGTCGCGAACGTTAATTCGGCCTGGTCGATTAACACGAAACATTTTTTCTTTCCTTCTTTTATCAGCGATCTCACGTGGCACATAAGCTTGATTTTTTGCGACGATCGCTGGGCTTAT
Source organism: Megachile leachella (assembly GCA_963576845.1). NCBI lineage: Eukaryota > Metazoa > Arthropoda > Insecta > Hymenoptera > Megachilidae > Megachile > Megachile leachella. The sequence continues at coordinate 1,944,702 of OY756252.1, read as the reverse complement.
TATTAGTTTCGTGCTCGGTAAGACACGAATATAAAAACTTGAATTTGTGGAATCAGTCTTTTAGTTTAATATTAATGAGACTTTATTTTGCAGAAGAGTTCAGAATACAATAATTTATTGAACATTAGGAAATACATACTTTAATTTTGCTCAGCCATTTTGTGACATGATTTGGAAATGGTTGTACACATATACTCATACTAAAAATGTTAAATATTAAAAGACAAGTATTAATGATATTTTATTTTGCAGAACAGTGCTCAGAATATTAATACAATAATTTACAGACCATTAGGAAGTGGATATTTCAAGCTTAATTTAGCTGAGACATTTTGTGACATGATTAGGAAATGGTTGTACACATATACATATGCTAAAAATATTAAATATTAAAAGACAAATATTAATAAATATTAATAAGATTTTATTTTGCAGTGTGCTGAGAATACAATAATTTACAGGCTATTAGAAAATGTATCAAACTTAATTTGAAGACACACATACAAAAATGTACTACATGTGTATAACCTGCTAATGCATTACAATGTAAAGTAACCCCTATAAAATTTAATGAAGTGTATAAGTAATCAGAGATTCGTTGAATGATCACTTATCAAGCTCCCTCAGTACTATTGTGCGAGTTTTATTAATTCTGAAGCCACGTGACTCGATAAACCCAGTATTTCATTGAAAATCAGTGTTAACGAAGGTACTTATGCATGCAAGAAGTTTGAAATCGTAATTGACATATATTACAGGAGGTGCGTGACGAGGGAGAGTGCCACGCAAGGTGTAACACAGGGTAGTTGTCCTGCGAGCGTTCTGCGACAAGCGTGCTACGGGTTAAAAGGCAACGAGTAACACAGAGACGGGGATGCCGCAGTGATTTACATATCGTCGATCGGTACACGTCATCCAACTACGTGGTATACGCACCAGAAACGATCGTGGCACGACCGTTTTCTCGAAACGACGGCTAATCGACCTACCGAAATTCATTTCGTTTCGAATACGTCTCATGCATATTCAGCGCGACAACCGGGGCGATAAATGAACAGACCTACGGATCGCAATGCGAACACGAATCTGCGAATCGCGATAAAACGGGGAAAGAAAGTAGGTGAATGTATTGTTCAACATTACACGTGACATGTACGACGGTTCACCTCAATTTTTCCTCCGATTAAGGAAGCACCGAGACCCAGTATTTTGGAACATATTTAATAAATATCTCAAGCTATAATTAAATCACCTACTTTATCGCCCCAGTGACATTCTTTTCTAATAACACCTGCTTTCAAGCTATAACTTATGCGCGTAATACTTTCTACATTATTTCCATTATTACCATTTCTTTTGCAGGCGATATTAAATTCAGATGCCGTAGATATACCAGTGCTGAAATGATGTATACTCGTAATTCAGAGAGCACGAAACACAGATCCAATCATAATAATACTAATGCAATCGCAAATGCGTGCTAAACCGTAACGGTGCAATTGAAAAGAATTGAAACTCTGTTCCCATTACAATATTGTGGAATTGTTAAGCAATATCGCAGGATCAACGTACTGTCAATTAAACCCGATTGCCAACAGGCACGCACTCTTTTAAGCAACAACGTTAGCCAGAAAAAGATATCGAAAAAATTTACGAGCAGACTTGTTTATCGGTGCAAATATTTTTCGTCCACCACCTCACGTGCAATTAATCTGCAACCGGGCATGCAACATGTTCACCGGTCAAAAAACTGATAAGAACGGGACAAAATTTTAAGGTGAACCTTGTCAGATTAAAACTAAGTAACCTGTAATATCCTTGGAACACGTATGCTATCGGTAATGAAGGATCGTAAAGATAAAGATTTAGACAGAAAATATAACCTCTTTGCATTGACATGACGTATTGAGATGAGTGTAAAGTATATATTGCTTTTGTATATACTTATATACAAAAATATATGTATATTAAATTATTATGAAACTGAATTATTATTATTTATTATCAAATACAACTGACTTTTTTTCTTGCTTTTTAGGGGACTTTGGAATTTCGTGACGCATTTAGGGCAGATACAAAACTCTGTCTCCTTCGTGACTCCGGTGGCTGACACGAATTTCAAGTTGACCAACGATTAGTTCTTTCTAGACCGCGTTATCCTCTTATGAATTTACGTGGCGAGCGGGTGAAATGTTCTGAAAGAAAGGAGGACTCGTTATCGCCGGCTTACACCGCGATATGAAAATGAAGAACGAGCATGTAACGTGCGTGACGGATCGTCCTGTGAAATGTGTCGCGCCGATTACAAAAGAAACAATCGCGGCTATTCACGCGGTAGACCTCAATGGCTAATTTGTTCACGTCGTGAAACGATAAAATGTCACAAATTATTGGGAATATTATTTTGCTGAAATGGTGCACAATATGTTTAAAGAGCGTTTATCACGGTGACCTTTTTCTTATCAAGTTTTAAAGTGTAGAAAAGTTGAAAGGGTTCTCGTAGTTTTTGTAATCCATAAAAATATATAAAGATCACGTGATAAGTTTCGCTAAATATTTAACTCATTTTTCTTGTGTAGGTGAAGAAACCTGATGCGTCATTTCGGCAATTTATGACCCGTTTGCCGCAATCAGAACAATCCGCTACAGCGGGAATAATTAATGACATGTTGAATTCTAAATTTAAATTTGATGATACACTGAGAAGGTCATGTCTCAACCTGAAAAAGCATGACATGAAGCGAGCGATCAAATTCGCGGAGACATCAATGCCCGACTTGTCATCGACCCGTGTCACTGTTGCGCGTAGTACAACACGCGTTTCTTTTGACGTGAACGGTAACCTCAATAATTAGAATGCGAGTGAAACAAAAATGTTGACCTTGAAATTGACGAACGTTATATAATTAAATCTTGATAGAGGTTACGTTGATCATTACTTTGTTAACACCCTGTACGTTAGCAGGAGGTTTGCAGTAGTAATAAACTGTTACTTCCGGCCGCAGTAGTAACGCCGTTGCGAGGGACGGTCAGAGCATAATTGATTGCGTCAACTCACAACCGTCTGTAATCGATGCTGTATCTCTTCTCCTGGCTTCCGTTACAATTACTTTTTCATTATCTTTCTCGTAAACAAAAACACGTTACATCAACACGCAAGATAACCTTGTGTCTCCTTAATGTTGTAGGGATCCGTCGACGATGACGAACGTCTTGGAGAATTTCGTGGAGTTTCTACAGAAGGAATAGAAACGGTTTGTGAATCGTCCGTATGGAGAAGTTCGTGTTTATTGATCCCTTGCGGGCTGACCAACGGTCAATGAGATACGGTCTCTCCCTTGGTAGCCGCCCTACGCCTCGGAGGCCCTGCATCGGTCTCCTTAGCGGAACCGACCCACCGCCCACCCTACAACACGTGATTCATATCTTCGAGTCGTGGAAAATTAGCGACAAAAATGATTTCGGAGAATCTGATTGGGTTATTCCTACTGACTCAACTTTGAATTTATAATTAGTACTCTTGATTTCATGTGAAATGTTATTGCTTGACATGCTACATTGCTAGAACTGTATGAGAAAATATTCAAGGTGTCATATAAAGAGGCTATAAGCATGAAGTACATCCATAATATTTCAGTAGCAAGTAGTCATTAAATTGTGCTATATTGTTGCATATAAAATGACTCATAATAATATAAAATGTAAAGGTACGCTCTTGATTTCATGTAAAAAGCTGTTACAGCTTGATGTGCTAAGATTGCTATAATTATAATATCTGAAAAAATATTCTAGTTAAAATATTTAAAGTGTCATGTCCTTATAAAGAGGCTACAAGTATAAAGTACAACCATAACATTTCAGCAGCAAGTACTCATTAAATGGTGCTACATTGTTGCATATAAAATGCCTCATATATTAATATAAAAATTAAGGGTACGCTCTTGACTTCATGTAAAAAGCTGTTATAGCTTGACATATTAAGATTGTAAGGTATTGTAATATATGAGAAAATATTCTAGTTAAAATACTCAAGGTATCATGTACTTATAAAGAGGCTATAAGTATAAAGTACAACCATAGTATTTCAACAGCAAGTAGTCATTAAAGCTTATTGAAATGATTCATATAATAAAGTGGTTGCAATGTAAGTATCACACAACATCATTTAATAAAAAAGTGTTATTTGAAGAAATAACATACTAGTAATAATAAAGCAAAGTTCATAACAGTTTGCAATCTTTTCAGGCGACAAAGACAAGTTTCCTCCAAGGGACAAAGAAATGTAGGTAGGCCGTAAATAGATGAAGAAACAGCACAATCAGAGGCCACTTAATGACACAGTGTTTATCGCGATGGTAGAAATGGATTGATCGTTACTATGGAGGTGAAAGTATGTGGACGGCTGGAACGTATGCAGGATAATAAGACGGTTGTTAAGTAAAATAGGATAGTGTACCATTTCCCAGCAGGACTGGATCAGGTAGGAGAAGAAGAATCGAAAACAGGGAGAAAGGAAGCGATCGCTGCGCAACCGCAGACTCTGTTGTCCAGCCCTTTTCACCCCTCTAACGGACCAACCCTATGGCAATACTCGCTCCCACTTTTCACATCCCTACCACCAAACCGCAGATTCACCTATATGAGTCGATCTTCCGTGCCACGTGGCTTTGGTAAACAATGCTGGAGTCACCTGATACTGGCAACTGCAGGACTCAGAAAATTATTATGATGATGTTTCATTAGCTCTGTTTTTAATTTTAGATTCATGATGTCTGGCTACATTTGAAGGAACACTTGGCTACATTTGAAGGAATACTTGGCTACTCTAATTCTTAAGGATCCTGAATACATATTTACTCTGGAAGGGTACAAGTTATACAGGGTACTGTTGACTCAACGTGAAAGCAGCCTTTAATTGAAGCATGTCTATTTGTAATATTTGTAAACATGCCAGTATGTTAATATTGTCTACATTTCAGATACAAAGGAAATCACAGATTTCATAATCCAGCGTAATCGACACGTGAAGTCTATATAGAACAATAGGTGTATAAGCTTTGGCCACTTTACCGGATTAACGGTTGACCCGGCACGAGACCAGCCGATCGAAATAACGTATCGTACGTACATAAAGCCAGGCAGAAACGACGACGATATACGTTTAACGAGCGGCCTGGTCACACCTTAAAACCTAGAAATCAGGTTGGGCGTGGGCCACCGTGCTATGACGCAACGCAGGTGAAACCAATCCTTCCTATCAGCACTTTCATAAAAATAATGAATATCCTGTGGCCTTACGGTTGAATCGGCCTGAAAGGTTTCGCCGGTTAATTGGCCCATTTTTCACTGAATCCTCGATTGGCCTTACTTTTGATTCACGATACCAAAACCTGTCGTACTTATCGCCTTCTTTTTTTAGATCTTGTCACCTGGGTTCGACGATGATCACGCTATGCCTTGATGCATTGCTTCTGGAAATCTCGACATGAAGAAAAATATCTTTCTGGGATTTTATGGAGGTTCTGTACTTTCTGATAGATTCAACAAGTCTTTCTATTCAATCTTTATAATGTTAAGTAGTAGTGTCTTTGCAAGATTGAATTCTTGAGGATTTGAATAATCTTCTCTTTCTAGATCTTATGGTGTAAGTCCTAGCTAACTCATCTAATTCTTGAAGACCTATGGACAGAGATCTTATGGTATAAGTCCTAGCTAACTCATCTAATTCTTGAAGACCTATGGACAAAGATCTTATGGTAAGACCTAGCTAACTCATCTAATTCTTGAAGACCTATGGACAAAGATCTTATGGTGTGAGTCCTAGCTAACTCATCTAATTCTTGAAGACCTGGACAAAGATCTTATGCTGTAAGCCCTAGCTAACTCATCTAATTCTTGAAGATACTGACAAAGAGTACTCCACCTCTTAGAGATGTTATCATTAAACTATTAAACCCAGGTAAAGATTGTTCATAAAGTCCAAGAGTATTTATCAGAAAAGCAATGTAATAATCGTTCTTTTTAGGTAATCAGGCAGATTGGCGTTGCGTGCGGCCTGCTTAAATGTTGATCTGGGCCAGATACACAAACGTCGTCGTACGGCAAATATACGCAGTTTTCTTATAAATTGCCATATCGCAAGGCTCTTAAACTCTGTGTACGTGTAGTTAGTACGCGTGTCTGGGCACGCATTTGTGGAAGTCCGTTGTTTTACGTCCAGCGGTGGCTCATGAATATTAAGAATGTATACAGCTCGGTTTAATTATACGAACGATTAGAGGCAACAGCTACCAAGAGAATATTTACTTTTCGCCATACAAGTCCTTGCACGTGCTGAATTATCGCACTCGTAATGAGATTGGTTCTCTCGCTCCCCGGTGGAGGGGTTGCGTTACCCGAACCGAGATTCGATCTACACACACACGCGATCTTGTGTCTCAAGAGCCTTATTTCTTCTTCGTGCAATGTATCAGATCGAACGACCCACTTTTCCACAGCGATTAAGACCCTTTTTTTATTCCAAGCGATCTTAAAGGGGCGTATACTTTACAATGCGATCGAAATGTTGTATTTCTCGTGGCTTCCGTCACTGACAGGTAACGACTCTTTGTTCTATAACCAAACACTTACCTTGAACGTTTTGTAGCTGGATACCACGTACGAGGCACCGTCTTCCAACTCGTCCAGAGTGATCTTCCTGTCGCCGTCCATCGAGAAGATGTGACGTGCTCCTCTGGGCAGGTCCATTCGAAGAGACAATCTGTCCAGAAGTGCCTCCAGGGAGCCGATGTCCCTCCCCGGCTTAAACCTGCAAATCAACAGTCATCATAAATCATTAGGAAACCTAGGTATCGTCTCTTTATGTTTAAACACAAATGGTACGCGTTCCAGTACTAGTATCTTTCGTGTGTCACAGGGAGGATCTCATTCATAGGCCAAAATCAAGGCCACGGAAGGTGGACACGCCACCTGCATCCGAAGAGGGTACTAGCGTTAAGCGCCACTCGACGTTCGGACAACGAGGGATGAAACGACAAAAGAGACGTACCTGAACTCGATTCCTGGGAAATACGGGTCGCCATTTTTGTAGAATGTCACTCTTCTGGCCCTCCAGTAGCCGAGGTTGTTGTATCTCGCGGGCGCCGGCTCGTGTCGGCTCTTAGGCCTGTGCTCCGGCTGCTCCGGAGGCGGCATGCGGGGACTGGAGGGTCTGCTCTGCCTCCAGAAGCCGGCCATGCCGCCTCCACCCCCACCCTCGTTTACTAGAACACCGCCACCGACCGCCTCCTGCGCCGCTCCACCCTCCACTTCCACGTCCTCCTCTTCCTCCACGTCGTCCTCTTCTTCTTCGGCCTCCTCCTCCTCCTCCTCATCGTCGTCGCTGCGAGCGCCTCCACCTGGCATCGTGTTAGACGTGGTCGCGGGTGTCGTAGACGTCGTCGTCGCGACGCCGCTAGGTGTAGTTACTGTTACTGCGTTCGCTTCTTTTGAGGAGTTCCCGTTTTGCGCCTCGGGCTCCTCCTTTTGCATTACACCTATTTGCAAAAGGATTATGAATGACTCCTAGCAAATTTCATAAAGCCTTGAGACTTCAATGAAAGTTTCAAACTTACATCATGAGTCTCAATGTTAGATACAAAGTATGATAATACCAAGGGTATTGTAGAAATTAAAATATGTTTTAGGAGCGAGTATCTTATCGACGATCAGTCTAGTGATGATAATCTCGCTGGATAATTAGCTCTCACCTGGCTCCGAGGTAGTGGTTGCAGTTCCACCAGCCTCGTTGCCGCCACCCACACTTCCGTCACCCGCTACCTCCTCGTACTGCCCCAGCCTGGAGCCGGCACGCAAACTCGACTGATTTTCAGCTACGATCATCGGCACACAGCCGACGCCTTTTGCCTCCTCTCTCTTTACACTTCCTGGAAAAAGAAATTCAATGATTTATATCACTGATTAGAAATTATATTACAAACGTAGGCCACCACTTTTCATTTCTATCACTATTTTCATGATAGTTGACCTCTGACGCCTTCAGTTAGGTCCTGAGTTAGTTAACAATTATATTAACTTATAAGTTAATTAATGTTTAATCCAAATAATTTTCAAGCTGGCTTCTATATTAACTAATACATATATTAAGTATTATATGATATAAAATACTATAACTTGTAAATTAATTAACTTTAAATTTCCACAGATCATACAAGTTTGCAAGGAGTCAATGAAGACTGCAACAAAGTTCTCAACATGAAGTTAATTTGTAAATTATCTAATATTTAGATTAGGTTAGTAAACACTTAATTAGCACATCTTACATCGTCACAAGTCCGTTAAAATAATGTTACTTTAAGGTGGACAGAGCTTGGAGGTGCTACCTCTGCGTACCTCGATCAACTGATGCCAGCCAGCGCTTCCAAGCAGTTTTACCGTAAAATTGCTTGTCAAAATTGATGGATCGTCAAACGTTGTTTTTTCTTCCTCAAGAATTCAAGGTTTCTTCTTTACGCCTACACCTGCAGTATGAGAAGCGATGTCCAAGAAAATATGCCGGCAAAACGTCCACGTGTCGCGTGATTGCAAGAGATTCCTGATCGATTGACCGTTCAACGCTTACGATGCACTTTTACATTATAGCTGCGGTTTACTGCAGATCAATCGATCGACTTCATCTTACTTCATCAAAAAATCCACTAGATTCTACGAATTTAACACTCCTGGAGTTTTGGATTACATATCAGATGTGTAGGGATTCGATGGTTCAAAACACTGTCATTTACATCGTGCACCTTCACAAATTAAGGTCACGAACACTACTGAAATCTATTAGCTTCAGATTTCAAGTTAACTTCCAAATAAAGCTTGCAGGTCAGTTAGCTTCTAAAGTCAACTTCACTTTCAAGTTAGTAGAGTTTTATATTAGATGCACTACAAAGGTTTGTTCAAAAGCAGGTTCCATGGTTCAAGACCAACATCACGTAACGGCTTTACACCAGCGTACACCCTTGAAGAGCTAGGGTCACGAACTCTGAGCACGGATTTAAGCCTGCTATCTTCGACCATTGAGTCACATCTAACCATAGATGTTCATTTAAAAATTTCAGACCGTAGCGAGTTACTCTTCTAGGTAGTTGCACTTGTCACGAGGAGATCCATTCTGGCACAGCAGGGGGTGCAGTATTTCCATTCATCGCACTGACGTTCTTATCGAGCCAGTTCCTCGTATTTCTTTTCACTCTATATTTTACTCTTCAGTAAACTAATTGTTATTGAAACGTATCGGTTTCAGAGCGCCGGAGGAAAAGAAAGAGCAAGATGGAAAAACGCGTGCAACGCCGTGATCGTTCATCGACACCAGAACACGAGATAAGAGACCGGCGTAACCGCGATGGTATACATATTCATGCGTCCTTCAACGATGGCGTCCCGACGTCGAGTGTGTCGCTCCGAGGGACAGCAACGAACCACGCTACCTCGGCGCCGCCGTCGTGTCCGTCGTCCACGTCTACATCGCCGTTCTCCTTGCCCCAAGACATTTGCCGGCATCGACGTCCGTGTCAGTGAACCGACGCCGGCGAAACGAGCACCGAACTTGTTGCACCGCGACCAGGAAGCTACGCGCAAGCCTCTTCCGTTCAAATCACCTCGACGAACTTGTAGTCCATGATAATCGATACCATCATTACGAATGCGAGATCTACTGCGAGATCTACATTTTAACGTTCTAAAGTCCGACTGTAGGCTTATAGATTCTTACAAGAATTTTTTATGAAGGATTAAGGAAGGATTAATTGTATGAAGGATTAATTCTGAAGTACAAGAATACATGGCAGTCTGTTAATTGGAAGTCAAATAACTAGATGGAAGTTGTCTGACTTTAAGAGAATCTGAAGTACAAGATTCATATTTGTTATTCTATTAATTGGAGGTCAATTAACTAGCTAGAAGTTATCTGACTTTAAGAGAATCTGAAGTACAACATTCATATTTGTTATCCTATTAATTGGAGGTCAATTAAATAGCTGAAAGTTATCTAACTTTAAAAAGATCTGAAGTAGAAGAATCTATTAATTGTTCAACTAACTAAAAGTTACCTAACTTAAAACTTAACTAACTTAGAACTAATATATAGATTTGCAAACAATTATAATATGAATGTTGTAAGAAGAAGAAAATTAAAACAATGTTCAGTTTAGTATGAATGCAATGAATGTAAGAAGAAGAAAATGAGTGTTCAGTTTAGTATGAATGCATGA